>CM034540.1:45213788-45731288 GCA_020002185.1 Paraescarpia echinospica | reverse complement strand
CGTAACATCACCAAGCTGCACAAGTACTGTGATACAAAGGATGGAAGAAAGGGTCATCTTCTGTAACTGTTCCAACAAACGTGCTTGTACAAACACTAGAAACCAAAGATGCTCAGGCAGACTAACATTATTCCGGAATAATTTAACAGAAGAAGTTGTAAATGCATATAAAATTAACTCATTTATAAACCGCTTAGATAAAAATTGACGAGAATTACTCTACAGTGCCTAACTACAAAGCCGCCTTGTCAAGTCGACGTAGAGCACTCCAAGGGAAGACAGTATCTGACCTCCCAAGTCACCGCCTACGGTCATGTCACGACGACTCTTAGTTTAATTTAATTAAGTGGCACACATTTTAATATTACTTTTCATGGAGCGCAGTGACGCAGTGATTAGCGCATCGGACCTAATTGAAAGAACCTGTGTTCGAACTCCGTAGAGAGTGTCTCACCTATACTGAAAGGAGATAAATCAACAAAGCGAAAGTCGAGTAACAGAGAACAGAAATGCGTCACCACGTTCGGTCCTTACAAACGTCAATTTCGATTGAGACAAAATCTAACAAAAAAACCTACAATGCGGAAGGAGCCACAACCTAGCACGAGTCGAACTGCACGGGAAAGGACGAGATTGTGGTGGGCCACGGTCCCCACGCGCTGATGTGATAGTTGCAGATTAGCTGTTCGTGCTTTGTGGGGTATATAAGGGCCGCAGAAAATATAAGTTGTGCTGCTACTGTGGTTAAATGACCTACGATACAACACTGAACCGCCGTCTTATAGGCCTTCGCAGTACTGTCATAGATGTAATTCGCACGTGGGCTAGGAAGACTACAATATACCGTGAGTCCATTACTCAGATATAGTTATTAGTCCAAGAGCCAGGAGGGTTTGATATATGTTTTATTTGTCAAAAAGGTCTGAGGGTGGTTTCTGTACAATCCGAATATCCATTTCTTATTAAATTCTACTTCGAAGATTTCTCAAAATGTCCACAGGAAGTGGGGCACCTTCAAATCATACCTTTGTTGTTTCGCGTCGGGTCGTATTCAACAGTTTCAATATTATGAGTAAAAAGAGCCCGTAGTCACCACGGATGCACATAAATGAGGAATCAAATGAAAACCTGATATATGCTTGTTCTGTAGGAATGCTTGAGTTGAATTAAATATATCTGCATTAGGTCATGACCTATACTTAGCTGTATACGACCATACCGAAATTGCGCACGAGAAGACGTTCGGAAAAATCAATGCCTTTCCGTTTAAATGGCAAGAACACGAGTGAAACGATTGGTACACGTGACAAACCATTAAAACCAGTCTTACTCTGCTAACATTTGGAACCAATTTAATTTAGGTACGAGGTCATGCTGGCGAGAAATTGTATTTTAACGGAAGGGGTAGTAACCGCAAAAAACGCGAAAACGTGAACAATTGACACATCTGTCGTCTACCAATTTGATTGCCCGAAATTGAATCGTCATGGTACCATTAATTATTATCATGTTGTTATTTAATTGTTCCACTAATCCGAAGTGTTCTGCCTGTAATAGTAGTAAGAGTTACGACTAGCCACCGCGTTAATGAATATTGACGTCAGTGTTGTGTGGTTCAACTCAAATGTTGCCGTTCATTCTCAAGTCGGCAAGAACATAGATGTTCCACCTAATAGTCAGGTTTTGTTATGTATTTTCGTTCATTTTTTTATATTTGCAAACCTATATAATTTTGGAAACGTTATGTAATGAATCTGTAAACCAATGTTTCATTCGTTAAAGGTATGTTTGGCAGCCATCTTGGATTTTTAAAATGGTGGACACTGAAAACCTGTATTTCTCAAAATATCAGCTGCTAAAACACCCAACCTTCTGATTTTGGTGGCTAAACCTACATAGTGAGGGGCAATGAATCCAATAGGATCAACTACAGTCACCTAAGCATAATGAAATTACTAGTTTATGACAGTTATACAAGTTATGACTGAATAATATACATCTAGCGTAGCGTATAAACACATGTGTACATTGGAAACAAGTATGTGCCTGTACTTTCATTTATTGACATATTATAACCATTATACCAGCATCACTACAGTTGCGTGTATTTCACATACATGTCTGGTTTGTAAAAGTATTGTTGTGACCCGGTATACTGCACATTAGTCATCACCATCGTCGTCGGATACACGATTTTAAAAGTGTGAATAGTCATCATTCTCACACGCCTCTTGTGAGGTCCATCACTTCGTCAACGAAACTATCACTGAGATCCTTCCCTGTTGGCATGATTGCTTTCTTCTTTGCCAGTTTCTGGACAACCACAATCTTCCTACTTCGATGGGGACCATCGACTTCAGCAGATGCCAAGTCCAAGGCTCCGCCATCTGGTACATTAGCATGCGTCTCACTTGTAGCCGTCTGAGAGTTACCGGTGTGAGTTTCTGTTGTTACCAACTGCTCAAGGACATGGATGAGTTTGGACTTGTCGTTGCATGGCAACATTGAACCGCTTGGAGCAAACAATGACCTTGGCGTCGGGGTGAACTCATAGTTGCTGATGCAGTGCTTCTGGTTAATATATCTGCTTGACCGGGCAAAGACCATCAGTCTGCCATACAGGTCCTTGGTTTCCTGCATATATATTGTCTTGTCACGGATCTTGACTACAAGCTTCTTGCTGCCAGACATGTATATCTTGTTGTTTTTGTTTCTTGAGAGGTGCCCATAGGCTGACATTCCCATTTATCATCTATGCCACATAGTCTTCGTACAGCTTCTGTCCACTCTCGTCCATGTTCAGGATCTGTGGATTGTATTCGCATGGAATGTATGCACGAGTAATCAGGTTGCATCGCGTGCGACCTTCAACAGCGAATGGATTGCCATGACTCATTATGGCAGCTTTGATCTTGCTGATGGCAACATGCTCCCGCTTGTCCACACCACTCATTGATAGATCATGATGCTCACTAGCCTTGTTGTCTTTGACATTGAACTGACCCTTGAACTCGCTTGCCATGCACGATAGTTCGGGAGAAGATAGGAAGAAGCGTTGTCTTGCATTGGCATAGTTGGAGATTTCGATGAGACCAGAATGAACCTTCATGAGCTTCTTCAGATGTTCACAGGCATGGTCTGTCCCAATGGATGGAGACAAATGGGATGGCAGTCTTGGTAATTGATATGATGCCTAATTCAAGTTCCTTCCACGTATCTGGGAGGTCAGCCTTGAGTACGTGCATGTCAGCTATGTAACGTAGCCAGAGTATATTGTACTTTATTCGGTCCATAACAAAGAACAACGTGCTCAGTTCTTCTCCTGCTTCAAGATGGAGGTTTAGGTTTGCGTTACGGGTTACTGCTACAAAGAACAGGATCATCTACGCTCGAAGCAGGCATATCAGCAGGGATCTGAACATGGCATTCTCGGATCTCTGTGCCTCCCACTCCTGGAACTTCTTCACGACATCATCGTCGGCCAAAGCTTGGATGTTGGCACGTTTCACAGATTCAGCCTTGGTGTGTTTGCTCACATCTGAGCAGGCATCTGCAATCTCGATTGTTGCCTCCAGACATAGTCCTTCAAGTGTGTGATGTCCTCGAAGACCTCCTCCAGGGCCATCTCAACCAGTGCCACATATGAGTATATGTGGGCAGACAGGAAGCGCTTGTAGTGTGCACACTTCAGGATCTGTCTGGTTGTCGCTGAACCGTGGGGCGGGTGCGGGCTCAGATTTCCAGCCGGCGCAGGGCTTTAATGTATACACGCGCGCTGTCACCTTTTAATGTGCTTGTCTGCACGCGCCTATCACCTTTTAATGTGCATGTATACACGCGCGCTATCACCTTTTAATGTGTATGTCTGCACGCGCGCTATCACCTTTTAATGTGCATGTCCACACGCGCGCTATCACCTTTTAATGTGCTTGTCTGCACACGCCTATCACCTTTTAATGTGCATGTGTACACGCGCGCTATCACCTTTTAATGTGCATGTCTACACGCGTGCTATCACCTTTTAATGTGCTTGTCTGCACGCGCCTATCACCTTTTAATGTGCATGTCTACACGCGCGCTATCACCCTTTAATGTGCATGTCTGCATGCGCGCTATCACCTTTTAATGTGCATGTCTACACGCGCGATATCACGTTTTAATGTGCATGTCTACACGCGCGCTATAACCTTTTAATGTGCTTGTCTGCACGCGCGCTATCACCTTTTAATGTGCATGTCTACACGCGCGCTATCAACTTTTAATGTGCATGTCTACACGCGCGCTATCACCTTTTAATGTGCTTGTCTGCACGCGCGCTAGCATCTTTTAATGTGCATGTCTACACGCGCGCCAACGCCTTTGCTCTTTCTCTCACATAATTATAACATTTTCTCTTGCAGCACATTTATTTAATTAGCACGTATGCATAAACATACCTAACAGAGGGAATAGTTAAACTCCTAGAGGAAAACGAATGAACTATTTGTTGCGTTTTCTATGAAGACAGCCCATTACAAATAGATAGTCGTTTTAGTTGACACCAAAGGATTTGTTTACATTGCAACCTCTGGCGAAGATGGCTTCGTATATTTGTCTTGTCACAGCACGGAGAGTGCTAACTTAAAACTCAGTTTACGATGCATTAAGCTCCATGGAAATTGAAATCACAATGAGCATGCTTGCTGGCGACATCCTCCGAAAGGCAAGGACAACCAGCGATGGCGCAGCAAGCATAACGACAATAGGATCCCTGCGCCTGCAAGCACATTCTAGCGGGTGAAGTCGACTACTTATTGCATAGCGGCATTGCTTTAATTCTTGCTCTTTTTCCATTTAGCCTTAGCGGCTGACATTTCCATGTAATTTTTAGTTCTTCTCTGCCGTTTTCCTATCCCTGTTTGGTGTACCTCTTATTGTTCGGCCTCGCCATTTCATCGCCTCTGTTCTCTTTGCGAGTCGCCGTCTGCCCGTACGGAGTGCCGTTCTCGTTTATATATTATCATCATCGTACATGTTATGCAGTGAACGTAATTGTACTTTTTCTGTGGAACATGGTTCGTGCAGATCCTGTTATATGTTGTCGTCCGGAAATATTTAAAATAACTATATTGGCCTACTCTACATCGCGGCATGGAATTTTTTATACTAATTTCCCATAGTTACGGTGGTCATGGACAGGGTGTATATCGTTTTGGTCTGGCTCAGACTGATTCCGGATGATAGTGACAGGCGCTAGTTTCCATCCCACCACCAATTGGGTATAAACACTTCCCCCTTCCTGTAGCAGAAATCATTTTAAAAACAGAAATGTATGTTAATTACAAACAAGTTTAGCATTCATGTCAATTAAAACATTAAACACTATAGCATCTTCGGTTTTGGTCGTCGCCAGGGAACACTAAGCAATTCCTAGCTAAACCCCACTCTCTGTCTGTCGCTATGTCGTTCTCTCTTAGTCGCTATGTCGCGCTATCACTCCGTCTCTGTATCTCTCCATCGCTCTATCTCTCTGTTTCTTTTGTGTGTGTCTCTCTCTCTCCCTCTCTCTCTCTCTCTGTATATATATATATATATATATATATATATGTCTTTTTCTCTCTCTTTTTCTCCGTTGTTCTTTGGTTATATCACTCTGCCTTTTTCCTCCCTGTCTTTCTTTCTTTATTTCTTTTGCTCTGTCAACCTGTCCCTCCGTCGCTCATTTGCTCTCTCGCTCTCTGCCTGTCGCTTTATTGATCTGTCTCCTTGTCTCTATATCGCTCTATCGCTCTTTAGCTGTTTCGTCTGCCTCTCTGTCGCTCTATCGCTCTATCGATATGCCGCTCTGTCTCTCTGTCTCTGTGTCGCACTATCACTCTGTCTCTATGTCTCTCTGTCTCTCTGTCTGTGTCTCTCTGTATTTATGTCAGTCTTTCTATCTATCTCTCTCTCTATCTTTCTCTCTCACACGTACGTATATACAAGACTTACTTACATCGTCTCCGTAATCCAAATTCGATCAGGAAATTGCTTGCCGTTATCATCACGATCCCGAGGATGACAACGTAGAAGAATTTATTTTGCCAACGCACTTGCCGGGTCACGACGCGAATCTGGTCATCGACGGACATACCTTCCTTGTTAACGGAACCTGAAATTCAAGCCAGACGTCCACCACTTTACGAGTGGAATGCCCGGATGGCGGTTGTGCTGCGGTGTCTCCACATAGTAGTTGACATTTACCTGGTTGTCTTAGGCTTGTCTCAAACACTTTTAATACGCTAAGACAGTTTGAGTGGTTCTACGCGGAAGCGACATCACCGTGAATACTACACGCAGTGTGTCAATATCATCAAGTGAATCAGACAGAAAAATACACTTTCCCCTACTGCAATCGGAAACAACGCTCTTTACCACATCGAGTATCGTTTTACGTCGGTTTGTTTTCTCGCCTTTTTCCTGCATTCAATTAAGTAGTGTTACTAAGAAATACAAATTGACATAGGCGTCAGTCTACATTAACGACGTTTCGTGTGTGGGTTTTTTCTTGTTTTGACTGCAACGAAGGTTTTGTTTTTATTTCAAAATTCACCAACAATAATAATAGGCCCCGAAACCAGAGGCGTCTTGGGTGTGTGTGTTTGTGTGTGTGAGTGAGTGTGTGTGTGTGTGTGTGTGTGTGTGTGTCTGTGTGTCTGCGTGTGTGTGTGTGTGTGTAAGAGAGGAGAGAGAGAGAGAGAGAGAGTGTGTGTGTGTGTGTGTGTGTGTAGTGGGTGTGGGTGTGTGGGTGTGAGTGTGATGTGTGTACGTGTGTGAGTGCGAGAGAGTGTGTGTGGATGCGTGCTTGTGGCATGTGTGTATTTGTGTGTGATAGAGTGAATGTGTGTATGGGTGTGTGCGTGTGCGCGATCGAGCGTGCGCGCGTGTGTATAATTCTAGTTATGAATCATTTAGATTATTCAGTAACTACATGGTTCCTTTATAAGCAAAAATATAAGTATGCAGTGTGAAATGTGATGAGAAGTGAAAAACGGCTAATAAAATTAAGAATATTCGTTACCAGGATACCTTTAAGAAACTTGAAACTTCTCACACTAGCATAGAAAAGAACACACAATGGTATGGTGTTTAAACTGCTTCAATAAAGGTATGGCAGTGATTATCTCGTAACATCACCAAGCTGCACAAGTACTGTGATACAAAGGATGGAAGAAAGGGTCATCTTCTGTAACTGTTCCAACAAACGTGCTTGTACAAACACTAGAAACCAAAGATGCTCAGGCAGACTAACATTATTCCGGAATAATTTAACAGAAGAAGTTGTAAATGCATATAAAATTAACTCATTTATAAACCGCTTAGATAAAAATTGACGAGAATTACTCTACAGTGCCTAACTACAAAGCCGCCTTGTCAAGTCGACGTAGAGCACTCCAAGGGAAGACAGTATCTGACCTCCCAAGTCACCGCCTACGGTCATGTCACGACGACTCTTAGTTTAATTTAATTAAGTGGCACACATTTTAATATTACTTTTCATGGAGCGCAGTGACGCAGTGATTAGCGCATCGGACCTAATTGAAAGAACCTGTGTTCGAACTCCGTAGAGAGTGTCTCACCTATACTGAAAGGAGATAAATCAACAAAGCGAAAGTCGAGTAACAGAGAACAGAAATGCGTCACCACGTTCGGTCCTTACAAGCGTCAATTTCGATTGAGACAAAATCTAACAAAAAAACCTACAATGCGGAAGGAGCCACAACCTAGCACGAGTCGAACTGCACGGGAAAGGACGAGATTGTGGTGGGCCACGGTCCCCACGCGCTGATGTGATAGTTGCAGATTAGCTGTTCGTGCTTTGTGGGGTATATAAGGGCCGCAGAAAATATAAGTTGTGCTGCTACTGTGGTTAAATGACCTACGATACAACACTGAACCGCCGTCTTATAGGCCTTCGCAGTACTGTCATAGATGTAATTCGCACGTGGGCTAGGAAGACTACAATATACCGTGAGTCCATTACTCAGATATAGTTATTAGTCCAAGAGCCAGGAGGGTTTGATATATGTTTTATTTGTCAAAAAGGTCTGAGGGTGGTTTCTGTACAATCCGAATATCCATTTCTTATTAAATTCTACTTCGAAGATTTCTCAAAATGTCCACAGGAAGTGGGGCACCTTCAAATCATACCTTTGTTGTTTCGCGTCGGGTCGTATTCAACAGTTTCAATATTATGAGTAAAAAGAGCCCGTAGTCACCACGGATGCACATAAATGAGGAATCAAATGAAAACCTGATATATGCTTGTTCTGTAGGAATGCTTGAGTTGAATTAAATATATCTGCATTAGGTCATGACCTATACTTAGCTGTATACGACCATACCGAAATTGCGCACGAGAAGACGTTCGGAAAAATCAATGCCTTTCCGTTTAAATGGCAAGAACACGAGTGAAACGATTGGTACACGTGACAAACCATTAAAACCAGTCTTACTCTGCTAACATTTGGAACCAATTTAATTTAGGTACGAGGTCATGCTGGCGAGAAATTGTATTTTAACGGAAGGGGTAGTAACCGCAAAAAACGCGAAAACGTGAACAATTGACACATCTGTCGTCTACCAATTTGATTGCCCGAAATTGAATCGTCATGGTACCATTAATTATTATCATGTTGTTATTTAATTGTTCCACTAATCCGAAGTGTTCTGCCTGTAATAGTAGTAAGAGTTACGACTAGCCACCGCGTTAATGAATATTGACGTCAGTGTTGTGTGGTTCAACTCAAATGTTGCCGTTCATTCTCAAGTCGGCAAGAACATAGATGTTCCACCTAATAGTCAGGTTTTGTTATGTATTTTCGTTCATTTTTTTATATTTGCAAACCTATATAATTTTGGAAACGTTATGTAATGAATCTGTAAACCAATGTTTCATTCGTTAAAGGTATGTTTGGCAGCCATCTTGGATTTTTAAAATGGTGGACACTGAAAACCTGTATTTCTCAAAATATCAGCTGCTAAAACACCCAACCTTCTGATTTTGGTGGCTAAACCTACATAGTGAGGGGCAATGAATCCAATAGGATCAACTACAGTCACCTAAGCATAATGAAATTACTAGTTTATGACAGTTATACAAGTTATGACTGAATAATATACATCTAGCGTAGCGTATAAACACATGTGTACATTGGAAACAAGTATGTGCCTGTACTTTCATTTATTGACATATTATAACCATTATACCAGCATCACTACAGTTGCGTGTATTTCACATACATGTCTGGTTTGTAAAAGTATTGTTGTGACCCGGTATACTGCACATTAGTCATCACCATCGTCGTCGGATACACGATTTTAAAAGTGTGAATAGTCATCATTCTCACACGCCTCTTGTGAGGTCCATCACTTCGTCAACGAAACTATCACTGAGATCCTTCCCTGTTGGCATGATTGCTTTCTTCTTTGCCAGTTTCTGGACAACCACAATCTTCCTACTTCGATGGGGACCATCGACTTCAGCAGATGCCAAGTCCAAGGCTCCGCCATCTGGTACATTAGCATGCGTCTCACTTGTAGCCGTCTGAGAGTTACCGGTGTGAGTTTCTGTTGTTACCAACTGCTCAAGGACATGGATGAGTTTGGACTTGTCGTTGCATGGCAACATTGAACCGCTTGGAGCAAACAATGACCTTGGCGTCGGGGTGAACTCATAGTTGCTGATGCAGTGCTTCTGGTTAATATATCTGCTTGACCGGGCAAAGACCATCAGTCTGCCATACAGGTCCTTGGTTTCCTGCATATATATTGTCTTGTCACGGATCTTGACTACAAGCTTCTTGCTGCCAGACATGTATATCTTGTTGTTTTTGTTTCTTGAGAGGTGCCCATAGGCTGACATTTCCATTGATCATCTATGCCACATAGTCTTCGTACAGCTTCTGTCCACTCTCGTCCATGTTCAGGATCTGTGGATTGTATTCGCATGGAATGTATGCATGAGTAATCAGGTTGCTTCGCGTGCGACCTTCAACAGCGAATGGATTGCCATGACTCATTATGGCAGCTTTGATCTTGCTGATGGCATCATGCTCCCGCTTGTCCACACCACTCATTGATAGATCATGATGCTCACTAGCCTTGTTGTCTTTGACATTGAACTGACCCTTGAACTCGCTTGCCAAGCACGATAGTTCGGGAGAAGATAGGACCAAGCGTTGTCTTGCATTGGCATAGTTGGAGATTTCGATGAGACCAGAATGAACCTTCATGAGCTTCTTCAGATGTTCACAGGCATGGTCTGTCCCAATGGATGGAGATAAATGGGATGGCAGTCTTGGTAATTGATATGATGCCTAATTCAAGTTCCTTCCACGTATCTGGGAGGTCAGCCTTGAGTACGTGCATGTCAGCTATGTAACGTAGCCAGAGTATCTTGTACTTTATTCGGTCCATAGCAAAGAACAACTTGCTCAGTTCTTCTCCTGCTTCAAGATGGAGGTTTAGGTTTGCGTTACGGGTTACTGCTACAAAGAACAGGATCATCTACGCTCGAAGCAGGCACATCAGCAGGGATCTGAACATGGCATTCTCGGATCTCTGTGCCTCCCACTCCTGGAACTTCTTCACGACATCATCGTCGGCCAAAGCTTGGATGTTGGCACGTTTCACAGATTCAGCCTTGGTGTGTTTGCTCACATCTGAGCAGGCATCTGCAATATCGGTTGTTGCCTCCAGACATAGTCCTTCAAGTGTGTGTTGTCCTCGAAGACCTCCTCCAGGGCCATCTCAACCAGTGCCACATATGAGTATATGTGGGCAGACAGGAAGCGCTTGTAGTGTGCACACTTCAGGATCTGTCTGGTTGTCGCTGAACCGTACACATCGGCTGCTATCCAGTCACCGTCTATTCCAGAGTTTTCAATAGAGGTCCCCGGGCCTCGTAGGACAGCCATGACGACATGCAGCTCACCCAGTCTTGAAAAACTGTCACAAACTAGTAATTTAATTATGCTCAATATGTAGGTTTAGCCACCCAAACCAAAAGACTGGGCTGTTTAGCAGCTGAGATATTGAGAAATACAGGTTTTCAGTGTCCACCATTTTAAAAATCCAAGACGGCCGCCAAATATACCTGTAAAAAATGTAAACATTGGTTTTCAGATTCATTACATCACAACGTTTCCAAAAATATATAGTTTTGCAAATCTCAAAAAAGTGAACGAAACACATGTGTTTATATGCTCTGCTATGTGCATATTATTCAGTCATGACACGAATAACTGTCCTAAACTAGTAATTCCATTATGATTAGGTGACTGTAATTGATCCTGATGGATTCCTTGCTCCTCAATATGTAGGTTTAGCCACCAAAATCAAAATGCTGGGTGGTTTAGCAGCTGAGATTTTGAGAAATACAGGTTTTCAGTGTCCACCGTTTTAAGAATATAAGATGGCCGCCATATGTATTTAAAAAATGTAAACATTAGTTTTCAGATTCACTATATCACATCGTTTCCAAAAATGTATAGGTTGCAAATCTCCAAAAGGAAATTAACGAAAATACAAATGTTAACATTGTGAACCTGACTATAAGTATCAATGCGCCTACTATTTATCATAGTGAAAAAGTAGTTACGTAATCTAACACATCAACCTCTTAGAAATGTATACATGTCAAGAACGATGAGTTTAAAATATACGCCGACAACATAGGGGACATTTTGAAAGACAGTATGTCTACATTTGCTTGTACATAGACAGCCGAGGACACATATAATATGACGGAATGTTAGGCCTACATTTCTCTCTGGGTATTATTATTATTATTATTATACCGAACTTATAAAGCGCTCTTTTCATACATAAAAGCCTGCTCAAAAGCGCTGTACACAATCAATAGAATAATCATAGAGAGTAAAAACAAAGCATAAAAACGATAGCATGATAAAAAAATAGGAATTTTTTTTTATAGAAGACTGGGTATAATAAAATGAATATATATATATATTGTTTTAAAATGTAAGGGAAACTGACTAGAAAGAGTTAAGCACCAAAAACAGCTAGAAACAAATGTGTTTTTAGCAGCTTCTTGAAAGTGTTCAGTGTTTTTGCTTCACGAATGTGAACCGGTAGCGCATTCCACAACTTGGCTGCTGAACACTGAAATCTTCTGTCGCCGTATGTAACTGTTCTATCCCTTGGAACTTCTAGTGTCACTGAATCCATGGATCGTAACATTCTTCTTGGTTGGTACAATTTCAGCATGTCCGATATATATCCTGGAGCCTGTCCATGTAGGGCTTTATATGTGTGCATCAGGATTTTAAATTGCACACGATAGTTAACAGGTAACCAGTGCAGATTGTTCAACACTGGTGTGATGTGGCTGTAGCGTGATGTTCTGGTTACAATCCGTGCCGCGGTGTTCTGTACACGTTGTAACTTGTTAATTGATGTCTGGTGCAGTCCACTGAGCAGAGCGTTACAATAGTCTAGACGTGATGTTACAAGCCCGTTGACTAGTGATTGAGTGGCATCATTTGTGAGATAACGCCTAATGTGCCCAATGTTGCGGAGGTGATAATATCCAGACCTACAGACACTGTTCAAATGTTGTTCCATGTTCATGGCAGAGTCGAAGATAACACCCAGGTTTTCGACACTGTTCACTGATGTAATGTCAGTGTCGCCAACACGCACAGTAACGTTTTCCATCTGCTTGGCATTATGTTTGGATGTGAACAACACAACCTCAGTCTTTTCACTATTCAGTTTTAGCATGTTTGCGTGCATCCATCTTTCAATGTCCGTGAGGCACCTCTCAATGAGTTCCAGGGATTCTGTTTGGGCTGCACCGTCCTTCGGCTTGAACGAGATGTACAACTGGGTGTCATCCGCATAGAAGTGATAACACAGTCCATACCGACGGATAATGGCTCCTAGTGGTTTTGAGTACATGGTGTATTTCTTTGGGCCGAGTACCGAGCCTTGTGGTACACCATGTTCCAGGAGAACTGGATTGGAGTGCTCACCATCTATGACCACTACCTGGTAACGGTCGTGGAGATACGATGCTATCCAGCCGAGAGCAGCTCCGGAGATTCCGAATAAGTTCTCAAAACGATTCAACAGAATTCCGTGATCGAGAGTATCGAACGCAGCCGACAGATCGAGCATGACCAACACTGTGACACAACCATTATCCAGAGACTCGAGGATATCGCTTTGTACCTTGAGGAGCGCCGTCTCGGTCGAGTGAGATCTACGGTAGGCTGACTGAAGCTCCTCGTGAAGACCATTGCTCACCAGGTGGCGCTCAATCCGTGTATCTACAACCTTCTCTAACACCTTAGCAATGAAAGGAAGGTTGGACACAGGTCTGTAGTGTTTCAGGATGTCTGGATCGAGTGTTGATTTCTTGAGTAGTGGTCGTATATGAGCACACTTGAATGCACGAGGCACACAGCTACTATTCATAGAGGCGTTGACAATCGCGGTGATAATAGGGAGTAGCTCATCTACACACAACTTTAGAAGCCATGTGGGCACCGGATCGAGGTCGCAGGATTTATCAGGTGATTTCAGGATGAAGGTCTTCACTTCACCATCAGATGCGCGAGTAAACCTATCCAGTGGTGTAGTTACAGATGAGGCGTCAACCTCCAGGTCAACACCATGCACCTGGTCCGTCTGGAGGCCACGTCGGATGTTTTGTATCTTCTCCATAAAGAAAGAGCTAAACATCTCAGTTAGTTTAATGGGAGACGCCGTTTGAGGAAGAGATGGAGACCCCCTTTCACCAAGCAGGTGTTTCGCCACTTTGTAGATGCCCTTCTGGTCATGGGTGCAGGCAGTGATCTTTTCCGAATAGTATGCTATCCTGGTTTGTTTTATGAGTTTGTTCACCACAACACATTGGTCTCTATATATCTGGTGGTTAACAGTCAGGCGATTCTTCTGCCATCGTCGTTCCAGCTTCCGTCGGAGATGTTTAGCCTGATGTAATTCATTCGTGTACCATGGACAATCTGGATGTTGGGTGATTGTTTTAATACGAAGAGGTGCGTGCTTATCAATGAGTGATGTGAGTCCTTCATTAAAAGCACTCACCAAACCATCCACATCACCATCCGTAGTTTGTAACATGGGGGAAGCCACAATGTCCTGCTTAAAAGCTTCCACGTCTATGGCACGTAGCTTCCTAAAGGAAACAGTCTTCTGTATGGGAACAGGTTTGGCAAGGGTCGTGGTGAAACCGACAGCGAAGTGGTCACGTGTAAGTTTCCCAAGGTGGTCACAAAGTCCGGGGTCGGTGATGGTGATGTCAGATACGATGTGACTGGAGTCTCTGCTGATCACGACGTCCAATGTATGGCCGAGCACATGGGTCGGTTCATGTACATGTTGTTGTAGGCCACACGCTTTGATTGTATCCATAAATTGCTGAGCATTACGATCACTTTCGACATCAACGTGAAAGTTAAGGTCTCCAACTATCAGAATCTCCTTGTCGTGGGTAGCGTAGCTGGCGAGAAATGTAGACCACTGTTCTAAGAATTGGGGAATGGTCAGGCCATTATGCTTTGATGGTGGGGGTCGATACACCACGGCCAGACGCACAGTTGTGTCACCCGTATCTAGTTCACAATCCATGTGTTCAAAGTTTGTGTAGTCGCCCGTGGTACTGGAGCCTTGGAGGCGGAATGATATGGCAGACTTATAAAGCAATGCCACACCACCTCCATTTCTACAGCCGGGACGGGGTACATGTTTCATGGCATACCCAGAAGGGACCAATTCACCAATGCATTTCTTGTCTACGGAAGTCCCCAGCCATGTCTCTGTGAAAGCAACAACATCATAGTCCTGTGTAATAATGTAGTCGCTTAGAGACAAAGCCTTGTTCTTGATGGATCTTGGATTCAGGCAACATACCCGAAGATACTTCTTCGCAGGTTGTACATGCACATAGTCACATTTAATCTTCACCAAATTGTTCTTGTTTACACTTAATGCACTAGTGATCTGACCATGACCATGGGCACTGAATTGTTTATGTTGACATGCACTTGCTCCACTTCTAGGAATAGTCCTCACAGTACTGTTATGGTGTGTTGGTGGTGGTCGATGACCGACCACAGTAGATATCCGTATCTGTATTGCGCAACTCTGGCCACAGTCCGTCGCTAGGCCAGTATTGTTCGTGCTAGTGGGCGGCATTACCTTTGACCGCGACCATTGTCTTTGACCACCTCTGGTCCCCCTGTGGGTAGGCAATACTCCTTAAACAACTTGTTTGCATAGTTTGCTAGATATAGTTTATACCACAATAGCGGACTTTTATCTCATGAATGCTGCATATTATGTAACTAATGCGGTTTTTTTTTAAAGCAGGCATGTTTTTTTTTCTCCAATATATGTTGACCAGTAGAACATGACTTGTACAAAGCGGACTTGAATGGTACAACTTGGTGGTAAACCAACTGATAGTGTTAAGCCATTTGACGTAAAGTCTTCCGGGAAGTTAAAGATAACAACTTATACAAGACGTCCACGTATTTTGTCACGATTGTGATTTATTCACGGGTTGCCACATACCGTCACCCAACAGAAAGTTGAGGAAGATGGTCTTCGTACTTCTAAAAAACCAAACTTACGGACCTCTGTCGACGTCTCCCAAATCACACGAAAGTCTGGCAGATGATGGTGCTGCAGGAGTGCGAGAATTAGTTCTATCTGCATTATATTATGACCTACGAAGCTATTTAAGACTATACAAAAATGCGCTCGAGAAGATGTTAAAAATACAAATCAATGCCTTTCTGTATCGTGTCGCACAATGTAGAAAATGTTGATTCGGAGACGTTTTTCGAGTTTCCCTTGACACCCGTGAGCTAGAGATAGGGGCAAGGGTGTCATGGGAAACTTGAAGACCTTCTCCGAGTCAACAATCTCTGCGATGCTTAGATATAGCAATATGCAAAATAGGTCTCGGCTATCTTGCCATTCGACAAGCTTTAAGTCTTTTTACGAAACCCTTGACACAAACAGCTGCTGATGCAAAATTTAGCACCCTCCTTCAGGGAATTGGTGTTTCAAATCGAGCTTCATCGTGGAAACAACCAGTCAAGAAATCGTTCTACCAGGTTTTCCCCTTCGTTAAGCATCCTGGCAAATCTGCTTTGATGTCGTCATTTAGTTTCACTCCTGTTGTGAAGCAGTAAATGATTTCACGAGACTCCAACGAGAAAGGATTCGTCATATTCTCTATGCATTCAACCATCTTCTGGCGATCGCGGTTATATTTAGTGATTCGGTATGGTTTGAGAGTCTTTTAAACAGTGTTATTGCTCTTCATCACTGTTTGTATAAGAGACTACCTACTAGGCAACTTCGCGCGGACCTATTAATCACCCAACGACTTCTGGCTGTGTACACTGGTTGAATGTTGCGATCTTGTCAACCTAGAAGCAGCATTTGCATCAACAGTCTGTTCCAACGTTATATCAACAAGTGTACATGTTCTACATTTGGTTAAATTCTGAGGGTTTCTGCCACAACATCCAGCCTCGTCGGGTCGGGGCTAGGTTGTTGTAGTCCATGTAGGACATTCAGGAACAGGAACAGGAACAGCAACAGCAACAGGAAATATCGATTTGTCCCAAATACATAATACAAAAAAATAATCGTTATAAAAACAAAAGACCATACAATATATTGCAATCGAATCGACAAGAGAAAAAATTTGGTACATATATAATGTAAGATAGGGAAATAAAAAATTATGTGATATATATATATATAGCGGACGGGAGACTCCTACTTAGACTAATTATAATTTCAACTATTATTTAACTTATATCAACATATGAAAATCCCTAGTACAATTAGTGAATCCTCACTGCAACATAAATGTATATATGCATGTATATTACACACGTACTAAATATGCAAACAGTGGGTTTTTAAAGTACGTCATTTATAACCAAGGAGGTTATTCAATAATGTATTGCATAAATAACAATTATGATTTGTACATTGTATAAGTATAAGTATTGAGATAATAAAACTTGGTATATGTTGCGAAGCCATAGAAACTGTGAGTGGGGATCTTGTCTTTTATTAAATCAGGTGCATTATTTATGGTATGTGGGGTATGTAGCAAACTATACCATTTCGTGGTGTACCCTGATTGTATGGATTTTATCTTGACCACGTGTTTTGGACAAATGGTAAGTTTTGCAAGTAGACGGGTAGCTTATTGTGTGAAAATGTATGGTGTAATTTTTGTTCGTGCAGTATTTGAATATGTTCTACTTTTAGTAATTTAAGACTTTTGAAAAGTGGACCAGTATGATCATTATATTTACTTAAGCTTATGATACAGAAGGCTTTCTTTTGAACGTTTGTTATGCTGTCACATCTATAGCCCCAGGCCATTACACCATAGTTTAGATGTGACAATATGAGAGACTTGTACAACGTAATCTTTATAGTCAGAGGTAACAATCGTTTGAGTTGATTTAGGACGCCTATAGTCCTGGAGCACCTATTTGAGATTTTGTCAATACCTTTGCCACTTTAATTGTTCATTAAAGCTTAGCCCTAGGAAATTGAAATCATATATGCTATCAATGTTTGTGTTTTGTATAGTAGTTTAGGTGGGCTTATCATTTTATAATTATTTCTTCTCGCTGCTTTGAAAATCATATATTTTGATTCATTTACATTTAAAAATAATTTGCTTAGCCTAAGCCACTCGTTAGTTTTATCTAGTTCTAAGATGATTAAGAATTCTACAGTTTTATTATTTTGAGATTGTCCAAAATAATCTAGTATACTTGAGAGGGTCGTGTCATCGGCATACATAATAAAGTTGAATTTTTGACTAGATTGTGCAAAGTCATTAATGTAAATTATAAATAACAAAGGTCCTGGAATTGATCCTTGGGATACGCCTGTTGAGATAGTAAACATTTCTGATTGAGTTTCTTCAATGTCTACTTATTGTTTTCTGTTGTTTAAATAGTTTTTAATAGGTCTAAGGCTATTCCTTTTACGCCATAAAACTTTAACTTATCTATTAATATTGAGTGGTCCAGAGTATCAAATGCTTTTGACAAGTCCAGGTAAATATGTATAGGTATTTCGTTATTATCCATACGTTTCAATACGTTACCAATTAATTCAAGAGTGGCAAATTCAGTTGAATGTTTCTTTCCAAATCCATATAGATTATCGTACACAAGTTTATGTCTTTTAAGAAAAGATTCGAGCTGGTTGTAAATAATTGTTTCTAATACTTTAGAAATTGCAGGTAAGATTGATATTGTTCTGTAGTTGCAGAATAGGGTATCGTGACCATTTTTATAAATTGGTTTTACTTTGGCAATTTTGGCATTCTCTGTGTTGGAATGGATAATACGATACCGATGAGTTCCAACCCGTCCACATAGGCGTTTCACCCAGAGCAACACGCCTCAACCATAATGTATTTTGACGTATCAAGTTTACATATCAAGATTTTGAAACTGGAATACTCTGTGATCTTTGGTTTCGTCCAATAAAACACCAAAGTGGTACCCTTTATACGGAATCAGCATTTAGATGTTTTCGATTTAGCATGCAGTCTTTGGAAGAAGGATTAACATGTGTCCCTCCATCATATGTTTAGATTGAAAATAGGCTGGGTCTTCGATGTTTTGGTTATATATACCTATAGTATCATGTGGAGTATCACCGCTAGACGATGGCTCATTATTCTCATCGTATTATTCCATGTTAATCTCGTTATTCGCGTCGTCTTTATTCCATGCTAATCTCGTTATTCTCATCGTATTTATTTCATGCTAATCTCGTTATTCTCATCGTATTTATTCCGTGCTAATCCCAGCGACTCGGTCTATACCATCTGGCGTGGCACACTTCCTGTCTGAGATATTTGTGGCCAAGTCAGTTTCAAACGCTTCCACTACGTTATAACTGATGGAATGGCCGAAACGGTTGATTACTTCCAGTAATGTCCTGCCACCTGGCATACTCCTGACTACCAGTCCTATATAAAGGTGTTTGGACGCATTTGTGTGACAACTTGTATTTGCGTACGATATAATCTGATCTTGATTTTACAAGTCCGTCAATTCGTCGCTTGAAAACGACTCACTGGAACCAGTATATAACATTTAAGTAATCCAGCAGCTCTGGTGGTGTCTCTCCTTGTCTTGATATCAATGCCTCTGCTGCTATAGCATGTGGTAAGTCTTGCGGTGTACTCTGCAGTATCGTGGAAAGTTATCTGAAGTGAACTGCTGCCTCTTTTGTCGAGTTCTCATCGAAGGTACCCCGCCTTATAATAAGTCCCTGCTTGTTGCTATCGTTGAATGTTCTCAACTGAGCAGGATATTGTTTCACAATGTTCTCATACAACGTTTCGGCTGGATATGTAGATTCAATCGTTGTTATGTTTTCCATATATTGGCTGTGCAGAGAAGTCAACAGTTCAGCCCTTTGGTTTTCAATCAATGTGGTGTTGATGCGGTATAAATGTTTAAAATGCTGCAATGTGTGCGTTTACTTAACTTGAGAGTTTCTCGGTTTCGGCTATTGCGTTTTTAATGTAGGCCCTATTCCCTGCTACGTGAATGATGATATTTAACTTCCTTTGTTTTGAGGTCTAATCCCGCTATTCGTGTAAACATAGCTTCATAGTGTAATATCCCTGCTTCTAGCTTGATGCTGTTCTCTGCTTTTTTTCCATCTCTCAACTTCCCAGATTTCCAAGATATTCTCGTTTGGCCTTTCCAAAAGATTTAGATGCAACGTTGCAGAACACACATTCTTTTGGAAATACGCCGGTAGAGCTGGTTTGACGAACGTCGATAGAGAGGCATAAGTATGGTTTTGTAGAAGTACGAAGACCATCTTCCTCAGCTCTCTGTTGGGTGACTGTAAGTCTTAACCCATTGTTAAATCATACTTATATGGTAGTTTTATGGCAAAATACTTGGACGTCTTACATGAACTGTTTTGTGTTGTTGCTATCTCTAACTTCCTCATCACTTGTAGTCATATGGCTTATCACTATCAGTCGTTTTACCAGCAAGTGGCACGATTCAATTCCACTTTGTGAAAGTCATGTTCTACTGGTCAACATACATTGAAAACCTATACAAACGCGCTTTCTTTAATAAAACGCATTGGTTACACAGAATGCAGCAATCATTAGATAAAAGTCCGTTATATTGCGGTATAAAATGTAATATCTAGCAAACTATGCAAACAAGTTGTTTCAAGGAGTATTGTCTACGTAGTGAGGACATTAGGCTTAAATTATGTCATACTCTTCCCTCGGCTGTCTATATACAAGCAAATCTAGGCCTACTGTATTTCAAAATGTCGCCTATGTTATCTGCGTACATTTTAAAATCATCGGTCTTGACATGTATACATTTATAAGAGGTTGATGTATTGGATTACTTTTTCACTATGATAAAAAGTTGTGCACAAAGCATAGGCGCATTTGTACGCAGGTGGAACATCTATGTCCTTGCCGACTTGAGAATGAACCACAACATTTATGCTGTATCACACAACACTGACGTCAATATTCTGCGAAACATATATCAGGCTTTTATTTGATATCTCATTTATATGTATTAGTGGTGGCTACGGGCTCTTTTTACTCATAATATTGAAACTGTTGAAGGCGACGCGACGCGAAACAACGTAGGTGTGATTTGAGAGTGCCCCACGACAGGTGCACTGACCACAACTATTCTTACAAGGATTAAGTATGCGTATATATTATGTGTAGTTCGAACTGAGTGAGGAGAAATCGCGCCAGCGATAACGCTAGAATTTGTTTGAAAGATCATCGTACTGCAGGTCAACAATCCCTTTCGTGCCTCACCGCAGAGAGACACGGGACGTGCTCCAATCTTGTTCATGCACGAGTAACTTTCGCGGACAGAACGCATTGTCTCCTTATACTGTATGTGCCAATAACATTCGCTGTTGCACTGAAGATTACAAATACTCAAACATGCAATGGGATTTAATAATTTTTTTATATCAGAGAAAAGATAATAATCGTATGTACAAATATGCCGCTGGATGTACCCATAATTTATATTTAGTTTTTGAGTTACCGCCGTTTGAATAACGCGAATGCTTAGCGGATATAATGAAATGTTGAGCATTCGCGATGTTCAAAAGCAATAACTCAAAAAAGTTAAGGCAATATATATCCAGCGACAAACTTGTAGATAAGATTATTTTCTTTACGGTGATATAAAAAATATTAAATTCCGCAATTGCAATTTCATGTACAGTCTGAAACAACAAGCCGCATGGTTGCTTTGTGACACGAAAATGACCCACCTTTGAGATGGCTTAGTAACATGAGTTCGCAATGAACAGGCTTCATATTTGACACATTACTTGACAAGAGTATTAAGTTTACGTATGCGAAGTATCAAAGACATTCAACATTTTATTTCACTTAATCGTTAAGCTTGCATTAGGACTAATTAAAATTGTGTGTTGGTCATTTCGTTAATTATCTTGTCTTTCTTGTATTCCACATAGGAATTTTCCGTGATTACGTTTATTGGCGCGCGAGTTCCGCTGACAACTATAACCGGGGGTACCTTGCCCCTGCTGTCGCGATTTGCAAAGCCCGTTCCTTCAAACAAATCAGGAGAGTATAAATTGTTTGTCTGGCATAAGACAAGCCCTTGGTATCGCGACTTGCAGTCGAAACAATTGCAGTCTGGATTGCCAATACAGTAGTTCTGCGTAGGGCGAGGCTCGCTGTCCTGTTATTGTGTTGGCTTTTTGACTGTAAACAATCGTTCTAAGTTATACCACGCACAATACATAGCATTGACTAATAGTCTTTCGGCAAATTCGGTGTACTTTCCATGTACTATCCAAGATAGTCGGTATACCTGTCAACAATTGCTTCCCATCGAGATCTCCCTAGATTGCCCACAATAGTTGAATATATTAATCACTGCGAGTATAAACATCCAACATAATGATCTTTTGAAGACAGATTACGGTTTTTAATACACATTTTCATGTTTTTATCTCAAGGTGAAAGGTGACAGTGAATGTTAACCAAGACGAAGCGATAGAGGTCATGTATTACATGCGCCATATTTCACTTTATCGGACGAAACTTTGCGCAACTGTTCGTAATAATCATTATAGGAAAGTTGACGAACGGCCCTGTGATGTTTATATATTTTATGCGTTGCGTCTTACCTTTTAGTGGGGCTTGCCATAGAAACGTCACGATTTATTGAGATCGCGCCTCGTTTTTTGCGAAGTGTCTTCGTCGTTCAATAATCGTAAATATTTAACTGAAATTTTTGTCCTAACAATTTGTATGCGCAAATTAGATCAAATAAGTGTTAGCTGTGTACAATTTGGATCTTTTCCGCAAAAGGTTCCTCGGATGTTTATAAAAAGGCATATTATATGACCTATAACGAAAATATGCTTGCCCAGTAGACTTTTCAGCATTAGACAACCGCGGCACAGTGGTGCGGGCACAATTAGCTCCTGTCAATTTTGGCAAGTCTTGTCACAATTATTATTCATATTGTCTGCGTTAAAAAAAATTCGGCTTTGCATTGGCTTTGCGTGATAAGTTGATCATATTTATCTGTCACATGTTCACTTTACGAAGTGGTTTCGTAGCAGAGCAAAAATTGTAATGATCAAATCTATAAATAGTAAAATAAACAACTGCTGTTTCAGCCTGTTGGCGCTTGGATCCGTAAAAATTCTGATGTAAATTATTATTAGTTTTTTAGGGTGTGGTGAAACTACATCTCAGTAAAATAGTCAAATATGACTCCACAGTAATATTGAATAGATCATTAGGCAATCTACCCGATTTGGTTAAATTTTTATTCAAAAGGTATGAAAAAAAATTGTGCCCATTATCTGTAAGTTTTATAGACTAGCCTATTATTGTATATATATAGACTAGCCTATTATTGTATATATATAGACTAGCCTATTATTGTATATATATAGACTAGCCTGTTATTGTTATTATTTACCAGCCTATTGTGACGTGTAAACCATAGTATCCCCCTACATTCGTACAGGGGATACAATTACACCATAATTGTATTTAATTTCACAAAATACAAACTACAATTATAATTACCCCTAGCCCTGCTGTCCACATATTATATAATATTATATGAATCAGCATTTAGCTCCAACTTGGTCATACTTGGTGTATATTTGTACTTTTCTAAGTATTTAGCACGATTTAAAGGGAATATCTCTACCTAAACAGTATTATCACCAGCATTCAATAAATTAATAATTCCACATTTTACGCTGTATCACTGGTCTTCTTCGAATAGACATATTTTTGGCGCGATTTTCAGTATGCCTAGATGTGACGTCAGAGGCGCGAATGTCGCGCAACATGCCATAACTTCTTGTACATTCAAGGCATGTTTACAACGACAGATGACCGGTCGAAGCAAGTGTCAGAATGAGTTATTGTGCGGTATTCCGATGCAATACAAACACTAGTCGTAATAGAGGAACAACCATTTATTTTATTAAGAATCCAAGTTAATTGAAACAAATGTGACAGAATGCTTCCTAGAGAGGTCAAGATGGTGTTCGATTGATCAGGTCTGCTAAGGAGTAAAGTGTAAGGCGCCTTGACCAGTCCTAAATACTAGATACAACGTTATGTAAGAACTTACCTTTTCACGGTATAACACTACGTGGCTATATACAGCGATCGATAGAAGTGTACAAATAGTTTTCGCGTGGTAATTGCAGCGCGGCTGAATACTTTACAACGGCTGCTTTCGAATGAATAGGTCTGCAGAGGTGAAATATAAAAGGCATTAAACAGTTCTAATGATTTGATTACGCGCTACGAACTTTAATGGTCTTTGTTCATTTTTCTGTCATACGACCACCTAGGTCTTGTGATTCTTTGTCTTTTTTGTTTTCATCAAATTGGCTTCTACGATAGCGATAAATTGTGATCTTAATAAGATTCCCCCTTTCTATAGCAAGTATTTTTCTTTGTTAATTTGTATTGTACATTTTGCATTTCAATTTCAAAATGTGTATGTATACCCAGTACTTTACAATGCCGTTGGGAAAATACATGTTTTCTAGTCTTTTCCTTTGTTCGCTGCTTTATGTTTCTATTCCAAGGGCGTGTCGGTCTTACGGCCTTTGTTCGTCGTTTTGTGTTTCTGTAGTACGGCCTTTATTCTTATTTCATGTTGCCACCGAAATTACTTAGATTATTAGCCAATGGCAGGACGGAGAGTTGGAATGGGTGTTTTGTGTTTTATAGCAGGGCCGCGCTCGACGGACGACGCAGATACCGACAGTGAAAGGCGCGGCGAGCAGATGAACGTGCTCATCTCTGGCGATTTGTCTCTCGTCGTCTACCATCTGGCACGGCGGCTCCTGCATGAAGGTCACCGGATCACGCTCATGCAGCACGTCGACCAGGAAATGCGACTACCGGTGAACGACAGCCGGGTAATATCCGACCTGCTCGGAGAACTGATTGCGACCGAAGACCGGTTTTCCTTCCGCTACACAACGACCTGCAACCCGGTGTCGAAACGTGCGCAACCGAGGTTGTCTTCCTTCACCCACGTCATCTTCATTGCAACAGCCTTGCAAGGAAGCGGGTCTCCTAGCGCGCTCTTCGTGAAGCATTCACTGCGGTGCCTCGCAAACCTACTGGAGGGATCGAAGCTTAACAATCCTCAACCAACTTTCACACTCGTCGTCAAAGCACACGATGCTGCTAGTCAGTTGTATAGCGGGCGTGCGAACGCCAGGTTCGATTACGTAATGGATGCCGCAATGTAGATCGTGCTACGTATGTACTCGTCCCTGCATAGCACGCCGATGATAAGCGTGAAATTGTCGCCGGACGTCGACTGGGAAATATCGACGTCAGCGTCGGACGCGTCTCCGGTCATCGAGGAGGTCGCCTCGTCGATCGTCGTTGCCATGCAGAGGCAGTCTTGGTATGAAGACATGTATGTCGTCGATGCCATCGATAATTATTGGGAGTTCGCTCATCAACATCTGACGTCGTGGTCTCGGCTTCTTCCATGGAACGCACATAGCCATCCCCCACCGGACACCGTGGCCGCAGATGGAGCAGATGTCGTGTTAACGACCTACCTCACGTCGAAACTGGACCCGCAACGCAAGGTCTTTGCACCACGGAGCGACTACAACTACGTATCAATGTGGCATTCGAGCATGCGTGATATTGGGATCAAGGGTGTGGTCTTTCACGACGGGCTTTCACCTGAGTCTAGGTGCGTACTTTTTCCTCCTAGGCTGCTTGCATCTCGATAGTCAGATTTTTAGGAAGTAGTCTACGACCACGCTTTGTTCATTCCCCATAGGATAAGGGTTCATAACGATTTAGGTAAAATAATTGTTCGCAGAATCCAAGCGCACGCGGCAAACATTTCGGTTCACAGGACCCTGCCCTGCGTCTATGTACGAAAAGCGGCTTCGGGCCAATACACGATAAAACATGTTCTACAAGTGTATATTCATTTTTTGGCCGTCTTACAACGTTTATTGGCGCACTTGCAAGACACCGTTGTCACTGGTCGTATATTTGACGTGCATCAATGCAATCAAGTATCCGAGGGCACGTGATGGCGTAGTGTACCGAGGCATGTGGTAAATGCTATTACCATGACTATCACGCATGAACTACCAAGTTATTCCGTCCGGAGGACGGATATTTTTGTTAGCCGTACTAATTTTTTCTAAATATTTATCTTTAACGTTTGTTGTTTTCTACTGCTACAGAAAATAACTTTACCAGTAATAGGTGATAACAAATAAATCAACTTAATAAACACAAATATCTTGTCATGTAATTTATATCAGCGTAATAAGCTGGCGGCAAAACTTTCAAGAAGTTAGATCTCAGGGGTGTACAAACGTTCGCATTTCGCAAACGTAATCCGAAATTGTACCTCAATTACGCGAGTCAACATCTTGCAAGAGTTTATTATGCGAGCGCATTCGAGCAATATTTTGCTAATGGATTTCCAAATTTTGCGATTGAAGTTTTAGTTATGGTAACAACTTATTTTGATCATGGTTAATGTGTTCTTCCATCCGCCAGGGAACGGATGAAGCCGGAAGTGACGTTCCAGGAGATATATGTCGGCCATCTGTCGTTGAACGACGATCGCTACTACCATTTCCTCAGGAATAAGGAAACAAAATAAGTGAGAGCTTCGGCAAGGATTTCAACAACAAGGTGGTGACCAAGTCGCTGGCAAACTTCACCGTGGTCTACAATGCCGGCATTATCGGTGGCCCCAGGCATATCATACTGCGCTTTCTGCGACATCTTACGGCCGTGTTGAGCGAACTTGCCGGCGACAACTGTAATACGGCGGCGGTGAACTATATTGCACACAAGTACTTCAATGACGTCTCCTTCTGTGGGTTTTCGTTGACAAGTAAATATAAAGAGTACGAGACTAAACCGTCAGGCACCTATTTAATAAAAAAAAAAAAATTCAGGCAGAGCACACATAAAACTCGGTTAACATGCAATATCTAGATATTCAGAAATACTGGAACTAGTTAATAGAATAAATATATATCTTGATTTGTATACACTTGTATATATATACATGCACTGTATACACACGCACGCACACACGCGCGCGCGCGCGAGCCTCTATGGAAGAAGTCGCCTTCTTGACCTTGCCCTTTTCGGCGTAGAGATGGCGACTGTACAACAGAAAGACTTCAGACAAAGTGTTGATATGTTTACTGCTCTAGCAATGAAAGAAAAGTAGTCTTGGTGTGAAGTTACCCTTTGGTGGGCATAGTTATGTATCTTTGTAATTACGTTCATGTTTGCCGATTCATTGTCTATTTTACCATGAACAGTTCACAATTCATATCAAATACAAAAGTGAACCTTACTTTTGGTGTTCATAATCATTTGTAAAAATATATACTATTACAAAAAGTATTTTTTCAAATTGAACGGTACTATGACCGGTTCAGTTTGTTCAGAGAGGTGACGTAAACTATATTGGATGTGTCGTGGGGGATAGCTGGGAGGCGTTGCGGTGGGAGTGGGGGAGGGGGCGCAACGCGCCAGTAACCCTCATTACGGCACTGTCGCCGTTTTTAGTCATACCTTGTCACCGCTTTGACCAAGATTGTTACCGTTTTTGTTGTCGCCGTTGTTTTTTGGAAAGATTCGAGATCGCTATTCGCGGGTTTAATAATAATAATAAGGTAACTTCTATTGCGCCTAAATCCTTGGAAACCAACCTCGGAGAAGCATCAACACAAATGGGTTGGTGAATCTCTAAATCGATAAGCATTATTCAAATTGTCAATAGATGGATGGATACGCCAGGTAGATAAGCAAATGTGTAAACATATGTAGATAAGGTTTTAAATTACTTATCGGCGATATTGAGTCATATTTTCAACTGGTCTAACATATTCCACATAATTGTTAGTGTTCACTCGAGGAACAAACAGTAAGTCAGAACTAGATGATCGAAGCTAGATATGTTTTCTTACAGGAGTAAGCAGTGAATGTAAACAATATGATTGCTTACGTGAAAGTGCCTGCTGTGTAATGGTAGTGTTTCTGCTTCGCCCAACATATTTGGGCAGTAGGCGATTGGATTGCCTCACTTTAAAGGTGCCTTCTCAGGTCGATTATTTGATCGTCTCACTTCATATTCATTTTCTTAAAAAGACAAGCTACTTAGTATCCACTATGACACGCCAGTTGGTTTGTGCAACTTTTTGTATGCAGTTTTGATAACATTATTATACAAGTTGTTAGCTGATTTAACAACACATACTTGCGTGCCAGGGGACGCTGCTGATTAAATGTAAATGTAAATGTTTATTGATTTCCATAGCGTCATATTTATACAATAATATTCTGTGGTGCTGTCCAGTACAATAGATGGCATAGTAGAAAGTTAAAACAACACTAGCATTCAACATATTACAAATATTGATATAAAAAGGTAACACTATAAAATGATAAAATTTATAATTTCAATAGAAACATCGAACATATTTTATATAATTATCTAACAAGTGTAAAACTATTTAAATTGGTAAAAAATTAATAAGTTAATTGTATGCAATTCTAAAATAGTGAGTCTTCGGTTTGCTCTTAAAAACACTGACATTGTTGCAGCTGCGAATATCTTTTGGAAGGGAGTTCCACAGTTTCGGTGCAGCAACTTTAAATGCACGATCTCCCAGAGTTTTCCTTTTTGTCCTTGGTACATCAAGTTTGAGATCATCCTGCGATCTCAGACCGTAATGGATGCTTCTAGGAGTCAGCATTTCCAACACATATTCTAATCCATGGCCATGTAATGAATTAAATGTCAGTAAGCAAATTTTATATTTAATGCGAAATTCCACCGGCAACCAGTGAAGTGACTTTAGTACTGGAGTGATATGGTTATATTTGCCGATTCTGCACAACACTCTGGCTGCGGTGTATTGAACCATTTGTAATTTCTGTATAAGGTGTTTTGGTATGCCGATCAAAAGGGCATTACAGTAGTCAATATGGCTGTGGACCAGAGCATGTATCAGTTTCTCTGATTTCTGTTGGTCAAGATATTTTCTGTTTTTTCCGATGCTATAAAGTTGTGCACAAGCTGCCCGACATTTGAACTTGACATGTTCTTCCATAGACATGTGTTTATCAAAATAAGCGCCCAAATTTCGCACACAATTCAGTGCCTGTACCACATAGCCCCCGATGTTAATGGCCGTGTTGGTGCATTTTGCTAGTTGTTGCGGAGTGCCAATTGAAATGTACTCAGTCTTGGAGTTATTCATTTTTAGTTTCATGCCTTGCATCCAGCTATTGATGTCTTTGATGCATCGTTCCATGGACTCACGGTTACTGTCCATAGAATCAGGATGGAAACCACAGTAAACCTGATGATCATCGGCGTAGGCATGCCCTAGCTTCCCATGCTGATCAATGGCAGAGAAAACAGGGCTAGAGTACTCTGTGAATTCAACAGGGCCTAGGCATGAGCCTTGGGTACTCCCTGATCAAGTTTAAACTGCTCAGACACCGTACCATTGATAGAAATACGCTGCGACCTTGATTGGAGATAAGAGGAAAACCAATTTAGAGCTGTGCCTGATACTCCAAAAGAGCGATTCATGATATTTAACAAAATGTTGTGGTCCACTGTATCAAACGCCGACGACAAGTCAATTAAAACCAGTTGTGTTACCTTCTGTTGATCCCTGTTTAGAAGAATGTCAGACTTGACCTTAACTAGAGCGGTTTCTACAGAATGCCCTGCTCTATAAGCAGACTGACAAGGTGGTAAAGGAAATCCACAGTCTGATTGAAGACAAAGTTGGTTTACAACAGCTCGCTCAGTTAGTTTTGATACAGGACGATAGTTTTTTGGAATAGGATCCAATCCTGGTTTTTTAAGCAGCGGCACTACAGTTGCAGTCTTCCACTCGTGTGGGAATTCCCCAGTAGCAATAGGGAGATTGATGGTGTGCGTGAGGAGTGGCAGTAATTCCTCCATATACTCTTTAAACAATTTGGTTGGCATGGGGTCAAAAGCACAGCTGTTTGTTTTAGATTTCATAACCAACTTGCGCACATCATCTTCGGAGACCACCGCAAATGTATCTAAGTTAGTACACACACCCTCTCTGAATGGTATATGTGGTGGTTCGGTAACACCAATGTTCGTTCGAATAGAATCTATTTTATCATTAAAAAATTGCCAAATTAAGTTACAAGGTTTTCCACAGAATCATGATCGGGTAGTGGAGTACTTTGCTTTTTACCACACATTGTGTTTATGAGGGAAACTAATTTCTTCGAATCACCTTTAGCTTCTAAAATTAAGTTAGAGAGATGGTCAGTTCGTTTGGTATTCAGTGCATTGATGTATTTGTTCCGAGCACGGTGGAATGACAGCAGAGTTTCACGATTTTTATCCCGCGTCCAGATTAATTCAGCTTTCCGTCTCTGCGACTTTAGTGATTTGAGTTCATCGTCGAACCATGGCAACAATGGCCTCACAACAATAGTTTAGGATTTGATGGGTGCGTGCCTATCCAACAACTGTCTCAGTTCCCAATTGTAGTCACTAACTATTTGATTGATATTCATGATATTTAATAGTGCATTAGTGATATCCTTCAGGTCATTATTAAAAGTACTATTATCGATTTGTTTCAGTTTCCTGTATGATATCGTACTTGACTCTAAGGGAGGTCTGGGCATGTTTACTCTATAACACAAAGACATATGATTACATCAGTTTCAATACCCTCTGGCATATCGCCTTTCTGAAACGCTGAATCTAAGCTGAGCCAATCATATTGTTGCCTTTCAAGCCTTGGCTGTTTGACAATTTCGCTTATACCATATTATATGTAATGTTCGGTTAGTAGTAGGTAGTTGTATTAGTGATTGTCTTAATACACATTTCCGCTCAGCCGCTGATACATACACTTTAACTCAGAAGTATCTATAAATGTTTGTATTTATGTATGTATATATATATATATATACAAATACAAATTACTAGTTTAATTGATTATATATTGATACCGTAGTGTTGTATTGTTGTTGTCATATGATGTTGGAAATAAATTTGATTTGATTTAGTTGATTGGGATTCCCTGATGTTCGATTCGATGTTAGATATTTTAAAGGTGGGGTTTAGTACGTCTGTATAGAGCTTACGCTGCCCTGCCTGAGACCGATTCCCATGACATAGCTAGGAGTCGAACACTTGCTTGGGCAGGCTTGTGTGAGACATGCGCAGTACATGGCCAGTCCATCACAGCTGTCGGTGCCCGATGACTGCCTCAATGCTTGACATGTGAGCCTCATCTAGGACACTACTGTTTTTTCTTCTGTTTTCCAAATTATCATACGTAGTCTGGTGTCTTAATTATCACAGACAAGGGTTCGTAAGCGTGCTAAAGCTGAGCTCATATATTGTATTCGGTTTTGTATTTCGTCATCAATAGCAGCTTTCTGAGTGACGTATCTCACCGGATGTAAGAAACGAAATATTTGTATCTAAAACGTAGGACTTGTTTTGCTTCAAATTGGACAAGTATTCTATTTTTCTTTGTGTTTATTGTTTGCCCCATACTCTCATGTGAAAGAATTTACTATCTTCTGTAGGTCTTCTTCTGAGTGAGCTCAGCTTTGGACATCATCTGCATATTAAAGCTCAGTCACACTGGTTGTTGTAGGCCTAGTTTTGTTTTTCGCCTTCATTCTTCTGAGATGTAATAGATTGCCGTCAGTCATTCGACGAATAGGAAACAAGAACAATATATCTACATATATATTCATTATCAATCCATCAATTAATCAATTAATCAATTAATCAATCAATCAAAATGTTTATTCAAATGAATTAGAGAAACACGTTAAAGTACATGTTAAGTAAAGTACATGTTAAGTATACAAAGCATTTGGTGAAATGTATGAAGGGAGTAACATAGAAGTAAAACTACTTATAATGTTATGGTACTCCTTTGTTGACACTTGTAACAGTTTTTTACTTGATGTGAATTTCAAAACAAAATACAAACGTATAGTAGTGATTTGGTTCATCTGGTGAAACTATACACTGCAATGATATTACTTCTGTTAAAAATACCTTTCTAATATATATTTGTTCTAGTGTGCTTTAAAACAACTATTGTTTATATACGACTATTGGTATAAGTAATATTAAACGATTTCCACAGTTTTGTTCCATAGACAATTAAAGACACATACCTTCTATTGGTTGTTGCCCTGGGTCGGGAAAACTGATTTTCTCTTCGTGTGCAGTACTTATTTTCACGCTTACCAAATAACCTTTGAATATTTAACGGCAATTCATTTTTGTGAGCTTTTTACATAAACAGTATAATTCTAAATTGTACCAATTCGGTAAACAAACTGTGTGCTTTATAAAACAATGGAGTCGTGTGGTCGTAGTACTGTGCATGGTGCATAAGCCGTATTATCTTCTTTTGTAACATAATTATACCGTGCAAATTAGTTGAATACGTGTTTCCCCATATTTCCACACAAAACAATAAATACGGCAAAAACAGAATGGAATATAACATGTAAATAATATTACGGTTAAGCAATTTGCTGCATATTTACATGATACCAACACTGATTGAGAGTTTAGACTGTACTCGACTGATAATGGTCTTTCCAATTTAACGAAACGTCTATAAGCACTCCTAGAAATTTCGTTACATTCATTCTTGGTATCTGTGCAGTTTTTATATTGATATTTATATCAGGTAGATGTGCTCGACCAGAGAACAACATGTAGTTTGTTTTTGGTATGTGCAATGATAGTTTGTTGACCGAGAACCATAATTGCAATTTATGTAGTTCATTGCGTACAATATTTTCAAGTTGTTTTTATCTTTGGCAGAACAGAAGATGTTCGTGTCATCAGCAAACAAAATAAATTTTACCAGTTTAGAAACATTACACATGTCATTGATATACAGAATAAACAACTTCGGTCCAAGTATAGAACCTTGTGGAAATTCACATGTTATTCTTTGGATATCTGACGTGTAGCCCTTAATGTTTACAAATTTAAATAAAGGAATTACTTTAGCTGTTTTCATCTTATGTGAAAAACGCCACTTTTAAACGATATATTACATATAGGTGTCATAGCTTCAGAAATGCATTCAATTATATTTTTAACGAGACTCATCGTAATGCAACTAGTAATGGTGCGGATAACCTCTTCTTAGTTAGTTGGTGTTAAAAACATCGAACGTTCATTGCGTTCGCCCATGTAATCAAGAACTGACACTCCTGGGGGAGTTTCTATTTGTTAGGATAGCTCTGGTTTTTGTTAAATTTACCATATAACAAAATGAATCGATGAAAACTAATATTTCCAGATACCATTGCAATATATCTCAAAATGAAAAATAGCTTTGTTGTCACCTTTTATTCAAATTGGAGTATAATAAAGTGCGTGAATGAGTGCGCGCGCGCATACGTGCGTGCGAGCGTCCGTGCATGCGTCGGTACGTGTGTGAATGCGTGCATCAATGCACACGTGCCTTGTGTGTGCGCGTGTGCGCGTGTGCGCGTGTGCGCGTGCTAATACAGGTGTCTGTTCGAAATATTGTTTTACTGTATGATGCAATTACATTTACCATCAGGATAATGATATGACATTCCATTACTCAGCCAATTCTAAAGCTACAATGTAGTGGCTTAATTTGTACCTATGAAGTTACAATTATTTCTAACATGCGTTGGTATTCAGATATGACAAACACCACGCTAGGTAAAAACAACATTAAGCATAATAATATTATACATGGAAGATTTAATCGTCAACATCTTAAGCTGCTTTAAACAAGTATGACAAAATTATTAATATAAATACCAATGAATGACAACAATCGTTAATGGCAGTACATATTATTCTATATTAAAGTCCGGGTTACCCACTCAAGTCTTGAATAATACAGCTGCATTTGCAATTAAAGGAAGGCTCTAAATTTCTCACATATACTTCATCCAACTTGTGTAAACAAATTGTTAAAACAGTTAATATAAGTAAAATACTCGTGATTATCGAACGACGGAAATACGTTTCGCAAAACGAGGCGGTATCTCAAAATTCCGTTCGAATCTATGGCAAAGGCCCACTAAACGGTATGATACAACGCATAACATATTTTAAACATCACGGGGTCCTTCGTCAAGTATCCTGTGATGATTATTACGAACAGTTGTGTAAATTGTTTAGTCCGATAAAGTGAAATGTGGCGTATGTTTATACGACCACCTTCGATTAATCCTTCGATGTGCTGCCACCTTGCGATAAAACAGAAAAATGTGCATTAAAACCGTAATTTTCTTAGAAAAAATTATTTAGATGAAATTTACACTTCCAGTTATCAATTATTGGTGTATATAACGCAATATCCAGTGATATCTCAATGCAAGTTTTGACATATATAGTATATGTGAGAGATTTATAATATGGATCTTTTTAAGAGAAGATTCTTCAGATATTTGTATAAAAACAACATATTATATTATCTATGCCGAAAATACATGTATTTTTACAGGTCTGTTTTGTACTAAGTTTAGCAGCGGTCCTTTAGCGAGTGCATCATGAATCATGAGCAAGGTGATGTGTATGACACCCTGAACAAGGCATATCGTGCTGAATATTTTAGATGACGCAATACATCATTCTTTTTGGTCTATGCAAATCCTTTTATCGTTTATTTTGGCCAATTCAGTACAACATTGACACTCGACGCCAGTGGCTATGTTTCGACATCTTTGACATTCGCACCAATCTGTCGATGGGTTTCCCTTTCTGTTTTCCAGATAATCCATCAAATAATTTCCTTCAGTGAAATCGTTGAGCACGTCACGGGTGTCGTCATTTAGGTCGCTATTCAGTTGTTCACTATTTGTATATTCTGGTTTGTAGTCGTAAGGATGAATTTCACGAGCCATTTTCTCACAAGATCAATGTGATGACATTGCCTGAAGCCAAACACCACTGGTGTATGGGACGCTGAATGGTTAATTAATTTCAATGGAGGCTTGAGTGATTCACTCAAATTGGTGGAATATTCAGAAGTTTCATTGTGAATACCGAAGTCAATATTGTATACAAAATATTTTAACGCCGTTTATGAACAGAATATAATCAACTATGTTTAAATTTGCGACTTAGAATGCTTTAGCTGGATTTGGCCAGAGCCTTCCTTTAATTGCAAATGCAGCTGTATTATTCAAGATTTTCACTTGAGTGGGTAACCCGGACTTTGATATAGAATAATATGTACTGCCATTAACAATTGTTGTCATTCATTGGTATTTATATTAATAATTTTGTTATACTTGTTTAAAGCAGCTTAAGATTTTGACGATGAAATCTTCCATGTATAATATTATTATGCTTAATGTTTTTTTACCTAGCTTGGTGATTGTCATATCTGAATACCAACACGTGTTAGAAACAATTGTAACTTCATAGATACAAATTATGCCACTACATTGTAGCTTTAGAATTGGCTGAGTAATGGAATGTCATATCATTATCCTGATGGTAAATGTAATTGCATCATACAGTAAACAATATTTCGAACAGACACCTGTATTAGCACGCGCACACGCGCACACGCGCACACGCGCACACGCGCACACGCGCACACGCGCACACATGCACACACGAAATATTACACTCGCGCAGGCACATGTGCAGTGATGCACGCATTCACACACGCACCGATGCATGCACGGACGCACGCACGCACGTATGCGCGCGCGCACACATTCACGCACTTTATTATACTCCAATTTGAATAAAAGGTGACAACAAAGCTATTTTTCCTTTTGAGATATATTGCAATGGTATCTGGAAATATTAGTTTTCATCGATTAATTTTGTTATATGGTAAATTTAACAAAAACCAGAGCTATCCTAACAAATAGAAACTCCCCCAGGAGTGTCAGTTCTTGATTACATGGGCGAACGCAATGAACGTTCGATGTTTTAAACACCAACTAACTAAGAAGAGGTTATCCGCACCGTTACTAGTTGCATTACGATGAGTCTCGTTAAAAATTTAATTGAATGCATTTCTGAAGCTATGACACCTATATGTAATATATCGTTTAAAAGTGGCGTTTTTCAAATAAGATTAAAACAGCTAAAGTAATTCCTTTATTTAAATTTGTAAACATTAAGGGCTACACGTCAGATATCCAAAGAATAACATGTGAATTTCCACAAGGTTCTATATTTGGACCGAAGTTATTTATTCTGTATATCAATGACATGTGTAATGTTTCTAAACTGGTAACATTTATTTTGTTTGCTGATGACACGAACATCTTCTGTTCTGCCAAAGATAAAAAAACAACTTGAAAATATTGTACGCAATGAACTACATAAATTGCAATTATGGTTCTCGGTCAACAAACTATCATTGCACATACCAAAAACAAACTACATGTTATTCTCTGGTCGAGCACATCTACCTGATATAAATATCAATATAACAACTGCACAGATACCAAGAATGAATGTAACGAAATTTCTAGGAGTGCTTATAGACGTTTCGTTAAATTGGAAAGACCATTATCAGTCGAGTACAGTCTAAACTCTCAATCAGTGTTGGTATCATGTATATATGCAGCAAATTGCTTAACCGTAATATTATTTACATGTTATATTCCACTCTGTTTTTGCCGTATTTATTGTTTTGTGTGGAAATATGGGGAAACACGTATTCAACTAATTTGCACGGTATACTTATACTACAAAAGAAGATAATACGGCTTATGCACCATGCACAGTACTACGACCACACGACTCCATTGTTTTATAAAGCACACAGTTTGTTTACCGAATTGGTACAATTTAGAATTATACTGTTTATGTAAAAAGCTCACAAAAATGAATTGCCGTTAAATATTCAAAAGTTATTTGGTAAGCGTGAAAATAAGTACTGCACACGAAGAGAAAATCAGTTTTCCCGAACCAGGGCAACAACCAATAGAAGGTATGTGTCTTTAATTGTCTATGGAACAAAACTGTGGAACTCGTTGAATTTCACTTATACCAATAGTCGTTCGTATTATTGTTTTAAAGCACACTAGAACAACTATATATTGGAATGGTATTGTCAACAAAAGTAGTATTATAGCAATGTATAGTTTCATCAGATGAACCAAATCATAAGCACCACTATACGTTTGTATTTTGTTTTGAAATTCACATCAAGTAAAAAACTGTTACAAGTGTCGACAAAGGAGTACCATAACATTATAAGTAGTTTTACTTTTATGTTAATCCCTTCATACGTTTCACCAAATGCTTTGTATACTTAACATGTATTTTACTTAACATGTACTTTAACGTGTTTGTCTGATTCATTTGAATAAACATTTTGATTGATTGATTGATTAATTCATGGATTGATATTGAAGATTTATCTAGATATATTGTTCTTGTTTCCTATTCGTCGATAGACTGACGGCAAACTATTAAATCTCAGAAGAATGAAGGCCAAAAACAAAACTAGGCCTACAAGTACCAGTGTGACTGAGCTTCAATCAGGGATGGGTCAAGTACATGCACAATGTACTTGAATACAAGTACAAGTACTTTCAATTTTGCCAAGTCCAAGTACAAGTACTCATCTAACAAAATATAGGCAAGTAGAAGTACAAGTATTTTGTGAAAAACTCAAGTACAAGTACCAAATTTGACATTTTTAGTCAAGTACAGTCAAGTACATTGAACGCTACGTTTATGTTTCATAATGGTGAAAGTCAAAGCGATGAAAACACAAAAGCAGCAGTATTATGCATTTATTCATTATTTATTTAAGTCAAGTAGTCAAGACAATATGCTTGCTTGTCTGTAGTGCCAGGTTCTGAGGTTCTGAACAGATTGCAATTTGCAACTGACCACTATTCAGTCATTATCTTAAGCCAAGGCAATTATCTCTATCACACAAGTCAACTGTGATTTGGGGATTTCTGAACATCTGAAGCCACTACAAGTGATCAAGGCATCAGATAGTGTTAGTTTATCCCACGTAATTGACTCATGGCTTCAACTCTCAGCTGACATGCATGTAAGTGCCTGTGCTTATCATCCCCTTTATACTTATAAACCAATCAACCACCATCACAAGTACCATCAATTATGTTTCGTGTTATGAAGCTTTATACAAAATAAGAATAAATATACAGTAATTTTCACTGTAGCTATTTCGTTTCAATCTTTCTGATAGAATCAACTACTTAACACACGTAACAAGTACTTGTAAAAAGTACTTGCCAAGTCCAAGTACTTTAATGGTCAAGTACAAGTGCAAGTCCAAGTACTGCACTTAGCAAAATGACAAGTACAAGTCCAAGTACAGTACTTGCTGTACTTAAGTACATAAGTACTCAAGTACTCGAGTACTTGAACCCATCCCTGGCTTCAATATGCTGATGATGTCCAAATCTGAGCTCACTCAGAAGAAGACTTACAGAAGATAGTAAATACTTTCACATGAGAGTATGGGGCAAACAATAAACACAAAGAAAAATAGAATACTTTTCCAATTAGAAGCAAAAAAGACCTACGTTTTAGATACAAATACGTGGTGCAGTTCTGGAGAACGTATTTCGTTTCTTACATCCGGTGAGATACGTCATTCAGAAGGCTGCTATTGATGACGAAATACAAAACCGAATACAATATATGAGCTCAGCTTTAGTACGCTTACGAACCCTTGTCTGTGATAATTAAGACACCAGACTACGTATGATAATTTGGAAAACAGAATAACAAACATTAGTGTCCTAGACGAGGCTCACATGTCAAGCATTGAAGCAGTCATCGTGCACCGACAGTAGTGATGGACTGACGATGTACTGCGCATGTCTCACACAAGCCTGCCCGAGCAAGTGATCGACTCCGAGCTATGTCACGGGAATCGATATCAAGCAGGGCAGCGTAAGCACTATACAGACGTAGTAAAAACCCCATTTATATGACATCGAATCGAACACCGGGGAATCCCAATCAACTAAATAAAATCATATTTATTTCCAACATCATATGACAACAACAATACAACACTACGGTATCAATATATAATCAATTAAACTAGTAATTTGTATATATATATATATATATACAATCATTTAGATATACTTCTGAGTTAAAGTGTATGTATCAGCGGCTGAGCGGAAATGTGTATTAAGACAATCACTAATACTACTACCTACTACTAACCGAATATTACATATAATATGGTATAAGCGAAATAGTCAAACAGCCAAGTCTTGAAAGTCAACGAGATGATTGGCTCAGCTTAGATTCAGCATTTCAGAAAGGCGAAATGCCAAAGGGTATTGAAACTGATGTAATCAGCAGCGCCCTCTGGCGCGCAAGTATGTGTTGTTAAATCAGCTAACAGCTTGTATAATAATGTTATCAAAACTGCATACAAAAAGTTGCACAAACCAACTGGCGTGTCATAGTGGATAGTAGGTAGTTTGTCTTTTTAACAAAATGAAATGAGACGAGCAAATAATCGACCTCAGAAGGCACCTTTAAAGTGACGCAGTCCAATCGCCGACTGCCCAAATATGTTGTGGCGAAGCAGAAACAACTTCATAAATCTACGCTTACGAACGTCGCTGGACCGTCTTTGTATTGACTTCCTGTCCGATACCACGTAATTTGTTAAGATCTGTACCATTACACAGCAGGCACTTTCACGTAGGCAATCATATTGTTTACATTCAATGCTTACTCCTGTAAGAAAACATATCTAGCTTCGACCATCTAGTTCTGACTTACTTTTTTTTCCTCGAGTGAACACTAACAATTCTGTGGAATATGTTAGACCAGTTAAAAATATGACTCAATGTCGCCGATAAGTCATTTAAAACCTTTTCTACATATGTTTACAAAATTGCTTATCTACCTGGCGTATCCATCCATCTGTTCACAATTTGAATATTGCTTATTGATTTTGAGATTCACCAACCCATTTGTGTTAATGCTTCTCCGAGGTTGGTTTCCAAGGATTTGGAATAGCGATCTCGAATCTTTCCAAAAAACAACATAGAACGGCGACAACAAAAACTGTGACAATCTTGGTCAAAGCGGTCACAAGGTATGACTAAAAACGGCGACAGTGCCGTAATGAGGGTTACTGGCGCGTTGCGCCCCCTCCCTCACTCCCACCGTAACGCCTCCCCGCTATACCCCACGACACATCCAATATAGTTTACGTCACCTCTCTGAACAAACTGAACCGGTCATACTACCGTTCAATTTGAAGAAAAAAAATACTTCCATGTATACATTATACTTTTTGTAATGGTATACTCTTGCAAATTATTATGAACACCAAAAATAAAGTTCACTTTTGTATTTGGCATGAATTGTGAACTGTTCATGATAAAGTAGACAATGAATCCGCCAGCATGAACGTATTTACAAAGATACATAAACAAAACTGTGCATATCAAAGGGTAACTTTACACCAAGACTACTTTTCTTTCATTGATTGAGCAGATCAATAATTTACGTGAAGTCTTTCTGTTGTACAATCGTCCACTCTATGCCGAGAAGGTCAAGGTCAATAAGGCGACTTCTTCCATAGAGGCTCGCGCGCGCGCGTCTGTGCGTGTGTTCGTGCGTGTGTATATAGTGCATGTATGGATAAAGGTCTATAAAAACCAAGATATATATTTATTCTAGTTCCAGTATGTCTGAATATCTAGATAGTGCATGTCAACCGAATTTTATATGTGTGCTCTGCCTGTATTTTATTTGTGAATCAAATAAGTGCCCGACGGTTTAGTCTCGTACTCTTTATATTTACTTGTCAACGGAAACCCACAGAAGGTGACGTCATCGAAGTACTTGTGTGCAATATAGTTCACCGCCGCCGTATTACAGTTGTCCCCAGCAAGTTCGCTCAACACGGCCGTCAGGTGTCGCAGAAAGCGCAGTATGATATGCCTGGGGCCGCCGATAATGCCGGCATTGTAGATCACGGTGAAGTTTGCCAGCGACTTGGTCTCCCACTTGTTGTTGAAACCCTTGCCGAAGCACTCACTAATTTTGTCGAAAGTCCATTGCAGTGTGCCAACCAGTGGACGACCGTCCACGTCGTCACCGATGTACAGATGGTCTCCCAGCTGCCGCATCAGTTCGAAAGGATTGCGCAAAAAGACGACATCTGAGATGTCCGTGAACAGTACATGCTTGATGTTCGGTCGACTTTCGATGTACCTGAAGAAGAAACATGAATTTTATCTCAATCTCAGACGTTTTTTGTTGTAAAGTCCACGTTTTCTTACCTATTTTACCCTCCCCCCCACCGCTAACGGAACATAGTTCCGTTTGAGAAAGATAATTCGATTTAAAAACAAATAACAACAAGGGTTAAGTGCGACTCCGGCAAAAATCTGGATCGTCACCGCAAAAATTCTCCAACAACACCCCGTACATACATTTATACCACATTTCACGTATCATAAATCAAAAGATTAGGTGTGAAAAAAATCAGTTAATTATAACATACCTGAGGAAATGGTAGTAGCGATCGTCGTTCAACGACAGATGACCGACAGATATCTCTTGGAACGTCACTTCCGGCTGCATCCGTTCCCTGGCGGATGGAAGAACACATTAACCACGATCAAAATAAGGTGTTACCATAACTAAAACTTCAATCGCAAAATTTGGAAACCCATTAGCAAAACACTGCTCGAATGCGCTCGCATAATAAACTCTTGCAAGATGTTGACTCGCATAATTGAGGTACAATTTCGGATTATATTTGTGAAATGCGAACGTTTGCACACCCCTGAGATCTAACTTCTTGAAAGTTTTGCCGCCAACTTATTACGCTGATATAAATTACATGACAAGATATTTGTGTTTAGTAAGTTTATTTATTTGTTATCACCTACTACTGGTAAAGTTATTTTCTGCAGCAGTAGAAAACTACAAACGTTAGAGATAAATATTTAGAGAAAATTAGTACGACTAACAAAAATATCCGTCCCCCGGACGGAATAACTTGGTAGTTTATATTTGGTAGTCATAGAGATTACATTTACCAGATGCCTCGGTACACTACGCCATCACACGCCCTCAGATACTTGATTGCGTTGGTGCACATCAAACATACGATCAGTGACAATGGCGTCTTACAGGTGCACCAATAGAAGTTGTAATCTCAAATAAAAGTTGTAAGACGGCCAAAAAACGAATATACACCTGTGCGTACGTGTGTTGGTTGTAGAAGGTCAGTGTCCGGTGAACCGAAGTATTTACCGCGTGCGCTTGGATTCTACGATCATTACGTTTTACGTTGCGAACAATTATTTTACCTAAATCGTTATGAACCCTTATCCTATGGGGAATGAACAAAACGTGGTCGTAGACTACTCCCTGAAGATCTGACTTTCGAAAGGCAAGCCGCTAAGGAAGAAAATGTACGCACCTAAATTCAAGTGAAAGCCCGTCGTGAAAGACCACACCCTTGATCCCGATATCACGCAGACTCGAATGCCAGTTTGATACGTAGTTGTAGTCGCTCCGTGACACAAAGATCTTGCGTTGCGGGTCCTGTTTCGACGTGAGGTAGGTCGTTAATACGACATCTGTTCCATCTGCGGCGACGGTGTCTGCTGGGGGATGGCTACGTGCGTTCCAGGGAAGAAGCCGAGACCACGACATCAGATGTTGATGAGCGAACTCCCAATAATTATCGACGACATACATGTCTTCGCAACAAGACCCCTTCTGCATGGCAACGACGATCGACGAGGCGACCTCCTCGACGACAGGAGACGCCTCCGACGCCGCCGTCGATATTTCTCTGTCGACGTCCGACGACAATTTCACGCTTATCATCGGCGTGCTTCGCTGGGACGAGTACATACGTAGCACGATCTCCATTGCGGAATCCATTACGGAATCGAATCTGACGTTCGCACTCCCGCTGTACAACTCACTAGCAGTATCGTGTGCTTTGACGACGAGTGTGAAAGTTGGTTGAGGATTGTCTAGCTTCGTTCCCTCCAGTAGGCTTGCAAAGCACCGCAGTGAATGCCGCACGAAGACCGCGCTAGGAGACCCGCGTCCTTGCAAGGCTGTTGCAATGAAGACGACGTGGGTGAAAGAAGAAGACCCCGGTTGCGCACGTTTCGACACCGGGTTGCAGGTCGTGGTGTGGCGGATGGAAAACCAGTATCCGGTCGCAATCAGTTCTCCGAGCAGGTCGGATATTACCCGGCTGTCGTTCACCGGTAGCCGCATTTCCTGGTCGACGTGCTGCATGAGCGTGACCCGGTGACCTTCATTCAAGAGCCGCCGTGCCAGACGGTAGCCGACGAGAGACAAGTCGCCAGAGATGAGCACGTTCATCGGCTCGCCGCGCCTTCCACTGTCGCCTTCCACTGTCGAGCACAACCCTGCTATAAAACACAACACACACATGCCAACTCTCCGTCCTGCCATTGGCTAATTATCTAAGTAATTTCGGTAGCAACATGAAAGAAGAATAAAGGCCGCACTACAGAACCACAAAATGTCGAAAAAAGGCAGTAAGACCGACACGCCTGTGGAATAGAAACATAAAGCAGCGGACAAAGGAAAAGACTAGAAAACATGTATTTTCCCAACGGCATTGTAAAGTACTGGGTATACATACACATATATTTTGAAATTGAAATGCAAAACGTACAATACAAATTGACAAAATATCTAATTAATAAAATATCTAACATAAAAGAAAAATATTTGCTGTGGAAAGGGGAATTCTATTAAGATCAAAATTGATCGCTATCGTAGGAACCAATTTTATATTTCACCTCTGCAGACCTAATCATTCGAAAGCAGCCTTTGTGAAGTATTCAGCCGCGTTGCAGTTACAACGCGAAAACTATTCGTACATTTATATCCATCGCTGTATATAGCCACATACTGATTTATACCGTAAAAAGGTAAGTTCTTATATAACGTTGTATCTAGTACTTAGGACTGGTCAAAGCGCCTTACACTTTACTCCCTGGCAGACCTGATCAATCGAACACCATCTTAACCTCTCTAAGAAGCATTCAGTCACGTTGCAATTATTGCTCTATAACTATTCGTACACAAGCATCATCCGCTGTCTATTGCCAGGTAATTATTCATACAGCTGAGTGAACTGTGACAACGTGGAATGAACGAAATATATGAAGCTTCGAAATCGCCGCTAGAGTATTCGAACCCGGTGTATCGGTCTGAAAGTAAGTTCCAGTTCCATTTTGCGTATTACCCTGATTGTTGAATACCATCAAACAAAACAACGAACAAAAGCCACAATACATAGATGGTTGTGTCACAAAAAACACAAAACAACGAACCAAATCCATAAGATCTTGAACAGTGTGGCACAAAAGCACAAAACAACGAACAAAAGCCACAATACATAGATGGCTGTGTCACAAAAACACAAACCAACGAAGAAAACCATCAAACCTAGATGGCTGTGGCACAAAAACACAAAACAACGAACCAAATCCATAACATCTTGAACACTGAGGCACAAAACCACAAAACAACGAACAAAAGCCACAAGACCTAGATGGCTGTGGCACAGAAACACAAAACAACGAACAAAAGTCATCAGACCTAGATGGCTATGGCACAAAAACACAAAACAACGAACAAAAGCCATCAGACCTAGATGGCTGTGGCACAAAAACACAAAACAACGAACAAAACCCATCAGACTTAGATGGCTGTGGCACAAAAACACAAAACAACGAACCAAATCCATAAGATCTTGAACAGTGTGGCACAAAAGCACAAAACAACGAACAAAAGCCATAAGACCTAGATGGCTGTGGCACAAAAACACAAAACAACAAACAAAAGCCATCAGACCTAGATGGCTGTGGCACAAAAACACAAAACAACGAACAAAAGCCATCAGACCTAGATGGCTGTGGCACAAAAACACAAAACAACAAACAAAAGCCATCAGACCTAGATGGCTGTGGCACAAAAACACAAAACAACAAACAAAAGCCATCAGACCTAGATGGCTGTGGCACAAAAACACAAAACAACGAACAAAAGCCATCAGACCTAGATGGCTGTGGCACAAAAACACAAAACAAAGCCATCAGACCTAGATGGCTGTGGCACAAAAACACAAAACAACGAACAAAAGCCATCAGACCTAGATGGCTGTGGCACAAAAACACAAAACAACGAACAGTGTGGCACAAAAGCACAAAACAACGAACAAAAGCCATCAGACCTAGATGGCTGTGGCACAAAAACACAAAACAACGAACAAAAGCCATCAGACCTAGATGGCTGTGGCACAAAAACACAAAACAACGAACAAAATATCCATAAAGGCACAACATTGTGTGATTTGTGATTAGATCCACATAAATGTGTGATTTTGTTTGCCTTCTTGTTTTCAGAAAAGGTGAACATGACCAAGATAACAACAAACATCAGGCAGAACATCTTGCATTGTCATCAATTCAAGCCACAAGGATTTATTTTTACTGCGGACAGTTATTGATGTATTGTTGTAAATTTGAAATATATTATTACGAGATGCGATGTTAAAAATAAATTAATGAAACATTATTTTTGAAGCTGTGGATTATGTATGTTTCTGTAGGCGCTTCTAGCATTAACATGATTTTGTAATATTAAACTGTTATTGTATGAATTCTCGTGATAAGGATCACACTGGAACTTATATATATATATATATATATATATATACATATATGTATATATATATATATATACATACATATATATATATATATATGTATATATATATAATGTTCCTTGTGTCAATGATTGTACATTGTAGTTTATGCCAGAATGGCAGTAGTTCCTCCTAACTAAGCGGATGTTCGTTATATTAGGCATCCTAACAGTCATGGTGGGAGTCCATTGTGCCTACCACTTTGGTAATGTGTTGAAGGATGAATGAAAGTGTCAGTTCATGTGTAAAACTGGGTCAGTCCATGTGATACTTCATTCTGTGATATGTTGTGCATCAAGAGGAATTGTTTTCCTTTATTATTTCCCATTTGCATTAATATTTTATTTCACATTTTCAAATATTGTAACTATGTTTTACATATTATTGCTAAATGCTTTATGTATTGCAACTATTTGTTTTACTACTATTAAGTACACTTTGCGTAGGAATAGACTTCGTGTGCCCAGTAATTGCAGTGTGGCCACATAAATAGTTTGGGACTCTCCTAGGAAAACCATAATTGAAAGGAGGCTGTGTTACCGAGGTGACCATAAAGAGAGGTTTGCATTGTATTACCCCATATTGGAATACAATAACAAATATAATTTGTTCATCAAACTGTAACCCTCCTGAGACACTTATTCCTGAGATATGTATATATGATGTGCCTCCTTGTTGTTGTGGTTTCACTTTTAATATAGTGTTGTCCTACACCCAATATTTGAAGGTATGGCATATATTGAACAATGCTTTAAAACAGTTCACTGTAAGTGCATTTATTGTGTAATAAAATATGTGAAGCATCATAGTGTTATCTTATTAGTTTGTACTATAGTAAATTAAATTCAATGCATTAATAATGAACCAACATCAAATATATGTATATTCATGTAGATATATACGTATTGTTCAAATAAATAATATATATATATATATATACATATATATATATATATATATATATGGTCGATTCTCACAGAAGTGCAGCACTTTATAAAATCACTTACTTGCTTGCATTGTTCCCAGTTTTTGCTACCATAAAAAGACATGTTGTGGAACCCTACCAAGAAATTGGCCACCTTAAATCCTACTACTGTGGTAATAGCAGTGGGTCAAAGTTGGAAGTGATAATTCCAAAATAACCACACGAATGCACATAGTTTGCATTGTATACGTCCCAGGGTCCAATAATCTATTTTATATTTGACAGTTCTGCTTGTTTGCAAGTATGCTGAACCCATTACTGTATATGTGACAAAATAGATTATATATATATATATAATCTATACATATTGTGTTTAATAATATATTTAATATATGTTATAGTTATTATAAAATTTGTACCTGCACATTGATGTGAGGGGTTATTTACATTAATCTTTGGATGGTTTCAGCTCAATCAAGGTTGAAAACATCCATGTTTTTATTTTTATTGTGTAGTACATGGTGACAAAAATAATGATATAATTCAACTGTATATATTCAACTGATCTAACACTAAGAGGGAGCATATTTATATATTAAATAATAATTATTAAACACAATATGTATGACTTAAAATTAACGCTGCCGGTTGAATTCGTCAAATAAGTGCACGAGTCTCGATCTTTAAAAAATCTACTATGTAAAATTGTCTGTATGACATCAAAATAATTAATTAAAATAATAATTATGCCCGTAAGTGATGTCAGAGCATTGGCCCAAGAAGTTACATAAAATATAAAACCTATAGATACAAAATATAAAACCAGCCACTCTCCCTACCACCGCACTAGCCCGATTGCCGACGGAATACGGCCAATCGTAACGTGTGTTTATTTGTACGATTCAATCGTACCGATTGACTCGGCCGAGTCACTCGTACAAGTCGATCGGTCCGATTGTCTCGTAACGTGTATCGCCGCCTTAAGCGACTTAACTTCACGTGTACAACAATTACGTAGCTTGGAACAATTGTAGAAAGGACTCGTGACGTTGTGAACAATTGTAGAAAGGACGCGTGACGTTGTGAACAATTGTAGAAAGGACGCGTGACGTTGTGACCAATTGTAGAAAGGACGCGTGACGTTGTGAACAATTGTAGAAAGGACGCGTGACGTTGTGAACAATTGTAGAAAGGACGCGTGACGTTGTGAACAATTGTAGAAAGGACGCGTGACGTTGTGAACAATTGTAGAAAGGACGCGTGACGTTGTGAACAATTGTACGTCTTAAGCCGGTTTAAAATTAACTCTCTTAAGGTTTATGTGTAAACATGGCGTAAAGAAACTCGATGAGCGTGAATGACAAAGGGTTTGTGTTAAATACGTGAAATAAAATCCCAAGTGTTCAAACCACACTGTGCTTCCTTCATCGCTAAAACCTCATGGCAAGCACCTGACCAGAGGAGACGAACTTAATTAGGCGTGGATCTATAGAATCGCCATCTTCGTGATGCTGATATGAAGGTTTCAGAACAGTGCGGAATTGCAGCTTCAAAGGGAAATCAAATCCTTGGATTAATTAGGCGAACTATAGCGTATAAGGAAAAAGAACTAATAATACCGCTGTACAAAACAATAGTGAGGCCTCATTTAGAATATTGTATACAAGCGTGGAGGCCATATTGCAAGAAGGACATAGATATGCTAGAAAGAGTACAGAGGAGAGCGACTAAAATGATATCAAAACTGAGGGATCTTAGTTATGAAATTCGCCCAAAAGAATGTGGCTTAACAACACTAGAGACCAGGAGATTGAGAGGAGATCAGATAGAAATGTTTAAAATAATAAATGGTTATGAAAATATTGATAGAAATATTTTTTTCTCAGTTAAGAAAGATAGACGGACTAGAGGACATAAAGTTACATTAGCAAAGGAGCAGTGTAGATTATATATATAATCGGAATCGGAATCGGTTATGTGGGTGCTAGTAGCGTGAATATGTTTAAAAATAAAATCGACACAGAAGGGCGGGATACACATAGATAATAGGGTTGGACTCTCGACAAGCCCACTCTCCACCTGCCATCTAGAGTTAATTCTCTGGGTGGCAATCTTGTTAAATCTTGTTAAATTACTTAGTTATTATGTCATACGTTCTCGTGTAGCTAGCACTAAGGTGCTTCACTACGGGTATCTAGAGTGTGTTTTAATTTCGAGACACCATCTCATAGATAGGCTGCCCACTGTTATAGTATCGCCATCTGGCGTATTAAGTTCCACCAGTTACGGTTAAATAGTTCATCATTATACATCTAGATGGCATGGATTGTTCTAGAAAGATCTGTTAGCCGGGATGCGGAACGCACTTCCGCCCAGATGCACCACGATGTTGACATGAGTTAATTAAACAGTTATGTTACAATACACGTTGTCATATTATTGTAGAGTACCGTAGAGTACCATTCCATGGTGGCAGCCGGCAACGAACCCTATAGATACAAACTGACGCCAAGCGGCACTCTTTCGTCGGAGATCGACCGAGAAATGAGACTTTGAACGACAACGACGCACGTCTGAGTCTGAATCAATGCTGTCAACGAACTGCTAAGTGAATTTTCTTACATTTCGATTATGGGAGACCTTTCAGGCATTGAACCTCCGCGCATGAACTGGTCGGCAGCAGATTTGCCAAATGCTTACTATGAGTTTCGTCAGTATTGCGAGTTGATATTCAGTGGCCCTCTAGCAAATAAAGGTGAGGCCACACGGGTGACGTACGTATTATTATGGGTCGGCCAGGAAGGCCTACGCATATATAATACGTGGAATATCTCGGAAGATAACAAAGGGAAGCTAGATGTGTTGTGGAATGGCTTCAAAAACACTATTGAGCCTAAAACAAACTTCCGACTAAATCGCTTCCACCTCCAGAAATATAGGCAAGCGACAAGCGAGAGCATAGACAAATTTATGACGCGGTGCAAGCTGCAGGCAAAAACGTGTCGATTCAGGGACACCAGAGAGACTGACGAGCGGCTGATAGAGCAGTTGATCGTGGGCGTCAGACACCCGAAGGTACAGGAGAAGCTGTAGGGGCGCGATGCGGCCTTGACCCTCGATAGTGCGATGGACACCGCGAGGACTTATGAGGCGACGATGGCAAACATGCAGATGTTCAATGACGGAGCGACCGTCCACCACGTCCGCCAGCAGCGGCGCTTACGACAACAGCAACACTCAGACAGCCGTCAGACGTCAGCCTGCAAGTATTGCGGGAGGAGACACCCCCACCGGTCGTGACAGCTGCCCAGCTTACGGCAGCAAGTGTTTGGCGTGCGGCAGTAGACAGTGCGCAGCAGATCAACGAACCTTTCGAGACTTTAGTTTTTGACTCGATCCACGCACAGAAGGCACGCGCAACGAAGTCTTCGCGTCCCTTGACATCGTGATGAAGAAGAGGCTTCAAAGTCAAAGTCGACACAGGGGCGCAGGGAAACGTTCTCCCTCTCCGGGTATACAGACGAATGTAACCCGGAAACCTGGACGCTGAAGGCTACCCCATGCCCACCTGTCTTCGAGTGAATTCCACGGTACTGACCGCGTACAACGGTGAGCGCATCCCGCAACACGGGACGATGACACTGCGATGTGCGCACAACCAGAAGAGCTGCGAGGTAGAGTTTTATGTCGCCGACACGCCTGGCCCAGTCATCATGGTGCTGCCATCGTGTCGATCGCTGGAACTCGTGACAATGCACTGCGAGGTCACTCGTATATCACCCGATGACGTCATCAGATCGAAGGAAGACCTGCTGAGAAGTTACCCGGACCGATTCCAGGGAATTGGAAAGTTCAGCGGTGACTTCCACATCACTCTTGACCCCAACGTGACCCCTGTCATCCATGCGCCAAGACGATGCGCGATACACCTGAAAGACGAGGTGCAACGAGAGATAAAAGACATGCTGGAACTCGGAGTCATTTAGAAGGTGACACAGCATACGGATTGGGTCTCCAGTATAGCATACAGCAGGAAGTCAAACGGACGATTACGCATCTGCCTAGACCCGAAGGACTTGAACAAGGCCGTCAAACGTCCTCACTACCACACACCGACGCTAGACGAAATCACGCACAAGTTGGCCGGCTCAGTTACATTTTCGAAGCTAGATGCATGACACGGATACTGGTCGGTACAGTTGGATGAAGAGTCGAGGCGTCTCACGACCTTCAACAGCCCCTTCGGCCGGTACTGCTTCAAGAGGTTGCCGTTCGGACTCAACTTGAGAGCCAGGACGTATTCCAAGAACGGATGGACTACATCCTCGAGCAATGCCCTGGGACGATCGGCATCGCCGATGAAGTCTTCGTCTTCGGGAAGACAGCAGAGGAACACGATGAGAACCTGCACCACCTGATGAGAACGGCTAGACAGCACGGGTTAGTCTTCAACTTGGTGAAGTGCGAGATAAAGCGGCCGAGTATGAGGTTCTTCGGACTGGTGTTCGACGCACGAGGTGTCCACCCAGACCCAGAGAGGATCTCCGACATCCAAGGGATGAAGACACCAGAGAACGTCACACAGCTACAAGAGTTCCTCGGCATCGCGACCTATATGTCACCGTTCACACGCAACTTGTCCAAGCACACAGCACCACTACGCGACCTGGTGAAAAAAAGACGCAGACTTTGTGTGGACGCAGTCACACAACGCGACCTTCGAGAAGATGAAGACGCTAATCTGTCGTCAGATCACCCTCAGCTACTTCGACCCGGACGCAGAGAGCGTGATTCAAGTCGACGCTTCGAGCCGAGGGTTGGGTGCAGTCCTCTTACAAGGAGGAAAACCGATTGCGTTCGCGAGTAAGTCGCTCAGCGGCTGTGAACAGAGGTACGCGAACATTGAGCTAGAGATTCTAGCAGTCGTCTTCGGATGTGAAAGGTTCCACACTTATGTGTTCGGGAAGGCTTTCACCATCGAGTCCGACCACAAACCACTCGAGATGATACACTTGAAGAACTTGGCGGCAGCTCCGCAGCGCCTCCAACGGATGCTCTTGAGAGTACAGCCGTACGCGATCAAGATCAAGTACAGGCCGGGCAAAGAGATGTTATTACCCGATGCACTGTCCCGCCAGCCGTGTGACAACGATGAGCAGATACAGCTAGATGTGCAACTCCTTCCGGTCCAGTTCTCCACATCGCGACTGGAGACGATGCGCCTAGAGTCACAGCAAGACCCCAAGTTGACAGACCTACAGTCGGTGATTGTCAAAGGATGGCCCGACAGGAGGAACCAAGTACCTTCGAATCTCCGGAAGTACTGGGCGTTCCGAAATGAGCTGTCAGTTGCAGATGGAATCATCTCCAAAGGTGAATGTGTGGTGGTGCCCAAGACGTTACAACCTGGTATACTCAAGAAACTGCACGCGGCACACCAGGGGGTCGAGAAGACTCGCCTACAAGCTCGCACATACGTGTACTGGGGCACGATGAACACTGACATCGAGATCATGGTGAACAAGCGCGGAGCGTGCCAAGAGATGCAACGAGCACAGATGGCTGAACCACTGTTGCAACACGACGTGCCAACACATCCATGGCAAACAGTGGGCACCGACCTTTTCTCCATCGGAACACGCAGCTACCTGATAGTGACCGACTACTACTCAAAGTTCTCGTTTGTGAGGAAGGTAGAGGGAGCAGTGACAAGTCACGCAGTCATTGAGCTGACTAAGGAGATCTTCAGTGAACACGGGCCACCGGACACCGTCATCAGCGACAGCGGCCCGCAGTACAGCTGTAACGAGTACCGCCAGTTCGCCAGGGAATGGGCATTCAACCATATCACATCAAGCCCCCATTTCCCCCAATCGAACGGGTTCGCAGAGAGACAGATCCAAACGGTGAAGCGGACGTTGAAGAAAGCCGAGGCGACACGACTCGACAAGGCGATGGCACTGCTATTACTGCGTACGACCCCGATAGACAATCGGCTATCGTCACCAGCGGAGCTCGTCTACTCACGAAGACTAAAGACGAATATTCACACTCAGTTACGAAACACTCGCACCTATCGAGACGATGTGCGGCAGCGACTGCTTGAGCGACAACAAGACCAGAAGCTGTACCACGAGTCGCGAGGTACACGCCAGCTGGCAGACCTAAGACCAGAGCAGCATGTACGAGTTCGCGACCACGTCACTGGCTCCTGGCAGCCAGCCATCGTCAAAGTGGTGCGCAACGAACCGAGATCACACGACGTACTACGCCCCAACGGGGGAACTGTGAGATGAAACCGACGCCACATTCGCACGACAGGTGAGCGTTACTACTTCCTGAGTGATCACGAGGACGGACCAGCGGTCGATCAACCCATCCGTCAAGACCCCGTACCGGAAGAGAGTGCGGACGCCACACCCGAGGTCGTCCCATCAGCACGGTCGGGGAGAAGTGTGCGACCACCCCGCAGGCTTGAGCTTTAGCTATTCTTGAAAGTTTCATAGAGACAGATACGCAGTTATAATATTTAGACACTCGCTCACACCATAATTAGAAATGCGCGCACATGTAGATTGACACGTTACCACGAGACATCACGTCTTCTTTGGACATTTTATTTCCTACTTAGCAGTTAGCTTTGTAGACAATTTGTATGCATAGTACTATCGTTAGACGTCACTTCATTAAAAGAAGGGGGATGTGATAGTATCGCCATCTGGCGTATTAAATTCCACCAGTTACGTTTAAATAGTTCATCACTGTACATATAGATGGCATGGCATTGTTCTAAAAAGATCTGTGAGCCGGGATGCGGAACGCACTTCCGCCCAGATGCACCACGATGTTGACATGAGTTAATTAAACAGTTATGTTACAATACACGTTGTCATATTATTATAGAGTACCGTAGAGTACCATTCCACCCACCAACGCCAGACAGGACCCATCACCCCTTACTATATGCCCATCGTTAGGGACTGGATTAGTGCAGCATCGGGACGTGTCCACACACATGTGGGCCCTACACACTGACCTAAGGGGCTCCCCGATCCCGAACGGATTAGCCTGGGGCCGCAAGGTGCGCAATATCCAACATGTACCTCGCGGAGGCAAAGTTAGGGTTTGTCTATGGAGAAACTATTACCAGCAGAGGAGACGAACGCAACCGGCTCCCTTTTCACTCCCGAAAATGGAATTAGCTGGTGGCAGAAGCTGAACGCGAATAGCATGAAGAGCTTGCACTACAGACCACCCATTTTGTCCAGTAGAAATTGACAATATATATGGTCGAATCTCACGAAAGGTCGGTACATGGTTGACCGTGACATCAATGTATATGTGCCATATGTTGTTTCAAGAAAGTAGACAAATCAAACGTTAAATAAAAATATTTGGGAGGCCTTAAAAGCTATATAACTGTGGCCACAGGAGCAGGTCAAATTAGGATGAGATAATGAAAATAGCAAATGCACGGTATTTTGCATGAAATAAAACTCATGTCCTTTGAGCTGTCCTAAGGACTGGATACTGCGCTGTATCAGAACTTACCATTAAGAACGTGCCTTTATGTGTCTTGTAATTTATTCTACATAGTTTATTTTTGTGTTTGATATATATGCCCAACATTACACTCGCGGTTTTTGCAATAATGTGATTTCAGTGTTTTCCTTACGTGGCATGGTATAGGGGCTGTAAGTGTGTCACGATACATGGCGAGATTCCGCGTGAGTGGAGCCGACTGGCGACATGCACAATTATTGCCCACTGATTTTAGCATTGCGGAAGCCAGAGAACAGTTGTTGACGTTTAGTATAAAGGTTTATTGTAGCTTTATTAATTGTGTTATGGCGTTGTTACTTGAATTATGCATCAGGGAAATTAAAAAGGCAGAGAAAGAGCGAGGCAGCAGTCTTCGGCGGTCATATACGGAAATTTGTTTGATCCCGACTTTTTTCGTCTAAATGAAATAGATAATAATATTTAGTTAATGTAACAAGAACCAGTACATATTAAAGCATGAAATATTACACATGGATTACATAACATGATTAGCAATTATGTAAAAAATTGGGGTTAAAACGGATTATCTCTTGTCATAAAAAATGCGAATGTTAAAATGTAATAAATTGTTATTTCAAAACAGTTCGATAACCATTTATATCTGAAAAGTTGCCTAAATACACACACTCACCAAAAAGTGTGCACTAGTTCAATAACATGTCGTATTGGGCGAAAGAATGCATAGTTGTCATTGTCAACGAAGTCGCCACCATGGCTCGTCAAATCGTGATAACAATTCGATTAAGGTGCAAGATTACCACAAACATTCTTCGCGACAAAGTTTTTCCCATTGCTTAAATTTGTGATCATCTGTCGTAAACCGGACAAAGAACACGATTTGGAAAAGAAACTCTGATGATTACAACCAATAAAAACAAATCCCCATTATTTAAGCCTGGCGTTAATGGAGTCGATGTCGCCAGACGACTCCAGATCGAAAACGAGGCGCGAGACTTACAGGCCCTATTACATTTTCTTTTATCGCTCTGCTGATAATACTCTTCCTTGGGCCATGCGAATGAGGATATACATCGATCTAAATCAATTTAAACAATCCTTTATGAATATTGATTTAATAAAAACTTGAGAGCCATTCTTAACAGCTTAGTAAGTCACGGTTGTCCACACGTACGAGCATAATCCCACCCATATTGCAAAAGTCCTGTAAACAACCAACTACCACCAGTCATCTTGGCTAGCGTGGTGTTTAGTTTATAATACTTACGAGTATCATGTTACTGTTGTGGAAACAAATCCCGATTAACCAGTTTGTAGACTACCAGTTTGTCATACTATACGATAGTTGACATAATTTATGAAACACCTAGGTATAAGTGCTCTATCATTAGTTGACCTTGGTCAATTATAGCGACAGCGGTCAGATTATGATAGAGAGTAATAAGTAGACATTTGCAAATGTCATGGTATCACACTGCGCCGTTCTCTCTATCAACCTTTGTCTTTGTCATTTAATGTGCATGTCTACACGCGCGCTATCACCTTTGCTCTTTCTCTCACATAATTATAATTTTGTTTCTTTCAGAGCACAATTATTTAGCGCGTATGTATACACATACCTAACAGAGAGAAGATATAAACTCACACTAGAAAAAGAATGGGTTATATGTTGCGTTTTCTATCAAGACCGTCCATTGCAAATATATATTTGTTTTAGTTGACACTAAACGGTTTGTTTATATTGCAACCTCTGGCGAAGATGGCTTCGTATATTTGTTTTGTCATTGCACGGAGAGTGCTAACTTGAAACTCAGTTTACGATGCATTAAGCTCCATGGAAATTAAAATGGAGATGATAATCCAGTAAAAACGCAGTTGTGACCGTAATGTTGACGACTGATTTATTTTGCTTGTAGCATAAGTGGAAGGTAAAATTCACAATGAGCATCCGTTTGAGCATGCTTGACGGGCGACATCCTGCAAATCGCAAAGAAAACCAGCGATGACGTAGCACGCATAACGATAATGGGATCAGTGAACTTACAAACATAATTATAATGGGTGAAGTCGATTATTTATTCCACTACTGCTCTGCTTTAATTGTTGCCCTTTTCCAACTTAACCTTACCTGCTGACATTTCCCTCTATTTTTTATCCTTTTACGCCTTTTCCCTGTGCCTCTTGTAATACTAATAATTCTAATATATTAATAACACACTTTATTTTCATACACGTATCCAGAGTAAAAACTCTGTTCAGGTGTTGACAATAAAACTACTGACAAAGTTACTAAAATGTAAAAACAATGGCTAAAACGTCATTAAGTAAATCTGTACTAAGCAAGCCTAAGCTAAGACTATAAAAGTATACATCTATAATTAAAATTGAAAAAAAAATTAGCTAATAACTAAAATGATATTCTAGTATAATGGTATATAATTCAATTAAAATAATAGCAATAATAAATATTGTGATACGGGAAGTGAATCAGACGTCTAAGAGTCATGTTAAACAATACATTAAAAGCAAGTTTGAACTAATAACTCTTAAGATGCCCTTTAAAAGTGTTCATGCAAGTCGGTCAGGCGCAGGTGTTCGGGTAGCGTGTTCCACACAAGAGAGTCGGCCCCTCACGAGAGAATGAACGGAGGCCGTATCGCTCGAGGTTGTGGCGATGTACGGTTAGTTGCGCGCGGTCTGCCTCTTTTTGTTCGGCATCGCTGTTTCACCGCGTCTACTCTCATTGGCAGTCGGCCGTCTGTCCGTACCGAGTGCCATGTCAGCTTATATATTATCAGCATCGTACATATTTTGTTGTGAATATAATTCTACTTTTTCAGTGGAACATTATTTGTGCGGATTCCGTTAAATGTGCTCTTCCTGGAGATATTTAAAAGAAGTATACGCTCTGCATCGCGGAATGGAATTGTCAGTCTTGTTGACTCGAGTCGCAAGGACTTGACTCGAATCGGACTCGAATCGCACATTTCAGTGACTTGTGACTCGACTCGGACTCGACTGCGATATGACTCGGAATCGACTCGAGCCAATGACTCGTGCCTATGTGAATATATAACTTGCTCGAATAATCATGCAAAGCGTGATTCGAATATAAAGCCGATAATCTGCAGCTACAATCTGCTCCCTACTGTGTGATATCGTGATACGACGACTACAACAATTCATGTGATCAACTGCAGTTATCCAGTGGCAGTTGTGAGATCTCGAAGTCTAAAAACAAGATACTATGCCTAACAAAGGCATACACTGTATAAATATAGTTAAATACATAAATAAATTTTGAAATTGCGAAAGTAAACAGACATCTTTAAAGTTCCTTTTGACAGTTTATTTTAAGATGTGATGTAAATAGCAAGCAACGATGTTGTTCCCATTAACATCGTTATTCTGGAGGTATATTAAGGCTTAGATAATATTAATAATTATTCCATTTTGTGTACGCGCTGTACTGTGACGCTGTTGCGTGAGACGCCACCTCTTTGATAAATTAAAACTCTACGTGGCTGTTGGAGAATGGGCGTGCAAGCGCCCAGCGCCACAGCAGGTGGCGTTGGGGCCGACTAGCCCTCTGTGGGTGAAAAGTGACCATAGTAGTCTGTCGGTAAACCATAGAACACCCAGGTCAACCTTACTTCTTGTGGTTCACCCTGGGAAACCGCTACCTTGCCGTTGTGGGCAAACGAGGCTCTGACTAGGGGAGGGAAAAACCCCAAAATAAACCTGCAGCGGAGGACCAGCAACCCCCCCCCAGTTCAGTAATTGTTACGGAAACTGAATGTGTGACTTCGCCAGCACATGCTTAAAACGATCATGACGAGGCGACGCTCCACATACCTGAGGACATCAAGTACATGGAAAGTATGACATATATTCCGGATCAAAGCCAATCGGACGTTCGGCAGCCGAGAGCGTCGCTGACCAGACCAAAGGAAACTGTAATTATAGGATGTCGGAACGTGAGACCGCTATATTCAATAGGTAAATCAGCACAACTTGCAAAAGAAATGGATAAATACGAAATCGATGTCATGGGCATTAGCGAATACAGATGGACACGGGGAAGTCAAGTTGAACACTCGATGTTATTTTCTCTGGGAGAGAAGACAACCTACACAGATACGGAGCGGCAACAATGATGAGAAAAAATGTCCAATTCACTGAAGCTAAACGACCAGAAGACGGATGTTGTGGTATTCGGCACCAAGCACAAGTTGCCACTGATGAAGGATATCCGCATAATCATTGGTGATGCAACTCTGAGCGCATCATCTAATGTTCGTAACCTTGGCGTCATATTCGACTCATCCCTCGGCATGGCGAACCATGTCTGTGCCATCTGCCGAACAGCCTACATGCACCTACACAACATTAGCCGTATCAGACGTTACCTTACCTTAGATGCGACGAAATCATTAGTCCACGCCTTCGTCATGTCCAGACTGGATTATGGGAATGCGCTGCTTGCTGGACTACCACTTGAACATTTGAATAAACTCCAACGCATTCAAAACATGGCAGCAAGAATCATTACTTTTACACCTCGCAGAGATCACATTACCCCAATCCTGAAAGAACTGCACTGGCTACCTGTGAAATGTCGAATCGAATTCAAGATTCTTATGCATGTGTATCGATGTCTGAACGGCACCGGACCATTGTACCTGGAGAACATGCTGAAGACACAGTGCTCTGCAGGGCGCACACGTTCGTCCCAACAATATCTGCTACACGTGCCGCGAACGAAGCTTGTTAGTTTTGGTGATCGTGCATTCGAAGTGATAGGACCTCGATTATGGAATCTGCTGCCGTTTCACATAAAATGTAGTGGAAACCTAACACTGTTCAAACGGACTCTGAAAACACACATGTTCAAAGCGGAATACTGTTGACATTTTACTTTCTTTGACATTTTACTCCTAAACTTATATTTTATTTATCTACCCACGATTGCATATATGTAAATATTATATCTATTATTTATTCTATATGTACATAAAGTATCTTATATATCTTAACAATGTTTAAATAACAGCTTTATATATACATATTTTTATTTATCTATTTTTAGTAATTAAATAAAATTGTTCTGTTTTTATAATTATTATATCAAATTTGTATTTTATATCTACTGTGCACATACCTTTGCTAAATTTTAATGTTTTATGATATTAGCTTCTTGTACAGCGCTCTGAGCATTTTATTGGAAATTGCGCTCTATAAAAAATAATAATTATTATTATTATTACTAAACTGGAAACATATCAGTGATAGGACTATATATGCTAGATTTTTTTAAGATATGTGAAACTATCAATCACACAAACATACGCGCCAACAAATGAAACAAGTGATGAAGAAAAAGACAAATTTTACGAACAGTTGCAATCAATCAGTGGTGGGCAGTGCTCATTGTAATGGGGACTTAAATGCCAAAATTGGAGAAAAGAATGAGGGATATGAAAACATAATGGGAACCTATGGAATTGGTGAAAGAAATTAAAATAGAGAAACACTAATTGAATTATGTGGATTAAACAACGTTGTGGTACCATATTTTCACATCGACTCATGCATAAGTAGACATGGACATGTCCAGGAGAGCGAACCAAAAAACAAATTGACCTTGTGCTGGTGAGCAGGCAGCATAGAATATCAGTTATGGACACCAGAGTGATGATGGGAGCAGAAATTGCGAGTGACCACCAGTTAGTGCGCTCGAAGATCAGGCTGAAGGTAAAGAGGAAGCAAAAGACCAGTGAGAACAGAAAGAAATTCGACACAATCAACCTGCAACAACCAACCATAAAAATGCAATTCTAGTTGAAGCTACGGAACAGATATGATGTACTACAGGACTACGACGAAATAGATACTGACATTGTTGAGAGAAAATGGGAAGAATTCGAGGTGGCCTATAAAGAAACAGCTGAAGAAGTAATGCGTTACAAAAAGAGAGGACAAATACCATGGATCAGCAAAGGGTCATTGGAGCTGTTAGAAGACCGGAAACGACTAAAGAACAACATGAAAAAAGCAAAGTCAGAAGGGATATAGCATAGCTACAAGGATAACTATCAACACAAAGACAAAGACATAAAGAAAAGCATGAGACAAGATAAAAGAAAGTGCAAAGACAAGCTGGGCGCAGAAGCAGAGAAAGCAGCCGGGAATGGAAGGATAAAAAAAGTCTAAAACATCACCAAGACTCTTAGTAACGACGAACACAATACATCGAATGCAGGAAAATACAAATCTGGTAACCTAATAACTGAAGGACCAGCCAGGCGGTTAAGATGGAAGGAACATTTTAAAGAACTCCTTAATAGACCTATACCCGATGACCTCGTGATAGATATTGAATTAGATCCGATCATAGATTAAATCAGCACAGACTCTATAGCAAAAACAGAGATTAGAGCGGCACTGGGGAAGCTAAACCGGAGGTAAAGATGACATTACAGCAGAATTGTTGAAAGCAGACATGGCGACAACAGATAATTGATTTCTAAGCGTATTCATAATAATTTGGGAATAACAAAAAGTATCAAACACGCGGAAACAGTGACTGATTGTTAAAATACCAAAGAAAGGTAATTGGAGAGGAAGTACTCTAACGTCTTCCTGTTCGGAAGAGTGACATTATAGAGAATAAAAGATGGAGTTGACACCAAGGTGAGATATGAACAAGCAGGTTTCAGAAGAGGACGAAGCACAATTGACCAGATATTCATCCTTCGAAACATAATAGAACAGGTAGTGGAATGGCAACCAACGCTATACGTAGCTTTTGTACACTTCGAAAAGGTATTTGATTCCATGCACCAGGAGAGCCCTTGGGAAATCATGGCGAGCTACGGAATCCCACACAAGATAATCAGAATGGTCCATATTTTGTACGAGGACAATGAGTGTGCAGTGTTAGATGAAAGTGAACAATCTGAGTGGTTCAAGGTAAAAACTGGAGTTAAGCAAGGATATGTAATGTCCGGATTTCTTTTCTTGATGATAATCAACTGGATAATGAGGAAAACAATTGAAGAAAACAACACGGGGATAAGATGGAGATTCGTGTCAAAATTTGAAGATTAGGACTTCGCAGATGACATTGCGCTTATGTCATCAAGTTACAAACACATGCAAGCAAAGGCATCAAAGGTGAATGCATTTGCGTAAAATCCGGCCTAAAATCAATAAAAAGAAACTGAAGTACCGAGGATAAACAGCAAATGCAACGACAAAATACAGATTGATGACCAACAACTGAATGAAATAGAGTAGAATACATACCTGGGCGCAAACGACAGCAAGCAAGTAGCAGGGGGTGATGACAGTATCGACAGAATACAAAAAGCAAGGACACCATTCATGAAAGTCTAGCAGATACGGAGCTCAAATGTATACTCATTAAAAACTAAACTCAGATTATACAATACGCTGGTCAAATCAGTGTTATTGTATGGATGTGAAACATGGAAAGTAAACAAACGCGACAACAAAAAACTTGACATTTTCCAATTCAACTGTCTCGAAAGAATTTTAAAAATTAGAAGGTCAGTAGTATAATTTCGAAAAAAGACATTGAGAATATAATAGCAGAAGAGAAGATAAGCACAGAAGTACAGAGAAGAACATGGAATTGGATCGGGCATGTGCTGAGAAAGAAGGACTACAACCACTGCCTGACAGCACTGACAGGGATGCCGGAAGGAACAAGAAAAGTTGGTCGGCCAAAAACAACATGTTGAACCATAGTTGAAAAATAACGAAACCAACTGGGCTGGGCAACGCATAGCCGTTGACAGGGCGAGATGGCGGAGTCGCACAGCAGCCTTATGGGCCACAAGGCGCGAAGAGGAAAGGTAAGGTAAGGTGACTGTGGGGACATCTAGCCGCGACCGTTTTGATTACGGAAATATGTTGATGCTAAATGAGTGCTGTGCCAAACGTTATCTCGATAATCATACATGTACGGTTCTTAAACGAAGTATTTTATCTGCACTAAGTAAACATAGCCAATGTTGTATAATCACAACAATTATAACTCGTAAGTATCCTATATGTAGGAATACGATTTGGTGACTGAAAATAATGACGAGACTTGACTTGATTCGAGACTTTCCGGAAGTTCTCAGAGATAACTCGAGACTCGACTCGAACTCGATAGCGAAATGACTCGAGTCTCGACTCGAGACTTGCCCACACCTCTGGGAATTGTTCGTATTAATTCCCAATAGTAATGGTTGTCATTGACGGAGTTTATCTCGTGTTGGATGATAGTGACCAGATAGTGTATCTCTGTCTCTCTGCCGCTCTCTCGCTCTTTAGCTCTGTCTCTCTGTTTGTCTGTCTCTCTGGGTGTATGTCTGTGTGTCTGTCTGTCGGTCTGTATCTCTCTCTCTGTCTCTCTGTCTCTGTCTCTCTCTTTCTGCCCCCTATCTCCCTCTCTCGACACTGAAGAACACTTATGTGATGGGGGCTGGAAAGAGTATCCGTCTATCTGTCTGTCTCCGTCTATATGTCAATTTGTTTATCTGTCTATCACTATATGTCTCTATCTGTCTGATGTACGTATGTATACCCCCTTTTCAATCTTTCTCTGCATTCCAGTCTCATTTTCAGGGCATGTTTCTCTATAACGTCGCATCATCCAATGTAACTGTTAAACAGTACCAGATATTGTCTTGTCAACGTCGCTTTATTGCCGCACCTTACAAGTGGGCGGACAACATCCGCTTATGTTTACTCTATCGCGCTAAGGTCAGTTAGGCCAAAGCTTCACGTGCTAACATATTTGATAGATTGGTTAATGGTACAATTTGTAATGTGACACTATGAATCCATTATAGCTACGTGGTTTTCTGCTTAATAACGGCACACCGTAAAGCGGCCACATTTTCAGTACATTAAATACCATACACATGCTTCAAAACATTGAGCGTCGGGGCTGAGCAACTCAATATTGAAAGCGGGGGCTTAGATCTCAATATTTTGTTAATAGTCAAGTAGAAATTGACGATGATCCGGACATTTTGGTTAAAAAGCCAATTTTTGTTTTGAAACGACCAGTAGGGTTTCTTGGACTTCCAGAAAAAAACATAAACAAAATCAACCACGAAGAACCTCGATTTGTTTCAGAGATAAACAGACATACCCTTTTCTAATATTTTTCTTTGTATTGACTATCCATACATAGATGCCAGTCCATTGAATATATGTGTTATGAAAAGCCAAACACGACATTTGTTAACAATTGTGTTGCCAAAGCACAACGATAATATTATAGTTTGGTTGATTTATTAGTGAGAAATACATAGTTAATAAGGTATAATTTACCTGTCTGAGCAATTATGTTATAATAGTAAAGCTAGCTACTGCTGCATAATATAGTACACATGTTATGAAAAGTGCCTAGAAAATAGTCGTACATATTTTACAGGAACGGATCGCTGATATGTAGCAATGTCTCTTTAATCAAGAAAGTGATAGTGGCTTAATGACAACGATTAGACAGAAAGAGTTAGATTCAATGGTTGTTTTTACCCCAATCATTGACTTGGGGTGTTTCGGTCCAATTTCGAGGCTAGAATTTACGTTTCCGTTTCGTAATCATATTTGTAACTGTTTCATTTATTAATCAAAATGTTTGTAATTATATGTATAATGGTGAAATACATTAAATACGGAGTTTCATTAATTAATTAATGTGTTAAATAATTAATTATTATAACGACTAGTTATACGGGTTTGACTGCCAGATATCAGACCTCTGTCATCTTGTTCCGACAAGGCTGTTTGTATGGGTGTTTGATGTTGCCGATATCTCCTGCACGAGCTATGTCACCAGTGCTAACTTTCTCACACTTGATGACATCCGTACGTTAATCTTCTTTTAGCATGCTTTGGCACCCATTACATGAGTCGCTTCACGCACACACACACACACACACACACACAGACCAGGGTTACGAAGCGTAAGAATAGGGCGGAGTGTCAAAATCTTTCAAAAATAGCGTGACAGATGGCCACTTAAATGATGCAGCAAAATGCAACAACTTACAACCCGCTGCGGTACAATTGTTTATATGTAGCAATAATGATAATACAAAACGTACATACACATTATAAATAGTTGTACATTCTTGTGTTATTGGTTAATCAGCCTCTTCAATGTTCATTGAAATTTACTTTTAAATGCTATCTATCAGTGTAAAAAAAAAAAATTATTGAATTAACTTCTATCCATGGAAAATTATGTACATTTCGATGCATTCAACTTGAAATCATTGTATCTTTAACAAAGGTCAAACAAACTTCTAAACTTGCAGGGTTCTGCGGCCCGCGGGCTAAATGCGGCCCGCGCAGCTATTTCAAGCGGCCGGCGGACTAATTTGTCGGACTGTTGTCTAGAAAGAGGCTCGCGGTGTTATAACAGTAGATGCGATTAATATACTGCAATAAACATGATCCCTCGAGAAAGCTAATATGGCAAGTTAATAAAAATGCAAAACGTAATGGGCGTCATTGTGAATACTATGAACTACGATCGGTAGTTCCAAGACCTACTGACAGTGATCACTGCGGAATAGCAAGCGCCAGCTGAGTTTGCGGTGTGCTGCATGTATGAGCTGAGGAATGGGCTTATAGCGCAGCACAACGGCACAAAAGTTCTGGAATTGGCTGACTCCACGTGGATTTGCGATTTTGTAATTCTTGTTGACATCACGGCTCACCTCAATCGACCTATAATGTTCAATTCCAAGGACGAGAACATCTTATCAATTAGATTTTTCAGTTCGTTTCCGCTTCCAAAATCACGTTGCTGCTGTGTGAGACACAACTGCATAACACAAGCTAAGTGCACTTTGCCAACATTAATGGAAAACAAACGTTAAGTCGGGACACGTACGTATCATTCATTCAGTGTTTGCTGACGGAACAGTTTGCTAGTCTGATTACATACGCCAAGCTCATTTACTAATATGTTTGGCAGCAACTGCATCAAATGTCACAGTAGTCTTGATATGATGTAATTTGTGTGCCAAGAACACTGACTATGAACAGTGGTTTAGTAGAGAAGTTTAATTGTTCTCAATAACAACATATTATTAGACGTCGATATTTGATAATAATAAATCATATTCGTAAGAGGCAAGTTAAACTTCATATGAACAAGATTGCCTATATTTAGATACCAACCATAACATAATGTGCCAGTTTGCATGAGGCTAACGATCGTCAATATTAAGAAATACACGTGTGGCCCGATGGCTTAGTTCAAGTCACCTATTTGGCCCGTCATTCAAAAAGGTTGCCGGCCCCTGTTCTAAAGGATGCAACACAGGCAATCTACTGAGTGTCCCTTCACCCATCCACACCCGGCTATCAACACAATATCTTGCTACTTTTTATGCAAATCAGCTAATATATATATATACAATAAAACGCGCAATCCCTTGGTAGATGACAGTCGTGAGAGTAAAGTTTACCAAATGTTAGAGAACACACAATATCATTACATAAACACCATGACGTGTTCGCAGGTACTCGTTGTTTGTTCAATCAAAATGATGACGATCGGCGAGAATGTGAAGTTCACGTCCGTCAATAGGCCCTAATCATGATAGTGTAGAACAACGTCCGTTTTGCTATGCTACTGGCATCAGGGCAGACATCAGCATTATTGTGACAGCGTCTACTTCATGCTGCCAACTCTATGACGCAGGGGCCGTTTTCCCGAATTATTTGTTGCGCGCACGATTGTTAGGTGACGGATTACGTATTACGCGCACATTACGTTTTATGCTCTGAACAATTAATGTACCCCATAAAAGGTTAGAATCTTAACATACATGGGGTATTCTAAAAACATATAGGTCTTACGTCCTATTCTAGGGGGGTCATAGATTAATTTCTGAAAGTTTGGCGATCGAGGTTCAAACCGTCTGCAAGAAAAATCTATCCGCATACATACGCAAGTATATATATATATATATATACATATGTACATATATAAATGCATACATACATACGTAGGTACATACATACATAGATATATACATACATACATGCAAACATACATACATACAAACATACATACATACTTACATGCATGCATGCATGCATCCATGCATACATACATACATACATAATTACATACATACATACATACATACATACGTAACTTACCTGGTTTCCGTAATCCAAATTCGATTACGAAATTGCTCGCCAGTATAATCACAGTCCAGAGCAAGAGAACGTAGAAGAACCTCTTTTGACATCTCACTTGCCGGATCACGGCGCGCATATCGACGGACATGCCTTCGTCGTTAACTGAACCTGAAATTCAAGATAAACGTCCACCACTTTACGAGGATGAGGAAGGTCGAAATGCCCGGATGACGGTTATGTTACGGTTGCTGGAACGGGTAGTCGGCATTTGCCTGGTCATCTTTGGCTTGCTTAATATAATTTTAATACACTAAAACAGTGTGAGTGTTTCTAAGTGGACGCGACATCAGCGTGAATTATGCACGCTGTGTGTCCCTTCCCACTATCAATATGTGAGACAGACTGAAACATACGCTTTCCTCTACTGCAATCGGAAACCACGTCCACTATCGCACCGCATATCGTCTTACGGCTTACATTCATTTAGTAATAAATAGTAATTAATAATAAATCGAGACATAGCCGTCACCTACGTTCACAACGTTTCGTGTATGGATCTTTCTTGTTTTGAATCCAACGAACATATTGTTTTTATCTCAAAATCCACCAACAAAAGTCATAGGTCCCGGAACCGTCGGGGTCTGGGGTGCTTCCCCAATCCCTCGATAGTGTTGGTAGGGGCTGTAGGTAGCATTAGCCCACCAATATTTTGGGAAGGGGTGTGCGTCTTAGGGTGGAAATTATTTGTTGGAGGCTCGAGATAGGAATAGCTCCCAATATTTAGAGAAGGGGTGTATTTGGGATGCTATTTTATGTTTTGGTGTTTTGGGTGAGCCTCAACAAGGATAGAAATAATTCAAAACATTCTAGTAGTCAGCACTGGAAAATCTGGTGGTCCAAAGAGACATCTGGTAGCCCACAAATAGCCCTATTTTTTTCAAAATAATGCGCCGAACAAAAAATTTGAAAATCGAACATATTTAATGCACCAAACAACAAATATACACCAACACCAATAAAATATATACACCAACACCAACAACGTGTAAACACCAACACCAATAACATATATACACCAACACCAATCAAATATATACACCAACAACGTGTAAACACCAACTCCAATAACATACCTACACAACACCAATAACGTGTAAACACCAACACCAATAACATATATACACCAACACCAACAACGTGTAAACACCAACACCAATAACATATTATATACACCAACACCAACAACGTGTAAACACCAACACCAATAAAATATATACACCAACAACGTGTAAACACCAACACCAATAACATATTACATACACCAACACCAACAACGTGTAAACACCAACTCCAATAACATATATACACCAACACCAACAACGTGTAAACACCAACACCAATAACATATATACACCAACACCAACAACGTGTAAACACCAACATCAATAACATATTACATACACCAACACCAACAACGTGTAAACACCAACTCCAATAACATATATACACCAACACCAACAACGTGTAAACACCAATAACATACATACACAACACCAATAACGTGTAAACACCAACATCAATAACATATATACACCAACACCAACAACGTGTAAACACCAACACCAATAACATACATACACAACACCAATAACGTGTAAACACCAACATCAATAACATATATACACCAACACCAACAACGTGTAAACACCAACACCAATAACATACATACACAACACCAATAACGTGTAAACACCAACATCAATAACATATATACACCAACACCAACAACGTGTAAACACCAACACTAATAACATACATACACAACACCAATAACGTGTAAACACCAACATCAATAACATATATACACCAACACCAACAACGTGTAAACACCAACACCAATAACATACATACACAACACCAATAACGTGTAAACACCAACATCAATAACATATATACACCAACAACAGCACCTCTCATGAGCAAGCCTGCTGAGCTCAACCAGACCCTTCTTCTCGTCCACATCGCAGATACGCACGAAACATGCGGCACAACCTGACGAACGTCTGCTTGTTGAGCGTGGTCAGCATCTTCTCAGTTGGTGTTTACCCAACCTGCGCCGCCTGCCGGTGCCCTCAGGTGCACCTCCGACTTGGCGTGTTTGACGATCGACTCGCGCCTGAAGTTCGTGCAGCCCTTCACGAACGAAGCGGCTGCATCATGCTTGGACAGCGTGCGGGCCGAACGCTCTCGACACGCCGTGCAGAACATTGCCATCTTGTCGTCTATCAGGCGCAACCACCGGAACTCGCGGTAACACCCGAGTTGATAGCCCCGAACGGGGGTTCTCTGGTCGCATGTTTGAGTCGAAAAGAGCATTACATTTTATCCCCTGCCGATGCTTAATGATTATACCCTAATACACACAATGGCAGAAACCTGAGCTTGCTTACTACAGAAACACACAAAGAGTAAGGTAATTTAACAATTGTACTAACAACAAAACGCTTTATTGTGTTTATTCGAAAACGGCATGTTCAAAACAAAACAGGTAAATAAAACATTCAAGAATGTTTTCATAAACATCGTGTTTATTGCCAAAAAAAACATAAAACAGTACAACTAAATATTGGACGGTGTGATACCTGTGAAGTTGTCGTCTGTAACATTACGAATAACCCCAAATACTAACAAAACACTGGTCCCTTTGCTTCTGATGAATCCGTACGTTTCTCTGTGTAGCTAACTATCGCAGGAATTCGAAGGTCATTCTGCAACACAACTATGACAACCCAGTGTTGTACGGCCTGTTTTGCAGTTGGTTACAGTCTGGCCAAGTGAGACTTACAACAAGAGAGATGGTGCTCTGGACTTGACAACGAGGATGCCCCGCAAATTGAGGGTGTAGGGAGGTTCAGAGAGCACTCATTAGCTGAGACGCGATAAATTCCAGAATGATTACTGCCAAATTCATGACGAAAAGAAAAAAGAATACAACGATTAACGTGATACAGTGCTATGCTCCCATAAACGATGCGGACGAGGAAAGGAAAGATGACTTCTACAATAGACTGCACAATGTACTTAAAGAACAAGGGCCAAAGGACGTTGCCATTCTGATGGGCGACTCCAACGCAAAGATAGGAAATAACAACACAGGCTATGAGCAACTCATGGGCAAGCATTGATTAGGACAAATGGATGAAAATGAAAACGGTTCGCAGACCTATGTGTCATGAACAGCCTGGTCGCAGGAGCAAGTGTCTTCCCACATAAATACATTCACAAGACAACCTGGACACCACCTAACCATATTACTGAAAATCAAATAGATCATGTTGGACAGACATTCAGACGGTCGCTGCAGGATATGAGAGTGAAGAGAGGGGCTGATGCTGTTTCTGATCAACACCTGACCTGATGGTGGCAACACTCAAGTATCATCTTAAGAGGCACACAGCACAGGGCAGCAGCACAAAAACACGTTACAACGTAGATCTACATTACTCACGCTACAAGAGCGAAAGGAAAAGAAGGCGTACTGAACAGCAGAAAAACTAGAGCAACGAAAGCAGAAGCCCAAGCACAGTACACACAAGCTCAGAATGGGTAAAGAATGGTATCAAAAGAGACAAGAGACGCTTGGTGGACAACCTGGCAACACAGGCAGAGGAGGCAGCAGCAAAAAGAAACGTGAAAGATATATTTATCATAACAAAGAAGCTGGCAGGCAAGTATCAACCAAGGGACAAGCCAATTAAAGACAAGCAAGGAAAAACCTTCATCACGGTAGACGATCAACTAAAGAGACGGGTGGAGCACTTCACAGAACTATTAAACCGTTACACTCCAGAAGATCCCCAGTCATCCCCCCAGCAGACACAATTCTACCCATAAACTGTGATAAACCAAGCCGAACAAAAATCAAGAACGCTATCAAGAAAATGAAGTACGGAAAAGCAGCAGGGCCGGATAAAATACCATCAGAGGCGATAAAGGCAGACATTAGCATATCCACGGAAATACTGCACAGCCCCTTCGAGAAAGTCTGGGAAGACGAAAGAGTTCCAGAGGAATGGAGAAAGGGACTCGTAGTCAAGCTCCCCCAGAAAGGACATCTCAGAGATTGCAAGAACTGTAGAGGAATAATGTTACCATCAGTCCCGGGAAAAGTGCTGAACAGAGTGATATTAGAGAGGACGAAAGAAGCTGTGGATGCAAAGCTCCGAGAACTGATGAGACATTATGGCATTCAAAAAAAGGTAATCTGTGTGATGTGATCCGAAGCACCTACCAAGGATTATCTTGCCAGGTGGTGCATGGAGGACGACTGTCGGATAGATTCGAAGTTAAGACAGGGGTTCGGCAGGAATGCCTGCTGTCGCCATCCTCATTATCAACTGGATTATGAGGACCACCACGGACGGGAGACGAAATGGCATACAGTGGACACCATGGACTCAGCTGGATGACTCGGACTTCACTGATGACCTGGCACTACTATCACACACCCACAAACAGATGCAGGACAAAATGACATTTCTGGAATCAACATCAGCAAAGACAGGTCTGAAGATCAACAGAAGCAAAACCAAGATCATGAAAATACACAGTAGGAACGACTGCCCAGTTATAGCAGGCGGAGAGCCCCTGGAGGAAGTGGGTTCATTTACATACTTAGGGAGCGTAATAAACAAACAAGGTGGTACAGAGGCAGATGTTGCTGCAAGAGTGGACAAGGCAAGGACAGCATTCCTGATAATAAAACATCTGGGAATACCACAACAATAAAAAACACAACAAAAATCTGGATTTTTAAATTCCAATGTAAAATCAGTATTGTTCTATGGCTCTGAAACATGGAGAATAACAAAAACAACACTAAACAAAACCCTGACTTACATTAACCGATGTCTGCGAAGAATTCCAAGCATAAAATGGCAAGACCAGATCAGAAACAAAGAGCTATGCGAAAGGACTAACCAAGAACCCGCCGCCAAGCAGATCCTGAGGAGAAAGTGGGGTTGGATTGGACACACACTGAGAAAGCCAACAATAAACATCACAAGACAGTCTCTAACGTGGAATCCTCAAGGTAAAAGAAGGCAAGGAAGGCCAAAGCACATGGCAAAGAGACACGGCTGCAGAAGTACAAAGGAGTGGCTACACCTGGAAAGAAATAGAGAAGATCGCCCAAAGTCGCGTGCGCTGGAGAGTCGTCGTCGATGGCCTATGCTCCGCATGGAGCGAACGGCATAAGCAAGCAAGCATTGATTTATCTTCTACCAACAAGCTGCAAAAATACTGTGATACAACGGAGGAACGAAACGTCATCGGTTGAAATTGTTCCAACAAACGTGCTCGTACAAACACTAGACAGTAAAGTTGCTCAGTCAGACTAACATTATTGCGGAAAAATCTAGCAGAAGAAGTTAAAACTGCACCTCAGGGCGTACTGTGCTAAAAAAGGATAGATCTTGATACCGTGTTTATCATTTCTGGTTGCATTACCTTTAACAAACTTATGGTTGATCACAGAATGCGCGCCATTGAATGTTGATGTTGAAAAACTCAACCTTCATGATTCTGATATGATCGGCTTGAACTTTATTATCAATATTATACGGATCGTGCGGCACTTATACGTAATCAGCCTAACCTTCTGGACTACGCCTTGTCATCATGGAGACAAACGGAGGCATTTATTTTGGTATGGCATGATCAAATCTAGCGTGCAATATAACTAACGCAAGACAAATAACAACAATAAGATTAATATACTATAGCGCCTATATCCCCAGGAATCTGAGCACAGATGTCAGTTTTATTGGCAAAGTATAGCTAGTTTAGGAAAAACACACGTCACCTTGACTTTGGATGATGACGAAAACCTCTTCAGTCGATCGGGCATACCTAAAACTATCATATTGCATACCAAACTCATCGGAATAGGGGGTGCAAATGAATCCCAAAATGTGTGTCCTATATCAGGATTTCATTAGACCTATGAAAGGTCAACTTTGTCAATTTTTTTTATTTCTTCCGAAGGTGAACATTCCATAACCTAAGACAGCAGACTAACAGTGACGACCCTTCTCGGCCACCATAATTATAACTATTAATTTTATTTTCCAGTTGGCAGCGGCGTAACGAAGCAAAGTGCCGCGTGGGCACGATTTTTTAAAATGCTGCCCCAACAACAAAACATTATTAGGTATATTTAGTGCGTGGTAATTACTCCAAAACATAGTAGTAATCTGCTATACAATATTAAAAACATGAACAATATACATTTACTCATTTTATCATTATTGTTCCCGTATATGTCACTGACATTTAATACGCATGTGTTCTATATGATATTATTTTATATACATACAATTTAGGTACAGAAGAGAAAGTTGTTCATTTATAAAACACACCGAACAACTTAAAATTGACAAATGAAAGCTTTTGCTAGTGATGGATAGGTCAATTGTATCTCCATTTCACACGGCAGCGATCATGTTTTCTTTCAGTTCACACGGGTAGAGCAATATTTCACACGGGCAAACGTGTCTTTACTGTTATCAGGCACATCACCGCGCACATAGACATAATGACAACTATAATCCAACCGAAGTATAGAGGGAGTTATTTACATTACCATTGTTATTACGTTGACGCCAACATTGTTACATTACATGTCACGGCATAATGACACAGAATGCTGCATGGCTGACCGCCAGTGCTACACACAGTCTTTGAACCAAACGCGCTCGAAGTAAACTATTTCAAGTTCAAATATGAAGGCTTCACCTTCATTGTCGTCGCCGTCCCGGTTATCCCCAAAACCGGCGCTTCTTATTGTTTGCTCATTTCTCCGCAACGGCAAGCGCCAGTACCTCCGATATCCTCTGGGGACCATTGATCGACACGTTCAGTAAATTAAATGCGCTCAGAGTATTGTCGATGAGATGGTTACGTAATATATTCTTGACTCGCAGTAGTACAGAGAAGCAGCGGTCGACATGGGCAGTTTGAGCGCGATGGCCGCGAGCTGCACCAGGTAAGGATATTTGATGTGGTAGACGGGATCATGAACCAGCAGGATGCAGACGTCGGCTGTTGTCTTGCACTTTTCGAATTCGACGCCGATCAAGTGCTGCCTGGACACCTGGTAATCAACGTAGACAGTTGGTTTAGCATAGATCACCAAACTACCGAACTTGGTATATAACGCAGCGAGCGACGTTTTGCCGTACAGTTTGCGCTCAGCAAGATCACACGCATGGCACACGATGCAGATCAAATTTTAAATGCTGCCAAGAATGTTGAATGCTGCCGATTCATCTGGTTCGGAAAGCGATCAGCAAGACTCTCCAACAGTTTGGAGCAGTAGGTAGCAGCCAGTTCCTTAGCCTGATTTGCATCTTTTTCAGTGAACTCTCTCAGAGATGGAGTGTACCTTGCCACGCAGCTCGCAACGATTCGTAGACTTCTATGCCATCAGCAATCACACCAGTGTATTCCCGAAGAGAAGAAGTGATAGGTGACAGGTTCTAGAAACACTTGATCTCTGGCGCCAACAAAGTGAGATAAATAACGGCTGACTTGGTGCGGATCGACTTCATAATGATGCCTATTTCGGTCGCGTTGTTCTTCTTTTTTAGATAAAAGATAGATAAAACATGTTTTTTTAATTAACAACTCACTTGGATTCACATTATACAGTCGGCAAAAGAATACAATTAATACAGTGAAACGTTACACTTTAGTAATACAATCTTCTTTTTTGCCATATATTTGTTATTGCCTATTGTATCACCCCCATGGCATTAAAGAGTTACGATATCTGTTCGTTCGGGTTCTTGGCAATGGGTACATATTATTTCCTTTTATATCATACTTGGTGTGTCTTTTTTAGGTAGCAGATGATTTAATTTGTATATTTTAGCATAACTTGTCCCAGGGAAAAAAGGCTCAATTCTTGGACCTCTGCTGTTTATTTATATACATAAATGATTTCTCACGAGCTCGTCACATGTATGATTTCGTTATGTATGCCGATGATACAACATTGTTTAGTACTATAAAATCATTTAGTGATAATACACACAATAAAAACATACGATCCTTAATTAACGAAGACATTTCTAAAGTTATTTAATGGCTAAACATTAATAGATTATCGCTAAATAAAACAAAATAAAAATACATGATATTTCATATGCCCAATAAACGCACAGAGACACTTACGCTCACAATAGATGATATAAATATTGATAAAGTAGAAGAATGTAACTACTTAGAATTAACCTTGGACACATATTTAAACTGGAAAACGCATACTGAAAAGTATCAAATAAATGTTACAAAATAATTGGTATATTAAATAGATTAAAACACTTTCAACGCTTACAAAATTGTTTTGTTATATAACGCATTACATAATATCCCTAAGCAGACATGATGCACACACTGAACCACTTTTCACAAAACGTAACATATTAAAGATAGAAGAAATATTAAAGCTACAAGAATTAAAATTTTACTTTAGATAAATTCACAACAATCTACCGGTTTATTTTCTATACTGGCCCATTGTTTCAAATGCTAACATACACAACTACAACACCCGAAAATTACGAAATATATATACCTTTAGAACTAAACACGAGTTTGCAACGAAATGTCTGACATATAAATTGCCATACGCTATATACAACACTCCCGGTTTAATCAAAGAAAAAATATACTCCCATAGTTTACGAGGTTTCACATTCTATATAAAGAATTATTTCTGACAAAAATATGATGATAAATGCAGAATATCAAAGTGTTATACATGCTATCAAAAAAAAAAAAAAAATAAGACCTGATGCAAATGTACAAATCATTAGAATGTAGCAAGTACATACACATGTACAGGAAACACAAACAAACACACACACGCAGGCATTCATTTACTTATTATTCGCAAATTATCTATATGCATACGTATGATGTAATATAGTGTGTGTCTATGTTTTCCAATGCATATTACGTGTATACAACCAAGAAGAATGATATTATGTAATGGGGTATAACAAATTTTCTTTCTTTCTTCATGTTGGTCAAAATATCAAATCTAGAAAGTATTTGGTACCGCTATGTGAGTCACGTGTCAAAAAATCTATATTGAAATCGCCACGGAAAAATAACGTTTTTTTTGCAGCAACTTGATTAAATGGGCAGTTATTTAAAAAAAAAAATTAAATTAAATCAGATCCACGTCTTTACATACGCAAGCAGTTAAACATTTGTACGGTCGGCTAACTTGATCTGGTATACATACGTACGTACGTATGTATGTATGTATGTATATATGTATGCATATATGTATGTATGTACGTACGTACGTATGTATGTATGTGTGTACATATGCATATATGTATAAAACTGTCGTCCTAGCATATTGGAGAGAAACGTGGTCAAGCAAGGGTTGATATAACCAAAAATTAGTATCGACAGCTTCGCAAACAAACAGTTCATAAATTTAGCCTTCAACACCATTGGCGTAATCTCTAATCATTCAGACTGCTTCGCAGCTTGTCTTGGCATGGTGAAACCAGCATTTGAGACATAATGCATGCAGGCAAGCGCTTAGCCGATAATACATTCACCTAAGTGAGGATACGAAGACAGCGGCAAGCATTGGGAACCTAAAAATATGTATGCGGGCATACAAACAGCTATAGGTCCCACAATAAGAAAATGGCACCGCTGAAATCTAAAGATGGTGTCACACTAACATAGACAGAGATGACGAAATCAATTGCTGGATTGAGCATTTATATAGTTAGCAACTTTCATATTTTGTTGTCGCTGAAAATATAATTGTCAACGTCAAAATGTGTTAACGATATATAATGTTGCACCTCTGATGACTCTTACGGTGAATTATACATATATATATATACAGTGGAACCTCGGTATTACGGTCACCCGGGCCAAATTGACCTTAATTGTGAGGTGACCGTAGTACTGAATTGTGGACTGAAATATCACGGGAATTGTGAACATCACTACATCATCCGCGTTTACACTGCACAATTTGCACAAACTAGCGACATAGATGCGATGGCATTAGATGAAATGTTTCTAACACACTTGGGTGGTTTTCATGATCACTCGCTAAACAACATATTAGACATAAATGATAGTAATTAATTAAATCCTATACGTACACGTCATATTTAGACTCGGATTCATTTATTAAATTCAGCAAACAAACTGGAAATAGATTCAGTGTATTTAGTTCCAGCATACAATCGATAAACGCAAAACATTATGAAATAGAAGCATTAGTCAAATAACTAACCAGCGAAAACTTTAAATTCAGCGTCATATTCTTACAGGAAAGCTGGTTATCTGAAAATGATGACCCAGCAACTATACAATTGGATGGATACAACTGCATTACTCAAGGGAAAATATCCAGCAATAAAGGAGGACTAATCATATACGTTGATACAAAATATACATGAGAAGTAATCTTAAATTTAAATATTATTATATAATTGTGAAGTATGGGAAGGATTAATCATTAAACTGACGGTGGACTGACAAATCCAATACTAATAGAGAATGCATATAGACCTCGCAGAATATTAAATTACAATTTCAAAAAACCTTTAACTTAATTTTCATAGTTGCTATCCTCATTTAACCAAATTCAACACAATATAATTGTCACTGGTGATTTTAATATAAACTTACTAAAGGTAAATGAAAATGAAACTGTAAGTAATTTTTTTATCTTCTCACACCACATAGCATATATCCACAAATTACACTTGCAACAATATTCTCAGTAAGAAATGATACATTAATCGACAACTTTTTCTGTAAACTGACTAAATCAATCTTAGATAGTACTACTGGCATATTGATAAAACAATATTTTCAGACCAACAAACTTACTTTTTTATGAATATAACTGAACACAAACAATCAAATAAAAAATAACGGAAATACGTATTCAAACGAATATCAAGTAATAGACGCTGCCAAGAATAAACAGATGTAAATTAAGTTTGTGAACTTTCATAAATAAAGGCACAAAATCTGACTAAAGGTATAATCAGGTCCATTAAATTTATTTATAGATAAATTATATAAGCAACTGAAGATGGCTGATCCACGTTCTGCAGATTATCAAATGTGTCACATTAACTTGAAAACATACTATGCAATACTCAAATGGAGCATACGAGAAGCAAAGAGAATACACTACGAGTTCCTTGTTAATAAATACAAATATAATACAGCGAACACATGGAAAACAATAAATGAAATTATATCTGCTTTTCGTTGTGCTTTGTTGACACGTTTCACAGAAGTCACTGAATCAGACGTCATAAGATTGGTCGTAGTCGCTCCGTGTAAGTCGTGCCGGCTAGATCCACTACCTACCTGGCTCCTTAAACTATGCTCGTCAGAACTGGTACCCATGATCACTTCGATAATAGTCACTTCCCTTGACAGTTCAATTGTACCTGATGTATTCAAGCATGCGGTCGTTAGATCAGTCCTAAACGTGACGCTTTATGAAGATGCTTTGTGCATTTATCGCCCAGTTTCGAACTTGCCGTTTGTATCAAAACTTGTTGAAAACGTGATCGCAAGACAACTCAACAATCACCTTGATATGAACACTTTGCGTGATCCTTTTCAATCAGAATACCGCCATGGCCACTCGACGGAGACGGCGCTCCTGCCAGTAAAGAATGACATCGCCGCGGCGCTGGATAGAACGTGCAAGACTGTTCTCGTGATGTTAGATTTGTCCAGCGCATTCGACACAACTAATCACGATTTCTTGATGACTCGACTGGAACACTCGTTCGGCATCACAGACTCGGCATTTGCATGGCTGCAGTCGCACATCACTAAACGTTATCAGAGAGTCGCCGTGGACAGCGCAACGTCAACTGATTGTGTTTTGAAATGTGGCGTCCCACAAGGGTCCAGGCTTGGGTTCAATTGCGAATGATGATACACGGTTGCATTTAAATGCAAATGCTAGTGTTAAAATTATTCAAATGCAAATACAAGTGTTTGAAATTAATCAAATGCAAATGGAAACGTAAATGTTTAAAAAATATTCAAATGCAAATGTCTTGACTAGTATGGAACCCTCCCTGGTAACAAGGAAACTTCTATAAACAATTTCGAACCAATTATACAACTTGTCTTGACACATATATAAATATATTCATAAATGCAGCCTACGAAGACCACGCAGTTATGCATATAGAGTTGCGTACAGCAGACTGCTGCTGCATCAGTCTTTACGCAGACCACTACAACATGATCTAAGTATCCTAGAACAATGGAATATTCCACTAGTTTCACCAGGTTTTATGATTCCCCCTGTGAATCTTGGCCCTCAGTGAGTTTCACCCTGGAGGTTATGTCAGTTTACATAGCAGGAGACACTGGGGCAGTGTGACACCCTCGTGACTAAATGGATTCAGCAGTGCTTTGAAGTTGGTTCTTATGCCAACTACCCTTTTCACACAAGCCTGTGGGTTTAGTGGCTGCCGGCACTTGGCCTAAAAAACATAGGTGTAACAAATATCCTGATATATTTGTACTTGTGCCAGTAACTAACTGCCCACCAAACAGCTAGTATCATTCTGCGGAAGACAGGTCCACCAGTTACTGTGAAAATGGGACTGGGTTTTCTGTACAATAATTTTTCTTTTCAGATACAACATTTTGTAAGTCTGGTAAAAAACTAATATTTTAATGAAACAGTTTCTGACATCTTGCTAAAATCATTAACTATTTATAAAAATAAGTTACAAGAATATTTTCATCATCAACTCACTAAATGTGTTGACAAAAATAATATTTAATCTCTGCGTCCCGTGCGACGTGCCACTTTTTACCGATTACATTTTCACAAGAAGTTATTGTGCACTGTCGGCAACTGAGAAAAGTTATCGCATGTTTATCACATAACAGTTGGTGTTTGCATGGTTGTGTGTTCTAAAAACAAAACAATTACCCATAATGTCCCATAGGAAACGCATAGAATCGCCCAATAGTAATATATTACATTGTGATGTAATTGACCCAGGCCTGATGCTACACGTTCTCCTTTTTTCTATCTGTTTTAGTACTGTTCGACCAGACAGTGTGACATTGGACCAAATCAGGATAATGGATTAACTCAAAATCAATGTATTTTATATTTGGCCAACTTGAACACTGAACAGATTGACTCAACAGAAGTAAACTGTTGTATCCAGGATCCTATGGGTATGGTGATGAGCAAGTGCCCCCCCCCCTCCTCTGGAATCATGGCCCTCCTTAGGTTTCACCCTGAAGTTTACATAGCAGGACACACTGGGACAGTGTGATGGCAGGACTGTTTCATGACGAAAGGGGTCAAATGTGCTTTAAGCTTAAAGCCGTTCTCCTGCCAGGTTTCAGCTATCTTGTTCACATAAAGTTGTGGGTTTAGTGGCTTCCTTGGCCTCGCCTTCACACTATAACACACAGAGCACACTATTGAGCCTAAACTACCACAGGTGTGAAAAACATCCTGATGCATTTGCACTTGAACCAGTTTTTATCATTTCACTATGCAGATTGCGGATGCAGTAGGTGCTAGAACAGTGTGGTCTATTTATCATAAACACGATAGATACAATAAGCTTTTAAGCCGTGTAAAGAAATGGACTATATGACATACCTTTAATATAACAAACAAGTTTTGTTATCATTATTTTCAATGGTTTTACGAAAACATTGTATTACTAAATCAATACTGAGCACCAATCCACCCCACTGAGCATCAATCCACCCCACTGAGCACCAACTGTATATGATCATTTGTGATGGTGTTAAACTGGATTCACAGGTTACATAGTAGGATTTAATACTTGCTCCAAAATGAGATGAAGACAATACTTACTGGAAAACCAATTTCACTGAAAACTCAACAAAACCAAGTTTGATGATTAAGATTAATATTCTGAAGAAACTTATTCTGATGAAAAGTATTTATTATTTCCCTTATATTGTAAATACATTTTAATACAAAGAATTGTGTTAATCAAAACTGTTTTGAAACTTTCAATTGAATTTACGTTTCACAACTGAGCAAATGACCCTTTTCACACTTGAGTACAGGGGAAATGACTGTTGGGCAAATAACCACTGGGTAAATTAACTACATCCAATTGGCCTACAGTATTTTATAATGTATGAACAATTTGGAAATCTTAAAAAGGTTGCATTATTCTTGCAGTCACCAACCAGTGTTAATCTCAGTTTTACACAGTTAATTATCCGTGTTTGTAAGTTGTGGTATTATAGATATTTATCAAATCTACAGTAAAACAAACCAATCATCAACATTTATTACCCATGAGAAATTTGGAATCACTACAAAGTTCAAACCCTACAACCATATATAACAACCTGAACAGGTTACCTATTTATTTTCATTATGGATACAGGTGTGGGTTGAACAATAGGCCTGGACAAACAAAGGGGCTTGCTCAATTGGGCCAGGCTTCATCTTTCATACAAAGGTTGGAAGCCTTAATTGCAAAACTCTGCAAATATGGTCCACTGCTCATGACAATGCGATAAGGTTTTGTCTTTACTCTCTGTTAGCAAAAACTTACTGGAAATTGGTAGAAGAAAGATTGTTGACATAATTATTCACCTATAACACAAACAACAATTAGATACCAAATCCACCAAAGATACCAGACAGACAATTCACCAGTTAAACATCCGGACAACTAGACTGTTTTATTCCAATAAAAGTGTTTCTTATTCAAATGCAAATACAAGTGTTTATGATTCAAATGCAAGTGTTTTGATGCAAATGCAAGTGTTTTGTATTCAAATAAAAATGCAAGGTGTTTTTTTTTCAAATGCAAGTGCAAATGTGTTTTTTATTCAAATGCAAATGGAAGTGTTTTTGGTCTTGACATTTTCAAATGTAAATGCAAATGCAAGTGTTTTTGATTCAAATGCAAATGCAAATGCAAATGTTTTTTTATTCAAATGCATATGCAAGTGCAAATGTGTTTGATCCTGAAAATCAAATGCAAATGCAAGTGCAAATGCTACATTTTTAAATGCAAATGCATTTGCATTTGAACCCAAGCCTGCTGAAGGGTCTGTGCTTGGGCCAATATTATACTGCATATACACAAGACGTATCGACGACAACGTTGCACGACACGGCATGCAATACCATTGTTATGCGGATGACACGCAAATTTACATGACAGTGGAGCAAGACCAACCCATCACTGCAGCAATAACGAAGATAGAACAATGTGTAGCGGAGGTGACCGACTGGTTTGAACGAAAACCAACTTAAGCTGAACGCCGAGAAGTCAGAGGCAGTCATCTTCCTCACCTCAAAACAACGAAACGATTTGCCCTCCGAAATGTTCGTGACAATTGGTGGACATCGGTGCCGAAGTCATCCGTACGCAACCTAGGAGTCATACTTGACAGCGGTCTTACTATGGAAGCGCAGGTTGCACAGATAGCAAAGTCGTGCTATCACCAGATTCGCAACATTGGACAAATTCGGCTAAGCATCACTGATGATGCGTGCAAAACCCCGGGGCACGCGCTCGTACCTTCACGCCTCGATTATGCAAATTCATTACTCTATGATCTTCTGCAGACAACGCTGCAGCACTTGCAAACTGCGCAGCTCGCCGTATGAGGAAGCATGACCACGTCACTTCAGTTCAGCAGCGCCTTCATTGGTTACCTATCTGTGTGCGCACGACACATAAAGTGCTTGTGTTTGTGTTTGTGTACTCTGTGATGCATGACTGGGCACCGAGTTATCTCGCGGAGTTACTAAACCGACGTCAACCGAATCGGTAACTGAGATCTGCGTCTTTGCCGCTACTGTCAGTAACGGCTTCGCAGACGATCACTCACGGTGATCGCCGTTTTGCTATAGCTGCTCCAGCCAGTGTATGGAGCAGACTGCCGGCCTGTGTCAGGATGGCACAGACACAGCCACAGTTAAAAATACTTTTTAAAACACACCTTTTTTAAGTAGCGTGGACTTTATCAAATGCACTTACCAATATTTTAAGTAATTATTATTATTATTATTTAAAAATTATGTATTACATTTTAATTCACTTATTTATTTTATACTGTTTAATACTTATGATATATTTTTAATTGTTTGTAAATGGAGGAATATGTTTTAATTATTATTTATGGTATATTTTAGAATGATTTTTGTTTCTATCTATAATACAATTCTAAATAGTTACGTGTACATGCACGTAAAGCGCCTGAGAGCAATATGATTGATTGCGTGTAGAAGCAAACATTAATAAAAAAAAAACATGAATATACATGCATCTAAATACGATTGGACAATGGTGCGTCCACGGAATACAATAACTTACGAATTCTATAAAAGATAGACAATTTCCAAACCCCAAAGGTGGCCGCTAATATAGCGACTATTTATTAGTCTTAATAGGTGTCTCCTACACCAAATATTGTACCAACTTACTCTAGATAACTATTGCGATACATAGTTACATTATAGGTTTATTTACATTATAGTATTTATGTATGTTTTATTTGTTTTACTACTTTGTATTGTATAATAAAATAAATACATAGGGCCTATATCTACCTATCTGTCTATCAATTATGGGGCCCATAAATTATACCACTAAGCGTAATGTTCTTCGTACAATATATTATTTGCTGATGTGATATTTCTTTTGATACCTGCTGATTAAGATCAAGCGGGGTTGTCACGAATGTGAACAGTTCGAACCTTTTAATTTTAGGTTAAGTTTTATATTATCCACAAAGGCGCCACGCGATATTTCGGGCAACCTATTATCATTTAATCACGCCAATAAAATAACATGATGATTTAGTTTAACAATTTACACAACACATTTGTTTATTATTCAAAATCAAGACACGTATGTTACTCCAGACTTTTTTGATTGTTAAACAAATACCCAGACGGCAAGCAGACGATGCCATATTGTCAGCGTCGAAGACGAAGCCCACTGGCGCTGATTCCGCGCCGCTGCATTTATCTGTAAAATCTGCTAAACCACTAAGAATTTGACTTCCAATTGCAACATCAAGGCAACAAATAACTGGGGACTTGCATCTTTTATATTGTTTTCAATATGTCAGTCGCCGATTTAACATCCAAGCTCCAAGTTCATGCCTTCGCATTGTCGGAGTCGCTTTTGATGAGCTGGCGCCCGGTGTATCGGTCTGGAATGAGGTTCTGGTCTGAGAGTAAGTTCCGGTTCCGTTTTGCGTATTACGCATGCGATTGTACATGTCAAAGGTTAGCGCCTATTTTTGGACAGCTTAAAAACGGTGTTTGCTGAAACTATGCGTGACCCAATTATATTATAGTTTACGTTAATGATACTTCTGTAATTTTTATTATACAAAATAAACCCTCATAATTAGCATAACATGTAATTATTTGCCAAAACAAGTGTTTTATTTCGATGTCATTGTGTATCTTACGATTTCTTCACACAGAGCTGCATTTTTCAGCGCTGTTTATACGCACAGTGGGTTTTGTGGTAAGCACAAATGACACATATCTGTGTCAGTTTGGCATGTATGAAGCTGAAATGGTGTATGTAATCTAACAGGCCCATTGGGGGTGGTTCGTAGATTTATATTTGTTTTAATTCGTCGGGGAGGGGATCCTGGGGGGTAATAATTTATAAATGACACATATCTCTGTCAATTTGGCATGTGTGAAGCACCATACGGGGACAAGTAGGTCAGTGGAGTAACGGTCGCTACATCAAGCGAAAAATTATAAATTATGTAACTCAGTCGCCGCTAGCGTCGAGCAAGGGTCAAAGATGATCGGTCACCTGAGGTCACGTTGCTCACCGCGATATAACTCGCCACATACTTCTGGCACGGGTCAAAGTTGATCGGTCAGCTGAGGTCATGTTGCTCACCGCGGGTCGCATTTGATGTACTGCGCTTGCGCGAGCATGCACAATATGCAAAACGGAACCGGAACTTACTCTCAGACCGGAACCTCCTTTCAGACCGGTACACCGGCCGCTGATCAGTCGCGTTGTCGCGCTTACATTTATCCGGGCGTTAAATAATATCCGGGTGACGTTTCTGCGCGTGCGCGTATCTGGGGAAAGCATTTAGCACTAGCTACGACTGTCGCGTTTTCATTTATCCGGGCGTTATGTATGTTTATATGTATATATATATTTACATATATGTATATATATATATATATACATAAATTATAAAATGTTTGCTTCCCACAGACATAAACAATTTCTGTCGTAAAACAGTTTCCTTTCCACGCATACGTCACGTGACATACTCCTATACTTGGTCACAAATCTGAAAGAGCAAATTATAATTGTATACTCTATCTATAACGCTCGTATTACGACAACAAACGAAACATATTTAACTACTGGATATTATTTATAACTACGTGATCTACTGGTGCCAAATAGTATGCCTTACATATGCACATAAGCATCACCCGGATCAAATTTAACGCCCGGATAAATGTAAGCGCGACAGCGTCAGCCGTCAATCTTGGCTCCCGGCGGCTTCTTTGTGATTCACTTATGAAAAACTAACAGGCGTTTTTATGCCACGCCCAGCACGCTCGTGATTGGTCGCCAGGTCAAGGAGCGTTTGACACATGTGTCACGCACGTTTCATTTTGTTTTTCGCGGGGAGATGTCAGGGCTTGTTGTATGCAAGGGGCTATATGTACACGTACTAATTTTATTAACAGTGCATTACTTAATTAATCATTGATATAAACATTAAACATACATGTATATGGAAAAAGTATTCCACCTTGCCTTACACCATTTGTAACATGATATATTATACAACAAACCTACATGTCTTATGGTGTTATATTACACAACGACGTACCTAAACAAGTTACAATATTTTTAAAAGTGACAAGGAGAGGAGAGTAACCAGCATCATCATTACGTTTCATTCCCTGATAACATTGGTAAGTCTATACTCCGGTAACTTATACAATGGCCATATAAGTGATAGTATTGACTGATAATGTTACAAATTGGTGAGTGTCTTGTTAGTAATAATTCTACGGTGTTAAATTAAGATTCCTCTTCCAGAATCACACTGTTTAAAAATCATTCATTGAATGTCAATAAAACTAAATTCATGATATTTCATATGCTTCTAAAGAAAATTGAAATCCCTTGTTGGAAATTGATGGGGAAACCACTGATTGTGTAAGTGATTTTCATTTCTTAGGTATTACATTAAATAATCATTTAAACTTGCAGAATCATGGAAATGAAATAGCTAAAAAATAAATAAAACAATTCCAATTTTGAATAAACTTAAACATCAAAATGTGTTATCTATAATGTAGACATCCCCCAGTCTTCCTCATATTAATTAAGCTATTCTATTATGTGGTCACCGAGCACATCGAGTTGTTAATTTACAAAAAAGTGATAAGAATAATTTCTGTGAGTAAATGTAACGAACATACAGACCCGTTTTTTTTTAGAAACTCAAATTCCTAATTGGATGATATTTATAAACAGCAGCAACCTAAATTTTATTATAAATTAGTCAATGACGTTCTACTGGACTATTTTTGTCACATCCCTTACTTACACAATTTTTGAAATCCATCATTATGTAGGCATCAACACTACACACGAGGAATAAATAACCTATTTATTCCCAGATGCAATTACGAATATATGCAAGAATATATACACAAACACAACACAACAGAAACAGTTAACAGTATTCCAAGCAGTATCATTGATGACATTTACACACATAGTTTACCTGGTTTTATCACTTATATTAAAAACTACTTAATTATGAACTATAAATCCAATTGCACTATCTATCATTGTCAAGGTTGTAACACACAATACTATATAATATGTTATGTAATTATGTATTAATTTTGTATTTTGTTAAGTATTTACTAACATTGAATGATGTGATTACCATTAATATAAATTATTATTATTTTATTTATTTTATTAAAAGTGGGCTCCCATGTTAGCAACATGTTATGTCTTAATTGGGATCTCCTTGACCTTTACATATATGTAAATTAATTCAATTTGTACATGGCGTATGGTCGAACTAAATCTATGTTTGTCATAAACCTATTGAGCGCACGCTACCGACTTCTGACTTCAGTTGTGTCTGGCTGGTTTCGTACGGTGTCGGTGGTGACTCCTTTTCGTTTCATGAAAGTCAAATATTATTCCCTTTATTCTTTGAACCAACTATATTTCTTTAGAAAACCAAACCCTAGCACAAAGACATGTGTTGACACTTTGGGTCAATGTTCTTAAGCATGGCTTAATTATCACCGCTAAGTATATAAAAGTATTAAAACGTCACATTTTTTAAAAAGGTGTACGCTGTAGCTTGGTCGACACGCACGGGGCAGAGGCAGCCAAGAGCTCAAACACTAGCAAACGACTCGACCGCTTACAACAACAGCATGAAACCAGGGCAGGATCAACCGACCAGAACCCCTGCTCCTACTGCGGCAAAAAGGGCATCGAAGGAACGCCCCATAGGACATCCGACGCACCGAATGCCCCGCATACAACTCGACGTGCACCGCCTGCCACAAGAAGCATCACTTCGAAGTGGTCTGCCGGGGGAAGTACCGACGCAAACGAAAATACACCAAGGTTGAGCTACAGGAAAGCGCCGTGTTTGATTCTCTCTGCATCATCAACAACACCGGCCGACGTCGCAATGAACGCTTCATTGCACTTGACCACCACCTGTACAACCAACTGTCTGACACGTGATTGAAGCAGTCCTCTAAACCTCAGCCGTTCGTCAAACTTGGTGTGGACGTCCTCGTCGATGACTACAAACTATTTGGCTTCGACTCTCTCCTCACCCGCACCCCTAGACACGCATATATACTGTGCATGGCAGACACGGGGTGCCAGAGTTGTCTTGCCGGTATCAAGGCGATCCATCGACGGGAACTGATACCGCTAACGATGAAAATACATGCTGCAAACAAGCGCGGTATAAACATCATTAGCGCCGCCATCTTGAGGTTCTCAGGTAGAACATCGAATGGAGTCCTCGAGACTCGTCAAATCGTCTACGTCACAGATATTGACAACAAAGTGTTCCTCAGCAGGGAGGCCTGTGTTGCGCTCGGGATGATAACTAAGCAGTTCCCAAAGGTCGGCGAGATCACCAGACATACAGCTGCGGATGCCACGTCCGATGCTCCCGATCATCTCCGTAACAATAGCGGCCTCATCACCGATTGTAACTGCCCGAAACGTGAACTGCCGCCTCCTCCACCCACTCAGCTGCCATGTCCGGCAACTGACGATAACTGCGAGACGTAACGGCAGTTCCTGCTAGACTACTGCAAGGGCTCAACCTTTAACACATGCGAACATCAACCACTCCCGATGATGAGTGGTCCACCCCTACAGCTCATGATTGACCCCGATGCCAAACCGTTCGCATGCACTCGCCAATCCCAGTACCCCTACACTGGCGAGCAGATGTAAAAGCCGGTCTCGACCGCGACATTCTCCTCGGAGTCATCGAGCCAGTACCTGTGGGCGAGCCGGTAACGTGGTGTCACCGCATGGTCGTGTGCGCTAAGAAGGACGGCAAGCTACGACTTTCAGCCCCTCAACAAGTATGCCACTCGCGAGACGCATCATATTCAGCCACCCTTCCACCAGGCGAGATCTGTGCCACAATGCACGAAGAAAACCGTGTTCGATGCTTGGAATGGCTACCATAGAGTGCCCTTACGCGAAGAAGATCGTCCACTGACAACATTTATCACGCCGTGGGGACACTACAGATACAGGACGGCACCACAGGGCTACATTGCTTCTGGAGACGGTTACACCCGAATATTCGATGAAATTGTGTCAAGTTTTCCGAAAAAGACGAAATTTATCGATGACACAATCCTGTGGTCCAACGACATAACCGCGGCTTTCCACCAGGCAGTGAAGTGGCTCGATATATGTGGCAATCATGGTATCACACTCAACCCGAGTAAGTTCGTCTTTGCTCAGAACACTGTCGAATTTGCCGGATTGGAAATCACACCAGATAGTGTCCGTCCATCCCGTAAATTCTTAGAATCGATCCTCGACTTCCCGACACCCAAGACCATCACGGACATACGCGCCTGTTGAAGCCCGGAACCACATTCACCTGGAACGATGAGATGCAATCACTTTTCGAAGAGTCTAAAAGCGTCATCATCAGTGAAATCGAGGAAGGGGTCAAAATATTTGATGCGTCACGATCAGCATGCCTAGCCACTGACTGGTCCAAGACAGGAATAGGATTCTGGTTATTCCAAAAGCATTGTGAGTGCCGCGACAACAAGCCCTTCTGCTGCCGTGCTGGGTGGAAGATTACGCTCGCCGGAAGTCGATTCACCCACCCGGCTGAGTCACGCTACGCGCCTGTAGAGGGCGAAGCCCTGGCAGTCGCTGACACACTAAACAAGGCCAGATACTTCATCCTCGGCTGCGAAAACCTCACCTTCGCCGTGGACCATAAGCCGCTACTAAAGATCTTCGGCGACAGGTCTCCTGAGGAGATTTCAAACACTCGTCTGAGAAACCTCAAGGAAAAGACCCTCGGATATCGCTTCCGTGTAGTCCACATACCAGGTGTAAAGCACCGAGCCGCTGACGCGATCTCTCGCCACCCTACCGGCAACCCCGTCAAAATGCATCTACCAGATGACGTCGCGTCCCTGCAAGACGGTGTTATTCCCGCAGGATTACCAACACTCCCGGGACTACGCTCCTCCTTCCTGGCCGGCATCCGATGCGGTGAAGAGTTTCAGGACGATGTTAAACACACAGTTCACGACGCCGCCCTCTCATCACTCTGCTCCCTTAAAGTCGTCACCTGGGATGGAGTCCGCATGGCAACCAATAGCGACGAGGCCATGATCAAGCTGATGGATATAATCGAGTCGGGGATGCCGGAACTACGCCAGTACCACCAGTATCACGACAACCTCTACACTGTGGACGGTGATGTTTTATACAACGACAGAATAGTCATCCCCCGCTCACTGCGCCTCGATGTACTGCAATCACTGCACGCCGCTCACCAGGACGTATCGTCAATTATATCTCGGGCGGAACACAGCGTCTTTTGGCCCGGAATTACCTCGGCCATCACTGACCTCAGAAACTGCTGCAACGACTGTAACAGGATGGCCCCCTCGCAGCCCAGCGCACCACCTTCCCACCAGATACTACCGGTCTACCCGTTTCAAAGTATGTGCTCAGACTACTTTACTTACAAAGGCGTGAACTATCTCGTTATTGTGGACCGGTATTCAAACTGGCCCGTAGTGGAGCGGTGTAGAGGTGGGGCGCAAGGCTTGATCGCTAGTCTACGGCAGATATTCGGCACCTTCGGCATCCCCGATGAGCTATCATCAGACGGCGGCCCCGAATTCTCATCATCCGCCACGCAGACCTTCCTCAGATCATGGGGGTGTTCGTCATCGCCTGTCTTCAGTTGCGTATCCCCACAGTAATTGTTGAGCGGAAGTCGGCGTGAAAACGGTGAAGCGCTTGATAACAGGCAGTACAAGATCCAACGACGAGCTTGATACTGATGAATACCAGCGGGCCATACAACAGTACAGAAACACACCCGACAAAGACACTAAGTTCTCCCCGGCAATGTGCGTATTCGGACGCCCTATCCGAGACTTCATCCCCATCCTTCCAGGACTCTACAAACCTCACACAACGTGCCGTGAGACACTAAGTGCACGCGAGGAGGTTCTGCATGGTGAACCATGCAGAACCGTAAGTTCTTGAGACGATTCACCCCCGCAATCAAGCGCACGACTCCTGGCCAACTGGGCATCAACGCCTTTCTTCCACCGCCAGTCGCCTACTCTGTAGCACCAGCGGCGCAGCAGCAATCAGCCTCATCACCGAAAGAAAGCGCTCGACCGACATCTACGCCAACCGTACTGTTACCACCCACTCCACCTGCGATGACTCCAGCGCCTGTAACCAAGCTGCCACCCGCTCCGCCTGCGTCCCCACCCTTGGCAGACGCCTAGCCCCCACAGCCGCAATCGTCTGCGTCACCCAAGCCGGCGCCACGCCCGGTTCCTGCTTCACCACGTGCAACTCCTGCCGCCCCATTGCGACGTTCGGCCCGCAACGCGGCTCCGCCAACATGGCTAAAGGACTATGTTTCCACTGCTGACACTCAGTGAACTATGTTATTTCTTGTTCCTATTTTTGTTCTACTAACACAAGCCATATTATTATTTATCGACATATCAGTCTTCAGTGGTTTAAAGACTTGGGGGGCGTAGGGGGTTATATAGTTACTGTTATTTACCAATCCATGTATTCTGGTTGCAGTTCTCATTGAGTTGCGATCATTCGTACTGATGTACACAATACATCATGGAAATTGATCTATGATCTTATCTACAGGTAACTGTGTAGTTTAGAGGCATGCAGGTAGCTGTGTAGTTCAGTGACACGCGGATAGCTGTGCAGTTTAGTGACATGCAGGTAGCTGTGTAGTTTAGTGACATGTGGTTATATGTGTAGTTTAGTATCACGCAGGTCCTGTGACTTGAGGCAGTTGCGTGCCCGACAGAAGATTCAAATCGAACGCTGTTTAGTGCCTATTCCAAATAAATCTTTCTTGACGGGCTTGTCAAACCTCTGGTGAAGGCACGCGTACACGGTTGCACACAGACAATACCGCCAGTGTAACCATTTACGTGCAAAACACTACGGTAGTGTTTTGAAATAAATAAATGAAAAAACACTATATGAATATAAAGCCCGCCGCACACCGCCCGATTTTCTACGATACGACCGACGTATCTCGATCGACCGATGCAGCGTAGACAGTCGGGCATAATCGGAGCAGTGTGCAGCAAGCTTAAGACAAGAGTGTTTTCAAACTAGTTTCACAACACTCTGGAGTGTTTTCAAATTGGGTACTGTTCTGAAATTCCTACTTCAGCACTTGTACACGCCTCCGTCTCCGAGGTCCGCCTTACGCCAGTTGCTAGACCATTCTACAGACCAAGCAGCAAACTCATCCACGTGTGACGAGATGCAGCGTATGTTCTTGTTGCGCCGTTGCTACTCGCGTCACAATCGATCGGCGAACGGCAGACTCGGTCCCTTTGACACTGACTCGGTCGTGAGAGTGGAATACTTAATCAGGAACACATCTAGACGGAGGAAGACGGCAGTGTAAGTGGTAACAAGGACACGATCATAACACAATAAGGTAAGACGGAGAATCGCCAATCAATCTGTGTTAAACTATACGCGTGGATTTTGCATTATTATTATTATTATTAAGGCGGGGGGGGGAAACGCTCGAACAACCATAACCCAAGCATATGAACATACCATTTACAACACATGTCACCACGATGTGATGAGAACAGCGCCACGGTATATTTTAAACAATTGTTCAAACATGGCCATTATCAGCACTGGACGGCAAAATTACGCGAGATGTCAGTAACAGCCGCACAATGTATTGCAATAGGTGACGCAGCATAGCTCTTAGAAAAACCGACGAAACCCATGCAAAAACATACAAATAGAAAAACTTAATGCATTTAATGGCTACTGGATATACTATAAATACTATGAAACAACGTTTCACATACGCCCACAGAAGGATTATTAGAGAATAAAAACAGGTTTTAGGTAGTGAATTTGGCATGTCCGCGAGCAGAAAACTCTGCAAGTGGCTCCCCTGCAAGTGTCTGTTATGGTTACTTTGATGATTGCATGACTAAACACTTAGAAACATTATTTGTTGTACTCTACAAGGACTACCATGTATAATGAGACTCCATTTTTGTTTCTCGCACGCATAAGTCTATTTAATAATAATAATAATTTACTGCATTTCTCTGCGCCATAAATCTGGCAGTTACTACCATTCAGTGGCGTATTACAATCCTAAAACATGGCATGTAGCTATTATTAAATAAAATAAAAATATATAAATAAAATAAATAAATAAAAGCATTAAAATATACATACATATACATATAAATAGTAAATAGATGAGGATAGTAATAATACTAATTAAAACGACAAATTAAGAGAGAATAATAATAATAGTTAAAGGTAGATATTAAAAAGTCCGGAGTTCGCCACTGTCCACACATATAATTTAATGAAAAAAAGCACGTTTAAAAAGAAGTGTCTTTAGTTGCTTCTTGAACACGTTGAGGCAGTCTGTAGCACGCATGGCAAGGGGCAGATTGTTCCAGAGGCGTGGCGCGGCGCGTAAAAAAGCTTTGTCGCCTTGAGTAATAATAATAATAAATAACTTCTAACGCGCCAATATCCCCAGACAATCCGAGCTCAGTGGCGCACCCAAACCAAAAGATTAAGCATTCTCGTACTCGTGTGATAAGCGACAGGCGTCAACAACAACAAAAGTACAAAGCTTGCAGCGCGGGACTTCGAGCAGATGAGCGTCGGTGGAGCGTAACGTGGGCGTGGGTTGGTGTCGAGTTAGCAGGTCCGCTAGGTATGACGCACTCATGCCATGCAAACTGCGGAACGTTTTTTTTTAAATAAAAATCAATCGAAAAACTCCATTGAATAGATAAACGTGACTCAAACTGTTCGTTTAGAACTTGCATAACAAGGATGACAGTATGCAGTGCTCTAGTTTGGAAATTTAGGCATCGAACAAAATCAGTTTTTCAGTTTGTTTCATGAATGAGTAGGTGTGTGTCACCACTAATGCATGCTTATTATAGTACATATTGAAGTATATGGCATAAAACGGTTATGCTTATGCTTCATTTCATCTTTAGTAGTAGTAGTAGTAGTAGTAGTAGTAGTAGTAGTAGTAGTAATAGTAGTAATAGTAGTAGTAGTAGTGATTGTAGAACTAGTAGTAGTTGTTGTTGTTGTTCCGGGTCGCGTCGGCTGCGTTACTACATCGGCGGGGAATTCTTGGACGCGACGAAAAAATTCTTGGACGCCTCGGCAAAATTTTTGGTCGAGTCGGCGACATATTTTGGTCGAGTCGGCGGCGTTTTTGGTCGCCAGTATTAGTCACTTCGGCGGCGCAATATTGGTTGTTTCGACAGCGTTACCGCTCCGGCGAGGAAATTCTTGGACGCCTCGGCGAATTATTTGGTCTCTTTGGGGGCGCTACAGATGTGCAATGTGATATGTCAGAGTAGTTTATGGTTGCGTCGGTGGTGTTTTGTTCACTTTCTACGTAATATAAGAACAATCAAACAAAGAAGAAAGAATCTGCGAGATATGGAAGAAACCATGAGGCAACATGGAGCGAATGGTTCAGTGTGAACAATGTAGAGGTTGGACATGCCAACATTGTGCTGACATGTCAGATGATATCTATGACTATGTTGGGGATGCGACTATATGGGTCTGTATCAACAGTGATAAGTGCAAAACAGCAGCAATTATGGCAATAGCCACATATCTTAAAATACAACAGAGATGTACTGCATTCCGAGATATATTCACTCATCGGATCGACCAATTAGACACAAAACTAGAAGCGATATCAGACAAGGTATCGGTGGACAAGCTAGCTGTGATAACAGGGAGCCTAGGTGAAGGTGATAAAATCAATAGGTGGCTACTGACATTTCACAGCTAAACAAAAAGATTAACATGGTCAGGGACGAATCCAATGAAATAAGTAAACGAACAAGAAACTTAGTTATAAGGGACTACAAGAAAAAGACGAAAAAGGGGGAAGAGACCTTGCCAACAAACTCTTTCAAGACATAGGATATCCACATGCATAAAGCATAAACATATGTTATCAACAGTGACTGCATATAGATTAACAGTTGTCAATCTAAAAATAGTAATCGAAGAGATATAATGTCATGATTAGTCCAGTATCAAGATATCAAAAGTAATTAAGCATTACTGATGTTATGAGGAGAGAAACGATTAGTTATAATACTAGTCATTTAAATGTCATTCATAGAAGAAAAAAAAACACAAATGGGCATGAATAGCCCATATATCATCAGATATATCAGCAATACTGCAAACTGTTAGTTGCAGTTGGTCATACAGCATAAGTAGATTATATGATTATTATTTTTCAAAATATGAATCAACATGTTGATATTAATTATAACCGACAGAAGACCAGCAATACATAAAAATTGAAATACATAAAAAAATTGAATTACACAATAATCTTGAATGTATTACAGATTATTAAGTTATCAATGATTTCATTGACAATACCGTACAACTGGAGATCATTTACATATGTACAACTGGTGATCACTTACTTATGTACAACTGTAAATCATTTACACATGTAATTTATTTTATTTTATTATTGAAGTCTTTGACCATAATTTTAGCGTTGGCAGTCCAGCAGTCGTTAATTTTTTTGGTTTTTCAGTTTTCTGCATTCATAAGCCAACCTACGAATTGTTAAATTTTCGTTAACGAAGACCCGTGCATTGCTATTTCTTCTGTTGTAGTCTTTCAGGTTAAAGCGACTGCGGAAAACGTTATCACGCTTTCGCTCTGTCTTAAAGTGCACTATGATTGGGCGGGACCCCGTGGCTCGTTTAGCGCCAAGGCGATGGCTTCACTCTATGTCTTGTCTCGCTAGTGGCGGCGTAGTTTTCATCTTGTCATTGATAATCTCAAGCACTATGGTGTCAGTGTCCTCACCCTCGCTTCTTTCCGCGATGCCGTGGAAAGTTAAGTTTGGGCGACGAGTGTATTGTTCAAGTTGGTCAGCTAATTCTTCGAGTGCGTTGACTTTTTCTTCAAGTTGGGTAATTCTCGAGTCTTTAGTCTGTAGTTGTTTAGTTAATTGTTCTATGCGAGTGTTTAGTCCTTCGATTTTCTCAGCAATATCACTAGGATACAATGCTTTTCTCAGTTTTACCACTACGCTATCATCATTTAATAGCTCCACCAGTCTTAGTGCAATAGCATCAGATTCGTCCGAGCACCTCTTAGTCATTCGTGGCTTTGGCATGTTCGGTGGCAGTAGTTATGAAATCGGTAAAGGATGCACATCCAGGCGTATCGCGTTATTGTGTAATGTTGATCGGCCGACCACTCCAGGTCTAGAGTGACGTAGTTGTTGTTATAAATATGTTATAAATGACGTAGTTGTTGTTATAAATATAGAATATTCACACCGTGTGCTTGTTATGAATCAAAATGTTATTAATTGTCTTTCTCCACTCACCTAAACCATTCACATGGCCGGGATATCTACCCCACACACATGACTGCACCAAAGGTGACTGGGTGCTGGGAAGGATCGCGCAAATGGCACACAAAGGCGGGAAACAGATCTGCACACGTTTCCTCCTCCGTGACGCGTCTATCTTGTCATACAAATTGACACATTTATACCTACAACAACACGTGAAATAACGGCTATCATCGAATATGTACGTCTTGCACACTTGATCCATTACCATCCGATCATGTAAAACAGAACACTGACGCACTTGCGATTATTGTTGCCGATATAACAAATGCGTGTTTGGCAGAAGGAACAATGCCGGGTGAACTAAAGCGAGCACTTGTGCATCCTCTTCTGAAGAAGCCGTCATTGTGTAAGGATACCTTAAGTAACTACCGCCCAGTCGGCAATTTGTCCCAACTTTCGAAAGTGACTGAAAAGGTTGTGGGCAACAGATTGAACATTCACCTAGCCAATGACTCACTTACGTATACATTTTAGTCCGCATACACGCGAAACCACTCGACCGAGGCAGCCCTACTGTGGGTACTGCGTTAGACCGTAGACAAGGTACAATCGTCGTAAGCTCCTCTCCCATATATGCGATTCTCATGAGATTTTGGCGTCGCAAAAAAAGGCCGCAGGCGTCGCCACGGCGGCCGCATATATGGGTGCACTCATGCGGCAAGATCACATTCTAGCTGCGGCAACCGCAAGCTCCTGCGGCAGGATCCAACAATTTGGATTTGGCCGCAAGCGTCGCAAGTGCCTATTCTTGAGTCTTTAGCCTGTAGTTGTTTAGTTAATTGTTCTATGCGAGTGTTTAGTCCATCGATTTTCTCAGCAATATCACTAGGATACAATGCTTTTCTCAGTTTTGCCACTACGCTATCATCATTTAATAGCTCCACCAGTCTTAGTGCAATAACATCAGATTCGTCCGAGCACCTCTTAGTCATTCGTGGCTTTGGCATGTTCGGTGGCAGTAGTTATGAAATCGGTAAAGGATGCACATCCAGGCGTATCGCGTTATTGTGTAATGTTGATCGGCCGACCACTCCAGGTCTAGAGTGACGTAGTTGTTGTTATAAATATAGTCACAGGAGTGGGCGATTATTCACACCGTGTGCTTGTTATGAATCAAAATGTTATTAATTTTCTTTCTCCACTCACCTAAACCATTCCCATGGCCGGGATATCTACCCCACACACATGACTGCACCAAAGGTGACTGGGTGCTGGGAAGGATCGCGCAAATGGCACACAAAGGCGGGAAACAGATCTGCACACGTTTCCTCCTCCGTGACGCGTCTATCTTGTCATACACATTGACACATTTATACCTACAACAACACGTGAAATAACGGCTATCATCGAATATGTACGTCTTGTACATTTGATCCGTTACCATCCGATCATGGAAAACAGAACACTGACGCACTTGCGATCATTGTTGCCGATATAACAAATGCGTGTTAATAATAATAATAACACAAGTTTATTAGCAACTCATCTGAGTTGGATTCACAGTATACAATAAAATACAACTATACATTGGAACGTCATACAGTATTAATACACTGAAATGTCATACAGTATAAATACCATCCTTTTGCCCTTCATTCGTCATTGGCAGTTGTGTAATCCCCATGGTATAAAGGAGTTACGGTATCTGTTTGTTCGGGTTATTGGCAAAGGGTCCACATTACTCTGTCTGATGTCATATTTGGTATGCCTTTTGTCAGGCAGCAGATAGTTTAATCTGTGTGTACTAACTTTAATCTTATTGAAATATTTTTGGCAAAGGCAGTCCCGTCTTGCTTTCAATGTCTCCAATTTAACATACATAAGTATCTCAGCGTAACTTATTGCAGGAAAAATACACTTTAATGCTCTTTTTTGTATCATTTCAATACTGTCAGATAAATATTGTGGCAAGTTAGTGTGCCATACAGGGCATGCCTATTCTAAAACAGGTCTCACAACACTGACATATATAGTGACCAGATCATTCTGGGTAATTCCTACTCGCTTTAACTGATACAACACGTACAATCGTTTCCCGGCCTTTTTCACAATATTTTCGACATGCTTATTCCATGTCAGATCCTGTGAAATTGTAACACCTATAAGTTTGGCATGGTCTACTTGATCTAAATCTTTTCCATCGATCGTTATATTCGGGATAGCGTTTCGAAAATTGCGGTCTTGTGCAAAACAGATGATCATCTCTTTTGATTTTCCTGAATTAATTTTTATATCATTCTGTTCTGTCCACCTAGCGGTAATGTCAACCGATTCTTGTATAACAGATACACCCTTTCTGTCGCATACTTCGAGCAATGTACTGTCATCTATATATTTATATAACGGAACAGGTGTTTCTAAATCATTTATGTAGACTAGAAAACATTTAGGTCCAAATAGTGTTCCTTGTGGTACTCCCCCATTGGGGTGACCAGGATGCGAATATTCATTTCCTATTTTTACTTGTTGAGTTCTGTCCAGTAAAAATGTTGCCATCCATCTTATAATATGTGAAGGCAAACCATACAACTGTAGCTTTTCTAGTAACAAATGATGATTAATAAGGTCAACCGCTTTGCTAAAATCTAGCATTACAACACGGACATAAGAATCCAATTTATCAGTCGCCTCATACCATTTGTGTATCATTTCGACAAGAACGTCTGTTGTGGAAGTTCCACTAATTCCACCAAATTGCTTAGCATCAATTTTTCCTTCAATTGTGTCATCCACCCATTTCATTATTATTGATTCAAATACCTTAGCAGCTATTGGAGTTAGTGAAATTGGTCTAATGTCTTTTTCAATCGACACAGGTGGGTTTGTTTTTGGTAAAGGTATTATGTTGGCCATTTTCCATTCCATAGGGAGTACACCTTCTCTTAGAGACTTGTTAAAGATAGCAGTTAATGGAGGAGCGAGGACGTTTGCGTGATTTCTTAACACCCACGCAGGAATGTTATCAGGCCCAGTAGCCTTGTTCACCTTAACATTCTGTAAAGCTTTAAAAGTAGTCATTACATCGATGACATACTGATCTGGCAATTCCTCGTTTACTGTGAATATTTTGTGATCCTTATTTAAACGAGGTAAATGTTCACTTACATATACAAAAAACTCGTTCATTCTACTGGCTAATAACGCGCAATCACCATTCACTAAATAACGGCTATCATCGAATATGTACGTCTTGTACACTTGATCCGTTACCATCCGATCATGGAAAACAGAACACTGACGCACTTGCGATCATTGTTGCCTATATAACAAATGCGTGTTTGGCAGAAGGAACAATGCCGGGTGAACTAAAGTGAGCACTTGTGCATCCATTTCCGAAGAAGCCGTCATTGTGTAAGGATACCTTAACACTTACGAATACATTTTAATCCGCATACACGCGAAACCACTCGACCGAGGCAGCCCTACTGTGGGTACTGCGTTAGACCGTCGACAAGGTGCAATCGTCGTAAGCCCCCCTCCCATATATGCGATTCTTATGAGATTTTGGCGTCGCAAAAAAGGCCGCAAGCGCCGCTGCGGCGGTCGCATATGGGGTCAGCACACTGATAGTTTTCCCATTGGCGACCATGTTAACGTTTTGTCTGATTGTAAGAAAACGTGACCTGGAAAATGTATTAAACTTCTCATCTGCCGTTGTCATCATCTCATTGACATGCTGGTCGAGTTTAGTCAAAATATAATATTTCTAGCTCTTACAAAATGCCTGTATGTATGACAACCGTCAATATAAACAAATGGATGCAGGCAGTAATCCGGCTAAAGTGTCAACTAGCCAAGTTGCTGCCAAATTCCCTTCCGCTTAGTAAAATCAGCTAAAAAGACACAATTTTACTGTCAACAGCTTCTACAATCACACCTAGAAATCTGACTACTCAAATGCACTTATGTCAGAGCAAGTGAATATTGTAAAAAATCATTTCTCAAAAATATACTGCACTTTTTTTCGTCTGTAACCAAGCAGTCTAACAGTGTCATAACCCCATATATGGGTGCACTCATGCGGCAAAATCAATTCTAGCTGCGGCAACCGCAAGCTCCCGCGGCAGGATCCAACAATTTGGATTTGGCCGCAAGCGTCGCAAGTGCCTGCGGCAGTTTATAGTGCCCTACGTTCATACTAGATGGGGCGGCAAACTGCACGGCACGGCAGTCTGTTTACGTTAGTACCGAAACTTTGCCAGTCGCGTGTATCGAAAACGTCTCCAAAAATCTAACGAAAATGGCGAGGACAGTCAGTGGAGGATCCCGGAAAGTTGGTCACAATGTGAGGAAGTCACCAAGGAAAGAGAAATCTGCATCCCGATCTCCCAAGAGGCTTGCCGCGACCCCAAAAGCGATTCGTGCATCGCGGGCAGTCTCTGATCCCAACGACGACTTTGACACTGCCGGCGCCCTCACACCCAGGTCGCGCCGCCTATGGGAGCCACGGAGGGAACAGAAACTCTGCGAACTCTGGGAGGCAGAACCGTGTCTACATAACTCTACCGATAGAAATTACAGACACGCGTACGATAAAGGCATTATTATGAAGAGAATCGCCGCTAAGTTACATGTTGATGGTAAGTGTAATTTTGTCCCCTATATATTATTTTAATACTATTTTCTACATTACTCAGTGGTTAAGTGCGTACTTTGTTCAATTTAAGAGTACACGTTTCTGTATATTTTTTATTAGTATAAAAAGGCTTCTCCCAATGGTAACGGTCTAATAAATATTTCCCTGTGTAAAAATATCTCAAATTTGTTAAGGATATGCAAAGTTTTGTTTCTAGTATAAAACATGGCCCCCAACCCCTGATTTGTTGTCCTTATTACAAGAAAAGGTCTGATAGTTGAGCCTGAATATTTTGTGTTTGTTTTTGCAGTAAAAAAAGACCTGGAGACACACATGCGGTCGCTGCGGATAGCATTCACCGAAATCTCCAACGTACCCTCTGGATCTGCGCGAGATCTTGCGGCTATGTTCCTTTCAACGCGCTCACATACAGTCTCGTGTCAGCAAATCAAGTCTTCCCCCCTCGACGTCTCATTATGGTAAGACATAACTTGAAATAAATTATATAATTTCTACAAAAAAATTGCATCAGAATGAAAATTTATTTTAAACAATCAATGGTACTTTCAGACCTTCATGTATACAGAATGGAAAAAAGATTTTCGCTCATTTTTTCAACAAACACAATTATTTACAGGCCAAAAAATGTAAATATGCTAAGCAGAGCGTTATTTACTATAAATCGCCTTCAGGTAACATTACACAAACATAACGTGATCTACATGCTGTTGTGTAATTTTTAGCCATATATGGAACTACGGGGAGCTATCGAATGACTCTGACGATGAGACATACAGCTGTACGTCCCACCAGATGAACCTGTCCCGTCTACAAGCAACAAGGTGTGCAACAAAGAGGCACGTAAGGTTTCCGACACTCCTTCTGTTGATACGGTTCCAGTAGTTGCCACGGTGCAGCCTCCGCGCAAAATACATAAACGCAACAAGAGTGTAGAAGAAGATATAAAGGTTCTCAACATGGCGGGTACGATGGAAATCATGGCGAACGCTATGTCTGGGAAAGACCGCCCTACCCGCGCCGAGGAGCTCAAAACAATTTCAAGCTGTGGACTGAGTTGCTGTTAACAAAACTAGAGAAAATGCAATCTGATGATGCTCGAGGTGGACACTGTGGCTCGTCCTTTGATGAAAAAAACAACAACTAAAGAACTGACCAAGAAACGAGGGTTTTATTAGTGTCATTCATGAGGTAGTTACTAGTCATGTAGTTGGTGACACAATACGTAGAGATTAGGTACATTCCAATGATACATTCCTGTGTGCAAAAAATAGCAGTACATGTCCTCAGACTAGGCAACACGTTCTTGGATAAAGACAGGTAAAAAAGTAGTAATAAAGACATAATATATATATATATAAATTTTTTTGTTCCATTCCTGAAACAATGTCTTTATCAGGGTGCACTGTTTCCCAAGACAACTCTACTGCCGCAGTGTTGTCCGGTACTGCCAGGAAACCTCACCTTCTGCAGTAAGGAAGTAACCTGCTGGTTTCTCCCCCATCCCCTTTGCATACCAGCCGGGGTTGCGAGCAATTTCAGGATCCAAATTGCGCAATCCTGCATTTCCATCGCGCCAATTCCCGGGTACTGTGTCATGGTTGTCGTTGTCGTGGTCTACAAGAGATGTAGGCACGTACAGCTCGCCGCACGTCTCCCTCAAGAAGTTGTGCATGGTACACGCGGCAAGAACCACAGTGTCTACTGTGTCAGGGTGAAGTTCGATGTTTCTGTGAAATATGCGGAAACGACTACAGAGAATCCCAAAGGTGTTCTCGACGCACAACCGTGGAGGCGACAGGCGGTAATTAAAAATACGCAGCCTACGTTTAGACCTGCGGAGGGGAACGGCCGCATGCACCTTGGCTTAAGCTAAAAGGCCTCAGACGCTACAAACACATGGTCGAAGTCTCCAACCATTCCCTACATTTCCTACTGGCGCTGGTTTTGGAATGTCCAGTGGGTTGTCTGGGTCCTGCAGCTATGCCGCAAGGGTAGTCTTTCCCCAGACCCCGGCAACTGCCGCCTTACCCTCGGCGACCCCGTCAACAAAAATTAACGTGTAGTTATAGTCTACTACAGCCATGAGCACAAGTGAAAAAAAATGTTTGTAATTGTAAAAGAAAGAGCCGCTGGAAGGGGGTGCACTTATCCTGACATGCTTCCCATCGATTGCCCCCAAGCAATGGGGGAAGTTCCAGCGCTGCTGGAATCCTTCAGCGATAGCAGACCTTTCTGCAGCAGTTGAGGGAGTCTGTAAAAGAAAGCGTTTTTTCCCTAACTATTTATATGAATTACAGAAAACATTAAGAAAACATTTAATGAATTTACCTAAATATATAATTTTTTTAATGACCTATTTACTTTGATATATTACAGTAATTGTTTGGTAATGTTTTCCTTTTTTGTTGCAAAAGAGAGGAAGAAGGAGGAAAATATCGCATGCAAAGTTAAAAAAACTCACCTCATGTACTGGTCGTGTAAACAGTCGACAATGGCCTAGCAGGTCTCGCGAATGATTCGGCGGACCGAGGTCAAACCCACACGAAACTGTTGCGACAGAGTAAGAACGCCGTCCCCTACAAAAAAAACCAGTTGGTTTTCTTGAAACGCCTTTTCAATTACAAACACAGACATGGCTGTCAGCAATGTTCTCCTGATATATGAGAAAACCCTATATATATATATTTTTGTGGGGTGTGAGATGGAGTTTATTTAGCTATAACGCGCTACACTGTTTGGGTAATTTTTTTAAATCAAACTAAATATTCTCATCAGATAGAAAGGCTAGCACGGAGGACACACAGCGGCAGATGTGTTAAGATAGAAAGGCAAGCACGAAGGACACACAGCGGCAGACGTGTTAAGATAGAAAGGCCAGCACGGAGGACACACAGCGGCAGACGTGTTAAGATAGAAAGGCCAGCATGGAGGACAAAGCGGCAGACGTGTTAAGATAGAAAGGCCAGCAAGGAGGACACACAGCGGCAGACGTGTTAAGATAGAAAGGCCAGCACGAAGGACACACAGCGGCAGACGTGTTAAGATAGAAAGGCCAGCACGAAGGACACACAGCGGCAGACGTGTTAAGATAGAAAGGCCAGCACGAAGGACACACAGCGGCAGACGTGTTAAGATAGAAAGGCCAGCACGAAGGACACACAGCGGCAGACGTGTTAAGATAGAAAGGCCAGCACAAAGGACAAACAGCGGCAGACGTGTTAAGATAGAAAGGCCAGCACGAAGGACACACAGCGGCAGACTTGTTAAGATAGAAAGGCCAGCACGGAGGACACACCGGCAGACGTGTTAAGATAGAAAGGCCAACACGGAGGACACACAGCGGCAGACGTGTTAAGATAGAAAGGCCAGCTCGAAGGACACACAGCGGCATACGTGTTAAGATAGAAAGGCCAGCACGGAGGACACACAGCGGCGGACGTGTTAAGATAGAAAGGCCAGCACGGAGGACAAACAGCGGCGGACGTGTTAAGATAGAAAGGCCAGCACGGAGGACACACAGCGGCAGACGTGTTAAGATAGAAAGGCCAGCACGGAGGACACACAGCGGCAGACGTGTTAGGATAGAAAGGCCAGCACGGAGGACACACAGCCGCATACGTGTTAAGATAGAAAGGCCAGCATGGAGGACACACAGCGGCAGACGTGTTAAGATAGAAAGGCCAGGATGGAGGACACACAGCGGCAGACGTGATAAGATAGAAAGTTCAGCATGGAGGACACACAGCGGCAGACGTGTTAAGATAGAAAGGCCAGCACGGAGGACACACAGCGGCGGACGTGTTAAAATAGAAAGGCCAGCATGGAGGACACACAGCGGCAGACGTGTTAAGATAGAAAGGCCAGCACGAAGGATACACAGCGGCAGACGTGTTAAGATAGAAAGTCCAGCACGAAGGACACACAGCGGCAGACGTGTTAAGATAGAAAGGCCAGCATGGAGGACACACAGCGGCAGACGTGTTAAGATAGAAAGGCCAGCACGGAGAACACACAGCGGCGGACGTGTTAAAATAGAAAGGCCAGCACGGAGGACACACAGCGGCAGACGTGTTAAGATAGATAGGCCATCACGGAGGACACACAGTGGCAGACGTGTTAAGATAGAAAGGCCAGCATGGAGGACACACAGCGGCAGACGTGTTAAGATAGAAAGGACAGCACGAAGGATACACAGCGGCAGACGTGTTAAGATAGAAAGTCCAGCACGAAGGACACACAGCGGCAGACGTGTTAAGATAGAAAGGCCAGCACGAAGGACACACAGCGGCAGACGTGTTAAGATAGAAATGCCAGCACGAAGGACACACAGCGGCAGACGTGTTAAGATAGAAAGGCCAGCACGAAGGACATACAGCGGCAGACGTGTTAAGATAGAAAGGCCAGCACGAAGGACACACAGCGGCAGACGTGTTAAGATAGAAAGGCCAGCACGAAGGACACACAGCGGCAGACGTATTAAGATAGAAAGGCCAGCACGAAGAACACACAGCGGCAGACGAGTTAAGATAGAAAGGCCAGCACGAAGGACACACAGCGGCAGACGTGTTAAGATAGAAAGGCCAGCACGAAGGACACACAGCGGCAGACGTGTTAAGATAGAAAGGCCAGCACGGAGGACACACAGCGGCGGACGTGTTAAGATAGAAAGGCCAGCACGAAGGACACACAGCGGCAGACGTGTTAAGATAGAAAGGCCAGCATGGAGGACACACAGCGGCAGACGTGATAAGATAGAAAGGCCAGCACGAAGGATACACAGCGGCAGACGTGTTAAGATAGAAAGGCCAGCACGAAGGACACACAGGGGCAGACGTGTTAAGATAGAAAGACCAGCACGAAGGACACACAGCGGCAGACGTGTTAAGATAGAAAGGCCAGCACGAAGGACACAGCAGACGTGTTAGATAGAAAACCAACGAAGGACACACAGCGGCAGACGTGTTAAGATAGAAAGGCCAGCACGAAGGACACACAGCGGCAGACGTGTTAAGATAGAAAGGCCAGCACGAAGGACACACAGCGCAGACGTGTTAAGATAGAAAGGAGCAGCTGAAGGACACACAGCAGCAGACGTGTTAAGATAGAAAGGCCAACACGAAGGACACACAGCGAAAAGACGTGTTAAGATAGAAAGCCAGCACGAAGGACACACAGCGCAGACGTGTTAAGATAGAAAGGCCAGCACGAAGGACTCACAGCGGCAGACGTGTTAAAATAGAAAGGCCAGCACGAAGGACACACAGCGGCAGACGTGTTAAGATAGAAAGGCCAGCACGAAGAACACACAGCGGCAGACGTGTTAAGATAGAAAGGCCAACACGGAGGACACACAGCGGCAGACGTGTTAAGATAGAAAACCAGGATGGAGGACACACAGCGGCAGACGTGTTAAGATAGAAAGGCCAGCATGGAGGACACACAGCGGCAGACGTGTTAAGATAGAAAGGCCAGCACGGAGGACACACAGCGGCGGACGTGTTAAAATAGAAAGGCCAGCACGGAGGACACACAGCGGCAGACATGTTAAGATAGATAGGCCATCACGGAGGACACACAGCGGCAGACGTGTTAAGATAGAAAGGCCAGCACGGAGGACACACAGCGGCAGACGTGTTAAGATAGAAAGGCCAGGATGGAGGACACACAGCGGCAGACGTGTTAAGATAGAAAGGCCAGCATGGAGGACACACAGCGGCAGACGTGTTAAGATAGAAAGGCCAGCACGGAGGACACACAGCGGCAGACGTGTTAAAATAGAAAGGCCAGCACGGAGGACACACAGCGGCAGACGTGTTAAGATAGAAAGGCCAGCACGAAGGACACACAGCGGCAGACGTGTTAAGATAGAAAGGCCAGCACGAAGGTTACACAGCGGCAGACGTGTTAAGGAAGAAAGGCCAGCACGAAGGACACACAGCGGCAGACGTGTTAAGATAGAAAGGCCAGCACGAAGGACACACAGCGGCAGACGTGTTAAGATAGAGAGGCCAGCACGAAGGACACACAGCGGCAGACGTGTTAAGATAGAAAGGCCAGCACGAAGGACACACAGCGGCAGACGTGTTAAGATAGCAAGGCCAGCACGAAGGACACACAGCGGCAGACGTGTTAAGATAGAAAGGCCAGCACGAAGGACACACAGCGGCAGACGTGTTCAGATAGAAAGGCCAGCACGAAGGACACACAGCGGCATACGTGTTAAGATATAAAGGCCAGCACGAAGGACACACAGCGGCAGACGTGTTAAGATAGAAAGGCCAGCACGAAGGACACACAGCGGCAGACGTGTTAAGATAGAAAGGCCAGCACGGAGGACATACAGCGGCGGACGTGTTAAGATAGAAAGGCCAGCACGAAGGACACACAGCGGCAGACGTGTTAAGATAGAAAGGCCACCACGAAGGACACACAGCGGCAGACGTGTTAAGATAGAAAGGCCAACACGGAGGACACATAGCGGCAGACGTGTTAAGATAGAAAGGCCAACACGAAGGACACACAGCAGCAGACGTGTTAAGATAGAAAGGGCAGCACGGAGGACACACAGCGGCAGACGTGTTAAGATAGAAAGGGCAGCACGGAGGACACACAGCGGCGGATGTTTTAAGATAGAAAGGCCAGCACGAAGGACACACAGTGGCAGACTTGTTAAAATAGAAAGGCCAGCACGGAGGACACACAGCGGCAGACGAGTTAAGATAGAAAGGCCAGCACGAAGGACACACAGCGGCGGACGTGTTAACTATAAGATAATAACCAACAAATAGTATCGATTTAACAGCAAATAATGCATTAAAAAATTAATTTTAAATTTAGTTTCCTGTTTATTCCCAAAGACGATATTAACCTCTTACCAAGAGCCAGGAAACGCAAGGTGATGGTTAGTCGCTCTTTTGCCGAGATCGCCTGACGGAAGCTGGTACTGTTGAGCGTTATTCAGGGCCGTACCAACTCAAGTAGTTCGTGATACACATCTATGGGCATTCGCAGAGTAACAGCGAACTCTTCCAGATCACCATCCTGCAAAAAAGAGTGCGATTTTTAATAAAATTATATATATCTAGTTAATCTGGATACAAACCAATAACTGAATATTAAATACAAAATTAGTGTGCAATATAACCTAATTACATTAAAAACACTAATTAAATTATAATATTGCTCACCTGAATCAGTTCCTGATACAGTTTATATATGGTGTTGGCCTCCCCTACTACATTCCTGCGAGTAAGAAACGGTCGAACCCAACACCTATGGATACGCCTCTTCCTGCGCCGCCGACAGACGGTATGAACGGCAATAAAACCACCTAGAGTAGCTCCAAAAGCACATAACTTCGTGTCGTCATCCATTGTTTTCTTGGAATCTGTATCAAGCGACACTAGATATATCTACAATCACTCTTTAAACTTCATTAATCCTAAAAAAGTTTTATTTAAATCAGAAATTAAGCATTCATGTCGCATGCGACTGCCGCAAGAACGGACCCCTTTTGTCGCACCCCGTTGCACCAAATCCTGCCGCATGAGCCTTATGCGGCGCCCATGAGATAACCGGAAAACCGCAGGAAAACGTCGAAGGAGGCGCCGCATATATGGGTGGGCCACTGTACTCATCGATCTAAGCGCCGCAATTGACACGGTAGATCATGCAATACTACTGGATCGCCTACAACGAGGCTACGGCATCACCGGAATGGTTTTCCATTGGCTGGAATCTTACCTAAGTAATCGCAAGCAGAGTGTCGTCATCGACCGCGTGTTATCCAGCGAGACGACTTTGTTAACGGGAGTACCGCAAGGGTCAGTGTTGGGACCACTATTATTTTCACTATACGTGCAGCCTACCGGTGGTATCATTCACAAACACGACTTAAAATATCACCACTACGCCGATGGTCTACAACTGTTCTGTCACTTCTTTGGTGACCGCCGTGGGATCGAGCGATGTATTGATGACTTGGAATTATTTGCTCATGAATGACACCAACACAGAAATTCTACCGGTTGTCCCAATATCAGCATCTGCCATCGTAAGTGGGCTCCGTGCGCGCGTCGGGACAGATGAAATTAGTGCAACTGATCATGTTAGAAATATCGGCGTCCACCTTGATAGACACCTGGATGTGACTATGGAAGTGTTACGTAATATCTGCACTTGCTCGCTGCACCTGCGCAACATGGAGTTGATTCACCGTTACCTCACTCAACCGACAGCGGAACGGGTAGTCAATGCCATGATTACATCCCGTTTGGACTCTCTACTGTTCGGTACCTCAACGAATAACATCGGTCGATTGCAGCCACTCCAGAATGCCGCCACTCGGCTTATCACTCGACAGGCTCGTTGTGGAAGTGCGACCCCTATTTTTTGCGAACTGCACTGGCTATCTGTTCAACAGCGTATTGTATTCAATATCGATGTTTTTACGTACAAGGCGCTGCACGAATACTTCTCGTCTGTCTACATGCAGAAACTCGTGCGTGTCTACAAGCCAGCCAGACGACTTCGGTCTGGTGACTTCAACGCACTAGTTGTTCCGAGAACACGCAGCAGAGCCGGTGACTGTACATTTGTTCACGAAGCGGCAGCAGTGTGGAACGCTCTGCCGTCAAACGTTACCAGCAAAACATCACTGGAATCAGTTAAATCTGTGTTGAAGACTCACCTGTTCACTGCAGCGTATACATAACTCGGTCGCTTACGAACACTGTTTTACCATAGCTGATTGATGTTTAACGTTTATTTATTATTTATCTATCTATTTATTTACACTTTATATACTTTTTAGTCTAATGTATTGATGTTTACATTAACTTTAGCTTATTTATTAAAATAATAATAATGTGACCTTAATTATTTTATTTTATGATATTTTAATTAATGTTATTTACATTTTTTATTTGGCTATGCAACATACACTACGGTTGTAGCCGTGTATTATCATTTATTTAACTAGCTATTTATAGCATTCATGTATTACTGAATGGAGTTCTGTGTGTATTTATGACGCTGTACAAGTTGTCTTATTATTATTATATTATTATTAACACACCACCGTGGTGTTTCCACCTACGTTGTAACCACTACCGTAGCCTTTTGAACCGCGCAAACCTACACAGGCGAGCACAGACTTTAAGGCCGCATGGAATACCACAGCTGGGATAAGAAAATGACGAGAAGAGAGATTTTAGAATGACGAAGCTGTTGATATGGAACAACGGAGGACGGCAACTGCAAGAGCACTGCATCAGTACGGGAGCTGGACGTTACCTTTATACAAGGAAACCGTGAAGTATACAACAGGACATCATCGTCATCAACCGCAATCCCTCGAATAGTGAGGATTATCTTTCCATGGGTTGTCGGTGTCATTTGGTGTGTATTCGTTGATGGCATATGAGACAAATCTTTGCTCGGCAACTCCCACAGCGCGAACATGTATAACCAGAATGTGGCGAAGGTGGACTTTGCATATTTTCCATGGCAATAATCATCATAGTCTCACGATGTTTGGCTGCGTTTGTTAGTATGTTGGCTTCGAACGAATATGTGCCGTTTCGAGTAATCGACCGCCATTTATTTGGTTTTAGAGTCTCAGATTCCCAGGTGTTCGGGTCAATGTCGCATCTTTTAAGGTGGATTTGAGGACGTGTTTATAGCGTTTATGCTGTCCTCCTTTAAACCATTTGCCATGACTGACTCAGCTGTGAATAGAAAACTTGCATGGACTGTCTCGTATCAGACATGCACAGTACTTGGCCAGTTCATTTCAATTGTTGTTGCATGATGGTTGCTTCAATGCTTGACATGCTAGACTTATCTAGGACACTGATGTTTGTTCTTCTGTCCTGCCAAATAATTTGCAATATCTTTCGTAAGCAGCGTTGGTGATATTACTCTGAGGCCTTTATATGTCGTCTATATGGTGTCCACGTTTCAGCTCCGTACAGAAGTGCAGAAAGTACAGTAGCTTTGTAGACCTTTAGTTTTGCATCTGGTCTCGTGTCTCGATTATCAAAAGACAGGTATGCTGCGTTCGACTGAACATATTTTGAGTTGAAGAGACGAGGTATGAATGATCTAGTATTCTAGTTCTTCTTCTCCTTGCTCCTTTGCGTGACTTTGTCTCTTAATTGGCAGCAACTTCCGGTTTTCTTGTCGACGGTCTCCACCACCCTCTGTCCTCCGTAATGATCTCCCATTCTTAGGTGTTCACAAGTGCTGTCGCACCATCTACGATTTGGACTTCCTTTTCTTCTTCTGCTACCCTCTTCTGATTTACGTGCTCTTTCTAGCACTCTGTCCTAGCTCATTATTTGCACATGTCCTGTACTTTTATTTTATGTGTTTCATTTATGCCAATCTGTCTATCCCTTTTCTCAATTCCTTCATCTTCATTTTGTTTTCTCGGGTAACTTTGCATATTCTTCGACCCAGTTGTGTTCTGCCACCTGTAGCTTCTCCACCTCTCTATCAGTGTAAGTGTTCCCAACTCATATATACAGGGTGGTACAAAGCAGGTTTCTAACTATTTTCTTTTTAGTTGTTAGTTCAGTTTTCTCTCCCACATAGCGCCTTCCACCCTCCTGCATGATGTCGCTCCTGTTTACACCCTCCTCTGTATCCCGTTACTACTTCGTCCATTCACTCACACTGTTCTGCCAAAGTACCAATCTGTCCACTTGTTTAATGGTCTTTCCATCAACAACTATACGCAGATCCATCGGCTGTTCACCTATCCACATTACTTCAGTCTTCTCCATATTCATCAGGGGGCCATTTTTTCTGAAGGTGTTACTCCATTCTTGCAAAGCTTTCTGTAGCTCCTCTTTGTTATCATCCACCACTGCTAGGTCGTCTGCACAAGTATCTACTTAAGTTCTTCCTGCAGATACCTTTCCAATTGAATGGTCTAGCTATAAATAATCATTGCGATCAATTGTCGTTACATTCACAGAACATAGATACCTGCAAGCGGGTTATAATCTGATGATGTTGTTATTATTGTTAAGTTGTAATCCATCATACAGAGACAGCTTGTCTTCCCTCCTCAAATTTTCGGCACGCTTCATTGAAAGCACGGTACCGAGCCGTCCGGTCTTGGGCCAGGGATTGTGTTGCAGATAATGATGCATGTAAAATACCCATCAAATGCGATAAAGGGTGCTGGGCGAACTTTGCTCGGGACATGTCTACGTCTGCAATGGAATCTCCTAACAGCGTCACCAGGCTGCCGATATATCTGAAGTTGTACACGTTTTTGATTTTCTTTCCACCGCAGGACACCTTGCCAATCTTACGATACTCACATCAGCGATGTTTGTGATGACAATAGGCCTGCGACCACGAGTCTATATCGTGGATACCTACCCTCTAGGCTGGGCTATATAGCGTATAGCCGGCAGCTTAACGATTGTGTCGCGACCCAAAATAACCATTTCTTGTGAGTCGCCAAGAGTCTCACGTGACGATCTGAAGTCTCCTTCTTGTCTCACTTGCCCGCATTAGATGCATGCGAGACAATAGTTATTTCATTTGAATGTGCATCAGTTTGAAACGCTGAGTATCATTAACTCAGCACGCCAATAGACCCCTTAGTTTACGCTAAGCGCCATTATAGTACGCGAAAACTGGACGCGACGTCAAAGTTGTAGTTGACTCCATAATTTCGACTCGGCGTCTAGCAAAACACCATTAACTAACCGCTCAGTAAGCGGTTCTATGTTCGACTACCATAAAAAATAAATGTAAGTCCATTATAGTTGGACATCGATGTGCATAGCCATACATGATATATAGAATATTCAAAGCTAACAAAGAAAATTCATAGACGTTAAAGGAAACAAAAGGCAACGTTTTGCTGTTAAGCATCCCAAAGAGTTAATACAATCTAACAATTTCCAACTACAATAAAAATTTTAACGTCAGCGGTTTACCAGGAAAACATTTTTGAACACACAACTATCGAATTTCCGTGGACTACGCCATTGTTAGAAGAAAGTGACGTCACACTGCCGTAACTCACTTCGTAAATTTTCTGCGTACTATTTGTTCCCAACTCCGTTATGGTAAGTTTACCAATTAAACTATGTGCGCATGCGCTGTGACTGTGTAAATAAGATGGCTTTCCAATTCTTCGGAAGACATCGAAAACCAAATCGATTTCGAAGCAGCTGGTTACCGGTTTGAACCACAACAACAAGGGCCTGTGTTGGAAGATAGGGCAGAGGCGCGTGACGGTGGGCACGAACAGGAAGGCCCACGGGCAGTGGAAATGTCGAGGCGCATACCATCTCAATTTGGGACGTAAAAGAACGACTGAGGACGACAAGCATCCTGGCAGTGACCACCCTCAGTGCCATCATAGAAAGGTCGGCTTGGCGATAATGTTCTGAAAAGGCTGACTAGTTGAATGAGACCTCATAAGATCATAACATTGTAACCACAAAATATACAGACTAGTTAGTTAATAGAACGTTGCCGAGTGCTGGAAACAACTAGAACAACTAGATCAACAACTAGAACATGCCGAGATGAAATTGACTGGTGTCGGTGTAGAAAATGTTCAAGAACAAGAACTGAATATGTCTGCTGCCAGGAGGCGGTTGCTACTCGACAGCAACGCTGTTGGTGAAGGTAATTATTAATCTGTTTAGTTTATTGTTTAAATAACCGATGAGCCTAAGTTCCGGGCTGCGTATGAACAGCGAGAAATGATCGCTCGGGCCGGGACACGTCACTTGTCTTACATTTGGGATTGGTTGACGTTTAACTTAGTTAGATCTCACTCTCAGTGCCACTGGACTCAGTGTTTGAACTTTGACATGTCCATTTTCGAATACCACCCAAGGCTGTATCCTCATTTTTTAAAAGAAATGTAGTTGAATGGTTCCATGATTCATGTGAAACTCTCCAATCTGACCTGATCAAACTCCAAACATGGTCTAACAAATGGCAGATGGAATTTAACATATCTAAATGTGTGCATCTCCCAATAACAAACCAAACCAAACCCAGACTACATCCATATTCACTCTTTGGCATGCCACTCTCTAGCCACACATATCTTGGAATAAAATTAGATTCTAAACTAACCTGGGATAACCATATCACTGATATAGCTTCCATATCTTCAAAAGTCCTAGGCATGTTCAAACGAACCCTCGGACCATGCAAACCTGAAGTAAAAGAAACAGCCTATAACATGCTAATCCAACCAAAACTTGAGTATGCCTCTCCCATATGGAATCCACACACTGCCACCCAAATTAAACACCTTGAAAGAGTACAACACTGTGCTGCCAGATTTGTCAGAAATGACCACAGATGCCAAACAAACGCAGCAGACCTAATAGCCACCCTTGGATGGTCAACTCTTGAACGACGACGCATTATCAAACAAGCCATGACATTTTACAAAATATCAAATAACATAATCTACATCACACCCCCACCAGGTCAAAAAATCGTGGCCACTACGTAGCCTTTAGGTGCCGCCGCAGTGTTCTCTTTCTACCCCCGAGTAGTTCGAATCTGGAATATGATTCCACCACCGATTACTGAACTAAAAAGCCCCATCGCGTTTCAAACAGCGATCATGAACCTCCCTTTCACCACACCCAATCATCTAAAGTGCCTATAACTACCCACAACGCATGCGCACAAACAAGCACCATACAACTGCTGCGTTAGCTCAAGTTTGGGCTGTTTGGAGTAAATCACCTAAGACCTAAGAACCAAGATTGTACAGGGCAGAGCTATGATAGAAAATAAGCAGGAATTAACTTCCGTTTTGTTCTGTCCCCTTCGACACTCTTCACATTCGCAGTAATGGCTATGCATGTATAAACAATATGTGGCAGTACTACTTTTTAAACACATGGCAGGTAGAAATATTATTTTAAACTTTATGCATACTGCAATTTTTCTGCCCAAAGTTTACATTGGCTCTGATGAATAAAATATACATTGAACATTTTTCAGCCAGAGCCCCCATTTGTTTTGGTGACAAAGAAAATGACCACCGTTTTGTGCAAATATTGACACATTTCAAAACGGCCTTCCTTAATCTGCATTATATTTCTATGGACCCAGGTATAACACTGGGAAAGAAGAACGATGTGCAACTGATCCCGCCAACCAAGGCAGTTCTGCCAAGAGGATGGCCTACGATGGAGGCACCAGAGCTACCTCCACCAACCAGCTGTGGCTGGGCCAAGAATGAGAACATCATGTACAAGCCGCACTGGGCAAGACTACCCAAGGCAGCCCATACCTGGTTTTAGATAATCTCATGCAAGTTCAAGAAGGGTTGTGTGAAGCGTTGCTAGTGCAAAACGGCTGCACTTGAATACACAGCTCGTACGTGCGTATGTGCATGTGTGCGTGTGAGCGTGTGTGCGTGTGGGCATGCGTACATGCAGATGCATGCGTACAGGTGTGTGAAGGGGTGCACACAAAATGTTATTCATGACCACTGAAGGGAACTGTCACAAAAACCCTGGTGACACAGGAGCAGAAGTATGTAACATTTGATATGAACTCTTCTATTCGCCATACAAATGTTCAACATGTATTGGGGTTAAATATGTCTATGTTTGTTAAATGGCCCTTTCAATGTCAACCGTGATCTCGAATATTTGTTGTGACTTTAGTTTTCAAACATATTCGTTTTACATGGTCATAATGGTTTTAGGCCTAAATAAGGTCGGTGTTCAGATATACAACAGTCTGGCTTGTAATTTCAGAAAGCATAAAATGTATAAATAAAATTGAGACTCATTCTGCAAATACGTGCAGCTTTTTACGTCATTAACTATTAAAAGAGCACCATAATCCTTGTTAACAATGTTGTACAGTGTTGTAGAAACTCATAAAGTCAATTGTCTCCACCAGAATTCATCTAGTTCCTCTGGAGATGGCAGTTCTGAACACCAGTTAATTCCGATACAGTTGTCTGAACGTCGTTTTGTAAAATGCCCGCCATCGTGCATATTTCACTTCTACTACAACGACTACTGCTACTACTACTACTACTACTACTACAGGTGTTACTACTATTAGTACTACTACCACCACCGCCACTAGTACTAATATTACTACAGACCTGCTTACCATTCCGGATTGTCCGGAATCATTCCGGAAATACACCTCAAATTACGGTATTACGGCGAGGGCTCAAAATATTACGGTTTCTTTTGTTGTCACAATGATCGTCAATCACTTCCGTGCTCCTCAAATTTAGCTTCAGTTTATTCAACAGGTAGCAGCATATATACACTGCTTGTTGTGACATGGTTTTTCATTCGCCGCTTCTGGTCGTAATCTGACCAGTAGGAAACAGCGTTATGACAAATTCGCATTTCCGCGCTCATGGCGCTCAAACAAGACAAAGTCACGACTTACGCGGCTCGAAATGATGGCGGGGATCGAAACGGCACCACTACCAGCCAAGAAGAAACGTGTGATGCAAACGTTTTTAACAGCATGCACGCCGACATGGCCCGTATTGTCATGTTTAAAGAAGGGGGTCTGCTATACATACTGCCGGATACACGAAAATAATGTTCCTATTTCACATGGTCACTGGTGGCAGTGGTGCCGGTGGCCGGGATAATTGCAGGTAGTAGGTTCTGACTACGTCGTTAGACTAGTACTAGTGACATACTCTGAGAGTTGTGCCTTGTGGGTGTTGTAGTTGTAGCGTTAGGCCAACTGACTGTACTAAGACTAAGTTAGTGTATTTATTGAGTTTAGTCTATCATTTACAGCCTATAATACAGGGATAGGCTTATATACTAGAGTTGAGTAGACTACACGATGTCGATGACTAGCATAACGTAATGGTGTTGCCGTCCCCCGGCATAACTTTGTGTTTGTCTTTGATCTAGTCAAGCTACTATACTGTGTAATCTATAGCCTGGCCCTAGGTATACCGGCTACTAATATTAATCCTAATGACACCACAAATAGACAACGACGTGACGCATTGTTATAATTTGTCAATTTTGTGTAGTCAGCATACTGTTTTTGAAATTTACATAAAATCAGAATTACAATGTGTATAGACTCATTTACATTACAGTTACGCTTCTTCACGTTTGATTTCCATCAATGCTGGTCATGAACATCTACCTTACCTTGTTAACTGAACGCTTAAAAAACACCTCATAGTTTATTAGAGACAATTATGTTTTGGGTTCAACTATCGTCGTAGTCACAGTATTAAAGTATTACTGACAGTGGTGTTCTTTTCGTGACAATATCTGACACGGTTCTGATCTATTACTGACAGCAGGCATATATTCATGAAAATCAGTGTAAATGGGAAGATGGATTACTGACAGGAAGTTTTTGGGGTAGGCAGGTCTGTAATACTAATATTACCAGTAGTAGTACTAGTATGTTCCAAGCCAGTCATTGATCATTCATCAGTGACATCCATTCGGAATCTAACTGTATAATGTGCCTAATTAGACACACTAGTGCAAGTTAACTTATTTGTTTGGTAACAATCAAATAAGTAGCTTTTCCATAACCACTCTTGGACTTTTATAAGTGAATTAACCTCCACTGTCAACCCGCTGTCCTCCCTAATGGAGAAGTTATGTAAAATAACAGTGATCGCTGGCGGCCATTTTAGAAAATGGCTGCTACAGCCGTCAGAGACCAAATCTGCAATGGCTCAATATCCAAATCTGTTCATAATGTAAAAGTCTACATGCGTGCCAAATTCGGTGCATTTATCACGAAATGCACAATTGGTTTGCTATGCTGCCCCACTAGATTTCTTTCCCGTGCCGGAAAAGAAGGATTTGTTGTTGGACCATGTCATGACATGGCATGTGGGGTGAGCGTGTGCCTTGGCGGGAGACATGGTGTACATTTGTCATGCTAACGAGTTGGGGCGCCTCCTGGCGAATGAAGCGAAAGGGAGGTTCGCCATGTTTTTTTTAGAGAATTGTCGATGCGACAATTTAGCGCATCGTATAATGTACATGCAGTACGTTACGGACAAAACCGTAGTTGCCCCGTCAACAAAATAAACATTGTTCAAAACAGGTTTGGGATGATATCTATATAGAATGTATATATACTTGGTGTTGCAAATGTCGTGGATGGAAATATATCTGAACTTCTTGCCCATTCCAAACGACATCCACGATTTCTCCGCATCAATATCAGTGAAGAAAGAGATCCCCAAAGACGTCAGTGTCGTTTGGAATGATCAAGATGTGCTAGTAGCTTAGCGAAACAACAGACTATATATATATATATGTATATATGGTTACGATTTTTTTCTAACGCGTGCCCGATAAAGCGATACGAGATGTGATGATATGCGCGATGCAATACGCAATGTTATGGGCGATGGTTAAGCAGTACCCTCAAGAAAGACCTAATATATGAAGTCATTGAACTTTTTAATGACGTGATTTATCTATTTGTATAGTTCACCATATAGTTACATTACAGGTGATTTAGCGTGACATGATCTTACAAGTAATCTTGTAATTTGGGAAGGATGGAGGTTATCAATAGGTAAAAAAAAGTGATGATATACACTGTACATATATATATATGTATATATATATATATATGATATATATATATATATACATATATATATATAGATGGACCATGTGTTTATTTTTAATATACTATTTATTATGACTCTGCAAATGTATGAATACATCCGGATATTATATAGTTTAAATAGAAACACATATAATAGAGACGTCTGATAAATATAATATTATATTCTTTTAATCATGCTACACGACGCATACAAAACCTGTACGCCTAATTAGAGGTACGTTAGCACGACGGCAGCATACAAAAAATAAAAGGTAAGTTCTTGTATTGCGCATTATCCATTGTTTAGTACTGCTCAAAGCGCTTTTCACATTACTCCCTGGCAGATCTGTTCAATCGAACACCGTCTTAATTTATCCGGGAAACATTCAGCCACGTTGCAATTAATGCGCGAAGACGTTTCCTACATAAATATGCACCATTGTCTATGGTCAGGTACCCATTTATACAAATGAGTGAACTGAAGCAATGCAGAGTGAACGAACTTGCCCAAGGTTTGAAACGGCAGCACTGGATTCGAACCCTGGTTCTCTAGACTGAGAGTCCGATGTTCTACTCTACCCACTGAGCCATGAAAAGTAATGAAATTCTATGCCACTTAATTATGTTAATCTAAGGGTTGTCCTGACCAGACCGTAGGCGGTCACTTGGGTGGTCAGATTATGTTTTCCCTTGGAGTGCTCTACGTCGACTTGACAAGGAGGCTTTATAGTTAGGCACTATAGAGTAATTCTCGTCAATGTTTATCTAGGTGGTTTATAAATGAGTTAATTTTAGATTCATTTACAACTTCCTCTGGTAGATTATTCCGGAATAATGTTAGTTTGTCTTAGCATCTTTGCTGTCTATTGTTTGTACGAACGTGTTTGTTGGAATAGTTTCAAACGATGATCTCTCGTTCCACCGTTGTATAACAGTATTTGTGCAGCTTGTTGGTGTTAGAAGATACATCACTGCCATAGTGTTATTAAAGCAGTTTAAACACATCAACCAACCATGAACGTGGTTTAGTATCGCCTCGTGCGGCGTGCGGTACCGCCAACATCACTGCAACACAGGCCGTACGACACTGGGTTGTCATAGTTGTGTTGCAGGATGACCTTCGAATTCCTGCAGTTGTTACCTACATAGAGAAACGTACGGGTTCGTCAGAAGCAAAGGGACCAATGTTTTGCCAGTATTTGAGGTTCTTCGTAATATCATAGAAGACAACTTCACAGGTACCACACCATCCAATATTTAGTTGCATTGTTTATATGTGTTTTTTTGCAATCAACACGATGTTTATGAAAACAGTCTTGGATGTTTTATTTACCTGTTTTGTTTTGAACATGCCGTTTCCGAATAAACACAACAAAACACAAGCGTTTTCTAAGTGTGTTTAAGGGGTGTTTTAAAAAGCGTTAAAGTGTTTAATTACTGTTTTTAGTGCATGGTAATTTCTACCCCGGTTCGATCTCGGCGCATCTTCGACGTCCGATCGCCGAATGCTTCGCGGACTACGTTGCCAATACTGAGCGATTTCGCACTAACTGTAGGCGAGGCAGATCGGCGTTAGACTAGAAGTTATACTAATTTATTATTATTATCATAGGCGTCGGGACGAAATAAATATTGTGCGGGCTGAGCCGGAGCTTCAACATCACTACGTTGTCGAGCTTTGTGTCAAGACATTGGAAAACGGTGAGGATGTGGGTAGTGTTGAAGATTTTTGGCGCAGCTTCAGGACCGCCGTCGCGCTGTCAGATTTTTTTTAAAGCTGAATAACAATCTAGATTTAACCACTCCCCGACGATCGCCCAAAACACCTTCACCAAAACATAAAATAGCATCCAAAATGCACCCCTTCCCTAAATATTGGGGGCTAATCCTATCTCCAGCCCCCACCAAATAATTTCCATCCTAAAACGCACACCCCTTCCCAAAATATTGGTGGGCTAATTCTATCTACAGCCTCCACCAACACTATTGAGGGATTGGGGGAGCACCTCAGACCCCGACGGTTCCGGGACCTATGATTATTGCTGGTGAATTTTGAGTAAAACCTCGTCTTCGTTGCATTCACTACAAGAAAGATCCATACCAGAAACGTTGTGAACGTAGACTGACGGCTATGTCACGATTTATAACAAAACAACACCAATCAAATGTGATTCTGCAAAAATATAGGAAAACAAACAAACGTATGACGATATTCGGTGTGATAGAGGGCGTGTTTTCCGTTTACAGTAGAGGGAAGTGTATTTGTTTAGGCTGCTTCACGTTTTGGTAGTGGAAAAGGACACACAGCATGCAGTATTCACGTTGATGTCGCTTGCCCTTAGAAGCAATCAAACTGTTTAGCGTTTTAAAATTATATTAAGCAAGCCAAAAACAACCAGTCAAATGCCGACTACCGGTTAGAGCAACCGTAACATAACCGCCAACCGGGCATTTCGACCTTCCTCATCATCGTAAAATGATGGACGTCTATCTTGAATTTCAGGTTCAGTTGGCGAAGAAGGTATGTCCATCGATGAGTATTTGCGCGCGGTGATCTGGAAAGTGAGATGGAAAAAGTTGTTCTATTATGTTCTAATCCTCGAGATTGTGATTATTATGGCGAGCTATTTCGTAATGGAATGTGGATTACGGAAACGAGGTAAGTTACGTACGTATTTATGTATGTATGTATGTATGTATGTATGTATGTATGTATGTATGTATGTATGTATGTATGTATGTATGTATGTATGTATGTATGTATGTATGTATGCATGTATGCATGTATGTATGTATGTACGTATGTATGTATGTATGCATGTATGTATGTACCTATGTATGTATGTGTCTATGTACGTACCTATGTATATATACTATACTTGCGTATGTATGCCTGTAGGTTAACGTTTTTCCTACATACGGTTTTAACATCGAGCGCCAAACATTCAGGAATTAATCTATGACCCCTCGAAAAGGCGTATGACCTATATGTTTTTAGAATATCCCATATATATTAAGATTCTAGCGTTTTATGGGGTAAACCAATTGATCAGAACGTAAAACGTAAAGTGCACATAATACGTAAAACGTCACCTAACAATCGCAGGAACCACGCGCGCGCAACAAATACTTCGGCTGCGTCACAGAGTTGGCAGCATGAAGTAGACGCTGACACAATAATGCTGATGTCTGCCTTTATGCCAATAGCGTAGCGAAACATATATTGTTTGATAATTCTACACTATCACATCTAGGGCCTATTGACATTAACTTCACATTCTCTCCGATCGTCGTCATTTTGAACAAAGAACGAGTATTTTCGAGCGCGTCTTGGTGTCTATGTAATGATATTGTGTGTTTTCTAATATTTGGTAAACGTTGCTATCACGACTGTCATCTACCACGGCATCCCGTCAGGTGATAGGATCTTTTTATTGCATTAAACATTAATAATAATACTAATACTAATTATAATATACACACAAACACACACACACACACACACACACACACACACACACACACACACACACACACACACACACACACACACACACACACACACACACACACACACATATATATATATATATTTTATATATATATATATATATATTTATACAGTGTTGACTTGTATAAAATGTAGCTAGATATTGTGTTGATAACCGGGTGTGGGTGGGTGAATGGACACTCAATAGATTGCCAGTACTGCATCCTTTAGAACAGGGGCCGGCAACCTTTTTGAATGACGGGCCAAATGGGGGACTTGGACAAATCTAGCGGGCCACACGTGTATTACTGAATATCGACGATCGTTAGCCTCATGCAAACTGTCACATTATGTTATGGTTGGTATCTAAATATAGGGAATGTTGTTCGTATGAAGTTTAACTTATAAATTATTTCTTCCTACAAATATGATTTATTATTATCAAACATCGACGTCTAATAATGTGTTGTTATCAAGTGCAAGCCGTTCTATCCCCCGAGAGATTTCTCTTCGGTCGTGCTGTTGGGTGTTTACGTCCCCCCTGATGCCAGTGCTACCATGGCAGTCAGCCAGTTGGCTGCTCAGGTGGTGGCAGCAGAGTCAACTCATCCTGACAGCGTAGTCACCATTCTGGGTGACTTTAATGACACAAATTTGAAGAAGGTACTGCCCATGTACAAGCAGCACGTAACCTGTGCCACCCGCAATAGCAAGGTCCTGGATCACTGCTACACAGTCTTTAAGGATGTGTACCGTGCCACCACCAGGGCACCCCTCGGAGAATCTGATCACGTGACGGTCGTCCTCATCCCCACGTACCGACAGAAACTGAAAACGTTGAAGCCATTAAAGAAGACTGTCAAGAAGCGGACGGATGATTCGACTGCAGCTCTTCGGGGATGCCTGGAGTGCACATATTGGGACATGTTTAAAGAGACATGTCCTGACCTAGGTGTGTACGCTGACACCGTGACATCCTACATCAACTGGTGTGAGGAGCTGTGCACGGAGACAAAGACTGTCACCCTGTATGGCAACGATAAACCTTGGTTCACCAGGGACATCAAGCAGAAACTGGCGGCGAAGAACGCGGCGTTCATCAGCGGCAGCAGGGAAGAATTCAGGAGAGCTAAGTGCGAGGCGCAGAAGGCGGATAAGAAGGCCAAATTCATAAACAAACGCAAACTTGAGGACCAGTTCGCTTCCAACAATACCAGATCTGTCTGGAATGGCTTACGGCAGATTACGCTGCACAAGGAACACGTAGCGGCCATCAACAGCAGTGACCCCTCATCCCCTGATCAGCTGAACGATTTTTACAGCAGATTTGACAAGCTTAAATATTCACCAGAGCAGCGCCCACTTCCAGCAGGTATCTCTCTGTCTCCGCCGTTTAAGTCCAGAAAGCTGAGGTGAGGAAACTGTACAGGTGACAGAGCACGCTGAAGGCCTCGGGTCCAGACAACATCTCCACTCCTCTCTCCAGCAGTGCAGAGTTCCAGTCTGCTTCAAAACTTCCACTATCATACCCATTCCCAAGTAGTCCAACATCAGCGGGCTGAACGACTACCTCCAGTAGCTCTGACCTTAGTCGCCATGAAAGTGTTCGAGCGCATAGTACTCAAGTACCTGAAGTCGGCCACCGACAGCCTCCTGGACTCGCACCAGTTTGCACATCAAGCAAAAAGATCAGTAGACGATGCGGTAGCTTTAGGTCTGCATCACATTCTGAAGCACCTAGAGAGGACAGGTACCTATGCCAAGATCCTGTTCATTGACTTCAGCTCAGCATTTAACACCATTATCCCATTCATGCTGTTCGATAAACGTTCATTTTTGAATGTACATCCTGCCATGTGTCACTGGGTCGTTAACTTTCTTCTTCACAGGCATCAATCTGTCAGAGTCAACAACTCTTCCTCCAGACCTCTTATCCTAAATACAGGTGCCCCACAAGGTTGTGTGCTATCCCCCTTCCTGTTTTTTATCTTCACAAATGACTGTGCCTCCGTGGACCAATCGGTCCTTGTGATCAAGTTTTCCGATGACACTACTGTGGACGGCCGCATTGAGAATGCGGATGAGACGTCATACAGGGAGGAAGTTCAGAGAATGGTTGGCTGATATGCGGATAACAATCTCGAATTGAACGTTTCAGAGACTAAAGAAATGATTGTTGATTTTCATAAAAAAAGACTCCCATCCACCCTCTTTCGATAAATGGCGTGGAGGTCGAGCATGTTGAATCTCTTAGACTCCTTGGAACAACAATTTCAAACAATCTCAGCTGGTGTACAAACACACTGTGCATTACAAAAAAGGCAACGCATGTTCTTCCCGAGGCAGCTCAGGAGATTCGGCATTGCTCAGGAGATTATGATACGATTCTACCGCGCAATCATTGAAAGTATCCTCACTTCCTCGATTGTAATGTGGTTTGGCCGCGCCAGTCAGGAGGAGAAACAACGGTTAGAAGTTATCGTGAAGGGCGCATCTAGAATCATTGGGTGTGAGTTGCCATCTATTGAATCTATTTACCATGCTCGATGCGCGCGAAAATCCAAGAGCATTGTACGGGATACTACCCACTCAGCCAACCATCTCTTTGAACTTCTTCCCTCTGGCAAGCGCTATAGAAGTATTAAGACAAGGACCACTAGACTTAAACATTGTTTTTATCCGCAGGCTGTGAGTCACTTGAATCGCGAGATGCCATGATACTGTTTTCAGTCGGTTCAGATTTTATGTCGCCATGCTAAATTATTTATTTATAATTTTTGTAGTTATTTATTTATTTTTATTTTTAATTTATTTTTATTTACTACTTGACTACATGCATGTATATACTTTTTAACTGTCAGCTTAGTTTTTATATCGTCAGCTAATTTATTTATTCATTTATTTATTATTTATTTAACTACATGTATACTTTTTAAATTTTAGGTAATGTTCAGACGGTATTAATATTATGTTATCAAGTTCACTTTATGTCAATAGATGTACGACTGTCTTAAATATGTTGGCAGGTGGCCTTGGTTTAAATTTATACTAGTTTTAGTATAGTTTCATATTGTTTCTGATTGTACATTTTGCGTGTGCATGATGGGGGGGGGGCATGGGAGATAAGCGTGTATGTATGTTGTGGCCACAACGCTAAGAATTCCTTGTACATTTTAAATGCTACTTGGTAATAAACAGTCTGAATCTGAATCTGTTATTGTGAACAATTAAACTTCTCTACTAAACCACTCCTTGTTCATAGTCAGTGTTCTTGGCACACAAATTACATCATATCAAGACTACTACTGACATTTGATGCAGTTGCTGCCAAACATATTAGTAAATGAGCTTGACGTATTTGATCAGACTAGCAAACTGTTCCGTCTGCAAACACTTGTGGTAAAACTCTACAAGCGTCAACTCATTGGAGATAGCTTTTTTGAGTGCCATATCGCCGCATTGTAGTTTGATGAACTCTATCTGCACAGCTTCCGGTGCGTCATCGAGTTCCACCGAGTCTTAAGATCAGTAAGACACGGCAAACTCTTGTCTCAGCAGCTCAATGAATGATGCGTACGTGTCCTGACTTAACGGTTTGTTTTCCATTAGTGTTGCAAAATGCACTTCGTTTGTGTTCTGCAATTGTGTCTCACACAGCAGCAACGTGCTTTTGGAAGCGGAAACAAACTGAAAAATCTCATTGATAAGATATTCTCGTCCCTGGAGTTGAACATTATAGGTCGATTGAGGTGCGCCGTGATGTCGACAAGAATTACAAAATCGCAAAGTCACGTGGATTCAGCAAATTCCAGAACTTGTGTGCCCTTCTGCTCCGCTATAATCCCATTTCTTAGCTTATACATGCGTCAGCCGGCGCTTTATATTCCGCAGTAATCTCTGTCAGAAGGTGTTGGAACTACCGATGGTTTAGGCCACGAGCGAGATCGTAGTTCAGGGTATTCACGATGACGCCCATTTCTGCATTTTAATTAACTTGCCATATTAGCTTTCTTGAGGATCATGTTCATTGCAGTATATTAATTGCGGGCCGCTTTCTGGACAATATTATTATTGGTCCGCGGGCCGCATGAAATAGCTGCGCTGGCCGCATACGTACCCTGTCTATTGAATATGTTCGCGTTTCGTAAGATTTCTTTGCATTGGCTGTCCATATATAGATGCCTGCCCATTGAATACACGACATTTGTTAAACATTGTGTTGCCATGGCCTAACTATATATATATATATATTGATTTGTATGTATGTTTTGCTGAACCTCATGGAGGTTGCTAACGAATTTTTTTGAGAGCGGGATATATATATCAACGATTTGGATGATGAAATAACAAGCAAGGTGTTGAAATTTGCGGATGATACAAAAGTTTTTAGAAGGATTAAAAGTGATGGAGATAGACAACATTTACAAGATGATCTTGACAAGTTGATCAAATGGTCTGAAAAGTGGCAAATGCCGAGGGTCTCGCAGAATAGACGCATCGATAGTTCATATCTTTCATCGCGTGCGCGCTCCCGTTCCTGTTCTCGCTGTTCACGTTTGTTGTCATGTTCTTCTTGTTTAGACAGGAATGTCGCAACCAGTCTGGTGCAATTGTGTCACCGCAGCGCGGACTTTGGTGAATGTCAACGTTTGTGGCGCGCTCTTGCGGATCTTTTGAAAGCACCGTGGCGCCGTGTTTGTTTGTGGCGCGGGATTTTCTGTCCATTTTGTTGCTACCGTTTACAGACAAACTGACTTTTTACCGTCTTATTTGACCAGAAACGGCAAATTGTGGTACAATAGCGTGAGCCATCAAATCACTGTTAAGCGATGTTGATCTTCCTCGTGGTCTCCCGTCAAAGACGGGAGGTCCCATTATTTGAGGGGAGACCACCAATTATGTTTTTTTCTTTTTCTGGAAGAATTTGATTAGGTAATGTATTGATTCAGTTAACGTTTTATTACAAAAGGTGGCTCCTCGGTAGCGACTACCATAATCTTAGAGGAGTCTCTTGACCCTACTTTCTGTTATTTAGCATACATTATACCATGTTTACCATAAGGTTATATATATTTGTATTTTATTTTTTTACATGGATGTATTGTATGTATTATTGGAAATATCTTGGTCAAATAAAACAAATTCTTCGTCTTCTTCTTCCTCATAATGTAATCCCACATGACCACTCGCAGTTTCCTCCCTTTCCCTTAACTGCTGCATCTGCATAACTCTTGCATTCCTTCTGTTTCAGCTCCTCAACACCGATCTGTTTACCTTTCTTTTGCTTCTTCCATCAGTCTTCTTGTCAGTCTTTTGTTTCACAGTCTTACCAACTGCCTCTGTGGTATCTACCTCTTCACCACCTGTATCGCTGTCGCTTCTCTCCTCGTTATCTACAGTCTGACCACCTGTTGATCTATCTCCACAGAACCGTTTTATTCCTCTGCAGATCACTTTTCCTCCGTCGATCAGTCTTCTTCTCATTTCCTTGTTCTTTCACACCTGTCACATTCCCTTCTCTCAGTCTCTTTTCTTCAGTCTTCCTGTCACAACTCTGTTCCTTCTGTGTCGTAGTATTCCCAACTCTCTCACTGTCATCCCTCTCTGTTCCATCTATTTCCATGTCGAGTCTCACCTCCATCACCTTCACTGTATCCGTCAAATTACACACCTCCTTCATTACACATTCCACCCTCAAACATCCCATACACCGAAAAGTGAATCCATCTTGTTTGGTCTCTGCCCAAGATTTGGGACAGCCAGACAACGCAAATTCCACCCAGTTCTAGCAGTCGTTGCAAACTAAGTGTCGTTTTGCCCTAAGTTGCCGCTTACAAGGTGCCATATCAGAATTTATTCATATACAAAATAGTTTTTATATAGTCTACAAAAAAGACTCTTCTATGTACAATTTACACCAGATTGTTTAGGTTATAGTTAATTATATTTGTTAATTCACAGTGACACACCGTGTCTTATGATGTATTCAAGTTAGGCTTATATTCAAGGCAGTCTTTACAAATACTGTTTCCTGTGTACTAATATATTTTTTCAGTTTGTTATTTCAGGGTTTGTTTACTAATCTAGCTACAACAACTATCTCAACTAACCCTATTCTATTGTCGTTCACGTTACGTTAACTACGCCAGTAACCTAATTTGTAAACAACGTTCCGATTACATTAACGTCCCCAATTATCGCTCGCAAATCGCCTACTTTTAAACTACCCTAGCTTACATACGCTCAATAATATTACTTATCTTGATCAAATATCCTTTTATTCTTGCAATATTGCTGCACCAAATTCAAAACAATTCAACACCGGAAGTTTTGTTATATTTATTAATGACTTACCTGATGTTATAAAGAGCTCCAAAATATTCCTGTTTGCAGATGGTATGAAACTCTTCCATCCAATTTACCCATGCAGAACTTTGGACACATGAATCTCTCTTAAAATTCCACCCAGATAAATACAGCCATATGAGAGTTGGATCATCAACAATAAGAAACGACAGCTACACACTGGGACCTTATCATATAACGCTGGCAAGTACGGATAAGGTGAAGAATATTGGCGTCCCTTTTGACTGATCACTTAACTTCGAGGCACATATGTCGGAAAAAATTAATAAAGCCAATTCAATGATGGGGATAATTCGTCACACTTTTGATTACATGGATGAACAGTGTTTTTCTACTGTTTTTAAATCTCTCGTCCGTCCACATATTGAATATGCAAATCAAGTATGGGCTCCGTTCTTAGTGAAACACAATACAGCTCTTGAAAATGTTCAGCGTAGAGCAACCAAATTAATTTTAGGTTTTAAAGAACTTGAATATAATGAACGTCTGCAAAGACTAAAATTACAAACTCAGTCTTATCGTCGCCTCAGAGGAGACATGATTGAAATGTATAAGATATTAACAGACAAATATGATACAGCTGTGACATCAAACTTTATAACTTTGAGGGATAATGAATCATCTACGCGAGGGCATCACCTAAAAATATTCAAAGGACGTTGTCGGTTAAACATTATAAAAAAAAAATTATACACCTATGTATGGATGTATGGAACAGCCTCCCACAGTCTGTGGTAGAGGCTCCATCAGTCAGTCCTTGGAGGGAAAATTAGACAAATTATGGAAAAACCACCCAATTAAGCTCGATTACACAGCCCCACCCCTATTATGGAACAACTCGTCAGACACATGCGCACCATATAGTCTGACGACAAACATCAGAGCTGGCGTAAGAGGCATCACAGTCTAGAAGCCAGAAGAGGACCTGTAAGAACCTGTAAGGAAGTTCCCGACAAAAGTGCAGATAAAATGCTTCGTTTAAGACCCGTACACGTAGCATGAGTATCGTGATAACTTTTGGCACAGCACTCATTTAGCATACAAATGTATCCGTAATTGAAACGGTCGCGGCTAGATGCCCACATAGTCAGGCAGAGTTTTAATTTATTAAAGAGGTGGCGTCACCCGCAACAGCGTCACAGTACTGCGCGTACGCAAAATGGAATAATTATTAATATTATCTAAGCCTTAATATACCTCGAGAATAACGATGTTTATGGGAACAACATCGTTGCTTGCTATTTACATTACATCTTAAAACAAATTGTCAAAAGGAACTCTGTATACTTTTCGTAATTTCAAAACGTACTTATTTATTTAAATATATATATTCAGTGTAGGCCTTTGTTAGGCGCAGTATCTTGTTTAGACTTCGAGATCTCACAATTGCCACTGGATCACAATATCATACCAGTGTTTCCCCTGGGTGAAATGATGGGCGAGGTGGTAGGGGAGCGCCGCTGGCGCGAAGCGTTGTTAGGGGGGTCCGGGGGCATGCTCGCCCGGATATTTTTTTAAACTAGCTTTAAAATGTTGCATTCTGAGGTATGTTTTAACCTTTACTCTTGAATATACAGGGGAAGATATAAAATAACAAGACACCACTTGTAAATGTAGTAATCATGATTGATAAAAGTCAGTAATCATGATTGTTTCATCGTGTTGAGGTGTGGTTTCCATTTTACCACTGGTACTCAGTAGAGGTGTGGTTTCCACTTGACCACTGGTACTTGGTTATGGTTATGTTTTATTGCACTAACCCTAGGCCTTGTTACCTCGCTGACAGAGTCAATAAAAAAGTAAACAGTGAGTTCTTATATAGCGCAGGACTGCTCAATGCGCTTTACACTTTACTCCCTGGCAGACCTGTTCAGTCGAACACCATCTCGACTTCTCTGGGAAGCATCCAGTGATATCATCTGAAGACTTTCATCATCACCTTTAAATTATTTTAATATCATAATATTATGGCAAATTGGTGGTTTATGTTCAAAAGATTATATTTTATTTGTTTGCTAGAATGCTATACAATTAATTAAACAGTCATTTATGGAATGCCACAAAAGTATGTTTCTATTAATCGCAAGAATGTTTCTCAAATTGTATCCTTTTTATAAAACAGTATAAGTTGTTTAGTACATCCAATTGCTGTGCAAACATATCATTGTCTAACCCAAGTTATTGATAACCCGTTAGTATACACGGTTTTGGGTAGTAGGCATTTTTTTTATGAGATGTGAACTTCGTTGGTTTATATTCGTAAGTATTTCACTCAAATCAACTTTCCCAAAAGTTTGTTTGCACAACTTTGTCGGAATATGTATTATATATGTAGCACAAAGATATTTTACGTATCACATTCCTTATTTTGCTAAGACAAAACCGCATAGAATATTAGTTGAATAGACTTGTGGGCATTTGCGTCGAAACCGGACCTACTTTGTCATTGATTTTGCCGCTTGAGTTTTGCATATCTTTGATACCTCAGTGAGATACAATGTAGTTCCATCATCCAACATTATCCTAGGCATATTTACCTTTAAGAATATTGCGTCTTACGTCCATTTGAGACGTAAATAGCGCCCCGGTTTGTATCAACATACGCTGCTATATATATCTTTTTACGCTCGCTGTGCGGTAACGCACGGCCGCATCGGCACAGACTAGCGCAAACCGGGTCGGTATTTGAACTTCAACAGGGTCCGGATTCGATACAAATGCCGACTAGTGAATAGGATTAGGATGCACGGTTTTTATTTGGGCTTCGAAAGAGTCCGGATTCGACACAAGTGACGTAGTGCCATCAGCCTGCACGGTTTTCACTCCCACCACCGTCATAAACCAAAACGCAAGTTACCGTTTGGGCGCCATTTTACATGAATGTCTAGATTTCTAGTATGTCGAAACTCCGCAAGGTGTCACCATTGGAGACACCGGGGATGCCGCAGGAATATTCAGTGATTGGACAACTGACAAGTGATCTCTTTTACGTTGTCCAATGACGGCTAAACGATGTTGCTACAAATCTGCGATTTTGCAGGAATATAAGTGACTTTGTGGTGTCATTACGCGCCGCTCGCAGACGTTGAATATACCGTGAAAGAACGAAAAAAAATGGGCGTATGAAATAGCTACGAGGCGGCAATTTCGGCACATTTTGGGCGAGGCGGTATAGAAAAACGGCGAGGCGGCCCACCTCGCTTGTTATATACCAGGGGAAACACTGCATACAGTAGGGAGCAAATTGTACTTGCAGATTATCGGCAATATATTCAAATGACGCTTTGCATGATTATTCGAGCAAGTCATATATTCACATAGGCACGAGTCATTGGCTCGAGTCGAATCCGAGTCATATGGCTGTCGAGTCCGGGTCGAGTCACAATTCACTGAAATGTGCGTCTCGAGTCCGACTCGAGTCGAGTCTTTGCGACTCGAGTCAACAAGACTGACAATTCCATTCCGCGATGCAGAGCGTATACTTATTTTAAATATCTCCAGGAAGAGCACACATAACGGAATCCGCACAAACAATGCTCCCCTGAAAAAGTAGAATTATATTTACAGCAAAATATGTACGATGATGATAATATATAAGCTGACATGGCACTCGGTACGGACAGACGGCCGACTGCCAATGAGAGTAGACGCGGTGAAACAGCGATGCCGAACAAAAAGAGGCAGACCGCGAGCAACTAACCGTACATCGCCACAACCTCGAGCGATACGGCCTCCGTTCATTCTCTCGTGTGGGGCCGGCTCTTTTATCTGGAACACGCTACCCGAACACCAGCGCCTGAACGACTTGCATGAACACTTTTAAAGCGCATCTTAAGACTTATAATTTCAAAGACAAAGAAAAAGGTTGATAGTGTGAACGACGCAATGTGATGCCATAATATTTCCAAGTGTCTTTTTGTTACTCTCTATCATAATCTGACCGCTGTCGCTATAATTGACCAAGGTCAACTAATGATAGAGCACTTAGGTGTTTAATAATGTATGTAACGTAACGTATAGTATAACAAACTTGTAGTCTACAAACTGGTTAAACGGGATTTGTTTCCTCAACAGTAATATGATCTTGGTAAATATTATAAATTAAATACCACGCGAGCCAAGATGACCGGTGGTAATTGGTTGTTTACAGGACTTTTGCAATATGGCTGGGATTATGCTCATACTTTTGAGCAACCGTGACCTACTAAGCTGTTAAGAATTGCTCTCAGATTGTTATTAATTAAATATTTATAAAGGTTTTCGATTGCTTTAGATATGTCTACCCTGATTCGCATGGCTCAAGGAAGATAGTTCTCAGCATAGCGAACCCCCCCCCCCACACACACACACACGCACGCACGCATGCATCAAGTCTAAATAAGCCGTGATAAAAGAAAATGTAATAGGGCCTGTAAGTCTCGCGCCTCGTTTTCGATCTGGAGACACATGGCGACATCGACTCCGTTTATGGCAGCTTAAATATTGGGGGTATGTTTTTTTTGGTTGTAATCATCGGAGTTTTTCCTAATCCTATTCTTCATACAGCGTTTAACGCGTCCCAAATGTTTTTATTTAACGATCATACACTGATATCACTCACAGTCAACCACGTGCCGAACTTTCGTTAGAATCGACCATATATATATATATACATATATATATATATATATTGTCAGTCAACAGATCGTGATTTTGTTTTTATAATGAGAAATATCGCATGTTTCTCTAAAGCGTATTTGTGTAGTGAAGTTGTTTTCGACCTTTTTGATTTCATGGCACATCTGTATGTTTTTCGATCCTCGTGACACATCGAAACACGTGTTACCATGACAATATGTTTTCTATGCATCACTCATTACATCTTTGGATAAAGAGTGACAGTTTCCTTTTTTACAGGAATGATCAAATTGTAACCAACATGTAGCATTTTTGTGTCCCTATTGAGTAAGTCACTGATCAGTTAGCCACTTTATTGTGGTTTTATATCATGTCCACGTCATGGATTAGGTCACTAATATGCAATGGAGTGTGTGTGTGTGTGTGTGTGCACGCGTGTCCGCGCGCGTTTGGGGTTGCTGAAACTGAATGATATAGGGTATACTATAATTATGTTTATATGTTTCATTTATTCTAATTATCTCATAGTGTGAGTCCAAAGGAAAGTTTCCATTTTATGTGAAGCATTCTATGGACAATAACGGTTTTTCAATTTAAGTCAAGTCAAAGGCTTGTCACAGAACAATAGAACACATCAATGTCACGATGCTGCAATTTATTGTGGAACACCGGTACGTGATGTAATTCGTCTGTCAGCTAAACGTTGTTAACATGACCTCGTCTGCGAATTAATATATTATTATTATGTATAGCAAGGTAACCTGCACTGATCGCTTCACAAAGTACGAATGCAATTCTATATTTGATAGTAGCTCAGCCGATATGTGACAATTTATGGCTGAATTGTGCGTTTTGTGATACAAGCATGACATTTTGCATACATTTAGAGCATATAAAAACAAAAATATTTGGATATAGGGCCATCTCAGATTTTGCTCTGGAAGGCGTTGGCGGCCATTTTCAAGATGGCCGCCGCAAACCTATTTCCCCATATCTTAATAACTACGCCACGTAGATCAGTCATTTTGGTACCAAAACATAGGTTCTCAGGGTCAACGATTTCAAATATGTTACTTTTGACCTTCTCTGACATACATATCTGCCTTTTTTTAAGATGGCGGTCGCTAAACTCAATGTCCCCAAATCTTAAAAATTAGGCATATAACCGTAATCGTTGCATCACTGTATTGGATATAGGTCAAAAATTACAAATATGTTACGATTGGTGTTTGCCGACATTCTTATCCGCCATTTTAATGATAGCGCCCTTAAAAGCGAAAGTGACAAAGTTAACCACAACGGCGGACATCTGAACACAGTTAATGAATGTCCAAAACTGGGTTTTTGGCTTTAGAGCAATCGTTAATTTGTCCCATGATAAAAATATTGGCTATGTTGGAGCCATTTTCCTGTTGCACAATTTAGAAAAATGGCCGCATTTTCCAAAATGATCGCATTTTCCAAAATGGCTGCCAATAATGTTTAAGGAGATTTTATTTATGGTGTTTATGTTGTAATGTGAATGAAATGGTATGTATTTTGATCTTATATCTATTCCAGGATTATTCGTAGTGATCTTCAGTGTCCATGTGTTGTCATATTTACCGCATGTAAAATAGTGTTTTAATAACATTTTCAATACAATGCTAATGTGCATATCCATCAACCTTACATAACTAAACAAAATAGGTCATGTGTTCCAAACGTGTAATTCTTCTTAAGTGCTAATGTGTTACTCCAATTCAGTTCCAATGATTATGACAGGCGGCAATACATATTGATATTATATATATATATATATATAATATAAATATATATATATATATATATATATATATGATAGTGTTAGCATGAATCGGTAGGGTCATGTGGCTGCGAGTACGTCACATAACCATATATAGCGGAGACCGCGCTTCGTTTAGAACATGTTTTCTGTCAGGCGATGTAAATGCCGAGTGTAGTGATAATGAAACGAATAGGTGATCTTCAGAATGTAGGGCAGGTAATCCATAAGATTATAACAGCATTGTACATCTTATTTCCAAAAGAACAGTATCATTGTCATACTTTCTGAATGGCCAAAGTATACAAGGTGGTAGACCAGCCTGACCATGGGACACCGAGTGTACAATGTCTGTCAACAAATTGGAACAAATGCGTTCTGCGTGAGGAGGATACACAGGAGGTGCCCCGCTTATTCAAAACGTGACGCAGGGAGTAGGTTACAAGACTATCACTGACGACATCATGGATTTCAACAGGGTTGGTTGTTTGCCTAAAACAATCAAGCTGTAAAGGTTAGATGAAGGTAAGGGCATTGAGGCAACTTTCCGGCAGCACAAAGCCACATGGCATGACTCGTATAGATTGCAGTTCAACAAGACAAAACTTCAGCGGGCAGAGAAGAAAAAGATAGTTCACATTGAAGACAATGCAGCTGTTTCCAAGAAGTTCACCCGTCAAATTGTGGCAGAGACACCTTCCATCGAAACATGTCTCTTCTGTGGCATGCCTCCAGCTGGAGAGTCTTTGCGCAAGGCTGCTGAATTACAACTGCTGGACTCATCTCATATATTGAAGAATACACGGACAGTCTGACAGACCAGGCAAATTTGTACAGTACCCGAATCAAACAACTGGGAAATGGTGTAACGGGAAGTGTCCACTCCGTCCACTCCACCAGACTTACGAATAGAATACTTGCTTACTTTCCAGATATGGAAGCTCACAAGCAAAGCCGAGATGTGGTTTTCGTTTGCAATGAAGATGTTGGATCGGTAATACGAAACGCGTGTGAAAGTGATGCTGATAACGACGCTGTTCATGTTGCAAGGCCGCTAACATAGTCAGGAGAGACATGTTCAAAATTATATGGGAATTCAGTGGTTCATTTGGAACCAAATGCCAGGAGGAGTCTGTGCCAGTTTCACTCTTGGTATTAGTAGATATGATGTTGAACGTCACAAACTTTCCAGGCTGCATACAGCGTCGCAAATACGTAATTATGATCTGGATCAGTTCTTTCAGCATGAAAACCAGGCGTATCCACCAGCGTTATCACAAATGGGCAAACAGCGAAATGGGACACAGTCTGATGTAGTCGGCTGCTTGGAAGACCTCGTTCCTGTACAAGACGATTCCCCCACTCATACCGTACAAGTCATCATACTTGATGGGGCTGCAATCGTCAACATGCTTCGACCAGGTTTTGCTGACATTCTCTGATTATGTGACACAAGTTTGACAACATGTCACAAAAAACATTGGATCAATTAATGATATTCCCATTGTTGTACTTTATAAAATAAACAATGTATTCAGCTTGTGTGGCGTTTTGAGGGTAACACAAACTTAATAACATGAAAATAGGAAGGAAAGGAACGAGCTTTGATACCCCTATCATGGATTAAGCTTAGCAGATTATATGTAAAATAGCAATTTGGAAAATAACGCCAGATGAAAAATAGCCGCCATTTTAGAAAACAAGGCCGATACGAATGTCCGACAAGATCAAAAGTAGCATATTTGAAACAGCCGCACTCAAAAACCTAAATTTTGACACCACAGTTGTTTTTCTGGGTGGTTTAGTTTAGGTATGAGGAAAATTGGCTTTGAAAGGCGTCATCTTTAAAAATGGCAGATAAGAATGTCGGCGAAGACCAATCGTAACGTATTTGCCATCTTTGATCTATAACCAATACAGTGACACAACAATTACGGTTTTATATGCCAAATTTGTTGAGATATAGTCAGCTTAGCGACCGCCATCATTAAAAATGGCAGATGTGAATGTCACAAAAGGTCAAAAGTAACATATTTGAAATCGATGACCACGAAATCCTATGTTTTGGTACCAAAATGACTGCTCTACGTGGCGCAGTTATTAAGATATGGGGAAAATAGGTTTTCGGCGGCCATCTTAAAAATGTCATACTTGTATCATAAAATGCACAGCTCATACACATATCGGCTGGGCTAATGGTACTTAATGTCAGTGGTGTGAGTGTTTACCACAGGTCTGTGTGATTATGTACTACTGTAATGTAGTTACTATAACATGTGTACTATATTAGGCAGCAGTAGCTAGCTTTACTATTATAACATAATTACACGGCTTATCGTCAATTTTCACTGGACAAAATGGATGGTTTGTAGTGCATGCGCTTCACGCTATTCGCGTTCAACTTCTGCTACCAGTTAATTCCATTTTTGGGAGCGAAAAGGGAACCGTGTGCGTTAGTCTCCCCTGCTGGTAATAGTATATCTATAGACAAACCCTAAATTTGCCTCCACGACATCTTGGATACTTCGCACCTTGCGGCCCAAGGCTAATCCGTTAGAGATCGTGGAGCCCCTTAGGTCAATGCCTAGGACCCACATGTGTGTGGACACGTCCTGATGCTGCAATAATCCAGTCCACTATGGTCAAATAATAAGGAGGAGATGGGTCCTGTCTAGCCTTGGTTGACAGCCTGTCTACGAGATGGTGTCTCGGAACTAAAACGCACCCTAGGTAGCCGTAACGAAGCACCTTAGTACTAGCTAGATGAGAACGTGAAACATGTCACCATGTATGACGTAATAACTAAGTAATGTCACGAAGATGGCGATTTTATAGATCCACGCCTAATTAAGTTCGCCGCCTCTGGTCAGTTGTTTGTTATGAGGTGTTAGCGATGAAGGAAGCACAATGTGGTTTGAACACTTGCGGTTTTTTATTTTACGTATTTAACACAAACCCTTTGTCGTTGACGCCCATCGTGTTTCTTTATACCGTGTATACACAGAAAACCTTAATAAACTTCACTTTAAACCGGCTTAAGACATACAATTGTTCGCAACGTCACGCGTCCGTTCTACAGTTGTTCCAAGCAACGTCACTGTTGTACACGTGAAGTTAAGTCGCTTAATTAAACCGCTTACGCTCTGTGTGGATGAGCATATTGTTTATGTCATTCGATACTTCATCAATCCGAGTCCTATTAATGTCCTCTGAAAGCGGAATCCATTCATGTTAACTGACTGACTATTCGTAGTCTGCATGATACATTTCTTCGCTGACTATTTAAGTGTTTCAACAATGCAGTGCACATTTTTGATAACTACAATGTAGTTAGCTCCTAGTCAAAACTGACACTCAGTTGGAACTTACGCTGGCACTTTGATTCAAGTTCTGTTCTTGCAACCGCTTGACGTAACGTGTGTTACGTCCCATTTTGTAATAAACGACCCATTTTCTAATATGAACCCATAATAAAATCGGGCCCATTTTGTAATAAAGACCCATTTTGTAATAACAACAATTCCATTTTGTAAGAAATCTATAAACGCATTCTGTAATAATATGAGACCCATTTTGTAATAATTTCCGGGATGCCCATTTTGTAATAACATGCAGGCTCAAAATGTAATAACAACAACTAACCATCAACTCATGTAAAAAATGTGAATATATTGAATACAACACGTGCATCCTACATGCGCGCGCGCGCGTACACACGCTACGAAGGTGAAGAATAATGTACGGTGATGACGGAGAAAAGAAGATGATGAATATGGATATAAAGTTGACGATGAAGACGAAGCTCATGATGATGATGATGATGATGAAGTTTGATGACGGTGATGACTATGGTGAAGACGATTGTGATAACGAAAATGAAGATGTTGAATAAAATGAAGATCAAGTAGATGGCGAAAATAGGAATATAATGTTGAAGACAATGACGGTTATGCATATGAATATAAAGATGATGATGGAGAGTAAGATGACGAAGAAGAAGGCGATGATGACGGCGATGATAATGATTATGCAGCTTTTGATGAAGTGATGCTAAATAATATCGATGAACTCGAAGGTGTCCATGGTGATAATGGTGAACTTGAAGATGACCTTGGCACAAAGTATAATCAGCTGTTCCTCAAAATACTGAGGTTGATGCTTTCACGATTGTTTACCAATTTTGTAAACCATGTGCGATTAAGTGTAGGTCTTATAGTATGCAAATTGATCTTACAAAAGGTCATAGGATGACCCCGTGAAATTGCCAAATGACCCCCCCCCCCGGAGTTCGTGACCTCCAGTGTGAGAGCCAGGTTTACGTTAAGTGTTACATAACGTCACGGAGCTTCACCATAGACAGTGGAATGCCGAAACACGAGCATCGCTCTGTTAAGGCCATATTTTATAAATAAAGCGTTTTATGTTTATTCCATTCGCAATCGGGCAGTTTATCCGAAGCAATACACACATACAAACACACACACACACACACACACACACACACACACACACACACACACACACACACACACACACACACACACACACACACACACACACACACACACACACACACACACACACACACATACACACACACACATACATTACATTTTGAGCCAGCTGTTATTATAAAATGAGTTTTGTAGTAACAACCCATTTTGTAAAAACAGCATATAACATATACATGTATATTACATTTTGGACCTGCTGTTATTACAAAATGGGCCTGATTTTATTACAAAATGTTTTGATATCACAAAATGGGTCGTTTATTACAAAATAGGTCGTAACTTTGGCAAGGCGTTACGGATGTTTAATAAATAGGAGATGTTATCTTTCTTGGAGTCATTGTTTCGTTTGATAGTTTCTATCAGTAAATGTATGTTACTTTTCTACTAGTTATGCAGTACAAAAGTCACGCACGCTGGTATGATCCGTGTGTGCTACGGCACAACGGTAGAGAAACACTCGAATAGTGGACATCATTCCGAATGTACTTACTATTACCAAACCCACTGCGATCTGCATAGAACGCTGATAAGTGCTATCTCGCATTCAACAATACCAAACTTACTATGCACATTTGATTAATGTGGATATTTTGACTCTACCGAACCCCGTTATTATGAAAAACAATAAAGTATCGTCCTACTTTTGCTGGGGAACATAAAACACTTTTATTTTTAGAATTTGTGGTGTCGCCCAAAATTCGAAATATGCGCTGACCCGGTGCTCACTAACCACCTATTTTGCCGTCGGATCAGCAACTTTGTTGAGTTACTGGTCCGTGTGACTGCCTACTTTTACGGGAATATTGCAAAATTTAACAGCAGTAGGTCCGTTGCACAAGTGTTTGTAATCGTGAAACGCGGCGTTAACGTAACACACACGATTTGTTTTGGAAAAAAAGCCGCCAATACAAAAATTGGGAGAAACCGCTTTGATCAACCAATTGTGGACGTTCAGTATTAGTACAAAATGACACAGCAGAGCGTCACACTCTGGCAGCTAAACATTTGGGGACTTCTGCTGCATGGCGGAATTGGGTGTCGAGGAAGGACTAGTCATAGGGGAGGCTTTTTTAGTGAGCGTCAGCCAACGAATATTCACCACGTTCCGACGCCAATGTAATATGCATGCAATTAAAACTGACAATAAAGAACTACTAAAATCTAAGGACATTTATGTTGTGGAAACATGTATCCAAGTGTTGAATGACTGTGTTATTACGTGTTATTAGATGTAACCGTGTAACAATTTACTTTTTAAATTGCAGGCAGACCGGCAAGGAGCAGTGCTACGATTGCTGTCATTTCACACTCGGGTAAGCCTTTATGAGAATTATGTCATTACAGTTATTGTCAACAAACTGTAGTAATTTAGTTTTGTGCAATGCAACAGAAATCTAAATAGCATATTAGTACTGTTTAATGTTTAGTTGTCCGGATGAAATGTGTTAATTAAACATGTAGTGTGTGAGTGCGCGCGCGTGTGTGTGCGTGCGCGTATATATATAAATATATATATATGTGATTGCGTGTGTACGTGCGTGCGCTTGTGTGCATGCGTCGTAAGATACACATGTCTTTTTCTTCAAAGCAGAACGTGAAAGATGAATGTTTCATTTGATACATTTTTGTACTCGGTATATTTGCATATGTCCCGCGTTCGTTGTTTTGTGTTTTTGTGCCCCAGCCATCTAGGTCTTGTGGCTTTTGTTCGTTGTTTTATGTTTTTTGCCCCAGCCATCTAGGTCTTGTGGCTTTTGTTCGTTGTTTTGTGTTTTTGTGCCCCAGCCATCTAGGTCTTATGATTTTTGTTCGTTGTTTTGTGTTTTTGTACCTCAGCCAACTAGATCTTATGGTTTTTGTTCGTTGTTTTGTGTTTTGTGCCCCAGCCAACTAGATCTTATGGTTTTTGTTCGTTGTTTTGTGTTTTGTGCCCCAGCCATCTAGGTATTGTGGCTTTTGTTCGTTGTTTTGTGTTTTTGTGACACATCCATCTAGGTCTTATGGCTTTTGTTCGTTGTTTTGTGTTTTTGTGCCCCAGCCATCTAGGTCTTATGGCTTTTGTTCGTTGTTTTGTATTTTTTGCCCAAGCCATCTAGGGCTTATGGTTTTTGTTCGTTGTTTTGTGTTTTTGTGCCCCAGCCATCTAGGTCTTATGATTTTTATTCGTTGTTTTGTGTTTTTGTACCCCAGCCAACTAGATCTTATGGTTTTTGTTCGTTGTTTTGTGTTTTGTGCCCCAGCCAACTAGATCTTATGGTTTTTGTTCATTGTTTTGTGTTTTTATGCCACATCTATCTAGGTCTTATGGTTTTTGTTCGTTGTTTTGTGTTTTTGCGTCCCAGCCATCTACGTCTTGTGGCTTTTGTTCGTTGTTTTGTGTTTTTGTGCCCCAGCCATCTAGGTTTTATGGCTTTTGTTCGTTGTTTTGTGTTTTTGTGCCCCAGCCATCTAGGTTTTATGGCTTTTGTTCGTTGTTTATGTTTCTATGAACGTGGTGGCGTAGAGATTAGAGCACGGGATCTTCAATCGAGTAAATCCGGGTTCGAATCTTCTTGCTGCGATTTCGAAGCTTCCTAAATTTCGTTCACACCACGTTGTCTCAGTTCACTCAGCTGTATGAATGATTAACTGGCAATATATAGTCATTGATACTTGTCTACGAATAATCATACAGCAATGATTGCAACGTGGCTGAATGCTTCCCTGAGAAGTGGAGATGGTGTTCGATTGAACAGGTCTGCCAGGCAGTAAAGTGTAAAGCGCTTTGACCAGTCCTAAGGACTGGATACAGCATTATATAAGAACTTACCTTCTACGGTATAAATCAGTATGTGGCTATATGTAGCGGTGGATGTACGTGTACGAATATTTTTCGCGACGTAATTGCGGGTGGCTGAATACTTCACATAGAAATCTAGACCGCGTTCGAATGATTAGGTCTGCAGATGTGAAATGTAAAAGGCATTAAACAGTCCTAACGATTTGGTTACGCGCTATAGAAGAACTTAATCGTTGTGGTTTTTGTTCGTTTTTCTGTTATACGACCACCTGGGTCTTGTGATCTTTGTCTGTTTTGTTTTTTATCAAATTGGCTCGTAAGATAACGATCAATTTTGATCTTAGTAGGATTCGCCCTTTCCACAGCAAATGTTTTTTTGATATTATGTATTTTATTACTTGGATATTTTGTTAATTAGTATTGTATATATTACATTTTAATTTCAAAATATGTATGTATACCTTGCACTGCTTTGCAATGCTGTTGGGGAAATAAATGTTTCCTATATTTCTCCTTTGTTCATTGCTATATGTTTCTATTCCACGGGCGTGTCGGTCTTACTGCCTTTGTTCGTCATTTTGTGGTTCTGTAGTACGGCCTTTATTCGTTGTGTCACGTTGCTACCGAAATGACTTAGATTGTTAACCAATATCAGGACTTGGAGTTGGCATGTGTGTTTTGTGTTTTATAGCAGGGCCGTGTTCGACGGACGACACAGACATTAACAGTGGAGGGCGCGGCGTGCCGATGAACGTGCTCATCTCTGGCGACTTGTCTCTGGTAGGGTACCGTCTGGCACGGCGGCTCCTGCACGAAGGTCACCGGGTTACGCTCATGCAGCACGTCGACCAGGAACTGCGACTTCCGTTGAAGGACAGTCGGGTAATATCCGACCTGCTCGGGGAACTGATTGCGACAGGAGACCGGTTTTCCACCCGCTACACAACGACCTGCAGCCCGGTGTCGAAACGTGCGCAATCGGGGACGTCTTCCTTCACCCACGTCGTCTTCATCGCAACAGCCTTGCAAGGAAGCGGGTCTCCTAGCGCGGTCTTCGTGCGGCATTCACTGCGGTGCCTCACGAACCTACTGGAGGGAACGAAGCTAGACAATCCTCGACCAATTTTCACACTCGTCGTCAAAGCACACGACCCTGCTAGTGAGTTGTACAGCAAGAGAGGGAACGTCAAGTTCGATTCCGTAATGGATTCCGCAATGGAGATCGTGCTGCGTGTGTATTCGTCCCTGCATAGCACGCCGGTGATAAGCGTGAAATTGTCGTCGGACATCGACAGGGAAGTATCAACGGCGGCTTCAGAGGCGTCTCTGGTTGTCGAGAGGGTCACCTCGTCAATTGTCGTTGCCATGCAGAAGCTGTCTAGGTGCGAAGACACGTACGTCGTCCGAGCGACCGATACTTATTGGGAGTTCGCGCATCAACATCTGATGTCGTGGTCTCGGCTTCTGCCCTGGAACGCACATAGCCATCCCCCATCAGACACCGTCGCCGCAGAGGGGGCAGATGTCGTATTAACGACTTACCTCACGTCGAAACAGGACCCGCAACGCAAGGTCTTTGCGCCGCGGAACGACTACAACTACGTATCAAACTGGCATTCGAGCATGCGTGATATCGGGATCAAGGGTGTGGTCTTTCACGACGGGCTTTCACCTGAATTTAGGTGCGTCTGTTTTCCTCCTGGGCGGCTTGCATGCCGATAGTCCTATTTTCAGGTAGTAGTCTCCGACCACGTTTTTTTAATTCCCCATAGGTTGAGGGTTCATACCGATTTAGGTAAAACAATTGTTCGCAACGGAGTACGACTAAATGTAGTGGTAGCACTTCCGCCTGGCATGCCAGCCTTCTGAGTTTGAAACCCGGATCCGGCAGGCATGATATCTGGTGTAAAAACCTGGCTCTCAACATTGGGGACTGTGTATCCCTCGTGAATCGGAGATCACGTTAATGTCGATCTCGTCTCAATTTGGGACGTGAAAGAATCACTGAGGACGATAAGCACCTTGGCAGTGACCACCCTCTGTGCCCGCAAATAAAACGTTGGTATGGCGATAATGCTCTGAAAAGGCTGACTAGTTGAATGAGACCTCATAAGACCAATATATTGTAACCACAATAATACAGTCTAGTCAGTTAATAGAACGCTGTCGAGCGCTAGAAACAGCTAGAAGTACTAATTTTCTCTAAATATTTATCTTTTACGTTTGTTGTTTTGTACTGCTGGAGAAAATAACTTTACCAGCAGTAGGTGATAACAAATAAATAAAATAAATAAACACAAATAAAATATATTGTCATGTAATTTAAATCAGCATAATAAGCTTGCGGAAAGACGTTCAAGAAGTTAGATATCTGAGGTGTGCAAACATTCGCATTTCGCAAAGAAAATCCATACCTATTATGCAACTTAACATCTTGCAAAATATGTCGTTATGCGAACGCGTTCAAGCAGTATTTTGCTGATGAATTTCCAACAATTTTACTATTGCAGTTTCAGTCATGGTAATTTTGACCTTGATGTGGTTGTGATTAAAATGTACTTACATCCGCCAGGGAACGGATGCAGTCGGAAGTGACGTTCCAAGAGATATCTATCGGTTATCTGTCGATGAACGACGATCGCTACTTCCATTTCCTCAGGTATGTTATAATTAACTGATTTTTTTATACCTAATCTTTTGATTTATGATACGTGAAATGTGGTATAAATGTACATTCGGGGCGTTGTTGGAGAATTTTCGCGGTGAGTTCCAGATTTTTGCCGGAGTCGCACTTAACCCTTGTTGTTATTTGTTTTTAAATCGAATTCTCTTTCTCAAGCGGAACTATGTTCCATTAGCGGTGGGAGCGCGCTGAAATAGGTGGGAAAACGGGGACTTTACAACAAAAAACATCTGAGATGTAGATAAAATTTCTGTTTCTTCAGGTACATCGAAAGTCGCCCGAACATCAAATATATACTGTTCGCCGACATCTCCGATGTCATCGTTTTGCGCAATCCTTTCGAACTGATGCGGCAGCTGGGAGACCATCTGTACATAGGCGACGACATGGACGGTTATCCACTGGTTGGCACGTTGCGGTGGACTTACAACAAAATCAGTGCGTGCTTCGGCAAGGGTTTCAACAACAAGGGGGAGACCAAGTCGCTGGCAAAGTTCTCCGTGGTCTACAATGCCGGCATTATCGGCGGCCCCAGGCATATCATACTGCGCTTTCTGCGCCTTCTGACGGCCGTGTTGAGCGAACTTGCTGGGGACAACTGTAACACGGCGGCGGTGAACTATATTGCACACAAGTACTTCGATGACGTCACCTTCTGCGGATTTCCGTTGACAAGTAAATATAAAAAGTACGAGACTAAGCAGTCGGGAACTTATTTGATTCACAAATAAAATCACAAATATAATGCAGGTAGAGCACACGGTTGATATGCAATATCTAGATATTCAAACATACTGGAACTAGTTAATACAACGAATATGTCTTGATTTGTATACACCTGTCTCTATAAATACACCACAAACACACACACACACACACACACACACACACACACACACACACACACACACACACACACGCACGCACGCACGCATGCGCGAGCGTCTATGGAACAAGTCGCTTTATTGACCTTGCCCTTCTCGGCATAGAGAGGACGCCTGTACAACAGAAAGACTTCACGCAAGTTATTGATCTGTTTACATCTCAGTCAATGCGAGAACAGTAGTCTTGGTGTGAAGTTACCCTTCTTTGATGTGCATAGTTATGTATCTTTGTAAATGCGTTCATGTTTGAGGATTCGTTGTGTATTTTACAATAAACAATTCCCAATTCATATCAAATGCAAAAGTTAACTTTACTGATGGTGTTCACAATTATTTGCAACAGTATGCCATAGCAAACAATTATAATGTATTCATGCGAGTATTTTCAAAATTGCACGGTAGTGTGACCGGTTCAGTTTGGTCAGAGAGGAAACATAAAATATATTTTATGTGTCGTGGGGGTGGCGTGGAGGCGTTAAGGTGGGAGTGGGGGCCCCGCCAGATTGTGTTTTGGACGCGCCAATAACCATCACTACGCCACTGTCGCCGTTTTTAGTTATACCTTGTCACCGCTTTGACCGAGTTTGTCGCCGTTTTTATTGTCGCCGTACTACGCCGATTCTCCACGTGATCAGTGAGTGGGCTGTAAGCGGTGTATGTTAAGGTCCTACAAAGTTGCATTTTTAATTCCGATTCGTCGAGCAGTCTGCATCTTGCAATGTGATAAGGTGCTGCGTTGAAGGTATGGAGCACGGACAGATGTAGGCAAACTTTCAGCAGAATTAGTAGCATGTGTCAAAAGTGAGGTTTTTGAAGTATTGATTTGGGTCAAGCCAATTATCGACCATTATCGCTGTTGACAGCTATCTTCGCCCCACATTCGTCATACCTGTCTGTTATTATATCATCGTTCGTTGGCCACCATTTCTGCGGGCGATAAACAAACAGACAGAACGGCACAGTCAGTGACTAAGTCGGTTACGGATGAACGAGCAACTGAACCAGCAATGGAGTCTCCGCATCAAGAAGATGACTTTGCGGCATTTGTTCGCACGGCTCTGACTAGCTTGAATAGCAAGCTTTATAGCATTATTACACATCAGACTAGCTTGGAAAAAACTGTCAAACATTGATGACAGAGTCACGGGCCAGTCGACTGTGATTGCGGTCTTAAGTAAATTGGTCGAATCCAGTGCCTGTAACATAAAAGACCAGCAAAACTGCGTTGCGGAAATGAGCAAGGCGCTCGATAAAGCAAGCCGCGACCTGCAATTCGCCACCACAGCTATCGCCAAATTTGAGGTGAAATTTAACGTATCGGAGACACATTCCCGCGGTTTCAATGTTCGTCTGCTTGGTGCGCCTGAGACAAACGTCGGAAAGTTGCAGTTCTATCGTAGACCACGTTATTCAAGACATGTTTGCGATGAAAGGCAGTGCCATTGATATGCGCACCGAACTTGTAAACCGCAAAAGGAGAAACCACAACACATCATTACGCGCTTTTATAGCAGAGATGTACGGGGATCGGTGATGAGAGCGGCTCGCGCGAAGCTCGCGAATACACCGTACAGCCTCGTGGACGACTTAACGAATGTGGACTTAACAGAGAAACAACGAGTTCGCCCCTACATGGAGGATCTACACAAGCGCAATAAAAGGCCGACTTTCCGAAATGGGAAGTTGTAGACGGAGGGCCGTGAAGTCGCGGCAGAAGACATAAAAACATTCCTGGACAGCCTTCGTTAAGGCACTGGTGGTAATGTAAGCATTAAAAAACAGGACTTTACAATGTAATATTCTTCGTCGTAATTTTTTCGTCGATCTAAAACGACGTTCCAGTTTGTTAGTATTCATGGACACTTAACTTCAGGCCTATATACTAAAAGCCTATAATATAATTCTTTGTCACTTGATAATATAACATAATACCTTTATAATATACGTTAACTATTGGAAAACACGCTCCATACCTTCGTGTTTTGTATTTTAATGGCGCAAATTGTGTCAACATTTATGTTCAACGTTTCCATTGCTTTATTTTTTATATGTTTGGAATAGTTATTCTACGTCCGCATGCATCTGTGTGACCTTCTCCCCCCTGGTGTACTGTACTAAATCTTTGTACCACAGTGTATGGCGCACAATTTAAATAATAATTCTTTGGAGGATAGAATATTGTCAAACTATGGAGGTTCGGTTGCAAATAACCTAATACAGCTTCTTTGTAATGCAGATGATCAATTAGACGATTTAACAATGCTTATTCACTCACTCTGTATATAGACACCACATACTTAAAAGACGCTCTCGCCGCTACCGAAGATAAGTTCACTATTTTCAGCTTAAATGTTCAAAGCATTATTTCAAAATTTAACTAGATTTACCCACTCTTACTAGAGCTAAACAACAAAGACGCCGGTTTCAGTGCCATATGTTTGCAGGAAAGCTGGTTTTCTGATGACGCAGACCTATCTCAATAGCAATTACCAAATTACAACATCATTCATCAAGGCAAAAATGTTTCCGGTCACGGAGGTCTACATGTACGTTATTCATATATTCATATATTGTAAGGCAATTATAAGACTCATCCGATGTCTGTGAGGGGCTTTTTATTAATATATTTGGTGCAAATCTAAATAAAAAGAGCACAATAGGAAATATATGCAGGCCGCCGAAACAAAATAATAACGAGTTAAGTATATCCATATTTATATAAGAATTTGCATCGATACTTTCAAAATTTGGACATCAGAATGCAGAAACTATAATAACTGGCAACTTTAACATTGACCTGTTGAAAGTGAACGACAAACAAAAAGTCGGCGACTATTTTAATTTATTTTGCACAAATGGGTTTTATCCAAACATTACCTCACCGACTCGTTTTTCTCGAAATAGCTGCACACTTATTGACCAGACATTATGCAGGATTTCAAGTCACTACAGCTTCCACAGCAGGTATAATTATGAGCAAGATAACCGATCATTTACCGTATTTTATAATTTTCGATAAATTGTTATCTAAACAAAGTGCTCCCAAATGGGTGACAATCAGAACAAACAATGAAAAAGGCAACAAAACAATATTACGAATCTGTAAGGCAATCGTACATCAAGCATCAGTAAAATATAAATAAGCGGTCAGATCCAAACACAAATTATAACTTCTTTGAAGGTATACTCTCCCGACTGTATGACTACCATTTTCCAGCAAAAACAGTTAGATACAATAAGTACAAACACAAACAAATCAAACCGAATAACCACTGGAATAATCAATTCAATAAAATATGAAGACAACCTGTATCGCAAATTAAAACATATGGGGCAAAACTTACAATGCGTCATTGATAAATCTTCGCGTCTATAAAATATCTTAAATAGAGCTATCAGAGAAGCGAAACGCATTCTCTACACAAACTTATTTGAGCAATATAAAACTAACATCAGAAAAACATGGGATACCATTAAACAACTCTTAAATAAAAGCCATAATCAATATGAATGTCCTAAACCTTTCAATATAAACGGAGTACATATCTCGGACAATTGGGAAATCGCGCATAAATTTAACGAATTCTTTGTAAATATCAGCAATAAACTGGCGGAAAAGTTACCCTCTAATAGACAACGTTTACTAGCTACTCCAGCTACTTAAAGAACAAATCTCCGTTCACTTTTATATTCAAACATGTTACAGAAAAATATATACTGTCAGTTGTAAAGGAATTTTACCAAAAAATAGTGCAGGACAAGATTCAATCTCCATACATTGAAATCAGTCTGCTAATTGCCAAGCGTTTGTCTCTCATGCTTAATCAATCGCTTAACACCAGAATTTTCCCACATAAATTAAAAATTGCAAACGTTATTCCTCTGTATAAGAAAAGACGATAAAACGCTGCTAGATAATTACAGACCAATCTCGTAGCTGCCGTCTATCTCCAAAGTCTTCGAAAGAATTGTGTACAACCAACTATATGAGTATTTAACTACAAATGGAATGTTACTGAAAAGTCAGTACGGTTTTAGAAAAGCAGATTCAACGTAAATGGCTACACTGGAAATGACAGACACTCTTTTACAAAGCCTAGACAAGGGGAATATTCCCATATCAATTGTTTTAGATCTGTCAAAAGCATTTGATACACTGGACCACTTTATTTTATTTTAAAAACTTGAACACTACGGCATAAAAAGACACCTTTAAACAGGACAATCAGTTATCTCACACGAAAGCTCCAATTTATACAACTCGGTGATGTAATATCCAATAAATTACCCATCTCTACAGGTGTCCCCCAGGGTTCCATATTGGGACCATTGTTATATATCCTATAAATATTTAAATTATATTCATCAATTCAATGCGATACTATACGCCGATGACACTACCCTAACAGGACCACTCTACTCCTTCAAATCGACTTCAGATGTGATCGATAACATTACCCTAAGCATAAATAACGAATTGAAACAAATAAGTGAATGGTTGTCAGTAAATAAACTGTCTCTTAATGGTAGCAAGACGAAATATATGTTGTTTCGTTTTCTACAACGTTGTACCGCGGGTATTGAATTAACGTTAAAAATAGATTACCAATACATTGATCATGTTTAAGAATTTAATTTCTTAGGCATAACTATCCATGAAACTTTAGATTGGACAGCTGACATTGAAAAATTGCCATAAAATATCATGATATCTTGGTATATTATATAAATTAAAGCATTTCTTACCTACATGTGCTTCAAAGATAATATACAAGTCGTTAATTGCGCTACATTTCAATTATACTATTTTATTGTGGGGCTATAATTTAAACAGAATTTCGAAATTGCACAAAAAGGCGATCAGAATTATAACCCGTAGCAAATATAATTCCCATACTGAACCTCTAATGAAATCACAAAATTTATTGAAAGTCGACAACATTTTCTCGCGAAAATGTATGATATTTTATCATAAATTTGTGAATAGTAACGTTCCTTTTTTGTAAATCTTTATTTTTACAAAATACCACACACCATGGCCATCACACAAGGCAAAGTCACTATATTACTATTCCGTACAGTCGTACCTCCCGAGCCAGAAAGTGTATAAGATACTACCTGCCAGCTCTACTCAGAAACATGCCACCTAGATTTACGGAAAAGGTTAACACTCATACACGGTTTCTCTTTGTATCTGAAGAAATATATTTTGGATCAATACTAAGAGACTTGCACAATTGTTAATTACTATACATGTAGGCATACACAATAACTTGTAATTTTTTAAAGTGAATAGTTTTTGTTATATAATAAACAGCCTATACGCTCGTATTTGCATAAATAAATTTGAAACTACTAGGATTTCTTAATTGTATCCTCTATTTACTAACAGGCCGATTACCATGTGCATTCCCGAATCAGAGCAGCCCTGGTTATGAAGATCTAACATGCCTCTGCCTTTCAGTGTTTGTGTGGTGTCTTGTCTCCCATAATGTATAAAAGTGTTTCTTAAATATATGCACACACAAGGAATCTAGTTATAAAAAGATTGTATTTAATAAATGATACTTTTAATCAAATATATACCTATATTAATATCTTTAAAAAACATGTATTAATAATGTAGTATAATCTATATTAATATATTTAAAAAAAATCTAGCTATGAAGTAATTGCGACTAAAAGCAAATTATATATTTTAGTACAAACTGAGCACGGTATTTTGTTCTCCAATGAAATGTTTTCTAAAGAAATGAGATAGCCATTTTATAAATCACATGTAGGCCCACCACAGCTATGCTGGATTATGGCGGCCTTGTGTATATTGTACCGAATCGCATTACATTTTACGGTGTGCAACACAGTGGGAGGAAATGTAAATGAATGACATAATAGTCAATTAAACAATCATTTACATGATCTATTTAGTTTTAATTGACTAATTGCATTAAATGTTATACTTCCATGGGTGGCTCTCACGCTAGCGGCTTTTAAGCCCTAGTGAGAGTCTCCCACATAGACTAACTATTGTTAAATTTGTGTTGCATTTTGTGCCTTTGTTTGTTTATTGTCGAATACATATGTTCCAATTCCAATTCTACTTCTTCTTTTTTATATTCGATATCGCTATTCACGGGTCTAATAATAATAATAATAATAATAAAGTAACTTCTATTGCGCCTTAACGTGTGGAAACCAAGCTGAAAAGCGCATCAAGACAAAAGGGTTGGTCAATCTCAAAAAGCAATATTCAAGTTGTCAACAGATGGATTGATACGCCAGGGGGTTATGGTGGATAAGGAGGTTTGCAAAGATAAGTAGATAAGTTTTATAAAACGTTTTTAAATCAAGGCGGAATTGTATAATATTTTCAACTGATCTAACATAATAACATATTCTGGATTATGCAGATTGCATTGCCATCTTCTGCACATCGCGTGCTGACCTCGTCCTCGTCCTCAAAGAACTCTGCTCTATAGCCAGTGTTGTTGGCCTTTCCATCAGCTGGGCCAAAACGAAAGCGACGGCAATATGCGCAGACATTGATTTACTCAACCCCATCACCATCAATGGCGAAAACATCGACTTTGTTGATGAGTTTACTTACCTGGATTCCGTCATATCTGCCGATGGCTCTGTCGACCACGAGGTCGCAGTTAGAATTGGCAAAGCAGCGAGTGCAATGAAACGACTGTCAACTGCTCTGTGACGCAGACGTTCCATCTCGCGGGGTACTAAGCTAAAGATGTTCAATGCTCTCGTCATTTCCATCCTTCTATATGCCTCTGAGACCTGGCAACTGACCATTCAACAGGCCAAGAAAATCGATGCTTTCGCCATAAAGAGCCTCCGATGTCTCGAGAATATAAAGTGGTTTCATTACATCAGCAATAACACGATCATGGAACATACTGGTCAGAAGTATGCATCAATACTCATCACCCAGCGACGCCTTCGATGGTTCGGCCACCTGCAACGTAAGGCACCAAACTACCCTGCCGCTCTATTATACAAAAAAACCGGCTGGAAACGGCGCCTTAGGCACCCTCGCCGTCGATGAATCGACTGTGTTAAGTACGATTTGGATGGCCTGGGCCTCACGCTTGAGGCGGCCGAGCAGCTGGCCGTTGACCGCCCCACCTGGAAGGCGATGATAAAGAATGTGGTGTGACCTTTACGCTGGATATCCGGCAAGAGCTCTAAGTCAAGTCAAGTAAGTCAAGTAACATATTCCAAAGAGTTGGTGCAGCAACATAAAATGCCCTAGTTCCAATGTTAGTGTTCACTCTAGGAAAAAAAATTAAGTCAGAACTAGATGTTGGAAGCAGGAGAGGTTTTCTTACAGGAGTAAGCAGTGAATGTAAATTAGATGGTTGCGCACATGAAAGTGCCTGATGTGTAATGGTACAGTTCGCAAAACATTACATGTTATCGGACAGGAAGTCAATGCAAAGACGGAGCAGCGATTTTCGTAAGCGTAGATTTATAAAGTTGTTTCTGCTTCGCTACAACATACCTGGGCAGTCAGCGATTGGATTGGGTCATTTTAATAGTTCGTAAGCAGCTTGTTGATATTGTTCTAATGCGTCTTGACGTCGTCTGTATGTTGTAAATGTTACAGCCCCGTAAGGAAGTGCGAGAATTACAACATATATGTAGACCTTTTGTCTTGTATGTGGTCTGGTGTCTTGATTATCACACACATGGTTCGTAAGCGTTCTAAAGCGGAGCTCACATATTGTACTCGGTGTTGTATTTCGTCATCAATAGCAGCCTTCTGAGAGAAGTACCTCACCGGAAGTGAGAAATGAAATACGTTTTCCGGAACTGCGTCACGTATTCGTATCTAAGGCACCGGACTTATTTTGCTACTAACTGGAAGAATATTTCATTTTTCTTTGTGTCTAAAGTTAGCCGCATAATCTCGTACGCTTCTGTGAAAGTGTCTACAATCGTGTGTAGGTTTTCTTCTGAGTGAGCACAGATTTGGACATCATCTGCATGCTGAAGTTCAGTCACGCTGGTAGTTGTCGGCCTGGTTTTGCTTTTGGCCTTCGGTCTTCTGAGATTTAATAGTTTGCCGTCAGTGCGAAAAGTCATTCGACGAATAAGAAAAAAGAACGATATATCTAGATACCTCTTCAATATAACAAAATAAATCGATGAAAACTAAAATATTCCCAGATACCATTGCAATATATCTCAAATGAACAAACAATTTTGTTTTGTTGTCACCTTTTATTCAAACTGGAGTATAATAAAGTGCTTGAATGAGTGAGTGTGTTTGTGTATGTGTGTGTGTGTGTGTGTGTGTGTGTGTGTGTGTGTGTGTGTGTGTGTGTGTGTGTGTGTGAGAGAGAGAGAGAGAGCGTGCGTGCGTGCTTGCGTGCGTGCATGCGTTCGTGCGTGCGTGCGTGCGTGTGTGAGTGCTTGCTTCAATGCACGTGTGTCTGCACGAGTGTAATTTTGTGTGTGCATGTGTTCACGTGTGCGCGTGCTTTTACAGGTGTCTGTTCGAAATATTGCTTTATTTTATGATGCAATTAACTTTACCATTGGGATGATGATATGATGTTCCATTACCCATATAATACTAAATCAGCGATGTAGTGGCTTTGTATCTATGAGGTTACAATTATTTCTATCACGCGTTTGTATTCAGATATGACAACCACCGCGCTAGGTAAAAACAACATTAAGCATGGTAGTATTATAGATGGGAAGACTTTATCGTCAACACCTTAAGCCGCTTTAAACAAATATGGCCAAGTTATTAATATAAATATCAGTGAATTATAACAAATATTAATAACACTACATATTATTCTACCTGAAAGTCCTGGTTACCCACAAAAGTAAAAAAATTGAATAATACATCTGCAGTTAATTGCCACTTTCTAAAACAACATCGTTAGTACCAAGTTTGACAGGTAAAATCCACTCACTCCTGTAGAAGACAGTGAAGCTGGGTTAATGTAGCATACGCTAGGTTAAAATTACTACTCATTTTCCAATGATCGATCGCTTCCTTGAACACAGCACTTGAATATTCATAGTTGTCGTTACGTAACGTTCTTGGTGTTGCGCCGCCTGGGCTGTTGCGGGAAAATAAACAAGGTACAATATTCCGATGTCCAGACAAACGACACATTTTTAATCGCAGATAAATCAGACATGATATGTATGACTTGCGAATTTTTGAAATTTGGTAAGAAAACGCACGTATCATAAGGGATTTATTTTAAATGTAACACACGTGAAAATTACACATTGTCAAAGGATTTGAATCAGGAGGCAGTCATTCGGCGATAAGCCATATTGAAATAGGACGGGTAGCGCCATCTGTTGCTCTAGGTTGGTATTGTTACACTATGTATATATGTTTGATGACAATTCCCGTTTTGGAGGAAATAGTCACCGTTCAAAAAGCAAAAGTATGACGAGGTGAAGTAATGTGAAAAAATTATGAGTTTGATTATAAATGATAGTCAAATTATAAAAACAGCAAATTTTGCTTGGTGACGTTCTTATACTGTTAGAATGCGATACACGGTCAAAATGATGATGGGAAAATGTTCGACGTCTAAATAAACGTGCGGGAAATTCACATGTGTGTGCATTACGAAAGTATTCCTGTAAACATACGTAACTTGGTTCGAGAATCTTCTAACGAATGTAAACGTTACAAGTTGTTGTATTCATAGAGATATTTGTAGATGTAACGATATCCTGTTCATTTGGCATCACGACTATATCGCGGACAAACACAAAACACAAAGGGATATCTCGATGACAATATACTGGTTTAGTATGACCACTCAAGATTTCTTAGCAGGGAATAAGAATGCGTATAGGGTTTGTCTATATCGTTGTTTTATGACGCGTGAATACGGCACAACCAGATAATCATGCATATTTCTATTCCGAGTTCAAGGTTCGATTCATCGTGCTGCTCTTTCAAACTTTAGGCAAGTCCGTTCATTCTGCGTTGCTTTAGTTCACTGAGCTGTATGAATGAGTACCTGGGTATAAGCAGTGGTGGATGTTTGTGTACGAGTACTCTTTGCTCCGTAATTGCAGCCCAAAGAAGTCTGCATGGTGATTGAATGAAAATATATGTCAGGCAATAAAGAGTAAAACGTTTTGAGCAAATCTAAGAACTGGTGACCGCGCTATGGAAATAATAGTTATGTACCTGTATTTACTATGATAACAACATAGTCACAAATATAACATTACCTGCAATGCACTCTTCATAGTCTTTACATGTCAGACTTTGCATGCATCCTACTGTTTGTGTGGTTGGTTAGGAACCCCATCGGACACAGGTCCCTGTGCCTGGTGTTGGTTCACTGAGGAAGATGCTTGGGCTGGGACAACTTGTATGACGTACGGGCCTTGTGGCATCAGCTGCGTCGCTCGCACCGGTTCCATATCCGAGGCGGAGATCATGATGGTTGGCTGATGAACATGCTGCTGTAATAATAATGTTTTCATTTTAGACAAACAATCTGTATGTCTATGTAAAATACATAGATCGATAAAACAGTGTAATTAAATATTTTACAAAGACATGACCCACTGATGCCGTAATTTCGACGTACAGTGGATGTCGCTAGTTACAATGCTCTGAATAGAGGGATTCAGAGATATGTCAATCGCCTTGTCATTACTCTTAAAATAACCTTTTTGATACACATTTACGTGGATTGAAATTAGCAGTAGTAAACATGTGGCTAGCGCTACATCTCTTAGGCAGTTTATACGATAACCTATATGAAATGTTATAAGCAACAATAAATTGCTGAAAATGTGTTTTACTGAATTATGCTGTAAACAACTTATTCTCCATAACGTCACCAACGCTCAATCCATACATGGGAAGATACGTTTTATAAACATCGAAGGATTGCGCCTCCCTAGTGGTAAAAAACAGATACATCTATGCAAATCACAATGTGTGTTCTCAGTCAATATAGTTCATGGAATAGTGTATGATTGTTGTTAAGCGTACATAATAATTTAGGAACTATTATAGTATCTTCAATGTTGTTTACGAGGTTTCACCAGTTACACATATCAAACATGTATCATACGTATATATATATATATATATATATATACAAAGCTTGTAAAGCTGTGGGTGTGCGCAGGCCAAAGCGAAACAGGTTGGCTTTGAACGCACGTCAGTAATATTTTAGCACTTGATTGATGATTTGAATAAACTAGACAAATGGTAGATGTCCTAGTTACCGGACAATCTCCGCAGCACGTGACTCTACACCCAATGGAGGACGCCCAGATGGATAAAACCGTCAGCGCCAGGTAGCAGAAGAGAGACAAGCAACACAGGACAATCTCGATTACCATCTACAACAAGAAACATACGCAGATGTCAGTCGTGTTGCAAGACACGTTTACTGTGACAATGACTGTCTGGTGTCGATCGATTTGAAGACCGATTATATAGATTAGGGTCAGGCCACGGGAAATGTTCCCATTCTATTTGTTGTGAAAAAAATTACAATGTGTGTTCCAACCCGCTCATTTCCACATATGCGTGACGTAGGAACTATCTGAGTTAACAGATGTGGCTATTCTGTTCATAGCCAATAAAACGTATATTTCATACAGCTTTTTAAAAATGGCAACCGGTTTGAATTGTTTCTGCATGTGACAGACATCTTGTGCCAAATTATAGTTCGTATGACAGCCATGGACCACGTTAAATGGTGATAATTATATCCAATAAAAGATTACTTGACCAGGCTCATTTGCATGAAAAACGTAAGTTGTGTTGCCTATATTAACCGAACAGTGGCTTGCGATGGAAAATATAATATAATTATAATATATAAGTCTTGTACTTTAACGCCATCTGTTACTGTACGGTTATGTCTCGAGCTGGACATAATAATGGCAATAGCAAAACAGACCATATAAATGTGACGGACATCATACGTTTTGTTCACATCGCAACACAGTATCAGAAGGCTACAATTCAATAATTGTTCGCTGATACTGCACTAATTAGGCATATATATATATATATATAGTCTGGGAGCACGGCATATATATATATATATATATATATATATATAGTCTGGGAGCACGGGGGTCGAAATAGACACGTCATGCTATGTTTGATAGTCCTGTGTTTTTTTAACTTCAAACCGTCCTGAATAATAATTCTGAGGACAGCCCTCTCAAATCAGTTGGCGTAATTTTAAAAATTGGACTTATGTTCAGGCCTATACGGCCTCTGAGTGGCTGTTTTGTCATAGAACTCAGAACTCAGAATCAATTTATTTGACCTATAAATACGATACATATACAACGAATAACGCAAATAATAGATAAGGTCGGGAGACACCCATTAAGATATATAATATCGCTGGCACTGGAGCCACCCCATAAATATAAACAACAACACAATTTACATGACACAAATCAGAATAGCATATGACTTGTTTTTATAGTTGATAATTAATCAATTTATCAACATACATACATACATAATACAAGGACTGATTACATGTACTCGTGTACACATTGACGTGCATATGGCTACTTAGGAATACATTTCAATACGTATTACAAATTACAAATAAAGCAATTAAATAAAACAAAACAACTGGATTCATAATTTTAAATAAAAAAAATTTGTGTATGTTGAAAAATATATAGACTGTGGGTTTCAATTATAAATGTTTTATGTACCCAAATATACTAAACACCTGTCACGAAGGTTATGTGGGTTATGGTGTTTCTCCTGTAGATGCATCTTGTGGTATTTTAACTGGTAGACCGTATGGTGGTGTAGGTTTTTTATGGAAACATTCCCTTGATCAATACATCACCAATCTTGACTAGTGCTCTGATTGGCTATGCGGCATAAGAATTTGTTGGGGTAACAAGGAGTATTATCTACTAAACGTATATTTACCTTATGAATGCGAGGAAAACAGGGACAAGTTCAATGATTATATGTCCAAAATTGCTGTATATGTTAATAATATTAATAGCTCGTGCATCACTATTGTTGGTGATTTTAACGCGGATATTTCCAAGAAATCAGTTTTTGGGAATATCTTACTTGATTTCTGCAAAGAATTTACTCTGGCTATATGTGATCAAGATACTCTCCCAATAGACACATATACATACGTTAGTTCTGCCTGGGGAACTACATCATGGCTAGACCATATCATATGTACCGCGGATGCGAAGGATTGCCTATTTAACATGTCCATACTTTATGATGTTATTTATTCTGATCACCACCCGATATCGTTCAGCATAGACAGTGATAGTCTACCAGAATGCGATAGTGGTAGTGGCAATACTAATGAGAGTAAGCAAGGCTTACAGTGGGACAGATTAAACCCACAAGATATTGATGCATAACGATGGGGAAATACCTACTCGGACTTCTTCTCGGTAGGCAATGGTGTTAAGCAAGGTGGGAAGTTATCCCCTTTGCTTTTTAACATTTATATGGATAATCTGAGTATACAACTGCACAAAAAACAAATCGGTTGTAGTCTTGGTAACATGGTTGTTAATCACCTTATATACGCCGATGATCTACTTCTGTTTGCACCTTCTGCTAAAGGACTACAAACACTACTAAACATGTGTTACTCATATGGATGTGAGCACGATGTGCAATGCAATACAACTGCTGTAAAAAATAAGCTATTTACAGCGTATTTTTATAATATCTATATGTGTGCGTTATGGGTGAACTTTAGAAAAGTTAATTTTCATCAAATCATTGTTGCATATAACAACTCTTTCAGGATATTGAACAATTTGCCCATGAGATGTAGCGCTAGCCACATGTTTGCTACAGCTAATGTCAGCTCGGGTAAATGTGTAATCAGAAAGGCTATTTTTAGCTTAATGAATAGGATTGACATGTCTTTGAATCCCATTATTTATAGTATTAAAACTAGCGACGTGTATTGTACTTCGAAACTGCGGCACCAGTGGGTCCGGGATTTATATAATTTTTAAACATATTGTTCTTATCTATGTATTTTTATATTATTTACATACTTTTATTGATGTATTTGTATATATGGACATCATGATTGTCTGAAATAAATACATTATTATTATTATTATTATTATACCTAACTCCCCTAATTATGGCTTGACGTCCCATTTTGACAACATACGTGTAATACCTGAAATGAATACTTTGCTATGAATTTATGAAGCTTACATGTTGTATTTGTGTTTTTAGATACACCAAATATGATACCAAGTTTGAATGACATGTATCACAGCGTATTAATCATTTTTAAATCTTAGGCAAGCTACCCGCGGAATGACGCCAAACGGACTGGATTTCAGGAAGTACGCCATCTGGACTGCTTTTCACGAAGTGCACCATTTCCACTTTCTTTGTTTTAGTTAAGATTATATTTAACAGTAAGTAGTGAAATACCATTTACTAATTAAGAGTATTGATGAGTTTCAGACGAGACGTATTGATGAGTGTATATTAAACCAACTGAATAACACAACCATTTATTCATATTGTTCTAGTCATGCAGGTGTCATTATAATGAAACCCGTCAAGTTATTTAAAGTAACATAGGTATTAAGTAGTTTCAAGACACTTATATATAATTAAGTTCAATGCTAAAATGTTATGCATAATTTTCCAAACGCACACTGAGACAATAATACAAAAGTTACATCAGTTATTGCATTGAGTGTTGCCATGGAGAAATGGCAAGATCGTATTGCAAAGCATGTAGAAACATAGTTTGGTGCCAGATGTATTGGAACACAACTTCGTGATGTAGCATGGGGAGTGCAGGTGTTAGTAAACATTGTAGAAGAGCTGTGATTTGGCTGCAAATAAACGGATAACTGATATGTCTCCATAAACCCAGGACAATGACTAAAATGATAAGGTCTCCTGAATACTTGACAAGATTACAGAGGCGTATGTTTGACTATATGATTCGGTGGATTATTTATTTTTTTAAAGCCATTCACAAAGCACAAGAGAGCTAGCGTTGCAATGATCAAAAGTCGTGGACAGTCATTAAAACGAATAGCAGAAGAATTATATTACAGACACATACTTGATAGAATACAAGTTAACTCTGGTGCGGATGTTGATGTAGTTGCAATTGACGTGCGATATCATATGTCATGCATTACTGCCTATATCAATAAAAGGCGTAAACGGCTAACTGCCCAAAGTGATGTGAAAGGCAGGGACGATGTTTTCATTCCTCGCTTTGAAGAATTACAACTGATTGTCAATAAATGTGTTGAGTCTTTCAGCTGCAAGTTACAGGTATAGGATCATGCTACAAGAGAAGGGTTTCAAAAGAGGCGATGTGTACAGAACGACACAGCTAAAAAACGACTACAAGCACACTTCGGGGACAATTTAGCCTTTTGGCCACAAGGGGCTGGACGTGACTATGTCTGTTCCTCAGTTATTGCAGTCTGTGATGCCTTCAACATTATCGTGGAGTGTAAACATCAGTTACTTGATTATGATAGTGATGCTTCAGTCATTCAAAAGCTGCAAATTTCTTACACAGAGAGGTAGCATCTTGAAAACTTGACCAACTGGGCAAAAGTCAAGATGGCGATAGTTTCATCAATATGTCACACATTCAAGCAGTATCTATGATCACATACAAAATCTTTCATTTTTGCAGCTGCCCTACTGTCTGGCAAGGATCTCCCAGTAGGGCATAGGGGAAAAGTTTGCTCTGAAGATGAAAACGTACTTCATCTATCCCAGCACCTTCTGTATGCCATATGTAAACATCCAACAGCACTCACTCTAAGAAGTGCATTTTACATCTACAATGAAACATGCGGCAAGAATCTAAACACCTTGTTAAACCATACGAACGAATGTGTCAGTCACGCCACCTTCCAGCGCTATCTCACATCTATTAGTGAGCAAATAATGGAAGAGGAGCAAGATGAAGGCATCTTCTCTCCCACAGAGTTATCAGGATGTCAATTCATACAATTTGACATTGGCAACACTGATTGGCATGTCACGGGTCACAAGACGATAAATGGGTCAACCTCCCATGCAATGACCACGAACGTGTATAGCTATAAACGAAACACTGCCGAAGATGTATTACGTGAGATGTTAGATCCGGTAGATGGAACAGGTATCAGTTATGTCACAGTTGATGTGGAGATGACAGAATCGGTTGATGAAACCAAGCGACGACTGATGTGCTGGACTTGTTCAATACGCCAATCGTGACCTGACAAGCACATCACCAATATAAGAATACCAAATATGAAAATGTGTGCCGCTCAACACTGAATCGTCCACGTAACGGACATTTGGTGACATTCCAAGGCTTATAACAACAAAGGAAACAAAACGATCACTGCGTATGGTCACCCCTTCTCCAATCGAGCCACAATGCATCTCTGTGTGTGAAAGGCGTAAAGTCAGACCACTTGGAACGATGACAGATCTGCAACCCCGATTTGACCCTTCCATCTGATGAACATGGCATGGCAGTTGTGGAGTACCCCGCCTATAGCATTAGTAGAGCTCGAAAGTGACTATTGCCCAGGTTGGAATGCTTTCTTACGAAGCTTTCGCCAACAGTGCCAGCCACATGCATTGAATATAGTCCCATTATCCATTCTGGACCAACAGATCCTAGCAAGCTGCATGGAATAAGCAATAAAGTTGGCCAACAAGTTTTGGTTGAAACACACATTAGTCACGGCTGACCACCCGCAGGTGATACATACCAGAATCTCATTCTCATACTAGAACAGTTTCACCTCGTTGGAAACTACGTCGGTGCAGTTGGGAAAATAATGAGGAACAGTGGTGCTAAAGACATCCTTGTAGTATCTGGTTTGTTAAATTAAGAACGGTTAATAACATCTTTCGTTCAGCAGGGGATTATTACCAAAGTATGCATGATGGTGCAATGTTGTGTTGCTTGCAAATGCGAACGGAAAGATGTCAAATGTGGACGATTTGTAAACCTAGGTACTCTTGCTGAAAACAATGGCTGTGGTGACAGTGACACAGATGACTGCATGATTATAATGTAACACGTTTGCATAATTCTTTCGATGTACGCTTGATATTTTATGAGTTTGAATAATCCCTTTTATCATAACTTATCTTATCAGGCATGTCAATATTATTCACTGGTAGACGTTGAATCTTCACACTCTTTAATCATGTTTATTACACAACGGAAAGTAGAAATGACACTAGTAATGAAATCCAGTCCGATTGGCGTCAAGCCATGAAAACGCAACAATTAGGGGATGGGTTACATGTTTGGTTCATGAATGTGTGGTGTTTAGCATTGTTTTACTATTATGTTTCACTGTTCAATAGGTAAATGAATGTGTGGTATTTAGCATTGTTTTACTATTGTGTTTCTTTGTTCAGTAGGTAAATGAACGGCAATTATTTTGATATATAAAACATGGATGTTGATCATTTATTAAGGTAACTATGGTACATTCTACATGATGTCGACGGCGAATCCGGAGTGGATTTTCCAACATATTGTTCATTGTTTTGTATCTGGCTTTCTAAAAAGTAAAGATATCGACATGATATTTGTTGTTATTCGTCTTATCATTCCGGATATTTTGATACCAAATGTAACTTCGTAGCCTTATATCTACTAATGTAATTTGAAAATATACAAAACGGCCAATCAGTGACCCTACATGCATGAATGTTAGTCCAATTTTCAGAGTGAAGCCATCTGATTTTAGAGTGTTGTCCACTGGAATAATGTTCAAGAAGGTTTGAAGTTTAATAAAACACAGGGCAAAAAAAAATAGCACGAGGTGTCCTTAACCCCAAAAATTAGGACCCGTCCTGCCCGACTTATATATACTAATATACTATATATATATATATATAATATATATATATATATATATATTGTATCGTATATATTATATAATATACAGTAAAACGTAAACAATATTCAATATGCTATATAAGGTACTGCATTTATTGTTGCTTCATAACATGTACTGATGTTTGTATGTGAGTCTGCGTTTTAAAATGATCAACAAAACATAAAGTTGTAGAGAATAAGATAATAATATATAACATTGTCAGTGTTTATAGGATACACGTTTACAAAATATAACACAGAATAGTCACTTATATTGTGACAAAGTGTGTCTGTAAATGCAATTTTAGGAAACATATATCTTTAGTAGATCCACGTTTATGTAACCGAACAGGTGCATTACAGTTAACAAATCTTTCTGTAATCGTGCATAATTAAAATCCTTTCCTATCGATATCATACATCAGTATTACCACATCTCCTATAGGATGTTATACAAAATAAAAAAAAGTAATTTCTTTCCTATTGTCGTATCCAGTCCTTGGGACTGATCAAAGCGCTTTACACTTTTACTTCCTGACAGATCATCTCGACTTCTCCGGGAAATATTCAGCAACGCTGCAATTATTGCACGAAGACTATTCTTACAAAAATATTCTCCATTGTCTATAGCCCGGTACGCATTTATACAGCTGAGTCAACTGTAGCAACGTAGAGTGAACGAAATTACCCAAGGTTCGAAACGGCAGCACAGGATTCGAACCCGGGATTTCTCGAGAGTCCGATGCTCTAGCCACTGCGTCACTGCGCGTATGTTATCAATAAACAGTACTCGAAAAAACGTGGTGTCATGGTGTCGAAGATCGTATACTACTACACATACACAAGCCACGACTCCGTTCATATAACATTTTGAGGTGTATGTTTCAAAAAACGGTTGTACATGAAATATATCAAAATCAGAATGTGGCACCAGCAAGTCGATCAAACCAATTTCTGCGTCTCTGTTAAATATTTTACGCAAAATGGAGATTTTAGGACAGGCATCTGTACTCACTTCTTCATGGATGGTGGCCAAATCGTTAGTATTGTACTCATCCATATAATCATAGTCGTCGGTGCTGGCTGGGAATTCTGATAAGAGGGCTTGTAAAGTGCCAATGCAGATTGCGTAACAGACAATACCGGAGGCGGCAAACACTGATGTGATGATTGACAATACCATGGATGCGATGATCTGCAACAATATATAACATCATACAAACGGTGACCAGCAGCAACATAAAACGTTATAGGGGCTATAAGGTACATATAAATGAATAAAAACATGAATGCGATGCGCTCCAACAATAGATAAAACCACGGAGATGATGAGTTGCTACAATAGATAAAATCACAGGAGAGATGATATTCGACAAAACAATAATATGGAGGCGATCTCTGCTGTGACACACAACAACATCAAGATGATTTCCTCCGAAGAGAGACAATAACATGGAGGACAGCTCTGCAATGACATACAACAACATTAAGACAATCTCCTACACAGAGAGAGAGAGAGAACGAGACAACAACATGGAGACGATCTCTGCAGTGACATACAACAACATCGAGAGGATCTTCTACAGAGAGAGAGAGAGAGAGAGAGAGAGTGAGTGAGTGAGAGAGAGAGTGAGAGAGAGAGAGAGTGAGAGAGAGAGAGAGAGAGAGGACGAGACAGAGAGAGAGAGAGAGAGAGAGAGAGAGAGAGAGAGAGAGAGAGAGGAGGAGGAGGAGAGAGAGCGAGAGAGAGAGAGAGAGAGAGAGAGAGAGAGAGGAGATAGAGGAGAGAGAGGAAAGAGAGGAGAGAGAGAGGAGAGAGAGATAAGAGGAAGAGAGAGAGAGAGAGAGAAAGAGAGAGAGAGAGAGAGAGAGAGAGAGAGAGAGAGAGAGAGGGAGAGAGAGAGAGAGAGAGAGAGAGAGAGAGAGAGAGAGAGAGAGAGAGAGAGAGAGAGAGAGAGAGAGAGAGAGAGACGACAACATTGTGACGATCGCCAACCCAGAGAGACAACATTGACACGATATCCAACAGTGACATACAACAACATGAATGCGACCTACTACTCCGAAATACAACAAAATGTACGGGAACTCCATCAGCGCGATCCAATAGCGTGGATGCGCCTTTCAACAGCGATAGACAACAAAACGGAAGCGACCTCTTACACACATGCACCCGTGCACGCACACGCACAGGCAAACACACACGCACACGTACACGCACACGTACACGCACACGCACACGCACACGCACACGCACACGCACACACCACGCATACGCACAATCATACCCTATAGCGATGCAACAAAATGGAGGCGAGTTCGTACAAAGGGAGACAACACGGAGACAATCGGCTAATTCGGAATAAAATCACAAGCGTTTGACGCCCCTGGACACACTACTCACCACGCCTCTCTTCTGTGTGCAACCAGCAACGAGCACGAGCACGGCGGTTGTCACATACTGCAACATTGATTGGAATGGTGCGTGTTTACAAGATCACGGCAATGCATGAAAACGCTTCAGGGCTTTACAGCTGATCGGGCACGAGTCAAAGCCAAAAAGCTGAGACATACACCGTGAGCGACAGGTAGAGAGGGGGAGGTAGAGAGGGAGGGAGAATGGGAGAAGGGAAAAATAGGGAAAATGAGACAGAGAGAAAGAGAGGGAAGGGGATGAAGGGAGGGAGGGAGGGAGGGAGGGAGGGAGGGAGGGAGGGAGGGAGGGAGGGGAAGGGAGGGAGGGGAAGGGAGGGAGGGAGGGAGGAGGGAGGGAGGGAGGGAGGGAGAGGGAAGGAGGGAGGGAGGGATGGACGGAAGGAGACAGGGAGAGAGAAAGGGAGGGAGAGAATACGATTTCAAATATGTTACTCTTCATCTTCGCAGACAATCTAATACCCGCCGTTTTTAAAGTAGTGACCCATCGAAGTTTATTACACCATATCTTAAGAACTTCATCAACTAGAGCCATAACGTGATGTAAATATGAAAGTTTATAAGTGCGACGATTTACCTTTTCAATTTCGTTTATTGTTAATCTTCCCCGACATGCATATCTCCCATTTTCATCACCATAACCACCAGCTACTCCACTTTCTGATACCTTGGGAAAGCCACTTCAAATATTATTTTGTTGATTTTATGATGGCATCTACTTACTAAACTCACACCAAGGAGTTTTAAAGGTTTCACACATCTTTCTCACACCCATACCCTGTAGGTGCCCGGCAGGACATTGGTCAATGAAAAAAACAAGTGCTAGGTATCTGGGATGAGTATTTAACAAACTAAAAAATTCGGAGGGAGAATTTGTAAGATAGAGATACGACAATGTGTAAGGGGAGAGCTGGAGGTGAGGACAATAACAGAAGAGGAGGTTGAGACAGCATTACAGGATATGAAAAATGGGAAGACTGTAGGAGTAAATAAACTGTTAGCGGAAATGATGACAGCAAAGAGACTAGTGGGAATCAAGGGTGTTAGGATAAGTCATATAGTGGAGAGCAAAACCGGGGATAATCGACTGGGATTTAAGAAAAGGACAGGAACAGACGATGGGTTGTTTGCCATGAAACCAATTGTTGAGAAAAGGAGAGAGTCGAAGGAGAAACATCGGACCAATTTGGAATTAAAGTAGGACTTAGACAGGGGCAGACCTTCAGTCTTCTTTTCATTACGGTGATGAACCTGATCAGTGAAAAGGTATCGGAACAGGAATACCGTAAGAAGACACTGTATGCAGACGACCTAGCAGTGATGGCTGATAACAAAGAGGCTCCACAGAAAGTATTACAAGAGTGGAGTAACACCTTCAGAAAACATGGCCTAAGAATGAATCCGGAGAAACTGAAATAATGTGGATTTGTGAACAGGAGGTGGATCTGCATGTAGTTGTTGACGAAAGACAATTAAACAAGTGAACAGCTTTGTATACGTTTTGGCGGTTCAGTGTGTATAAGGATGGAGGTAGTAGTAAAGTAATACAGAGGAAGTTGCAAGCAGGAGTGGCAGCGTGGCACAGGATGGAAGGCATTGTGTGGAACAGAAAATTGAAGAAACAACTAAACGGGAAAATGTGAGAAGCATACGTGGTATCAGCCTGCATATTTGGACTGTGGACACTGGCAGTGACAGCGACACGGGGGAGAAGCTACAGGTAGCTGAAAACAACAGGGTCCGAAGGATGTGCAGAGAAACGCGAGAAGACAAAAAGGAAGAAGAAGGAATTGAGAGAAGAGACTAGCATGAAAACCACTTAAAGATGAAAATAGTCGGCAACGGAAACAGAATGAGATGGACAGGACATCTGCAAAGAATGAACGAAGACAGACTGTCCAAAAGTGCATGGTAACCAGAAAATGATGGCAAACGACAAATGACAGCATGACGCGGGATCCTGGGAAGGCTGGTGTGTTTGGCGGTACAGTGTGTGTGAGGATGGAGGTAGTGGTAAAGTAATACAGAGGAAGGTACAAGCAGGAGTGGCAGCGTAGCAGAGGGTGGAAGGCATTATGTGGGACAGAAAATTGAAGAAACAACTAAATGGGAAAAGATGCCGGAATTGAGAAAAGAGATTAGCGTGAAAAACACTTAAAGATGAAAATAGTCGGAATCGGAAACACAATGAGATGGGCAGGACATTTGCAAAGAATGAACGAAGACAGACTGTCAAAAAGAGCATGGTAATCAGAAAATGATGGCAAACAACAAATGACAGCATGATGCGGGACCCTGGGACGGCTGAATGCCAATAATTAACTATCAATGCGGATGACAGAAAGATGAAGAAAATTAACTAAACACGCGGAAGAAGCTAGCAACTAAATGACGTGGATTCCACTTCACAAGAACGCAGGGGAAGAAGAATATATCATTGACTGTTGTTGAGCAGCCCACGAAACGTTTCTTGAAGACAGCTTTGCGCTGGTCTTTTTCAAGTGTTTCCATCTGTGTCAATAACTAGGAGATCTCCAATGTTATTGAAGAAACCGTAGCATATCTCGTTTACAATCTCGACCAAAGACTGTCCTCCATCATAAAACTCATCATTATTTGAAATCGTATCATCCGTCAACCACATTTCGACATTAACGTGTTGGCTCATGTGACGTACCTCTTAATAGATGGAAATAATACGCTATTATGGGTCAATATTAAAATGGGATATATTAATGTCGGCGAAAGTAAACGTAAAATATTTCGAAAGCGTTGCAAACAAAAATCTGTTTTACATCAACTTTATTGTACTAGCTAATGTACTTCCTACGGTATGGGGACACTATGCTTTGATAAGTAGCATGTTTACAAATGGCGGATATATCGGTGACGTCGAATCAGATATATGTCATACATTTTAAAAAGGTGAACAGTAACCTATATTATGGCATACAAAGTGCGGCTTTGTGTAACGTAGTTAATAAGTTATGGTGAAAATGTTTTTTACTGTTGATAACAGTCATCAATAAGAATGGCAGAGATGTCTGAGAACGTAATATAAAAAATGGTTCTATGTTAGGCAGTTTTTTCACGATACGCAGGAAACACGTTTTGGTTTTATCGCCAATTAATCATGGTGCCATCTATTGCATGCCAAGAACATCGTTCAAAGAACTCTTAAGTCAATTTGTTTTAAACAAAGCCAGAATAGGATCCATCAAAAACTACTTACCAGAACGCAGCAAACAAGGTTGCCTAACATGGGAATGATGTATGATACGTGTATCAATACAACCCTTCCAGCGACGCTGACACCGAACAACACAATGATGGTGACCACTTGGCATATGCCGAGGTTTATCGATGACGTCCTCCTGTAATTAGGATACTTTCCCTCCTGGCTTGGGATAAGTGCTTCGTTCATGTTCGATTGTGCATACGTCATCTTAGCTGGTCCCGTGGACGAATAGCTCAATTACGTGGATGGTGGTGTATGACTTGATAGCGCTGGCCGGCACAAATCCTGAACACAAACAATTACAGGGTCGTATCAAAATATGCATGATAACCGACTGGTGAAATCCCGGCTGTTTTAATGTAAAAAAGCCCAGGTTATAAACAATTCCCATCACAAGTTTTAGCCTCCTTGGCTTGGTCTTCCATGACGGTGACAGAGTTGAACAGTAAGAAGCTGACATGGAATGTCTGTAATTAGCATTCCTTGTTTACCTTTACCTTAATTACCGATCCCGCTTTTACATTGTTACTGCTCTCAGTCCAAGTTCGAACTGTTGTGCATGTGTGATACACACACGCATGCAATCACGCACGCACGCACGCACGCACGCACGTACACGCACACACACACACACACACACAAACACACACACACACACGTCGTTTTAGATATTTCACTATCCATGAGTCTAGACATCTTGAAAGCTGCAGATCTGACACAGCAAGTATAAGACCCAACACACGCTGCTGGACACACAATAAATCTGCTGCTAATTCGTTCCTGTGATGCGTTTCTGAACAATATAAGAATATTCACCCCTCACATGTCATACCACCCGGTGATCCACTGCACTTTATAACTTGCGAAGCTATCGAACATCCGGGTAATGACGACGAGTCGAAATTGTAAACAGATCAGTACCGCTGCGATGTGTGACGATATCCGATCGTTACTACTATCAAAGCATCTGCCTGATGAGAAATGTGCTGTCGACATGTACAATAAAACCATTGATGTCATCATTGACAAGCATGCGCCGTGTTAACACTAAGCACAGTGACGTGGTATATACATAACGATGACATTCAATCATAGACATGTGTTAGAAGACAGTTGGAACGAAGATTGGGAACATCTGGACTGGAATGTGACATGCTTGCTTACTGCTTCCAGCGCCAGCTTGTCACTTCATCTGTACACCGTGCTAAACTTGAATTATCACACGAATCAAATTGCTGGTGCATCCAGTAGTAATAGTAGTAGTAGGTTTTATTTGGAATTGTATAAATCATAAATACAAATATAAACAATCCATAAAACAATTGACAAAATGATATACAATTCCAGGTTGACAGCGGAGCCAATTAAGGCTGTAACCAGTTTATTTTAATTATTCCAATATAAGATGATAATGATTACGTAAACTAGTCGCATGTCATCCCAAAAATAACTATTATTAACAATGATTTCACGTGTAGTGTGTTGGTTACGTTGCTATAATCAATAGAACATATACATATATTCATTTAATAACATTAATATTAGATGATAAATGTTCACATAAGTAGTCTTGCGGAAAACAAATTAACTCCAATTGCACGTAGATAGGTACAGAAAGATATTGACACCATATTCTACAAAAAAAGTAGCATTTTCCTACGAATGGCATGTATTCCCTGGTTTCTGCAATTTATGCCCTATTTCTGCCCTGGGCACGGCAGAAATACCTTTCTGCCCGGCAGAAAACCAACCCTGCCCATGTCTATGCGGACGACTCTCAAATCTATATCCCAGTGAAACCAGCTAGGAAGGCATCACTGCGGCTGTCGTGCGTATCGAACTGTGTGTAGCGGAGATCAGTGTCACAAAGTGGTTTGTATAGAATTTAATCAGGCTTTAGAACAGTGGTTTTGTATACAAGTATGGTTGATGGGATGGTGCTGCCATCTCTGGTATGTATTGTCGTGGAGGTATACGCTGGTGCCCTCTGGCGATTAAGGCGTGTAACGTTTTAACTGCCGACGAGTCAGATTTAATTAATTTCATTTGTAGCGTACACCACTAATTCTACGGTTAGGTATACCAAATTTGGTACCTGTAGAAATTATTTAACATGACTGGTAATATGGTGATCTGTCAAACTACTTATGTTGTGGTTATAAAAAGATTATATTATGAACTTATAAAAGTTGTTTACAGAAATGTAGGTGTGAAAAACACTAGGGTCACACGGAGCTTATGAATAGAGTGCGTGTTTGATTAAAATTATGGATTAATTCATGAGAGTTGGAATGTACGATGAATATTGTGGTATCCGGATCGATACAGGGAATCCAGTGATATTAATTATGTAAGTAATTCACGTAAGTTAAAGATTGAATGTGCACTTATATAACCATACGTTTAGCTCGCAAAATCTATTTTAAACTCAGCGAGTTGAATGGATTGCTTCGAAGTGTGAATGGTTTCGGGAGCCAGTTTTTGAAGCGACTTTAATTTGTATTAAATGTTGTAATTGGTCAGACTAACTTCCGGTCGTCAAGTTATATAAGGGCCGCACGGCCATTCGTGGCCAGACGAACATTTGAGCAGAAGAAAGTGTTGCACTCTCGTCTCCAGGAATTGGGCTGAAACGTGTATCCGCCCAACGCCTGTAGTAAATACTTCTACGATTTCAACAGTACTGATTATGACGCTGCACTTCTCACGCGTTGAAGAAGACTGAGCGATAACCGACTGCAGTTCCGTTTTGATGTGATCTTCGAATGCAAGGCCACCACCGTTTCGTCTGCTAGCTGTCGTAACACCGACTCCGTGACAGACCTTCTCGACATTGCCGAAGTCGTGACATCGTTTCCGTGTTGTCGCCTGGTGAATCGCGTGGGATCGACAAAGCAAATCTACCGTCTACTTGATCACCCGAGTTGCCTGCTTTCATCTACGTGAATTCGTTCGCCGAACGCCGAGCGACTTTCGACTTCGTCCTGACATCTCGTCGAACGCGACCGATGGCGATGCGAACGTAGACATTCGCACATCACGAGACATTCATTGGTTACAGTTCATAGACTTACAACGGTGTATACCCGTCTTCATGTAAGTGACCAGCTGTTTAAATTGTCTCCCATGTAATTTCGTATTTGGATGCATACTCGTTGAGTACAATGTATGGTGTTATAAATATAATGTCATAGCAGAGTAACGGTTGGTCAACTATCACTGAACCGCTTTTGTTTATTGTTGATGTATTAAATGGGAATGCCAGTTGGCTTCTCGTACATACATATCTGATGTCACGTTATGTCTCTCGTTCACTCCGAATCCTAGTGCACCTGAACCTATAACTTGCTATGTCAAATCGGGTACCGCCAATTTATTAATTTATTAATACTTACACTCGATTTTGTGACAATCAGGATGTGGTGAGTACAATAATAATTTATTTCCTTGCAATCGTCAGATTCAATAAAACACAACAAGAAAGTGGTACATTTTGGTACATTATGTTAATATATATATATATCTACATATGTATATATATATATATACAGTGTATATGTATATATACATATACACTGTATATATATATATGTACACAAATATATATATACCCACCCAAATGGTTATGCACATATAAATTTATGCAGATACATGTAAGCATATATACATACATTTATATACATAGATATACACATAGTATAGTATTATAGTGTTCCGAAAGGCACTAGCGCAGATAGATTATATTGATTAAAGAGGCACCAATTAATACAACAGTTCTTGGTCCTGTTTATGTTTTATTTATGGTAAGGGATAGCGGGTACAACACCGTGTGTTGTTTGTGCTGCGATTGTTCGATTGGTGTGAAGAAATGTTCATATAACTGTGTTCGTCTCTCTTTCAGTGTAACCAGCTGCGTATTTGCTAATGCCTCAATATAGGGCGTGTCCGGGTATATAATGCTGCACTCGCTTCAAGTCACTATACTGACCCAGGGTGAGTGAGGTCAACCATGCACGGCAAGAGTAGTCCACCGTGGGCCGGACCACCGGCATGTATATCGTTAGGTCTTCTATGGGAATACCTGACCGCTTGAGTTGAAGCAGAAGAAACAGCTACTTCCCTGCTTTTCGTGTGATTTCACCAACGTGTACGTCCCATGTCAGGTTACAGGTCATAGTGATGCCAAGTACCTTTGTCTCGGTTACTCGCCGAGTTTCAGTTCCGTTGATTTGTATAGATTCGACATTTTTCCTTGTTTTAGACAAATTAGTAAGCTCTTTTGTCTTAATTTGGTTGATTTTCATGTAATTTTGCATTTTCCACCTGTACGCTACGTCGGCTGCTACCTGGAGGTTTGGTGCCTTTTTGTCTGTGTAGACAATAAATGTATCATCAACGTATTTGTGAGAATCACACGCTGTTTGCAGATCGTTGATCACGAGGACGAAGAGTACGGGCCTGGTGTTTTGCCTTGAGGAACTCCTCCGTGGATGTGATTCCAGATGTGATTTTCTACATTCGTAAAACTGTCTGTAAAGTTACAATACTGACAACCGTTTAAAACTTTAAAATCTGCATTGAATCGCAAAGCTTTAGTAGATGCAGCCACCAGGCGCAAACTAGGTCTTCTACATTTAATCTGCAATACTAATTTCCTAATGTGACTTCATGTCCTCTAGTCATTCATCTTTCTTAACTGGTAACAAATATTTATATCAATATATTCATAACCATTCAACTTTTTAAAAACTTCTATCTGATTTCCTCTCAATCTCCTGGTGTCTAGTGTTGGTAAACCACATTCGTTTTAGCGTGTCTCGTAACTAAGCTCCCTCAGGTTTGGTATAATTTTAGTCGCTCTCCTGTGTACAATTTCTAGCATATCTATGTCCTTTTTGAGATATGGCCTCCACGCTTGTATACAATATTCTAAATGAGGCCTAATTATTGTTTTGTACAGCGGTATTATTAGTTCTTTTCCTCATACACTATATTTCGTCTAATTAATCCAAGGATCTGATTTCCGTTTGAAGCTGCAATTCCGCACTGCTCTGAAACCTTCATATCATCACTAAGTCCTTTTCTTTTACAGTGGTACTTAGCACAGTACCCCCTCCCATTGTATATTCTACATATTTGTCCTGTTTGGAGGCATTTACGTAGCCCATAATTGAACAAAATTTGCCACTTTTTAGACCATTTGATCAACCTGTCAAGATCATCTTGTAAATGCTGTCTATATGCATCAGGTCTATTCCTTCTAAACACTTTTGTATCATCCGCAAATTTCAAAATCTTGCTTGTTATATCATCGTCCAAATCGTTGATATATATATATATATATATATTAAGAATAATATAAGTCCCAGTACTGATCCCTGTGGTACCCCAATCAAAACTGATTTCCAGTTTGAAGCCTCCCCATCAACTACTACCCGTTGTTTTCTGTCAATCAACCATTTTTCTATCCAGTTAATTGTACCATTTCCTATGCCACAGGCCTTTGGTTTAAACAATAGTCTTTGATGTGGCACTTTGTAGAAAGCTTTTCTGAAAATCTAAGTAGACGGTATCAACTGTTGATCCCTCGTCTACCCACTTAGTGATATCTACAAAAAACATGACATATTTGTTAAGAATGACCCCGCTTTTAGAAACCCATGTTGAGATGGGTATCAAGTTATGTTTAACAACAAAATCCACCATGTGATCCTTAGTTAGTCTTTCTAATATTTTGTAAATCACCGATGTTAAACTCACTGGTCTGTAGTTATCTGACTGGTTTCTCGGACCTTTTTTAATAACGGTATAATGTTTGTTTCTTTCCATTGTAAAGGAATCAGTCCCTCGTCTAATGACAAGTTGAAAACTGTTGCAAAATAACTGTTGCTAATTTGTTCAATAATTTCCAATAGTAGTTTGGGTGGAATCCCATCCACTCCAGGTAATTGGTCATTTCCGGGGTTACAATTAACTGTTCTAAAGTCTAATTCTGCCCCCTTCAACTTAGCCTCTGATACTGGCAGTGAATTACTATATTCTGTTTGCTCCGAACATATGCATAAAAACTCTTGCTGTCATGTTTTATATTACAAGCTATTTTTTGTTCATAGCTTCTCTTTGAATTTTTTATTTCAGTTGTAGCTTGATTAAGTGCTTCGTTATAAATTGTTGTTGTCTTATCATTTCCAGTAAGTCTATATGACTTCCACAGCATTTGTTTGTACTTAATAATTCTAATGGTTTCTTTCGATAAGATGGCTGCCGTGGTCTAAGTCGTGGTCATTTCGTGGGAGAACAGAAATTCAGAGAAACATGCCATCCAAGCGTAAGCCGTCCAGTGTTACCGACAGCGATTTTCAGGACACTGATGTGATGCTGCTGAAATTCGTGGAATTGCTGAATGATGACGCTGTATTACGAAAACTGAGAATAGCGTTGTACCCTCAAGCGCTGGCCGATAAGATCGACACCCTCACGCAGACAATCGCTGACCTAAACTCGAAGCTCGAAACCAAAGAGCGCAGAATTGTAGCCCTCGAAGAAAAAGTTGGTCATCTTGAAAGTGAGTGCGATAACATTGAACAATATTCCCGACGATGCAACTTAAGGTTTCATGGAATCCCTGAAACTGGGGCGGGGGAGGACACTACTGCCAAAGTAGTGGAAACCATTAATGTCAAAATGGCAGTGACCCCCCCCCCAGTGACACAAGAGGACATTGTAGTCGGCCATAGGCTTGGCAAAAGGGCAGAAACAGGCGATCGACATCGTGTAGTCATTGTGCGATTCAACAGAGTTAACGTGCGAGACGAAGTCATACGGGCTAGAAGCCGATTGCGTAACAGCGTCAGTGAAAACCAACACCAAATCTTCGTCAACGAGGACTTGACGCAGCGCCGCGCAGCGCTGGCTAGCGCAACAAGGCAGTTGAAACGTGCGAAGAAAATTGCTGACTGCTAGACCTATAATGGGAAAGTGGTAATCAAGACATTAGCAAACATGATCAGGGTCATCCACACGCAGGAGGATATGAACACTTTACGTTGAACACGTGGCCTGCGACCGGGAATCGACCCCTGTATACGAACGATATTTTGTTAATGTTTTATTATTTTCGTTACACGAGACTGCGCAACGTGAGTCCACTGAGCAAGACGTGATCTACGCAGAGAGGTCAATTAAAAGAGAGAAGTCCTCTTTACTGACTCTGCAGACTCCGGAATAATATAATGTAATGTCAGTTAATATTATCTTTAATCGTTTTAAATTATTATCTTTTCTAGTTCTAGTTCTTTCTCTACAAGCTGGTTTTTTCTCTTTCTCTTCTTCTCCTTTCTCCTTCTCTCAAATTACAATACCTGTAAAGCTGACGTAAACACACGACAGCATTACGTCGACTTCTGCATAATGTTAAACTGTATTTTCTACTTTGTTTCAGTGATTACATGCAAGTGTTATTGCAGTGCCATCAGTGATATTGGGAATATTATCAATATATCTGGTGACATTCCTAGCTAGTTAGGCTGTTACTACATGCTGAACAATCAATCTACTTAAACTGCTCTATCTAAATTGCTAATGATTTGTTGAAATCTTGACTTTCAGTTTCTCTGTGGACTCTTTTCAAGTGATTTTGGTAACATAATATTTAGTGTTAGTGTCTTCCTAGAAATATTAGCTCCAGCTCCTTGTGCACTGATGCACATCCCGTTAAACTGAAACTGTAATTTATTTTGTTTTCTTATGAAAAGATATATTTTATAATTTTCTTTGAGTTGAATGCTAGTTATGTTGTTTTGTATATTTGTTAGTTGAAATAGTTATACAGCTAATATATAAATACGTATGTACTTAATATATATAATTTAATAATATATTTTTCTCTTTTTTATTGTCAGTAAAATGGATTGACAAATATGATGTATAAATCTGAAATGAAAGCACTGTGTTAGTTATTGCACACGATGTAAATCGGTAGCTTCTTCACAGAATCTTAATAAAAATAACTTTCAAGTATGTATATGTATGTGTGCGATTATGTGTATAATTAAATCATATCACAGTAAAAATGGTTAATGAAGCAAAAAGCAAAATGCTAAACCTTGTATTGCACTATGTTTTACTGCTGTACTTTATATAAACAAAAACTTTAGCTTGTCACTGAAGTTATCTTAATACAAGTATTCATTCTGTTGCAATGAAATGCATTAGTATGTTACTACGGATACTCAGGTAAATGTGGCTTGTAAAACCGTTTTAATACTGTATGCTCTACACCTCTCCCATGGCAAGGTCTTCTTGCATTCATTATGCAAATCATTCTTATTTTATGTTATTTATATATATATATATATATATATACTAAACTACAAGATGTCTATCTCAAACTGTTTTCACATTTACATGTTTAATCAATCTCACATTTACGTTCAGTGCATTACGTCTATAAAACTTACGACAGGCAATGCCACAAATACATCTCATTATCGGTATATGCATATATCACAATTTGTTGAACACTCATTCACACATACAAATATAATAACAAATACATATAATCATTACCAAATTATATAAAGGCATGACATTAGACGATACGTTCCTCTCTTTTTAGATTTTTAGGAGGTATTAATAACAATGACTTAATCAACATCTTAGACACAAATGATGTTGAAAATTATGAACCTCAACTAATACGTCGGTCATCATATTATGACTTTGATAAGTTTAGCAAACTTACACACATAAACATTACCCGTTTTAGTGTCTTAAGCACTAACATTCAATCAATAAATTCTAAATTTAACGAACTTGAAGCTTTTGTAGAAGAGCTAAGTAGTAACAATTTTAAATTTAATGTCATTTGCTTACAAGAAACTTGGAAATCAGAAAACGATGACCTATCACAGTTTTCCTTACATGGTTATGACTGTTTAGCTCAAGGTAAGACGTGCAGTAACAAAGGAGGGCTAATAATATATGTCGACAACAAATATAGATCAGAGGTTATATTAAATGTAAACATGTACGAACACTGGGAAGGGATGATAGTCCAAATAAATGGTGGTAATCTATCTAAGAGCATAACCATCGGAAACATATATAGACCTCCACGAACTTCTAATGATAACTTAAATGCTTTTATAAATTAATTTACTTCTATAATATCATCAATGGAAAACAACTGTAATAACAATCTCATTATCGCAGGAGATTTTAATATAAATTTGCTTAAATTAAATTAAAATGATACATATAGTAATTTTTTTGACACCATAATATCACACAGCCTTTACCCACAAATTACTCTTTCTACTAGATGTACTAGAACAAATGGTACTTTAATAGATAATTTCTTTTGTAAACTTAATAAATCTATATTGGAGAGTACTGCAGGGATTTTAATCAAAAAAAATTCTGATCATCAGCCGTATTTTATATTCATCAACGTCTCATTAAAGATTGAACCTCCACCTAAATATGTTAAAATAAATATACTAAATGAAGAGGCAATGCATAAAGTTAAACACTAAATAAAATCAAACGAGATATACAATACGCTAAATAAAAATATAAATGCAGACACAAATTTAAATTATGACATAATCTACGAAGAAATTATACGGGCAAAAAATATGCAAACTAAGCTGGTAAAATTTAATAAATATAAACATAAAAGATCAATGTGGATTACACAAGGATTGCTAAAATCTATTCAATATCGAGACAATCTCTATAAACAATTAAAATTGACACAACCAAATTCGACAAGCTATGAAGCTATTAATATTAATCTAAAAACTTATAATACGATATTAAAGAAAAATATTCGTGCAGCTAAACAAGTGTATTTTGAACAAAGATTTAATCGATTTAATTATGATATAAAAAATACCTGGAAAGTTATTAATGAATTTCTTTCAAAAAATAGTACAAACCGTAGATTACCATTATTTTTTTAATAGAAAATGGTACAAAAATAACTGATAAAAAGGATATTGCAAACAAATTTAATAATTATTTTACAAATATAGGTCAAACCATCGCACAAGGTATTAAATATAAAGGTAACAAAAACTATAGTTATTATTTAAACAAAAATTTTAATTCTGTATTTACGTTTCAGAGTGTTGATGAAGAGACTATTAGGAAAACTATTAATAATCTTCCCACAAAAAACAGCTGTGGATTTCATCAAAATTGCTCAAGATAATTAAGCCTGCAATTATAAAATCATTAAAGCTGTTAATAAACCAAGTTTTAAAATCCGGGATATTCCCAGACAAACTAAAAATTGCAAAAGTTATTCCTATATTTAAGAAAGACGATCCATCTTTATTTGAAAATTGCAGACCAATTTCCCTTCTTTCTACAATTTCTAAAATATTAGAGAAATTAATTTGTATTCAATTATATTCATATTTCAATGATATGAAGCTTTTATTTGATAATCAGTATGGTTTTAGAGCAAAATATTCAACGGAATTTGCTGCGCTTGAGCTAATAGATAGAATTATAATTCAAATGGATAATAATGATGAACCAATTAATGTATTTCTCGACCTTTCTAAGGCTTTTGATACTATTGACCATAACATTTTACTTAACAAATTAACTTACTACGGCCTAAATGGTTCAAGTTTGCAGTTATTCAGAAGTTACTTACAAAACAGGAAACAATACACAGAAATTGAACAAATAAATTCAGACATCTTACCTATAACAATCGGCGTCCCACAAGGTTCAATCCTTGGACCACTATTATTTATCATTTACATAAATGATTTCTCACAAGCTAGTCAATTATTTAATTTCGTCATGTACGTTGATGACACCACATTATCTAGCTCTTTAAAATGTTTTAACAACAACACACGCAATAAAAGTACAGAATCCTTAATAAATGAAGAACTTTTTAAAGTTAATGAATGGCTAAACATAAATAAATTATCTTTAAATAAAAGCAAATCAAAATACATGATTTTTCATATGCTTAATAAACGCACGCAGACTCTTACGCTTAAAATAGATAATATAAATATTGAAAGAGTAGATGAATGTAACTTTCTAGGATTGACTTTAGACACTAACCTAAATTGGAAAAAAAACACTGAGAAAATTTCAAATAAGTGCTCCAAAACAATTGGCATAATAAACAGATTAAAATATGTATTACCTTTAGATATAAATGTGTTGTTACATAACACATTAATATTATCTCATATCAATTATTGTACCATGGTTTGGGGATACCAAATAAATAGAATTACAAAAAAAAAAAAAAAGCCGTGCGAATAATAACCTTAAATAAATACAACTCACACACGGAACCACTTTAAAAAAAACTTAAACTACTAAAAGTAGAAGACATATTAAAGTTACATGAATTAAAATTTTACTTTAAATACATCCATAAAATGTTACCTCCTTATTTACTTAACTGGCAAATTATCCCAAGTATAAACATACATAATTATAATACTCGAGAAAAAAATTATATACATACTTTTAGAACTAAGCATGAATTTGCAATGAAATGTCTCAAATACAGCCTACCTCATGCTATAAATGACACCCCCGATATAATCAAAGACAATATATATACTCACAGTTTGCGAGGCTTCTCATTTTATATAAAAACATACTTGTTACATAAATATAATGATTTATGCACTCTATCAAATTGCTACACATGTCAACAGAACCATTAAATACAATACATTTGATGCTAGTTTCAGGCAACCAGCACACATACAAACTTACATTCTCACATAAAACAAGCACTCCCAAAATACATACATGAGATAGACACCTTGTAAAAGGACCACATAAATTATCACGTAAATAGGGTGGCTCCTATGTTAGCGACAATTGTCTCTTAATAGGAGTCACCGACCCCGATATAATAAGCTATATGATTAATATCTATGGTACATCAATACCATAATTGCTGTACATGCGTTTGTATGTATTTTCCGAATAGTATGTTGAACATATAATGATATACGTTTATGTATGTCTGCATAATGTTTATATTTGTTGTTTATTACAGCATAAGTGATGTTCAAAAACCAATCAATTGTGTACCTACATGGGGTCAAATAAACGTTATGTTATGTTATGATAAGTGTTTCTTTCTGGGGCTTTTCCTTTATTTTTTAAGGGAACAAATTTATCGAAAATGCACTCAATTACACTCTTTAATAAATTCCAGCATTCTGTTGCTGTCTTATTCTTCAATTCCAGTCTATCTTTATTAAATATTTCCCAATGTCCATATATCTTCCTTTGTGGAAATGTCTCCTATACTACTTTTTACTATTCCTTTCTGATTTTACTTTGATGATAAAATGTATCTAGTTGTGATCACTACTCCCCAGTGGCTCACATATATTGACATTGTCAACTAATTCATTCTGTGAAACTATATTGTACTAACACTAAAAACTTGTGGTCCTCACTCCTCGTACTCTGTAGAGATTTCCATTGTACAGGATCATTGTTAAAATCCCCCATAGTAATAGAGTCCTGTTTGCTCACTTCCCTTATAGCGTTTTGTACTTTTTTCATGTTCTTCTTTGCTTATGTTTGGATTTCAATAAACTAACCCAACCGTTAATGTTGAGTTTCCTGTAACTATGTTATACCAAACAGCTTCTTCGCAATCTGCTTCTCTTTCTAATTTTATTTTATAAGCCTGGATAGTATGTTAAATATAAAATAACTCCACCTCCCCGTCTTTCTATTATATCTTTCCTAAACATGGCATAGCCTGTCAGTCCCAATTCGGCATTTGAAATATCGGTGGTAGCCCATAATTCGGTTAAACCTATTATGTGAGGGTCAATATCTTCTACCATAATGTTTAGTTAACTTGTTTTGTTTAGTGTGCTCCTTGCATTTAAACAAACATTTATATCCAGCTTCAGAACAATTTTCCAGGCTGTTCTTTGCTTATTTGTTTGTGCTGTCTTTATTTATGCCTCCAGTTTCACGCTTCTCTGTGAATCCCCCCTGCGTATCTAGTTTAAATAAATGCAATCTGTCCCATTGTCAACAGATCGCAGCAGCTTCTCTGAGAAAACTGCTATCCCCTTTCCATTTAACTTAGATGAAGGCCATATCTCTTGTACATATCTTCCCTCCCAACAAAGTATCCCCAATAATCTAGGAATCCCACCCCCTCTTCTTCACACATCTGCTCAACAAGTGCGTTGATCGCCATCCTCTTGCAGTTTCTATATGTTGGCTCCCTTCGTCCCATTACTGGTAAAATTCCTGAGAGAATAATGTGTTCAAATCTTGTCGTCTTTAACTTCCTGGCTAACTGTCTGTACGTCTGTACTACCCCAGTTGTTCCCTTCATGTCTGCATTATTTGTCTCTACGTGTACTACTACCCTCTCTTGCCATGCCCCATGTTTATATAGAATAAACAAAGTTCAAAATAAGAAACCGTCCTCAAAGCAAAAATGTGTGTGTGTTTGTGTATGTGCGTTTGTGTGCGTGTGTGTTTGTGTCTGTGCGTTTGTGTGTGTGTGTGTGTGTGTGTGTGTGTGTGTATGTGTGTGTGTGTGTGTGCGCGCGTGTGTGTTTGATTTATATATGTGCGCATCTTAATTATGTGAGTTTTAGTATCATTAGTTGCGCATGCTTATGTAACATTTCACGATCGCACTTGAATTTTTCACACAGAGACACAGACACATGCTTGAAGGGGCACTTTAAAGATATCCAAGTAGGTTTTATTCCACAGAACACCCACTGTTTGCCTACAATGCGACACAATTTGCTGACTTAAATTTAAGGGGGTCATATTACCAAAGCAGGGGGGTCAATATAGTATTAAAATATTTATATCGGGGTTAAGATACTATGTGGTTGAAAATAAATACTACGATACTCCGAGCCGTCCGTTATGCCTGTGTATAGGCTGCAAAACAGCAGCTAGACTTGCTGCAGTCGCTGCCGCTGCTGTTTCCTGACATTGGTACATTTGTTCTGCTAATGCTTCTGCTAATGTTATGTACACACAACTGCGCTGGTTGATTTATAGTCACGCCGGATACAAGTGGCACAGCACAATACGTTGTATTGTAGAAGGCGACGTCGAACGAGCGGTCGCTGGGCAACGTTGAGAAAACACGCTCAAAAGGAGGTATGCATGAAGACGCCCCATTTGTAGAAGCTGTTTTTAATTAACTGTCGCTATTTATGCAGACGCTGCTGAGTCATAAACAGCGCGACTGGCACAGCTGTATCAAATAGGTGACTCACTGATGTATATACCTATAACATGAACACCCAACAATGCAACATTGTGTGTGTGTGCGTGTGTGTGCGTGCGTGTGTGTGTGTGTGTGAACGAGCGAGCGAGCGCGCGTGCGTACGTGCGCGCGCGTGTCTGTGTGCGAGCGTGCGCGTGCGCGTGCGCGTGCGCGTGTGTGTATGCATAGTCTGTACGACGTTCAAGTACATTGTGCCATACAACACAGCTGTTGCAGTAGCCAAGCATTGATGTGAAACAAGAGCATTGAGTATGTCTGTCACGACGGGACCTTGTTGATCTGGCTAACGTGGTGCAAGTTGATGTAGAAGGAATGGATGACCGGTGATATGTTGGCAGACATGTCCTTGTGATTGTCTAGGTAGGCATCACGGTATTTATCCTTATCAACGGCATAGGAGAAAACACCATCAACATTGATGCTAGGTTCTTTTACTAACTTGTTTCCAGGCACCGGAACAATCGCAAGGAATGCAATTTTCTGATCGTTCAATTTTAATTATTAGGAGTTCAGCCTCTTCCGAATATCCGTCACTCATCTTTAAGACGCTGTAGGGTGAATTGTGCCATGAAATATATTAATTATTACATGAGAAGTTAGGTTTAATTATATATGAGAACAGCTTTAGTCTAGTAGCTTCGGGTCTTATAATTAGATCTGAGATACAGGAAGTTCCCCTAGATTTATCTCAGGTCATCTAGATAGCTAGGCCGGCCAAGCATAGCCTAGTTGTTTGCTGGGAGATGAGTCAGCTAGAAGATGAGGTAGCCAGGTAGCGAATTCGACTGCAGCGCGCCATATTAAGTCATGCAGAAGAGGCACTGACCAATGGGAATGGCCAGTCACTAGGAAGAGAGGGAAATATTTAAGGAAAGAGTAGTGCGCGATTGGGAGAGGATTTGTAGACGACTTGCAGAGGACTTGAAGATAACTTGCAGAGCACTTGCACGCGAGAACCATGTAACACCACGTCTGGTTCCCACGGAGGACCAATATCAATTGTACTGATCTGAATCGTGCTAACTCTCTGTATTAACATTTTTGAAACGAACAATGGAAACTCTTCTGCGATGATTGAGTAATTAGAATATATCCTCTGTGAGTATCTGATTTATATTAGACAGTGACACATTGGCTGAACTGAGTAGGTCGATGTATAAATCATCTAGGAAATCAACACAGAGGAAGAACGTTGCAATAGTTGCCCAACTTTGAATACCGAGTCTACAAACGGAATAGGCAACAAAGGGAAATAATAGTAGACCGGGCATTATATGATATGTAGTCAGGTCAATCGCAACACAATAATTATCCTGCAAATAGAAGTCCAGCCCTGAATACATGTGTGACGTTTGCAGAGCCGATTTATTCCAATATTGAGGTCATTACAGTTGGTGGTTCTCTTAACTCTTTAAAGTACTTGTTGGTATAGCAGTAATGACCGGGACACGGTGCCAAACAGCTGAATGTGCTTGCCTAGCAGAGGGTCGAGTTCACGTGGCAGTCCTGTGTATCTCCTCATCCGATGTTGTCACCAAAGAAACGAGTGTTTCATTGAAACATTACTTTCCTCCCATTAGTGATTAGTGGGTTCGATGAACTTGTCACACCTAACTCTGTCTAAATATGTTACATCGGCACATAAAAAATATTATGCAAACATGCTGCCACCATCTTCACTGGCCTCTGAGTCAATCACTACCTATTCAGCTCCGAGGTACCTGTAGTGTAACTCATCTCATCTCAATCCCGAAACCGAAGGTCGTGGGGGCACCACTGATGCCTTTTGGGACAGATTCCTCCATCTCTGACGGTTTCGGGCAAGGGTTTGAGTTGTAGCAAAGTCCATCCCGGTCCATTCTTGGATGTTGTCCGCCCACTTCTTTTGTCTTCCTGGTCTTCTTTGTCCTTCCACTGTGCCCTGGAGAACGGTCTTGGCCCGATATTGTTACATGGCCGTACCACTGGAGCTTCTGCTCTTTTGGTGACAATGCCGTTCATATTGCAATTAACTAGCGGCTAGGAGCGAGTACTCGCCAGTAGCCGCTAGTAGTGAAATCCATTTGAACGTGCATATGCAGACAGTCGAAGCTTTGCGGGCTTCACGATAAAGCTGCGAGTGAACTTAGAGTTTGGCAGTCCCCCAACGATGCTCACAGTGGCGTCTCTTGTCTCGAGTTTCCTCCACATGCCAGTCATACCATTGGACTATGCTCCTTGTCACTTATTCCGCCAAGTCGGGTCCAACGTTTGGCGACTCTCCAGCACAACCTCCTCTATTCTCGCCTGAGTGATGTTGCCTGGCCGAGTTGTTCTAGCGACATGGTCATTTCTTTTTTACATTCGTCTAGCCACCTGGTTCTGGGTCGATCTCTATTAATTTTCCCTCAGTCATTGTCAGCATGATGATATTGAACAGGTGTTACTTCCGCATGGCCAACGTAAATTATTTTTTGGTGGAGGATAGACCCGCCAAGTGTTATTGGATTATTTGTTTAAGTATATTTAGTACCGAACAATTGAAGTATTGGAACATTACAACTGAATGTCAGCCAATAAATGAAAGTGACATATAGTATGCGCGTGTGTGATTCAACTACTGTGCGGCGTGACTACACATCCTATGCAACACCTAGGCATTCTACTAGTCAGCCATTTTGGCACATCTGTCTGACCTGTTTTCACAGCAATGGGTAGCTAACCACCCAACATAGCCTACCTTTGTGTGCAGCGCGTTTAGTATATATTCCACTAGCAAGTTGCATCACGTTATTAACAAGCTAGGCGTTTGATGAATGAACACTCACCTGTATCGATTCGAACAGCAATACCTTCACTACGTCTGTCTCGCAATACCTGTACTCCCGTCCTGGTTCTGGTTTATCCACCTGTACAAGTCTCATCTGTGGGTCTAACCTGATTGCTCGCATATCAGATGAGTCATCCTCAGCAGTACTCGTGTGGTGGTGCATAGTGATGCGTGGAACGCGGTCATTTGGAAATGTGCGCCGCCTCACATAAATTAGACTACAACCCACAATTGTGTTTATTTTTTACGGTGGGGGCGTGGTCACGTACTATTTTGGGCCTGGCTTGTCGGTAGGGGTAACATGGAGCAAAACGGTCCGTGGGGGTAATGCGCCCTCTCTATATCTTACAAACCATTGAACATAAATTAACGTCGTACACTTGAATACTGCTGTCACGTAGCGAACACTGTCGGAGACCGCACTGCAGAACTCTTTCAAAAGAAAGTTCAGAATTCCACTTGAACGTATTGCATACCCTGGGATAATATAACTTCGTTAAACCGATGCTAACGCAATCATCTCCTGGTTTTAAGCCAGCGTACTGATGTACTCGCACTCGTATTACTACAGCGGCACCTGGTTCTGGGTCGACCTCTATTCATTTTCCCTCAGTCATTGCCAGCATGATGATATTGAACAGGTGTTACTTCCGCATGACATGGCCAAAGTAAATAATTTTTGGTGGAGGATAGACCCGCCAAGTGTTATTGGATTATTTTTTAAAGTATATTTAGTACCGAACAATTGAAGTATTGGAACATTACAACTGAATGTCAGCCATTAAATGAAAGTGACATATAGTATGCGAGTGTGTGATTCAACTACTGTGCGGCGTGACTACACATCCTGATGTACTCGCACTCGTATTACTACAGCGGCACAAATATGCAATTACAAGGCATGATCTGGTTTTTAAAATACACAATTTTCCTTTTAGGCAGACCGAAATGCCTCAGGCATGGTGGTAATACGGGTTTATTGACTTTTATTGGCTGAATTCCTGCGGCTGCGTTTTTCTTCAGCTAGCACGCGGAGGCTCCCTCCCATCTGTTGAGTCCCCTGCTTAGTTTCTGCCTCCACGTGGATCGGTCTTCAGCAAGCTCCTCCCAGTTGTCAATATCCATGTCTAGTGTCTCGCTTGCATATGTCCTTGAAGCGCAAATGGGGACGTCGTGCAGTTCTCTTTCCAGTGGGCAGCTCTGTCTTTTGAGAGTCTTCCATCTTCCACCAGTTGCACCTGACCGATTAAATGTTGATGAAGAAATAGTCAAGAAAACCATTGAAAGCCTTCCCCAAAAACATAGTAGTGGTTGTGACGGTATTTCCTGTAAACGTTTGAAAATAATTGAACCCTCCATCATCAAACCATTAACCCTTGTGGTGAATCAAGTAATAACTACTGGTGTATTTCCTGATACACTTAAACTCGCTAACGTAATTCCTATTTTTAATAAAGATAACCCATCTGTTTTTAAAAATTATAGACCCATATATCTTCTTCCAACAATTTCAAAATTATTAGAGAAAATAATATCTACTCAGCTAACTGCATACTTTAATGATTCTGATTTATTTGTTTAAAATCAATTTGGTTTTAGGAAAAACACTCTACCGAATATGCATCACTTGAACTAATAGATAGAATAAATACACAAATTAATAAAAATGATGTTCCTTTCAGTATTTTTCTTGACCTCTCTAAGGCCTTCGATACAATTGATCACTCAATACTATTAAATAAACTAAGATATTATGGATTACAGGGTCCTACCCTGAATCTATTTAATAGCTACTTAAGCAATAGAAGACAATAAGGCACGCAAGTCTCGTCAGCCTCAATGCTGGTGTTATGCTATTTTGCCCTTTTCATTCATAATCCGGTACCCAACGACGCGAACGAGCTATGTATTGTTTCGTGTAACTGCCACAGCAGAAACCTCCGTTGTAAGTTTTATAGGTTTCCACCCAATGAAAGCTCATCTAGAAGGTGGGAACTATTAAGCATGCAAGTTATGATTTTCAAATTGTTTGCATATCACAGTGATTTTGACTTTGAATAATGGTTATACCGGAACGACGAAACTGTCTCGTTGTCAGTCGTGGCACGTGAAATGTTTGCCATTATAAAGTCTACAATGACCAAAGGCACAGTTGTATGTGAACAATCGTAAACATCATTTAACTATGTATTTGTCCAATGTACGTGATTTATGGATATAATGCATCTTTACAAATGGGGTTTATGGGAACATATTCTAGACCAGTAATACAATTATTATTTGTCTCTCTCAGACAGAAAAAAAGTGTAATAAATGCACAAACGTTGCATTAACATTAAATGCAGCTATGCAAGTCAAAAAAGTTTAAATATCCAAAATATAAATAATTAATAATTGGACTTCTGTAATAATGAAGTTTAAAATAATTAACAATGACGATTACAATTTACAACATGCGATCTTCCATGTTTACTGACGAGTGCTGCGTGACAACCGATCGAGTGAGCGAAGGCCGGCCGTGAGCGGATACAATTTCACAGGCGACACACCATTAACTTGTAACTTTTGTCTTTCATCGACGCTTGCACTCGTTGTTGTATGAGAAACTCGGCACCCGGCTGCAGTCTATTGAACCTGTTGATTTTCCTTGAAATTTAACATTCCGTGTGGTGTTGTTTACCCTAAATTTTAATGAAAACGCCATGCCTGTAATCGAATGAGCGATAATTCCGGACAACGAAGTGGGCTCCGGAAGTGTATGATCTCGTTAACTATCGCATCAAAACGAACCGGAAACGAGAATCACTTACGTCCCCTATACACCGAATTTCAAAATGAAAGTTCTGATATCCTACCTATCACAATTGGTGTACCACAAGGATCTATTCTTGGTCCCCTATTATTCATAATATATATTAATGAATGTTTAACTTTATTATGTATGCCGACGATACCACCTTATTTAGCACCATCAATTATTTTCATGGTAATTCCTCAAATAGAAATATCGAATCGGCAATCAATTATGAATTCCTTAAAATACTTGTATGGTTAAACATTAATAAATTATCATTACACAGAAACAAATCTAAATGTATGATTTTTCACAAGCAAAATAAAGCTGTCGATAACTTTACGCTCAATATCAATGGTACAAACATAGAAAGAGTGGATGAATTTATTTTTTTAGGATTTACTTTAGATACAAATTTTAATCGGAATAAACACATTGAAAAAGTATCAAACAAGTGTTCCAAAACAGTAGGCATCTTAAACAGACAAAAATATGTTTTTCCTCTAGAAATAAAAAATTTCTTATATAATACGTTATTTTTATCACATATCAACTATTGTATCATGGCGTGGGGATACCAAGGTAGTCGAATGTTGAAAATACAAAAGAAAGCTATGAGAATTTTATCTATAAGTAAATATAATTCACACTCTGAGCCACTTTAAAAAAAAATTAATATCTTAAAAATTGATGACATGTTAAAATTACATGAAATTAAGTTTTATTTTAAATATGTACATCATGACCTCCCTGCCTACCTATTAAATTGGAAACTAAATACAAATGCTTACGTACACAATTACAACACAAGGAAAAACAGAGTTACACCCATTCAGAACAAAACATGAATTTACCAAAAGATGTCTTAGATACAGTTTGCCGCACGTCATTAATACATCATCATACCTCAACATTAGTCACAGAGAAGATTGGAACACATATCTTCAGATGTTTTGCAAATTATGCGAAAAACTATTTATTTAAAAAATGCGTAGATACGTGTACAATGCTAAACTGCTATACAAGCTATCAAAGTCAATAAATTGTGTTATTGTATGTGATATGTATGGATATGTATTATATATATATATCAGCACATGGGTATTGTATCTGTGCATACAAAAAATTATGCTTGTTCTTTTACAAGTATATTGATGTATACTTTTGACAACTATTACTTGTTTATTTTAACATATCATAAATACTCCAATACATATATATAATCAAATAATCTCGGTTTCTTTTCTTTTCCTGCACGTTGCACTTCCTTCAGTAAAATTGAGTTGAAACAAATTATTATTGTGGCTCCTATGAGAGCGACTGTTATTGTCTTAATAGGAGTCACAGACTCCACCTAATTTGAAATTACACTGCATTTGTATATATGAATATATATGCCTATTCATGTTACGTTAATTTGATAGTATACATATATTGTAATTGTGGTCTAAATAAAACTTGTTTTTGCTCTTGTTCTTACAGGTTTGTCTTGTTTTGTAAAAGTGAGTGTCATAGGTGAAGGTAAAAATATCCGATAATGAATGTGGTAGACTCCCGTGAACATAATAATACATAAATTTTCCAACTTCAATTTCATAAATATCATGCAATTTTTTAAAATTTAAACATGTAGAGAGGGGATGTGAATGTTCCCAATAGTTTGGTTTAAGAATGGAACGAACTTTTTTGGCATAATTTTTCGATATGAGTTTTGTATGTGGATCCCCACAAAATGATTTCGTATGTCAAATAGGGTTAAATTAAAGTGTAGTAAATTGTTTTAAGTGCAGCTACTGGAAGGTAGCGTTTAACTGTATTGGTTATGTATAAAGCACTTGTTTTTGCATGCATTGATATGTTCTTGCCAATCAAGTCTGTCATCTATAGAAATGTTATACATATTGTTCGCTGAATTATTTTATTATACATCGCTAATAACAATTCTTCTTTCTGGGCAGGACGACCTAGCGGAAGGTCGACGCGAGCGGGGCCGGCCAAAGCTGCGTTTCATAGATATTTTAAGGAGTCCCTAAAGAGCCTCGGAATTGACCCGGTCTCATGGGAAAATCATGCAGCAAGCCGTCCTGCCTGAGGAGGGCTGGTCTGCAAGGCGAGAGCAGCAATTATATCAACAGAGCCAGCTCCATTTGCGTGCATAACCTGTAGAAAGACGTTTCATGCAAACATTGGCCTTATCAGCCACATGCGAACACACCGCACAAAATGATCATAACTTTAACGATAAATGAGATGATGTCATGGTCTTCATTGCCGGCTATAATGTAAGGCACGGCATAGTTCATTATACACGCTCCATTTAGCAGAAATGTGAATTTAGCAAACAAACAAATGTCAGGTTTTGTGATATTCAAAATGGAATGGGAATGTCAGAATGGGATCGAGTTCACAAGATTTCATCGGCGATTACGTTAACAGCGTTCCCATTTTAGCCTCGGTGGCTGGTTCAAATGCAGTCATGCAGTTTTAAAAATCAGAGAACCGCGTTCCAATGTGTAGAACGAGTTACATGGCGGCAGTTGTTTGTCGTTATCAATGTGTAGGAGGTTGGCAACAATTTTGAACAGTTGTTTCTGGTCGCCAGATGCATCGGCGATTTGACTGGTGTGGTATTCGAGTTTTTCACGGTGCACAAATGAAGTGACGAGCTGGATCGGAGACATTAAGCAACTTGTCACGTTCCAGTCCTGATGTTCTCCATCTTCTAACACACTTCTCTGGTCGTATGCCATCGGTATACCACGGCGTGTGTATGGGGTGTCAGAAGAGTTAGTACATCTAACGGGGGAACAAGTCATGCTTCTTCGGGAGCAATTCGTCTGTTTTGGTTCCCAACTGGCGCCAAGCTCTCACCTGTGGCCCCAAGTAACCGTCAGCGTTCGTCAGCGGCAATACCCCGGTAAACCGTTTCGACTGGCGGAATAAACCAGGTAAGGGTAGCCGACAGGTCTCAAACCTTCAGGGGCGGGTCCACAGAAGGTAGTCTGAGGTGACACAAAAACCTTCACAGGCGGCCAAACCAAATTCATATGGGGTGGTCTAAGCCGGAGGTTCAGCAACAGTCCGCCCGTCGCGCTGTTCTGATTATGACATCGGAAGACGGAGGGGAGGGGTGCTGTTGGAAAATGTTCGCCGCCGCGCCGCCGTAACTTAAGAACGGGGGCACATGCAAAAGGTCAACTGATCTAGGTGAGCACATCACTCCGCTCAGGCATAGCGCGGCCAAATTCCAAAGGCCTTATCTACGTAAGCATGTGTACATATAGGCCAGGACGAGAGAGCGGGGTTGACGACCAGCGCAACTCCTCCTCATTTTAATCCAAGTCACACGCAACTCGTGACATCACTCTCATCTCACAACCTGTCTCCCTTCAAGTCCTGAGAGGATCGGGAAGCGACGAAGCAGCAGGTGTAAATGCACTGGGAGTTGTAGCCGCAAACCTGCCCACAGGCAGTTCAGGCCATACGGTCGCGTTTGCACAGCGAAGCAGCAGCGGAACTCGGAACCGCCTGAGTGACTCAGCAGTCCTATTTAAGAACGACTGCTCACCTCCGTAGTCCGAGGAAGGGGCTGGAAAACGTACCAAAAACATATTCACTCTATCCTGACCAGCTTACCGCGGCTGGTGGGGATCCTACTATAGCGTTCGATCAAAGAAGAACGCACGAAGAAAACCCCTTGTTCTAGCCACATGGAATGGCGCACACTCATTGATAACGCTAAGGCAGACAGGCCAGATAGGATATCCGCCTTACTCGCCAAAGACCTGTCTAGCTACAACATCAGTATCGCTGCATTAAATGAGACTCGTCTAGCAGAGGAAGGACACATTACAGAAAGTGATGCTGGATACACTTTCTTCTGGAGTGGCTGTAGTGGCGATGAGAGACAGGAAGCTGGCGTTGGTTTTGTGATCAAATCCGATCTTATGAGCATGCTTGCCTGCCTGCCAAAGGGTGGGAATGACCGTCGCATGACAGTCCGTCTTACCTTGACCGCGAAGCGTCATGCCACCACAATCAGTGCCTGTGTTCCTACCATGACTAACCATGACGAGATAAAGGACAGATTCTACGAGCTTGGATCTCTGCTCGCAGATGTTCCGAAGTCAGAAAAGCTCATTGTCGACTGGCGACTTTAATACGAGGGTTGGCACCGATCACGTGGCCTGGGAGGGTGTCATTGGCAGACATGGAACAGGATAGTGCAACAGCAATGGACTTTTGCTCCTCAAGAATTGTGCTACAAATCAAATCCACATCATATCGGTTCAAAGGGGGGGGGGGGTAAATGTATGGACCCATTCACAAATGTGCTGACGCCAATATCAGTGTGGTAGTAAACAGCCAAAACGTGGTACATTATCCGGCATGTCACAAATCCCATGGGAAAGTGTAATATAACGTCATAGGTGAATGGTGACAACTTACGGACCCACCCAAAACATTGACTAACTCTGATCAACCATTTAAATTGTGTGGTTCAAGGAAGCAGCAAAATAAAGTGGTGGTTATATCCGGTATGGATAATGTATAATATAATAGTAAAATGTAGTAAAACGGCATATATCGGTCCAATGGGAGGTGGAGGTAAAAAATCAAAAAGTAAAATCTTATTGCTCAAGGAAACAGCAAACAAAGATGGTGCTTTTATCCGATCTGTTGCTAAACTACCTGGCTAGTGACGAAGAATCTGGTGGTAATTAAAGAGTCGCAGCTAATATGCATATTCATGCGACACATTTATATGTTGTAAGTTGTTCATTGGTGTAGTAAAAACTAGAGACCGTGATAACATTCGTTTGTGCACATTATTTTGATTGTTTGGATGTTAATTATTCGAGATTTTCAGGAAAGCAAGCAATATTTATTTTAATGGAGATAACTAATTTACTTATTAATGGGTTTGTACACAAATGCCCAAGGATGCCGTGGTAGCATCCGTCGGATTATTAACTTGGAAGATTTGAGTGTCACAAAATACAAAAAGAACATCTTGCAGACCTCAAAGCACGCTTCACTGATTTCTCTGCCTTCACTCGTGCATGGACTGCATTCGCATTGTCTTGTATACAGCTGTATATCCTTTGTCGCACTCATGTAGTCCTATATACCTACAAATATACATAATTCTGCCAATGATCACAAAGCCATCCGCATGCTTGGTCTTCTTCATCTCCAACACAACTCTTTCTGGTGTCCAACCTCATGATGCATGTTTGTCTTATCTTATTGCTGTGGTAGTTTTATATACGCTTGCCATCACGTAGGCCTATATGTTAAATATATGTAGTTGTTACTATGTACTACCGCGAATCTCTGCGAATTACTATAATAATGGATTCTAATCACGGAGTACTAACAGCAATACGTGTTTATAATTCCATATCGCAAATCAAAATAATCGTCACAGATGTAAGTAGAACACGCTAGTCTAATTGATAAAATTAATGATGTAACTTGTGTTAATCATACATACATAATTCTCTAATGGCGATACAAAGCAAGACCAGTCGGTGGCAATACCTACCAATAAGTGGATACAGCAGTGCTGCCACCTGGCGTTCAAGCACTAACATAAATTGACTATACACAAAGTTAGACCCACCCTCTGAAAAAAAATTAAAATATTGTATTATCCACCTACTTTTAAAATCATACATACCATATCGAAGACACTGGCTAAGCTGTATACTAAATGCTTATCAGAAAGACGAATACCCATCGCATGGAAGTACGCAAAGATTTAACAAGATTGCCATCCAGAGAATTAACTCTAGATGGCAGGTGGACAAGGAAGCCCTTTGGCTTATCGAGAGGCCAACCCTTTTATATATCCAGCCCTTCTGAGGTATGTGTCGATTTTATTTTTAAACATATTCACACTACTAGCACCCACACAATCATCAGATAATATGTTCCATTCATTCACAGTCCTTTGCGAAAATGAGAACTTTCTTACGTCTAATCTACACTGCTCCTTTACTAATGTAACTTCATGTCCTCTAGTCTTTCTATCTTTCTTAACTGAAAAAAACATATTTCTATCAATATTTTCATAACCATTCAATATTTTAAACACTTCTATCTGATCTCCTCTCAATCTCCTGGTCTCTAGTGTTGTTAAACCACATTCTTTTAGGCGTTTTTCATAACTAAGATCCCTCAGTTTGGGTATCATTATACCATTTCCTATGCCATGGGCCTTAAGTTTAAGCAGTAATCTTTGATGTGGCACTTTGTCGAAAGCTTTTTGAAAATCTAGGTAGATTATATCTACTGGTGATCCATCATCTACCCACTTAGTGATATCTTCCAAAAAACACAACATATTTGTTAAGATTGACCTCGCTTTTAGAAACCCATGTTGAGATGGGTTTATCAAGTTATGTTTAACAAGAAAATCCACCATGTGATCTTTAATTAGTCTTTCTAATAATTTACAAATCACTGATGTTAAACTAACTGGTCTATAATTATTTGACTTGTTTCTCGAACCTTTGTTAAATAACGGTATAATGTTTGCTTCTTTCCATTCTAAAGGAACCACTCCCTCTTCTAATGACAAGTTGAAAACTGTTGCAAGCGGTATGCTAATTTGTTCTATAATTTCCAATAGTAGTTTGGGTGGAATACCATCCACTCCAGGTGATTTATTATCCTTTATAGCCCTAATTTTCTTAGCTACCATTTCTGGGGTTACAATTAACTGTCTTAAATAGTCTGATTCTGCCCCCTTGAACTTAGCCTCTGGTACTGGCAGTGAACTAGTGTCTTCTCTGGTAAACACTGAACTAAAATACTCATTCAGGTCTTCTGCCATTAAGAATCCTTCTGATATTATATTTCCAGCACTATCTTCTAGAGGACCGACCTTATCCTGAACTTTCTGTTTGCTTCGAACATACGCATAAAAACTCTTGCAGTCATGTTTTATATTACAAGCTAATTTATGTTCATAGCTTCTCTTTGAATTTCTAATTTCAGCTGTAACTTGGTTTAGTGCTTCTTTATAAATGTAGTAGTCTTCGTCATTTCCAGTACGTCTATATGACTTCCACATCATTTGTTTATACTTAATTTTTCTAATGGCTTCTTTCGATAAGTGTTCCTTTTTGGACCGTTTCCCGTATTTTTTTAAGGGAACAAATTTGACGATGATGCATTCAATTTCACTCTTTAAGATATGCCAGCATTCTGTTGCTGTCTTATTCTTCAGTGTGTTATTCCAGTCTATCTTTGCTAAATATTTCCTTGTCCTTATATTTTCCTTTGTGGAAATTTCTCCTGTACTGCTTTTTACTATTCCTTTCTGATTTTACTTTGATGGTAAAATGTATCTGGTTGTGATCACTATTCCCCAGTGGCTCACATATCCTGACATTATCAACTAATTCATTCTGTGAGGACAAAACTAAGTCTTAACACATTCTCTCCCCTGGTTAGTTCTAGCACATGTTGAGAAAGGAAACTATCTTGAACTAAAACTAAAAACTTGTGGTCCTCACTACCCATACTCTGTAGAGATTTCCCTATATATATGCACATGGTTAAAATCCCCCATAATAACAAAGTCCCGTTTGTTCACTTCCCTTATAGCGTTTTGTATTTTTTCATTCTCTTCTATGCTTATGTTTGGACTTCGATAAACTAATCCAACCGTTAACGTTGAGTTTCCTGTAACTATGTTACACCAAACAGCTTCTTCGCAATCTGCTTCTCTGTCTAATTTTATTTCATAAGTCTGGATAGATTCTTTAATATATAAAATAACTCCACCTCCCCTTCTTCCTATTCTATCTTTCCTAAACATTACATATCCTGTCAGTCCCAATTCGGCATCTGATATATCGGTGGTTGCCCATGATTCGGTTATACATATTATGTGAGGGTCACTATCTTCTACCATAATGTTTAGTTCATTTCTTTTATTTACTATACTCTTTGCATTTAAACAAACACATTTATACCCAGCTTCAGGCCAGTTTTCCAGACTGTTCTTTGCTGAATTAGTTTTGCTGTCTTTATCTATGCCTCCAGTTTCAGGCTTCTCTGCGAGTCCCCCCTGCGAATTTAGTTTAAATAGATGCAACCTGTCCCACTGTCAACAGATCGCAGCAGATTCTCTGAGAATACTGCTGCCCCATTTCCACTTAGATGGAGGCCATCTCTCATGTACATATCTTCTCTCCCAACAAAGTACTCCCATAAATATATGAATCCCACGCCCTCTTCTTCACACATCTGCTCGACTAGTGCGTTGATCGCCATCCTCTTACAGTTTCTGTATGTTGTCCCCCTTCCTCCCATTTCTGGCAAATTTCCTGAGAGAACAACCTGTTCCATTCTTGTCTTCTTTAGCTTCCTCACTAGATGTCTGTACTTCTGAACTATCCCAGTTGTTCCCTCCTTGTCTGCATTGTTTGTCCCTACGTGTACTAGTATTGACCCTCCCTTGCCATGCCCCAATACCTTCTCTACCCTTTCGGTCACATGCTCTATCCTAGCCCCCGGTAGACATACAACCTCCTTCCCCTCGCATATACTCTTGTCTGTTTTCTCAGAATTGAATCGCCCATAAACACTCTCTCTTTTCTCCTTGCCCCCTCAATCACTGCCTCGGAGAAGCTCCTCCGGTTTGCATATGTCTGGTTGTTGTCTTTTCCTCTTGCCGTCTTCTCTCCAGTCACATTCTCTTCCTTTCCCTTCTTTCCTGTCGCGTTTTCTCTTGTCCCCTTTCCTCCTGTCATCTTCTCTTCTAGCACATTTACTCTCACTTCCTTTCGTCCCTTCATCTTTCCTCCCATCACATTTTCTTCTCTCCTCTCCCGTCCCTTTTCCCCGGCTACCTCCTTCACTACGGTCACTTTCTCCCCTGTCACCTTCACGCCTGTCATGTTTTCTGTTTTTTGCTGAACACTGTCTTCTTCCATCAGTCTTCTGTCTCACAGTCTTACCAACTGCCTCTGTGGTATCTACCTCTTCACCACCTGTATCGCTGTCGCGTCTCTCCTCGTTCTCTACAGTCTGACTACCTGTTGATCTATCCCCACTGACCCGTTTTCTTTTCCTCTGCCGAACACTTTTCCTCCGTCCCTCTATCTTCTCAATTTCTTGTTCCTTCACACCGGTCACCTTCCCTCCTCTCAGTCTCCTTTCTTCAGTCTCCGTGTCACAACTCTGCTCCTTCTGTGTTGTAGAATTCTCAACTCTCTCCGCGTCATCCCTCTCTGCTCCATCTATTTCTATGTTGAGTCTCACCTCCATCTCCTTCACTATATCCGTCAACTTACACACCTCCTTCATCAGACATTCCACCCTGAAACACCCCATACATCGAAAGGTGAATCCATCATACTTGGTCTCTGCCCATGATTTTGGACAGCCAGACAACGCAAAATCCACCCAGCTCTGGCAGTCGTTGCAAACTAAGTGTCGTTATGCTCTGATTTGCCGCTGTGGCAAGGTGCCATATCATAATTTATTTATGTTCAAAATAGTTTTTATATAGTCTTTGAAAAGACTTTTCTGTGTACAATTTACACCAGATTGTTTAGGTTATAGTTAGTTATATTTGTTAACACACAGTGACACACCGTGCCTTACCTAGTTACGATGTCGATGACAATGTATTCAAGTTAGGCTTAGATACAAGGCAGTCTTTACAAAGACTGTTTCCTGTTTACTAATATACACTTTAAAAGGTTGTTATTTCAGGTTTTAGTTACTCATCTATTCTATTGTCGTTCACGTTACGTTAACTTCGCCAGTGACCTACTTTGTAAACAACGTTCCGATTACATTAACGTCCCCAGTTATCGCTCGCAAATCGCCTACTTTTAATCTACCTTAGATTACTCCCTCTAGCTAACTTTTAACAAAAAATATTGCTTAATATATATATATATATATGTATAATTACGTTATGTATGCTATACACTCAATAATATCACTTATCTTGATCAAATATCCTTATATTTTCGCAAGTTTGCTGCACCAAATTCAAACCAATTCACCACCGGAAGTTCCCCTGCAATATGATGATAATCTTCAAGAACGGATAAGAAAGACTTAAAGAACTACAGGCCGATATGCCTTTTATCAAACATCTACAAGTTACTCACAAATATACTAACGAATAGGCTAGAGAAGACACTCGACAAAAACCAACGATGAGAGCAAGTGGGATTCAGAAGCAGCTAGCACAGACCACATACACGTCATAAACCAACTGAAAGATAAGTTCCGATAATATAGTACCCCGCGCTGCATCGCCAGTGAGCGATTTAGTTTGTTGTAGCGCGCAAAAGCCAATAGATGGCACCTCGTAAATTGTAGTTCTGAAAAATGCGACAGGTGTCTCAACAGCTAATCGCCACATCCACAACGTTGTTGAGCTGCGCACCACCAGCTTCGACGATCGCTCCATCCAGCAAGATGACTCGACCATCGCAGTCAGTTTGAATGTGCGCCATCAGCCCAGGCGTCATTCATCAACGATGTGCGGGCATTTTACTTTGCGGTTGTTCACAAGATGGTCGCAAAGTTTCCGACGCACGCCACAAATTTAATACGGACACCATTACTGGATACCTCCAGACTCAGTGTAGACTGAACATCGACAGTCCCTGCCACCAGTTGGCTGTGTCAGCTGAGATGCTGAGACTGGTTAAATCTGCAACGCATGCTGAGTCACAGGGATACACGCAGTTTGTTGCAGATGTTGGGTATAATGTTAGAAATATGATATGATATGACTGTGCACGTGTCACGTACTATCTGATTTATTTGCACCTGCGCAATATCGGGTTGATTCACCGTTACCTCACTCAACCGACATCGGAACGGGTAGTCAATGCCATGATTATTTAGTAAAATAATAATATATGATCTTAACTATTTTATTTTATGATATTTTATATCACATTCCTTTTGTATTTCTATTATATTTATTGTCTTAAGTACTATTATTATTGGTTCAATTTATCTTAGATGCACCTAATTGCGAATGTTATCTGTGCATGAAGTCATTTCTCCTCCTAACTGGTCAATTAAATGCTATAGCCAAAACCTGTAATACAGCCAAATTCGACCATGAAGTGGCGCTGTAGGCCACCAGGGTGCGTTGTTCAATTGGCACTACGTCAGAAAATCATCAGCGCCCCAAGTAGTATATGTATGGTTATGAGTAGATAGGTAATGCAGATCTAACCACTGATATCATATATTGTTTGCGAGATGGACCAACTTCGAACAATTATTACTTGTCGGTGACACTGTTTGATCATCGCCCCATTCAAACTCCATCAACCGATACCTCGAAGGCATATCTCATTTTGACGGGGAGAAATTTTCTTTCACGTTGTATATGACGTGTCCAATGAAATGACATAGATATAGAATCATTGTAACTTTATGACGTTCGCAGTATTGCAAGAGTTCGAACATTCATCATTTTACGGTGACCTTGTTTGAATTTAACACCACATTTATTATACCGGGTAACAGCCCGACATCGTAATTTGGTGACTGGGAGACAATAATCTTTCCAAAAATATATGACTTGGTCATTTTATTATTTAAGAAAGCGCACAATTTAAAAAAATCATCATTTGACGGGGACCTTGTTTGACCTTGAAGTCACGTTTATTTTACAACTTAGCAGATCTGCGACAGGCCTTATTGTGATGGGCTGTCTATACTTTTCAAATGATATACCATTTGGATGTTTGTATAGGGGGAATATATATATGTATGTTAGAAGTGTCTACCGATCGTCTGTTGATGAGATATCAACGAAAATCGTGAGGTCATATTGGTGAAAGCTAATATGCATATTCATGAAATAAATTTGCATAATATAGTTTGTTCACTGACGTATTCATAACCAGATACCCTGAAAACATACGTTTGAACACATCATTTTGATTGTTTGAATGTTTACAATTCGATAAATTCCGAAACGTAGTATATATTTTAATGGCAATAACTAATTTGCATATTAAAGGATTGATAAAAAACGCTCAAGTATGCCTGGGTGGTACTCGTCGAATTATTACCTAGAGGGTTAGAAGGTCACAAAAAATGCAACAAAAATCGATCGAACCCCAATGCACGCTTCATTGGTCAACACCCGGACTTGACTTAGACCAAAACAATTGCCTTTTGTTTCCCTTTAAACTGTTTTTCTTTCATTAAAATCAGTCATTGTACTCCTCGCTACACTGCCTTGGGCCAATATTTTTAGAATGGGACACATAAATAAACACAAATAAATAAAAACAAATAAGCCAAGTGCCATGCTAATGACACATGATTAATTTGCATACACATATGTCAAATCAGAAAGAGTATTAATTAGACAATAAAAAAATCACTACACTATTGCAAAATTCAACTTTTCCCATTAAAGTATTTATCAGCTCGGATTTAGTCCTGTGGGATTTATCCCAACTGATTACGTCGCTTGGTATTTGCCCAATGCCTACACGCCTGCATGTATGCCTTCTGTGTAGCAGGGCCGGCATTCGCCAGGTGGCGCTAATGTACTGTCGTTACGCGCCAATGGTTGGCGAGTTTCGTTGGGTTTTGTGCATAGACATTGTGATTACATAAGTTGTCATACTGCAGCCAGGCAGCTGCACATTGTGTGTTTACGTTGTCAGTCACAGTGGCAGAGGGTTGTTCGGTATTCGCAAGACAAGTGAGTCAAATCTAGTTTTAATCTTCGTCAAAGTTCCTATGTATATATATATATATGGACGCTGATTATGATAGCTTTGAAAATAGTACGTTTATTTGCAAACATGCACGCACGCACGGGCACACACAAGCACACACGCACGCACACGAACACGAACACGCACACGCACGGACATATATATATGCTATGCACACACGCACGAAGAATGTGACTAGAAGATTCGAGGCATTTCTTTATTTCGCATGTGCTGCCTACCGTAAAGGAAAAGTAAAGTTAAAGTAAGTTCTTATATAGCGCAGTGTCCAGTCCTCGGGACTTCTCAAAGGGCTTTTTCATTTTATTCCCTGGCAGACCTGTTCAATCGAACACCATCACCGTCGCGTAACATGCTCGTTGGAATCTCCCCGATAGCTACGTCGTGCAGTGTCTATGAGATGAGACAGTCAGTAGGCGTGATTGTTAGGTGAAGGTCCCATACATAGAAACATCTTTCGTGGCTAATGCGGTCACGATGGGCGTCACGGACATGATTCTGAGAGAAACGTTTCCATCGTTGATATTTGTAAGTTTTTCTCTAAAACCTCCCTTTTAAAACAATTTCTTTGTGCTATTGAAATGAAATGAGTATCAAAGAGATAGAATGTTTTTTTGTAAATGTCTAGGTATTTAATTATGTTTAAGAGCACGACAGGCTGGCCAACTAATGTATCGTCTGCTGACTCGCTATGTGAGGTAAAGGGTCTATTCTCAATGGACATACAAAATATACACTCCTCAGTCTATATATGGTTACTACTACCAAAAATGTCCCCAGTCCGATTTAGAAATCGAACAAATATGAACTCAATATACAAACGAAATTGTATCTTGTTAAGAATATAAACATGCTGTGGTTCTTGGAACAACAATTCTTCTCATCCAATCTACAGGTGGCTTATTGCAATAACCATTCAAACTATGATGATTTCTTGCAATGTGTCCTACGTCATCTGCCACCTTGGCTTACTAAATGTAACTTAATACACTTAAAATCAGCATTTAAGAAATGAAAACGGTGCACAGTGCAAAGTGATACACTGGCCACGGTGTGCACAACAATAATTAATATACGTATTATTTACCACCATAGAGGTGACAGCAAAATACAATATTTTGCTGATGTGGAAATACGAGAAATGGTCAAGTTGGTCGGTTTCCAAAAGCTGCTATTCTTAAATCAGGGAAGCCATACAATTTATTTTGTTCTGATATCTTGCATTGGGCCCTTGCCTTACGCTGTATGCGTCTGTGTGTGTGTAGGGGGTGGGCGTGGGGGTGGATGCGTGTGTGTGCGTGCGTGTGTACGTGTACGTGCATGTTTGGAAAATATCCTGGCTACGGCGTCCCTACAGTTGCAAAATAGGAGCGTACTCGCGGAGCATTCAATTAGGCACCAATGAGGCAGAACAATGGCTCCCACGTAATCAGGATTGGGGTTTTCAACCCAGGCCCGTGTTACGTCACCAGTCCCTTTCGCCGATGGTGTACTTACTTAAAAATAACAGCAACAACAAACGTCAGTCAGTAATAGTGAGACATTCAGCAAATTTCTTTAAACATATTGCGTAATTAAAGTGTATCACTCATTTATGGCAGAGTTGCGTGCAAACAAACAAATGTCGCATAGTGATAAGACCAACATCGCGTACCAATACATTTGTAGTTTTGCTGGGAATATCAGTAATTAGCATTGTCGAATCTAATTTACTCTTATCATTGAGTAACATCCTTCAATCTATATGTTTCAAATGTTCAACTACATTGTAAGTACGCCCACCCATGAATTAAAAGCGTCACGTAGCGACAATGACGCAAACATGTATCATGCGCTCTGTAGTTTACGTCAGTTGTGTGATGACGTTATCAAATACACACGTCGTAGATAATGAATAGAGTATCACCACTAATAGATACGTAACACACTACAACTGATTCAATGATATATTAGCACACAGGTTGGTAACCCAGAAAATGTCACGGAGAGATACAAACCCGCACGTACATGCGCACTTCGCATTTCGCTACTTATGACATTAACACATAAAAGCAAACCTTTTTTAGTACTGTTTTTGTTAAAATAAATATGTTGATTGCTGGAACAGGACACACTCGATTTAGATCAGCTACTTGCTATACACACGCACATACACACACCCACACACACACACACACACACACACACAAACACAGAGATACACACACATAGATACACACGCGCGCGCACTCACACACACATCCACACACGCACACGCACACACACAACACACGCACACGCACGCACGCACACGCACATATTCACGCACTCTCACGCACACACAGTCAAAGAAAATTAGCGTGCATTTCTATTAAGCGCTGGGTGGCAGTCTGACCTGGTTCTGTTTAAGGTGAAAGAGAATCCACAATGATTGCCTACGGACAGTTGTTGTGGAAGCAAACAATGTACCCACAAATGCGACTTTGCTGCTACTGTTTGATTGGCTGTTTACTTCTCTACGTCATCACCATTCTGACAAGACGCAATGCGTACATGCCGGGATTGGTGAGTAGCAATCCCCATTCTAAGATTGCTGGTTGTTTTATATGTGTAGAATTGCAAATAGAAACAAAAGTTTTGTTTCGCACCTCATAGACAAAAACAGTATCCTTACTAACATGCCACGTTACTTCTGCGCTACCAAGTATATATCCTTTATACACCAACGGCTTTTACCCACATATAATTCAAGGCTCTCTCTACTCCATCAGTAAACTCCATACTATCGAAGTACTATTAGTATACCAAATTATATCGATCAGTGTTCTACTGTCTTGAAAATAGTGCCATTGAAATGTATGAACTTGTTTTGGTTTACAGTATTTGCGTGTATGTCTAATACATAATTGCAGCAGACAATAATATTTAAAAAATATCCAAAACTTTGTAAATAATCCAACCGTATGTACGTTGAAATTAAGTTATGTATTTAAATTAATCAGGAAGCACGATGTCAACATAAGAATATATTAATCGTTGAAGTAATTAAAAGTATGTTTCTTGTTGATGTAATCTGAAAATAAATACATTTGTTGTTGAAGTTATTGAAAGTATAGAGACGTTATCTGCAATTGTTTATGTGGAAACATAACATGAACGTGTGTAGGTGATATATAACCAATCATTGTGTTTGTTGGACAATAACGTGATAGCGTGTATATCTAAAAGTAATACGACCGTGCACAAGTCGAAACGTAATATGGCACAATGCATGTTAAATTATAACGTGACAGCGTTTATTGAAAAATGACCGAAAGTAAGTAAGTTTAAGTCTCATATAACAATGCGTCTACTTAAAAACACGATAACGCGTATATTGACAAGTAACTCGAGAAGGTGTTTACCGAAAGGTAACACGAACGTGTTCATGTACAATAGTGACACGTTAGAAAGGTAACATTGTACATTGAAAAAAACATGACTGGGTCTGTTTTTTTTAAATAACCTGAGATTGTATATATGAAAAGTAGCCTGACATGTGTATGTTAAAAACAACAATCGCAAAATATCCAAATTTGCCTTGTAACATGATATGTGCAGGAGAGCATTGTTGCTGACGTTGGTGCCCGGGCGTCTCTTAGAGTTGCCAAGAACAGCAAGTGGATCGTGGCGACAACAATAAACCATCCAACGGCGTCTCTGGTTGCTCTCAGTCAACTGAGGGGCTGGAAGATGGTGGTTGTTGGCGACCGCAAGAGTCCAAAGGATTGGGCGTAAGTTTTTCAAACAGAACATTTCTTCAGTGTGTGAAACTTGTGTATGTAGTGGACTGAGGTAACATTTTGTGTTTTAAATATGCAAAATGGTATATTTGCATAATATGTCCTGCAAATATATAGTTGTTTGTTCATTATAATTTTGTTTTATTTACTATTGCCTGAATGTTATTATGTAATATTACGGTCAACGTAGCTACATGTATACTTTAATGTATGAAAACCATTCATATAGCATAGCGTTGCTCTTGACATAAGTTCTCCCCAGCAGAACGTTCAACTGCATCAAACACCTTATTGTTCCTGTGTCATATTCAAATATCTACGTTTCAAAGTCACGCGAGATGTTATTGTACACAACTATACCATCTAGCGTCTACTGGCGTATAATTATGCGTCTCCAAACATAAAGAAATTCAATCAAATTACAAAAGCATGGTCTCACAGCAACAATACGGCTGTTTATCTCTTTGTATCAGAACAAAAAATGTTAGAAGTCGATGTTGCGTAATTGTCCAGAAGTAGATTACATTACGTTTAGAATACCATACTCTTACTCTTTTCATAATCATGCACTAATATTCTACCTTTACTGAATGTTCTTGCAGTATACCCGGAGTTGTATTCCTCGACGTGGCTGCTCAAAAAGAACTAGGATACAAGACCACTCCACTGTTACCATATGACAGATATACAAGGAAAACAGTGGGCTATCTCTATGCGATTGAGGTACGTACATTATCTAAAACGATTCTCAGTATTGATGTAAGAAAGATCTGGTTTATGGAGGCATCCTAACCCTGTGTAGAATAAAATGTTGAACGCATCTTGGGTGCTGGATATTGCCTTCTTCATCAATTTCACATCCTTGCAAATTTATTATAGTGTCTCTCTGCAACAATACTTCAGTGCAACTCTGCAGGTTATTTATGTCCTGATGATATTTTTTCATCAGGATGATGCACATCTTTCAGTAAAATAATAGGACGAACCAAAACATGTGTAACCGTGATGTCACAGTTTCAATGGTTAGTTATTCCATTGATATATGTTTTTAGATACTTTATTACGCAATGGTTTACTTTCAACGTTTATTTTCTTTTGAGTTATTTATTACTAACACATCAGGATGATAGAATATAAATGCCGTATGAGACAATACACTGTGTTTGTGTAACGTGTGATGTAGAAATTGATGCTGTTGTTGTTACAGCATGGCGCTCGATACATTTACGAGACGGATGACGACAACATACTCCTGGATGACCTCCGGGGTTTCCAAATTGACGCAGCTGTCTCGCGTGGTCTCATGCCAGCAACCAACAACCTTACGTTCAACCCGTACCCACACTTTGGCCAAGTGACCTTGTGGCCACGGGGCTACCCTTTGGAGGAGGTGGGACAGGACACAATCTACGACTACCGACTCAGTTCCGTTCCCCAGGCGTCCATACGACAGGCTGTAGCCAATGGAGATCCTGATGTCGATGCCGTATTCCGTCTGACTCGGAGACATCATAGCGACGATGGCAAGCTGTTGTTTGATGCAGCAGCACCACGTATGGTAATTCCGCGTGGTACATTCGTCCCATTCAACTCGCAGGATACTCTTTTTGCGGCGGATGCATTATGGGCGTTGGTTTTGCCAGCGACGCTTTCCGACAGAGCCTGCGACATATACAGGTCCTACTGGGCCCAGTCTCTGTTGTGGCTGGTAGGTGGCCATCTTGGATTCTACCCTCCAAATGTGATGCACGTTCGTAACATACATTCCTTTCTAAAGGACATGGCACAGGAATCGGAGATGTATCAAGATATGGGGCGGCTTGTCAAGTTCCTTCACAACTGGAAATGTAATCGACTGTCGTTATTTCCCTGCATGACAGCATTGGCAGAGGACATGGCATCACATAAGTTCTGGCTGAAGCGTGATGCTGACGTCATATCTGCCTGGGTAGCCGATCTGACAACACTAGGATATGTACCCCCTGCCATAAGACAGTCTGGCACATATTCCGATGGCTTGCAAGTGACATATTTCCCACACGAACAGAACACATCGTTTTCACATATCGCCAGTATGTCACACGTGAGAGCAGATCTAGCTCATCTAGATGCAAGAGCAGACCTTTTGCAACGTGTGTGCAACGCCGTAGTCTACAACACTATCGGCACGGAATCCCAATGGAAAACACAGAACCTACTACTAATTGTGACCATGCACAATTCGTTATTGACAATCCCTCTTATAGATGCTTACTACAAACGTTTTAGCACACATATTCTATATTGCGGTGCCTCAATGCCAGATAATAATCTGCTACACAAATGGAAGATATCTTATCTGAAAATGTATAACGTTGTTGACGCCGTCTTTTGTGTGAAAGCCGCCTTAGAAATGGGCTATAATGTAGACGGTTTCATGCACGTCTCGGATAAAATGCTGCTTCTTGGAAAAAAAATGCAGACCCAGGGAATAAGTCAGACGTTGGTAACGGAGAACACACTGGATATATCCAAACTGTGTAAAGCAAATGTTGCCAAATGTTTGGTTCTGACTGAACGTCTAGTCAACCACCTCAGCACAAAACTGGACAATATGAACACTGGAAGTAACATAACAGTGAAACTGAAGGAATGCCTTAAGATGTTAGTGCCCCAAGGTTCAGACGAAGTGTCGTTTGTTGAAGATGTGGCATTCTACGTGCCCCAGAGACACGGGAATCTGTTCCGAACATTGGCAGAAGTCTTCATAGGAGAGCATAGCTATGTTACTTTGCTGCTACTTGGTTGCCTTGAGACACAGCCGTTGTACCTTACTAGTGCAAGCCAACTAACAGCCGGCCACCGGGTTGACTTTATATATCCTTTCTCGTTCAATGCTATTGATACGGATAATGCAACGAAGAACCAATACTGCAAATCATTGCATTCGTGTTGATGTGGCTGATCTTATTTGGTGTGCGTAACCTAAATTTGAATTGTGACAATAGACCGTTCCACGAAAAACTTTTATTTCTCCTTCAGCTGGGAGTATGTATTGTTCTTTTTTTTAGTGCGAGTTGCATGAAATGATTTTTAAACGAAAACGATATACGTATACGACGTGACACTGGTGTATATGTCGTATTTACATAAACAGATATAACACGATTGCTTTTTGTGGATATCATGCTTAATCAATCAATAGGAAGCCAAATCTTACGTCAATGTCGGTTGGAGAAGAAAAGCAGCCCGCGAGACGTATTTTCGCAGATTCAGTCCTTTAAACGGTATCTATCCCCCAGTTGTTAAAGTTGCAAAACAACTAAACACAAGAGGGAAAGTCAACAAAGTGTACATGGCGTACAACGTTAACATTCTTACAGAAATATGCTCTCAATAAAGGCACTCCAGCCAGAGCAAACGAGCTAGGCAAAGAACGCCCACATTGTATTTTGGAATTCTCTTACCGTACCCGTTCTGGAGAGCAAATCCTCTATTTGAGAGAGTCTTTCTGCGCAATAGTGACGCTGTCGGTGCATTTGTGATGAATCTCAGATTGTGGTGTTGGGAGTTTTTATTGAGCCTCAAACGGAGTGCAGTTAGAGGTATGAATGGGGACGGTGCAGTTTTTGGTGAGCCTTGGAGTGTAGTTGCTTGTTTTCCAAATAATTATTCCAGTGCAGTCTGGTGAAGTTTTAAAGTGTTATGTACCCGCAGCTAATTGTTGTATTTTAATTTGCCAGATTCAACCACCTCAGGCTCACGAAATTTTAGTTTTCTGATTGAGCTTAGCACCTCCCATCATTATTTGGATTAAATCTGGTGAGGTTTACAAAACATGCATATTTACGATAATTGCTATCATTTGTGTATAGAAATGTATCGCTATTAATGGTACGATATCTGCTTGATGTCAATCATAATCGACACTGTTGAGAAGGTCGCAAATGAACAGAACAGAACAGAACAGAAGTGGATTTATTTATCCAGACTGTACATCCAATAATAATATGACAAATTATAATATAAAAAGGTGTACAGTGAGGATGATGGAGACTCCCACTAACACTAGAAAAGAAGTCGCTTCCGTGGTAGCCACACATAGTATAATTATAGTTCAGTTTCTGTTGAAAGAAAAAAACATGTTGTCTATTATTTAAGACATAAGCAGTAACATAAAATAAGATACATCGGCAGTGAAAAAACCGAGATAGATTATTTTATTATAAGATGTATGTTAATAGAATGTGGTGCGGTAGGCAGTATTTTATGGTGTTTGGGTGTGGGTAACATCATTGTGGTTGATTGCGTGTATACATGCAGGCATAACAGTTAATGTTTGTGCACGTGTTGTTGTAGTTATGAATGAAATGGTTCTTAGAGTAGTTTTAAAAAAACATGTAAACTGTGTGTATACAGTTTAGCTATCACACTAAGGGAAGTGTTGTTAATTGTGTTTGGTAAACTGTATTTAAGACATAGTTTTGTAAATGAATGATTTGTACCGTAAATGTGAATTTTGTGTTGGTTGCATGTATTGTGACCATGAATCATGGTATTTGTAGCTATTTTCCAACTTAGAAGATGAGCAGGTAATTTGTTATGTGTAAATTTATAGTAAAATGTTTATTCTTGAAGGGCTCAAATATAATTTACTTTTAGTAAGTTTAATGTTTTGAATAAATAAATGAAGAGGTGGCTTTTGATTAAAATAAACATGGCGTGAAAATAGAGTGATCGCTTGCCAACATAGGTAAGTTCTATCAAAATTTGTCTTAAATATTCAGTTTGTCGCTCTTTTGTTAAGCCAACTTTGCTCGAGATGGTGTTGTAGCCTACTATTTAGAAACGTGTGCACGATTATGTTATTATTCGCTGGGAAATAATAAAATTGTCAAAAATGCTACATAGCGTTATGCGTTGTCGCAGTAGCAGTCAGAACAACGCACAATCAAATGCTGATATAGCGAGGATCAGACTATTGTTCAAAGTTTTCAATAGTTAATTTTATTTCAACACAAAACAAATCGTCTCCAGTGCAGTTATCCAGCAAATAACACGTTTAGACATTTGACATCCGTGCGTCATTGTCCTCCAGTTTCGCTAGGTGACCTACTTGACCCGCGTCTCGAGGACTCTTGAATAGTACTATGTATTGCGCGTTCAGGCTGATTGTACGATTTTCTTTCCCTTTCGGAAACATGTTCTGTCGCAATTGTACGACCGACGTATTACAATGATGACTTTTTTTAGTAAATAGTACCGTCACCCGGCTATCGGTCTCCTCCATGAGGTCGTCGAGTACTAGAAGCGTTCTCGCTTTACCGTCTAAACGTTTCGGATCCGGCAGGCCGTCTACGAACTCTATTTTCCAATTACCTGCGCATCAAGTATGCCAGTGTTGGTGATGTAGCCTTTTTGTGTAATGATTGTTTTATTATCACTGGATTAATAATGTGTTGCTCCCATCGAATGCATGCTACAACATCTTTCTACCTAGCGCTTTTGGCGAGCTGTTTCGCTCGGGTCACTTCTACGAATTACCGAGTGACGTTGCCATAACCGTATGTGTTAACAAGATTTAACAAGATTGCCTCCCCCAGAGAATTAACTCTGGGTGGCAGGTGGACAAGGAAGCCCTTTGGCTTATCGAGAGGCCAATCCTTTTATCTACATGTATGCCGCCCTTCTGAAGTATATGTCGATTTTATTTTTAAACATGTCCACACTACTAGCACCCACATAATCAGCAGATAATCTGTTCCATTAATTTACTTTGTGAAAATGTAAATTTTTGCATTCATGTCCTCGTGACTGTGTTCATTACGGAGCGTTCCCACTCGAACATGGATACCGGGAAAGAACTCGTACACGTGTATGCTGTGTCTCGTTCGGCTGCGGAAATTAAAGAAATCCCTTGGAGGAATGACAGGCAGGATAACTCCGATCCTAATATTGCTGTGAAGGAAAAGGGAAAGTCGTTGTTTCGCCCTGATAGAAACTCCAGATATAGGAGACATAATAGTAGATAGTAGGCGCTGTACGGTCACAAAACCCTACTTATAAAAAACGTTTTAATGACCACTAAACGATTCGAGCACACTGCTGACGTAAGCAATAATGCGAGACTAGTCCTATGTATAAAAAAAAGATCAAAGGTTTTTTGTTTGACACTAATGAGTTTCGGAAACCTACTTATAAAAAACGTGATTGATGAGCGATGTAATTTGATACTAATTGGATGATTGACAGTACACTAGAGAGATGCCACCTAGCGGTGCGTGCAGAGAGTATTTTAGTCCTAGCGATCAACGCCGTACCTAGAGCGCGCTGACGTAAGCAATACGCTAACCACGCTCGTATCGACCTTTAGTTTCGTACTTAGTGACGTAATATTACGTTAACCACGCTAAAACCATTGTATAAACGTTTAGTTTCGTACTTTCGTTTTTGATCGACCACCTATAACCGGGGTATCAACGCCGTACAACCGGGGTTTGACCTTAGGAGTCGCGGTTATATAAGCGGTGGCGGTAGCGGTTGACCGGTAGTCGGTACGATGTCGTCGCCTATAAGGTTTGGTGGATCGCGGTCGTTCTTGTCGAATATGTATATGCGTCGACTGTCGGCGTTCGGTCGGGGCTTTCGATCCGTCGAGCACGCCTATCAGTATAGGAAAGCGATATTCTACGAGGACGTGGAATGTGCCGAAAACATCAAAAGTTCGCAAAGCTCTTACGCAGCGAAACGACGCAGTTACGACATTCGACTAAAGAGAATGAGAAACAAATGGACCGACATTAGGGTGAAATGTATGAAGATGTTGTTGAGGAGGAAGTTTGACGGATCGAGCGATTTGAAGGCTGCACTGTTGGCGACCGGGGACGCCGAATTGGTGGAATGGGTAGCGAGTAGGGAGGGTTTCTGGGGTAGCGGAATCGCGGGCGATCCGGGGAAGAACATGCTCGGTAAACTGTTGATGGAGTTGCGCGATGAGTATAAAGACGCGTAAAAAAGTGTTCGTCGTTCAGTCGTGAAAAATGAACGGACCGTCGTTGAAGCATCCTTTTACGTGTATAGTAGCCGGTCCTACGGGATGCGGTAAGACGACGTTCGTCGAGCGTTTGATACGTTACGACACTATGATCGATCCGCCGCCGGAAAAAATCCTGTGGTGTTACGGACAGTGGCAGAGCGGCTACACGTCTATGTCTTCGAAAATAGAGTTCGTAGACGGCCTGCCGGATCCGAAACGTTTAGACGGTAAAGCGAGAACGCTTCTAGTACTCGACGACCTCATGGAGGAGACCGATAGCCGGGTGACGGTACTATTTACTAAAAAAAGTCATCATTGTAATACGTCGGTCGTACAATTGCGACAGAACATGTTTCCGAAAGGGAAAGAAAATCGTACAATCAGCCTGAACGCGCAATACATAGTACTATTCAAGAGTCCTCGAGACGCGGGTCAAGTAGGTCACCTAGCGAAACAGATGTACCCGGGAAAGGTCAATTACATGATAGAGGCTTTCAAAGACGCGACGTCGTCGGCGTACGGGTATCTATTCGTGGATCTGAAACAGGAAACGGAAGAGGATATGCGTCTGCGTACGTGCATATTTCCTGACGATCGCCTTCAGTACGTGTACGTACGGAAGGGTGGCGGCGGTGGTGGCGGTGGTGGCGTCGGCGGACTATAAGAAGAGAGAGACGACGACGCGTCCGTTTATTAGCCGCTATGAAGGCGCGCGTGACGGGAGCGAAGAGACGGCCGAAGGTGGCGGGACCGACGAATCAAATAAAGAGACACATCGTCGCCCTGCAGCTGTTGGAGAGACATAGGCGGAACATCGCTCTGCGAAAAGCCCTACTCGCCCACGCGGACACCGGTCTCATTTGTAGTCTGTGCGATTGCGCGTACAACATTCTGAAAGGGAACGTGAAGTTGTCGCCGAAACAGAAACGCGTATTGTCGAAATACCGGGATCACCTGCGTAAACTCGTCGACAAACACGTGACGCGTAAGCAGAAGCGTGTCATCTTACAAAAGGGTGCGGGTGGTTTTCTGACGACCCTGTAGCGCCGTTAGCGAGTACCGTTATCTTGCCGCTGCTCAGACAGGTGTTCGGCGGCGCCGGCGGCAGCGGGTGATTGATGCAGTACGCGAAGAAGATGGCGTTGGTCGATCCACGATTGGTGGAAAGCCTTCTGCCGCGTGTTGATCAGTCGTCGAGCACGCCTCGATCACGTGTGCTGAGTAGCCTTGACAGCGACACGAAGGACATTCTAGAACGTTCGGATTTATCGGAACGCGAAAAGGTAGCGTCGTACAATCAACTGCTGAGTCGGTACAATACGATAGAGGCGGCTCGAGCGGCGCAACCGGTACGCGTGTCGGTGGTCAACAGCGAGACGACGCCCGCGGTACCGGTGGCGCCGGCGGCGGCGGAGGCGGCGGCGCCACCATCGTCGGAGACGATAGAGCGCGAAATCATAGCCAGTATGCCGAAAACGTTGAAAGAGAAGACGAGAGTGCTGATCGAAAAAATGAAAGCCGATCCGTTGTCTCGATGGAACGATCGCGGTAAATTCGTGTACGACGGTAAAGCGATCGCGACGACGACGACGAGCTGAATAACGCGTACTTCGATCCGAAACGGGTGGGGAGTTACGGAGGCGTCGACGCGTTGCACCGGGCGTCGAAGCTCCGACGTCCGGCCGTCGAGAGGTAGCTAGCGTCGCAGGACGCCTATACCCTACACAAACCGTTTAGACGTCATTTCAAACGACGTCGCGTCATCGTGGGCGGTCGAAACCAGCAGTGGCAAGCCGATCTGGTCGACTTGACTAGACTGAAAACGCACAACGACGGTATAACATTCCTATTGACGGTGATCGATGTGTTTTCGAAGCGGGCGTGGTGCGTTCCGTTGAAGAGTAAGTCCGGCGCGTCGCTCGTCGCGGCCTTCGAGCGCCTGCTGAACGACGACGAAGAGACGCCGCACACGCTGCAGACCGATAAGGGGAGCGAGTTTTTGAACCGACCCCTGCAAACGTTGTTAAAGAGTCGCGGCGTTCATCATTTCGTGACGCATAACGAGGAGACTAAAGCGAGCGTCGTGGAACGGTTTAATCGAACTTTGAAGACGCGTATGTGGCGCTATTTTACGAAACACGAAACGCTGCGCTACGTAGAGGCGTTACCGGATTTCGTGCGATCGTACAACAACGCCTACCACCGAAGTATCGGTAGGACGCCGCCGAGTGTCGACGCGACGAATCAGGAGGCCGTATGGCAACGACTGTACGGGGGCGTCGAACGACGACGAAAACCGAAACTACGCGTGGGAGATTGCGTACGTATCAGCAAGACGAGGGGTCAATTCAAAAAAGGATACATGGCTAACTGGAGCGAGGAGCTGTTCACCGTCGTAGAGGTGCATCCGTCCGATCCGCCCGTTTATCGCCTGAAGGACGACGCCGAGACGCCGATAGAGGGCGCCTTCTACGAACCGGAACTACAACGCGTAGTCGTTCCGAAAGACAAACTATATCGCGTGGAGGCGGTTCTACGGCGTCGTCGGCGTCGCGGCGGTGGTTCGGAGGCGTTCGTAAAATGGAGCGGATATCCGGCTTTATTCAACAGCTGGATCGACGCCGAGTCGCTCGTGGACCTATGATGAATCGTTGGATGCGTCACACCGGCTGCTGGCGACTGCACGAGGCGGGACTATGCAAAGGATCTTCGTTCTTACCGTATAAATGTCCCTGCTGCATCGACAGCGCGCAGTGGCGCGACGATGTGCGACGACGACGAAACTACCTCGAGTGGCGATCGAGGAACGAACGCCGAGCGATCATCCGTCGTCGACGACGATGCGGACTCCATCGACGCTACTGTCGTCGACCCCGTTCCATGGCGAATCTGCGGCAACGAATGCCCTAAGGCCGAAATCGTATTCCTCTGTCAGGTCGTCGTCCTGTACTTCGTCATCGCCGTTAGTATATACAATCTGACGAAAGGTCAAGGTGACTCCAACCTGTGGACGGCGCTGTTCAGCAGCTGTCTCGGTTACCTGCTTCCGAGTCCGTCTATGAGCGTCGGCGGCGATCGACGACAACGCGATGGCGGATTCGTCTGATTTTTATCTGACGCTGCAGAGCAACGCGTCTATGAAACGTCACCCCGAAAATACGTTGACGCACTACGTCACGGCGTTGCCGCGACGTTTCGACCTGTCGGGGGAGTGGGAATGCGGCGCGGTGTCGGTACTGAATCCGCACACGTGGTACAACGTGAGAGAGAAGGACGCCTACTTCTATCTGACTTGCGCGGCGGGCGAACCGGGTGTTTACACGCAGATAGACAAAGACGGCTCGTCCGTGCTGATATATCGTCAGACGACGATTCCTCACGGTTTCTACAACAACTGTTATACGTTGTTCCACAAGATAAACGAGGCGCTAGCTAGATTACACACCGATAAGGTCAAGGCCTTACTAAAATACTGCGCCGTCTCTAACCGATATACACTACGAATGTCGGCGGGTGTCGAATTTATCATACCTCATTCGAGTCGCCTGAGCTACGTGCTAGGTTTCCATACCAACACGATCATGAGTTCGTCCGCGTTCGGTCCCGCGCCGGCGGTGAGACCCGTCATCAGCACGTCGCCCGCCGCGTACACGTTCGAGAACGAAGGTCGCAATACGTTGAATATGTCGGCGGGCATCGAGAGTCTGTACGTGTACACGGATCTCGTGGAACCGCGCGTCGTCGGTGACGTGTACGCGCCGCTCATTCGAAACATCGCCGTCCGCGGTGAGAACGGTGACATCATTTCGGAAACGTTCGATCGCGTGCAATACGTGAAGCTGCAGCGGAAACAATTCGACGAGGTCGAAGTCGATATAAGAGACGATCACGGCCAACCGATACCATTCGACCAGGGGAAGGTGGTGACGACGCTTCACTTCAGACCTTGTAAATCGAAATTGTTTTAATGGCGCCGTCGTCGAAGAACACGTACGTGGACTACTACGTTCGTCAGGTCGGCGGACAGCTGCCGGTCTTCGTCGGCGATTGGGGTCAACGAGGTCACGTTCTGGGTAATCTCTTCGGGAGTCTGTTTCGAAGCGCCATGCCGCTTATCAAGAGAGGCGTGTTGGCGTTGGGAAAACGCGCGCTCAACACCGGCATGCACGTGGCGCGCGACGTCGTCGCCGGCGGCGATCTGAAACAGTCGATAAAAAGACGCGCGAAGGAGGCCTGCGCCGATCTTCTCGACGGCCTATTGAATTCGCAGCCACCAAAGAAGAAGCAGAAGAGAAAAAAACAAACGCAGCAGCGTCGTCCCCGCGGCGGCGGCGTAAAGAGAGCGCGCTTAGCGGCGACGACCGTCAGTAGGCGGAAGAGAGCGCGTCGAACGGATATATTCGACGAGTAATGGACAGCGGCGCAGCGATCGAGAGAAGTCAGTGGATCGTCTACCAGCCGCTGACGTCTCTCGACCCTATCGTGGAAAATAGGAACCTTCGAGTGTACGCGCGCTTCTTAGTGACGCGGGGGGTCGGTCTGACGACCACCGCCGCGCCGGTCCTGCTGTTCAGTCAATTCGACGTGTCGCTGAACAACGTCCTCGTGACGCCACCGTCGACGTACCGCGCCTACGGAAGAAAAAAACGCAGCACGTTGGCAGCGGCGGCGGCATAAAGAGAGCGCGCCTAGCGGTCGTCAGAAGGCGGAAGACGTCGAACGGACGACATATTCGACGAGTAATGGCAGAAGTCGAGAGCGGTCAGTGGATCGTCTACCAGCCGCTGACGTTTCTCGACCCTATCGAGCTCCACATCACGGACGACGACTACCTTCGAATGTACGCGCGCTTCATGATGACGCCGACGGCCGCCGCCTCCGTGCTGATGCTCAGACATCTCGACGCGTCGCTGAACGACGTCCTCGTGACGTTCTCGTCGCTGAGCAACGTCCTCATGTCGTTGTCGTCGACCTACGGAAGAAAAAAACGCACCACGTCGGCGGGAGCGGCATAAAGAGAGCACGCCTAGCGGCGACAGTCGTCAGTAGGCGGAAGACGTCGAACGGACGACATGGCGTTCGTGAACGGCTCGGCGTGCGAGGGCGTGAAGGCCGAACTGGAGCTGTTCAGCGGACCGGTGACGCAGACGATCATCGAGAGTAGTCATTGGACCGTCTACCAGCCGCTGATGTCTCTCGACGCCGGCGGCCCTATCGAGTTCCTCGTGCCGGGTTCGGGCGAAGACTATACGGACCTGGCGGGCGTTCAACTGTACGTGCGCTTCAAAGTGACGCGGGGGGACGGTACCGATCTGGCGGCGGCCGCCGCGGTGGCGCCGGTCAACAATTTCCTGCATTCGATCATCAGTCAAATCGACGTGTCGCTGAACAACACCCTCGTGACGCCGTCGACCAATACGTACGCGTACCGGGCCTACCTCGAGACGTTGCTAAGTTACGGTAGCGACGCGAAACGTTCGCATCTCACGGCGTAGATGTGGTACAAAGACACTGCCGGACGGATGGACACGCTCGGCAACGGCAACATCGGCTTCGAGGCGCGACGCCTCGCGACGGCCGATAGCCACGAGGTGGCGATGATGGGACGCCTGCACGTCGACGCGTTTATGCTAAACAAACACTTACCGAACGGCGTCGATACTAAAATACGCATAGTTCGCGCGAAGGACGCCTTCGCGATCATGGGCGCGCAAGCCGTACCGGGGTGGCGCATCGTGCTGCAGGCGATTCGACTGCACGTGCGAAAAGTGAAGTTGAACCCGGCCGTCCAGATGGGACATATCAAAGCGTGGGCGTTGGGAACGGCTAAGTTTCCGATGCGCCGCGTCGACTGCAAATCGTTCTCGATAACGGCGGGTACGCTATCGCACACGCACCAGAACCTGTACATGGGCGCGATTCCGAAACGACTCTTCCTGATGATGATCGATAACGTCGCCTACAACGGCGACTACACTAGAAATCCGTTCGACGCGCGTCACAACGACATAAACTTCCTGACGCTCATCGTCGACGGACGTCAGGTGCAGAGCAAGCCGCTGCAGCCGGACTTCCCGCACAACCGGTACGTGCGGAGCTACATGAATCTCTTCGAGGCGACCGGAAAGGGGTTCGAGGACGAGGGGAACGACGTATCGCGTACGGACTTCGGCGCCGGCTACAGCATCTTCGGTTTCGACCTGACCCCCGACTGTTGCGACGGCGATCATTTCAACGTCGTGCGTCAGGGGAGCGTGGGCGTCGAAAGGCATTTCGGGACGCCGTTACCGCTTCCGGTGAACGTCGTCATGTACGCGGAATTCGAGACGGTGATGGAGGTCGACCGGAACCGGAACGTCGTGTACGACTGGTAGTAACTATGGATACGTTTCAACTTATGCGTCGCCGAAGCGGCGAAAGCACGCTATCGGCGCGTACTCGACGATCTGGTAGACGCGCTCGATGACGAGACCGTGCGCCAGATACCAGCGTAGGAGCGGCGTCGCGAGCACGATCGCCGCGCCGAAGTAGGTACCGACGAGTGTGCGTTGAGTTCGCGTGAGGAGATCGTGCGACTCGGCGTAGTCGCGCATAAACGGGCTGAGATCGTCGCGCGCGATATCGACGTTCTTGAATACCGGCTGCATCTCGGCGAACTTGTCGCGCAGCGCTTCCTGTACGGCGATATCGCACTGCACGAGGCCGAACAGAGAGCCGTCGCGCACCGCCTCCAGTATCGTCGAGAGCGTAATGGTGGCGGTCGGTTGCCATCGTGACGCGTCGGGCGGCGTCGGCACCGCCGGTGGTTGCACGGCGTGCCACTGGCACTCCCACATTTCGACGACTTCGTCGAAGAAACGGCGCAGGTAGGCGGTCACGGCGATCGTCGCGGCGTACAGCGTCGTCATCGGTTGACCGTTGACGGCGTTCGTCGTCACGTGCGCCTGACACGTCGGGCAGCCGTGAAAATAGCAGCCGTGAAATTGATACGCCGTTCGCGTGGCGGCGCACCAGCCGTCGACTCAGTGCTTTCCGATGCGCTTCTCGCGACCGTTCAACTGGTGACGTATACGCGCGCCGGTTTCCGCCTCCACGCGCGTCAACCACTCCACGGCCATACGGCCGTAGCGGTGCACGCGTTCCGCTCGAAAGGCGTTCTCAGCGCGTCGGTGCGTGTACCAGCCCGTCGACATCTCCTGCATTATCGCCCATAGATAGAGGCCGTTTGCGTCGAAGCCTACTATCGATCGGCACGGCGCATCGCCGCCACGAATCGACGTCACGTCGGCCTCGTGGTGGCGCACGAAGATGATCGACGGGCCGCCGACGATCTGCGCCTGCAGCAGACGGTGCAGATCTTTGTTCGGCTCGTTGAAGAGCGAGAAATGGATCGACTTCGGCAGGTCGTTGAATAGGTACAACAACGTCAACCCCGGTACGCTGATTGCGTCCTTGAACATGTCGATACGTCGGCGCCGATAGAAGGCGAACTGGCGATCGACGGCCCCGAGAAACGGCGCCACGTCACGATTGTTATACCACACAAGAAAATCGCGCATCGACGTCATGCCCTCGTCGCGCCACGCCGTCGCGCATATCTCGTACGCCTCCGCGGAGATTCCCTCGCGTTTCAACTGGCTGTAGAAAGCTTCGCGCGACGGCAGGGCGGTTTCGTCCAGACGCGGCAACGCGTCGATGTGCTCGTACGGAAAGTAGCCCTTCGTTGCCGAGCAACCGTACGCTTTCAGAAAGCGATCGTAGCTAACGCCGGGCGCGAGGTAATTCGTTATGTCCAGGAACTTCAACGTCGTCGTCGACAGGCACATGTTATTGTTCTGACGTTTAATGGTAAACGCCGACGACGTGTGCTGCGCGTCGTCGGTTATGAGCAGGGGGGTCAAGTACTTTTTGACGACATTCAGGTCGTACTTACCCGAATTGAATCCCAATACGGGCATTTGACGAAGGTACGTCCACAGCCGGTCGGCGAGAGTAGCGTACGGTGACGCGTCGGCGTCGTCGTCGCATCGTCGTCGCCGCCAGTCGGCGTCGAGCGCGTCGAGCGCCTCGAAGGTCGCGTCGTAGCGGGGACGTAGAATCGCGCACGCCGCCGCGCTCACCGCTTCCAGGTCGTCGATGAGGCAACGCGCGAGTTCCGACGAATCGCCGGTCGTGACGTAACAGCGCGCCGCTTCGTGTCCGGGCACGTTCGACGCGACGCTCACGCTGAGCAGTTCGTGTCGCGCGATCCAGCGGCATTTGTCGGTATCCGTCGACAGATCGTTATCGGCGAAATAGCACTCGAAATCGAACGTCGCGCGGTACGGGTAGTAGCGCAGGTCGTCGTCGCCGACGTCGATGCCTTCGTCGTCGAGTCGCTCGAATACGGACGCCGTCGGTCGGTAGACGCCGCCGGGGAACACGTGACGAACGCCGCCTTCGCACGTCGCTTCGTGACGTCGTAAATCGTGCGCGTTCCGCCAGAGGACGCTGCCGCATTTCCCGCACTTGTACGTTTTCGTGTACGCGCGCTGATCGCTTATGTACGAGAAGTGCGACTCGTACAGGTTGACGTTCAGCGTCGTGGGGTGCTCTTTGAGCGATCGACGGACTAGTTCGGCGACGTCGTTGGTCAGTCGACGATAGACGACGACGTTGATGCCGAAAACCGTATCCACGCGATCCAGTTCGTTCAGGCGCACGCCGCCGCCGTCGTTCGAGGTCGACGTGCGCGCGGCGCGACAATACCGCGCGTACAGACGTTTAGCGTCTTTCGTTAAACGGTTCGTATCGATGTGGCGGCCACTTTCGCCTCGTCGGTGACCTTGCAGTTGAAGGCCGATGCATCGGAAGAGACACAGATGGTCGTCGTATGGCGTGCCTTGATGATCGTTCGTCAACGACAAGATGGACCTGTTGAGGCGCACGTAGGCGGGAAGTGTCGTCACGCCAACGCAGCCGATAGGATGATTGATGATGACGTTCACGAAGTAGGTGGCGTTAGTTATGAGCTCGACGATCCATACCGAGTAGGGACGGTGCGCGATGGCGTACTGCAGTACGTCGGTAGTGCGCACGGCGTCGAGGAATCGTTCGAATGAACGGCTATCGGTAACTAGGGCGGGTGATTCGAGGAGGCGACCGCAACAGTTACACGAAGAATGAAAATATCGGTACCGACCCGACACCTTGTGGCGTAATACAAAACCATAGCTTACGTTAATTTTAAACGCGTTCTTTTGCGCGCGAAACATTTCCCTCAGACGCGGTTCGAGCACGCGCGTACTCGTACAGGCGGTCATACGATAGTTGTAACGCGACTGTATGACGCCGCGCGCCACCGACGTCTCTATGCTTCGCCGGTGCTCGTCCACGACACGCTGTAGATCGTCGGGCGACGGCGCCCTAGCGGCCTCCTCCACCACTGATTCATTACTACTACTAGGAGGTGAACACAGCAGCCTCAGATGTCGTAGCATAGCATGACGCGTGGTGAATAGCGTGCCACATTTTGGACACTCTCGACGTTTTACGCATAGCGCTTCGTCGCCGCAACTTTTCGAACTCTTTACGTGTCGTTCTAACGTCGACTGCGTCGCGAAATAGCGCCCGCATTTCGGACATTGCCATCTAGTAGGTGGCATTCTCTCTAATGATATTTTTTCGAATGTCGCTATTTATATCGGCGACGGTGACGGTGGTGGTGGTGGTGGTAAGTACACCCTAGCAGGAGTAGCGGTAATTTTTCTAACTAGCGGTGGAATGTGGTGGCGGTAATTTTTCTAACTTGCGGTGGAATGCGGTGGTTTTGACGGTGGTGGTGGTAAGTACACCCTAGCGGGAGTAGCGGTAATTTTTCTAACTAGCGGTGGAATGTAGCGGCGGTAATTTTTCTAACTTGCGGTGGAATGCGGTAATTTGTTTAACTAGGTAACTCGGAAACGGAAAGTACATTTTCAACGTTTTATTCGGTACTCTTACAACATTCAAAGCCTTTGTTTCAATAGCAAGCAAATAATAAAATGTTCTCTATTCTACTAGTGTTCATTCCAGTCCGCTCCGGCGTTGCACGTACGTGTGCACGGCCGACTCGAGTTGCACGCGACTCATATAATCGCGCCAATTTGTTCCCAACAACCAGTTCGACACAAACTGCACCAAATACAATTCTCCTGCACGGCCCGTTTGCGGCTGCTGATCACCGGAAGAAATCGACACCGTAGTCTCGTGTAGAATATGCACTAGTCTCGTGAAACAGGGGATGAGCGATCGACGCAGGAACGTTTCCATGACGCCGTTGAAATAGCGCGTCACAATACAGCCCGGCTTATCGAAACGTTGCATGTAGACGCGATTCGGCCGCCCCGCGCGATAGCCGGGCATGTGAACGTAAGGGCAGCCTTCATTCGGTTCGCATACCCCGCAGTGATCTCGCGCCTTCTCCAGAATCATTTCGCCAAGAGTCTCGGCGACGAGATCGATAGCCAGCCGTTCGTAACGCACGATCAACTGACTCCGGCTCGGCACGACGAGTTGCCGTTGGCACGTCCCCAGCTCCTCCGATACGCTCCAGTACGGCGAGCACGTCGGTCCCATCGTCCCCAGGCTGTCGTTATACGTCGGTGGAGGGGGGCGCATTCGGGTCGAGCAGTCGCCCAGCGCCTCCTCGATGATTGCCTCCAATACGTGGGCGTCACGTACTCCTCCGCCACTACCCTACAGCACAAAGCAGTACTACTCTTTACGAATCACCGTCAGGAACGCGTGTAAGAAGTCGCTCATACACTCACGCCTGGTGTGCTGCATCAAAGCGTCCTACAAACACATTATTATGATTAGTCCGCCTCCCTCTTCTTTTTCTTTTCCTCCTCCTCCTCATCCATCTTTACTGACCCCTGCACACCCCGTTCCAACAACGTTCTTACGAACGTCGCAACCTCGTCGTACTGAGTTCGAATCCTTTCGTTGTTTGCAAGCATTTTTTCCAGTACGCAGCGCACTTCCTAAAGCATATTAAAGCACAACTGTTAGTACATCAAACTACTACGAAATAGGCTTGCTTCATAGGCCAACCAAAACGCTCTTATATATTGTTCGGCCGACTCGGCTAATAGTTCAAAGCTCTCCTTGCTTAGTTCCAGCCCCCGACGATCTCTCATTCGTTGTCGTTCGTTGGCGTGCGTCAATAAATCTACCAGTAGCGGCCAATTTTCCTCCTCCTCCTACAAACAACACAAGACAACAACATTAGTCATCGTCGACGTATCTTTTTAGTGTGCGGACTGTATACGAGGGGTCCCCGTTCCAACTCGTCTTCCGCACACTAATCTCCACTTTAGTACCGGTTAACTCGAGCACGGTATCGCGGAGATCCTCCTCGTTCAATTCCGTCAAGTACTCGGCCGTGAACTCGACGAGATTAGACATTTGACTATCGAACAACGTAAGCCAAAGCTCGTCTTCCTCCTCCTCGCCGTCCTTCACCATCACACGCAACGCGAAGAAATATTTCGGTACGAACACTTCACCGTGCGTTCGACATATCAGGACCCCGGCTTTGCTTGTCTTCAATTTCCGGCGACAACGGGAACATCCCAAATAGGTGGTGCCGGGCTCTCCTTTGTACGAGACGGCATCGATCGTAACGGCCGACAGGAGTTTATAAACACCGTTGACGGCACACTTCAGATGTCTCAGACTCACCACGGTGGCACGCGTCGACGCCGTCGATTCACGCTCCATAGAACCGCTCCGCGACAGCACCGGGGGCTGCTCGGCCGTGTCGTCGGGTGTAGCTCCAAGGACGCCTCTTCGGCGCTTCTCTTTCGGCCGACAGTCAACGGGTCCGCGATCAGCGTAACGGGGCGCTTAACGGGTGGTGACGTCCCCGTTGACAAGGCTGCAATCAGTGACGAAGGTTGACTGCTGCTGCTGGCCGCTGCCGCCTTCATCGACTGCTTACGCGGTGCCTTCGACTTTTTTGGATGTTGTTGTTGACTTTCATCCGCCATGTTGCGGAAGAACGTCTGCTGCTTGCTGCTCTGCTGTTGTAGAAAGAATACACGTTAGAACTTCAGCGTCATACAATATAACATTTTTCTCACCCGTTTTATACCTTTTCCAAATAACACGCATGCGCACTTCACGCTAATACGTCATCTTACTCAATTATCAGCGTGAATGCCTCGAACATTTCAGACATTTTGTTTTCAGAAAAAAGTTTCCAGTCACGTCAGTACATTCGCCGTTAAATCTCTCCTTACATCGATTTTCTCTAATATCGATGCATCTCACGTTTCCTGACTCCACAGCGAACCTATACAACGTTTAGTTTCATACTTTTAACGTTTCGTTTATTGTTTTTGAAATGTCATTGTCTACACTATAACGCGCATGCGCACTTCACACTTATACCGTTATCTTTTTTAATTATCGACGTGCATACTTCATCCATCCCAGGCATTTTGTTTTCGGAAAAAAGTTTCAGGTCGCGTCAGTACATTCGCCGTTAAATCTCTCCTTACATCGAATTTCTCTAATATCGATGCATCTCACGATTCCTGACTCCACAGCGATCGTATACAACGTTTAATTTTGCGCTTTTAACGTTTCATTGATCGTTTGTAAAAATCCTTTGTTCTCGTTCACATTCCAATCTCGTTAAGTCACGCGCAACAGATGTCACACATGTGCGCTTACCGCATTCCGCCTAGTCTACCGAGGAATTTGTTTTAGGAAAAAAGTTAGCGTTCACGTCAGTGCATCCACTGTCAAATGTGACTTTTACAGCGAATTTCTCTAATATCTATGCATCTCGTGTTTCCTGACCCCGTAGTGATCGTATATAACGTTTAATTTCGTGCTTTTAACGTTTCGTTTAACGTTTGTAAAAATCCTTTGTTCTCCGTTCACATGTCAATCAAGATAAGCCGTAGTGTCATGCGCCGCCGCCGTTTGACGACGCGCACATTTCATACTTGTCAATCAAAATAAGCCGTAGTATCATGCGCCGCCGTCGTTTGACGACGGGCACATTTCATACACACTTTTACAAACACGAGCGCACGACGTCTCCATCGCTCCACCATCTAACATGGCCACGTACACAACAACACCACGGTAAGACAGCGTACATTTTATTTAAACAGTGCTTACTATACGCAATAACATGCATGCATTTTATTTAAATGCACGTTTTTATTGTTGTAACATGCATTTTATTTAAACAGTGCTTACTATACGCAATAGCATGTATTTTATTTTAAACATGCATGCATTTTATTTAAATGCATGTTTTTATTGTTGTAACATGCATGCATTTTATTTAAATGCACGTTTTTACTAGTACGCATTATGTATTTTACCGTTTAAACATGCATGCATTTTATTTATAAGTGCGTGCATACATGCATGCATTTTATTTAAATGCATGTTTTTACTAGTGATTTTAAACATGCATGCATTTTATTTAAATGCACGTTTTTATTGTTGTATTTAAATGCACGTTTTTACTACAGTAGTACGCATTAAATTGCATGTATTTTACCGTTTAAACATGTATTTTATTTAAATGCACTACAGTTGTTGTAACATACCGTTTAAACATGCATGCATTTTATTTAAATGCACGTTTTTACTAGTACGCATTAAATTGCATGTATTTACCGTTTAAACATACATGCATTTTATTTATAAGCGCGTGCATATCGTTCATTTTACTATTGTCTCATTTCATTTTATTTCATTGTTTATTATTTCATAGACCGATCCAACTGCCTACAAGCAGCGACGATTCGTCGGCTCGTAGGCCGATCGAACTGCCCGACGTGACGGTGCAGTCGACCCAGCCGACTTGCGTGATCGCGCCGTCCGTCCGCGTGCCTCCCACGCCCGATGTCACGTCGACTGACAACTCCGACGATGACGACATAATAGCCAATCTGGCACGAGTGTTCCTCGTCAGACAACCGAACGGACTATGGAGAACGATACCTGCCGACCAATATCCCCGGCAAGGCTTCGGTTCTCCACCGGAGCACCTCGTTGGCGCCCCCTATCGATATTCACCGCCCGCCGCCTTTCTACAATAAATATTCAGTCACTACTCACGTTTTCACGCGTCTATTTTCAATGCATAAACACCCTACTGAATGTTAGTGTATTTATGCATTTGATTGTCATTGTAATCCCACGACTAGATGTATTTAAATGCATTGGTTTCGTTTTAATCCGTCCACCAGAACAACGTTGTTTACCGTTAGCCAGCTATGCTGTCATCCAGGGGTCAAAGACCACTAGAGCAGCAGCAGCCGGTGGCCTTATCGCTGCAGCAGCAGCGGTCGTCGCTCTTGCTGTCAACATCACATACGGGGACATCTCAACGTTTATACAATGGTTTTAATATACAATGGTTTTAGCGTGGTTAGCGTATTGCTTACGTCAGCACAACTCCTACCCCAGTTATAGGTCGTCCAACGAAAGTACGAAACTTAACTTATATACTTTAGCGTGGTTATAAAGTACGAAACTAAACTTATATACTTTAGCGTGGCTATTAAATAAAGTACGAAACTAAACGTTGCATGGTTTTAGCGTGGTTATTAAACGCATTATTGCTTACGTCAGCGCGCTCTAGGTACGGCGTTGATCGCTAGGACTAAAATACTCTCTGCACTCACCGCTAGGTGGCATCTCTCTAGTGTACTGTCAATCATCCAATTAGTATCAAATTACATCGCTCATCAATCACGTTTTTTATAAGTAGGTTTCCGAAACTCATTAGTGTCAAACAAAAAACCTTTGATCTTTTTTTATACATAGGACTAGTCTCGCATTATTGCTTACGTCAGCAGTGTGCTCGAATCGTTTAGTGGTCATTAAAACGTTTTTTATAAGTAGGGTTTTGTGACCGTACAGCGCCTACTATCTACTCATAATGTCCCGTCCCCATGAGCCTATAAAATGCTTCTTGTGTTCGCAGTCGGGTCACAAGGCTGTAAATTGTCCCACGGGAAAGCCCGCCAGTTCTCCCCATGGAAGTCTTGGAGAAGAAGTAGTTCGGTCCTGTATAGAGTCACCGGTGTATCCCGGTGAAACCGAGGTACTCTGTGTTGACAATCCCATTTGTGATGTGATCATTGGCAATGTGATAGGAATACACGCCAGTATCCAAGGAGAAATGAAGGTATGCCATGCTCATGTAGACCCAGGGATAACCGTCGGTGTATTCAGTAAGGTCGCCAAGGTAAAGACGACAGCTCAGATTGTCCCTGGGATGAGGAAGTACGTGCGGTAGAGACACGTAATCAAGCTTTGCAACAAAATAAAGATCGACGCCCTCTTTGCGTTCCCAAGGCCGAGGCAGTTAATGGTTCGGCTGAGTTTTTTCGTCAGGCCCAAAAGGAGGATCCCGCCTTGAAGGCATGTTTTGATTCTGAGGATATTAAATTTAGGTGTGATTGAGGTAATTTGAGAATTTTCAAGAGTTGACGATTGTGTGTCTATTATGCAACCATGTTTATTTTAAACCGATCGAGTTGAATAAAGTCTGACGAAGTTTCTAGATTCGGGAGCGAAGTTTCTGGGATGGTTTAGTTTGTGTTAAATTTTGTTATTGGTTAGTTAGACTTCCGGCGCTTGGTCGCCATTAGAGTATTTAAGAGAATTACAGCCATTTTAGCATCAGATGACCGTATCAGCATTGCTGTGAGTGTGTATGATCTCCAAGACGTTGGACTTACATCGACGTGTTTTGGCAACCGTGGCTTGAAATTGTAACTTATTCAATATTTTGCAGACATCCTTTTATTACGGTTGTGTTTGTTTACTTGGAAGAATTGCCAGTGCCAACCGTCATGGCACCACAAGATTGAATCGAGCACCAGTTCTTCAATTATAATTCAACGACAAGATTGGTTGTTGCGGCCGATACAACAAATTTCGGGTCGTCTCGAACATACCGTGAAGTCTAGGGGTGAGTTGTGCAGTTCGAATTTCCCCCTTCTTCTCGACCATTCAGATCAATCGTTTCGCTATTGATCTTCGCCACGTACATTTTCCGCGTGACGCCTATCGACGCCCACTGTGTTAGTGTGTATCGTCGCGCTGTCGTATACGTTTCGTTCATCGCGTGACGCCTATCGACGCCCACTGTGTTAGTGTGTATCGTCGCGCTGTCGTATACGTTTCGTTCATCGCGTGACGCTTATCGACGCCCACTGTGTTAGTGTGTATCGTCGCGCTGTCGTATACGTTTCGTTCATCGCGTGACGCTTATCGACGCCCACTGTGTTAGTGTGTATCGTCGCGCTGTCGTATACGTTTCGTTCATCGCGTGACGCCTATCGACGCCCACTGTGTTAGTGTGTATCGTCGCGCCGCCGTGAACGTTGGCCCATCGCTTGACGCCCATCGATGCCCACCATTTATCGTCGTACTGCCGTACGTTCACTCACCGCGTGACGCCTACAGACGCCTATTACGACCCTTTCATGATAATCGACCCATTTTGTAACAATCAACCCATTTTGTTATAAAACAGGCCCATTTTGTAACAAACCGATGCAATAATGTAATAATATTATTTAATAACTTTCAGGTCCATTTTTTTAATAATTTCAGGTTTTCACATTTTTAAGAACATGCAGGCCCATTTTGTAATACATTTTGTAATAAATTGATCAACTTATGTCAAAAAAGACTTCAACGTATTGACTACAACACGTACATCCTATGTACGCGCGCACACGTACGCACGCTCACACACACACGAACACACGCACACAAACACACACACACGAACACACAAACACAAACAAACATAATATGAGGATGATGACGAAGATGAAGAAAAATACTGTGACAACCCCGAAAAAGAAGATGATAAAGACTAACATATAGATGATGATGAAGATTACGATGACTAGGATGATAAAGACTAACATATAGATGATGATGAAGATTACGATGACTAGGGTGAAGAGGATTGTTATAGTGAAAATGAAGATTTTGATTAAGTGGAAGATAAAGAAGATGACGAAAAAGTTATGATGAAAATGACGGTAATGCATACACATATGAAGATTGTGAAGAAGATTAAGATGACAGAGACGAAGGTGATGATGATGATGATATATGTGCAGATTTTAATGTAATAATAATAATGGTAATGGTAGTAATAGTAATGGTGTTGGTGATGGTAATGGTGATGATGATGGTGGTAGTGATTGTGATGATGATGGTGTTGGTGATGGTAATGGTGATAATGATGGTGGTAGTGATTGTGATGATGATGGTGTTGGTGATGGTAATGGTGATAATGATGGTGGTAGAGATTGTGATGATGATGGTGTTGGTGATGGTAATGGTGATGATGATGGTGGTAGTGATTGTGATGATGATGGTGTTGGTGATGGTAATGGTGATAATGATGGTGGTAGTGATTGTGATGATGATGGTGTTAGTGATGGTAATGGTGATGATGATGGTGGTAGTGATTGTGATGATGATGGTGTTGGTGATGGTAATGGTGATAATGATGGTGGTAGTGATTGTGATGATGATGGTGTTAGTGATGGTAATGGTGATGATGATGGTGGTAGTGATTGTGATGATGATGGTGTTGGTGATGGTAATGGTGATAATGATGGTGGTAGTGATTGTGATGATGATGATGTTGGTGATGGTAATGGTGATAATGATGGTGGTAGTGATTGTGATGATGATGGTGTTGGTGATGGTAATGGTGATAATGATGGTGGTAGTGATTGTGATGATGATGGTGTTGGTGATGGTAATGGTGATGATGATGGTGGTAGTGATGATGATGGTGTTGGTGATGGTAATGGTGATAATGATGGTGGTAGTGATTGTGATGATGATGGTGTTGGTGATGGTAATGGTGATGATGATGGTGGTAGTGATTGTGATGATGATGGTGATGGTGATGGTAATGGTGATAATGATGGTGGTAGTGATTGTGATGATGATGGTGTTGGTGATGGTAATGGTGATGATGATGGTGGTAGTGATTGTGATGATGATGGTGTTGGTGATGGTAATGGTGATAATGATGGTGGTAGTGATTGTGATGATGATGGTGTTGGTGATGGTAATGGTGATGATGATGGTGGTAGTGATTGTGATGATGATGGTGATGGTGATGGTAATGGTGATGATGATGGTGGTAGTGATTGTGATGATGATGGTGTTGGTGATGGTAATGGTGATGATGATGGTGGTAGTGATTGTGATGATGATGGTGATGGTAATGGTGATAATGATGGTGGTAGTGATTGTGATGATGATGGTGTTGGTGATGGTAATGGTGATAATGATGGTGGTAGTGATTGTGATGATGATGGTGTTGGTGATGGTAATGGTGATAATGATGGTGGTAGTGATTGTGATGATGATGGTGATGGTGATGGTAATGGTGATAATGATGGTGGTAGTGATTGTGATGATGATGGTGTTGGTGATGGTAATGGTGATAATGATGGTGGTAGTGATTGTGATGATGACGGTGTTGGTGATGGTAATGGTGATAATGATGGTGGTAGTGATTGTGATGATGATGGTGTTGGTGATGGTAATGGTGATTATGATGGTGGTAGTGATTATGATGATGATGGTGTTGGTGATGGTAATGGTGATAATGATGGTGGTAGTGATTGTGATGATGATGGTGTTGGTGATGGTAATGGTGATGATGATGGTGGTAGTGATTGTGATGATGATGGTGATGGTGATGGTAATGGTGATAATGATGGTGGTAGTGATTGTGATGATGATGGTGTTGGTGATGGTAATGGTGATAATGATGGTGGTAGTGATTTTGATGATGATGGTGATAATGATGGTGGTAGTGATTGTGATGATGATGGTGTTGGTGATGGTAATGGTGATGGTGATGGTGGTAGTGATTGTGATGATGATGGTGATGGTGATGGTAATGGTGATGATGATGGTGGTAGTGATTGTGATGATGATGGTGTTGGTGATGGTAATGGTGATAATGATGGTGGTAGTGATTGTGATGATGATGATGTTGGTGATGGTAATGGTGATGATGATGGTGGTAGTGATTGTGATGATTATGGTGATGGTAATGGTAATGGTAATGATAATGATAATAGTAATTGTGATTGTGATGGTAATGATGATGGTAATAATATTCATAATAATAAATGATAAATAAATAGAAATAATAATAATAATGATAATTTAAAATTTATGATTGGCGATTGGCGATCGGCGACCGGCGACCGGCGAACGGCGATCCTCATATTGTGTGGGGGGAGCGTATGTACGCGCGTGTGCGCGTGTATATAGGATGTACGTGTTGTAGTCAATATGTTCAAGTCTTTTTTTGACATTAGTTGATGGTCATTGTTATTACAAAATGGGCCTGCATGTTCTTAAAAATGTGAAAACTTGAATTTTTTTTACAAAAATGGGCCTCAACGTTATAACATAATGTTATTACATTATTACATCGGTTTACTACAAAGTGGGCCTGTTGTTATTAAAAAATGGGTCGATTATTACAAAATGTGTCGTAACAGACACCCATCGTGTACCGTCGCTCCGCCGTATACATTTCGTTCATTAACGTGATACGTTTCTACGCTTACATTAGCGACATATGGCTGTATTTTTATCGTGAGTTCATAACTGGTAGTTACGCTTCGCAATTTGTATACGTCGGAAGTGCCGTTGTTGAGTGTTGCACCTCCCCCCCCCGCTCCCCCCCCCCCGGCTTACTAGTTATACCGGCCTTCACGACTCTCTTTGTGGGTGAGTAATAACACTTAGTTATTTATTTCCTATTACATCTTTGTGATACCTGTACATGTGACAATCCGTCAATAATTGGCCAAATGTATATGTGTATCGTTTATCTGGTTTATTGTTATATATGTTATATATATATATATATATATATAGAACAAGAATATGACAAACACAGGGGTTTTTAATTTAATATATATATATATATATGTATATTAAATGGGTATTCCACTTGGATTTCCACATTAAAAACCCCTGTGTTGTGTCATATGCGTGGTCTACCCATCCTTGTTGCACCCGGACCTTTGTCACGAGTCCGTCACATTTGGTGCTGCCAATTCCATGAGCCAAATTTGTGACACACACCTGATTAGGTCCTTATAGCCCTATCCCCCAAATATACCTCTCTTGATTGTATGTAATTGCAAGCATTTGCATAAAACTTATTTCTAAGATACCGCGACCACAAACCTCGAAATGGCTAATTCCTATCGTAGGAAAGTAGTTTTGTCCTGAATTTTGGAGTATGCATTCTCTCCTGTATGTGTGTAAATACTCTGTCACCAAATATATAATGTGTTTAGCACTTCATTGATTGCCCTTTCGGACAAGCCATGTTGTGCGTTCGGTGATAACACATAGCTAGCAGCTGCATATACTGTATTCATGTGACTTCATGGGAGAATTGAAATGAAGTTTTAACCACCCCTTATCCCGATCTGTCCGTTAGTCTAGCCGTGTTAATGCTCGGCCTTGGTCTCGTGGGTGTGGATCCATTGATCATCCATTGTGTTGTCATCGTTAAAAACACGTTTTTAACGATGATGTAGTTCCTATTGTTCGACAAACCAACTCGTCTACGCATGTCAGATTGATAGATTTCTGCATCACCATATCCGTGGGCACATCGGTATGCAGGGTGTGTCATTGTGTGTTACAATATATAGATCGTAAGTTAGCTATATAACGTGTTTACATACAGGCTCTGACATGCGGGTAAGGCTATTCTCTGATATGGAGTTGTCAGCTTAGACTTAATAATATGGTAGTCTCATCAACGTTATCAGCGAAATATGAAAAGGGCGAAACACACTTGACGATATCGTATCATCATTTGGTTGTGCGTGGGCCAGAGAAATTAAAAACACGCCAGTATATACACAACGATAATATCCAGCAAGATTTAAGCTAAGCTGCTTCAAACAGTAGTGTTATGCATATTTCCTTGCTTCAATATGTGCCCCAATGAAATGTTAAACCACGGCTTAAATGCTGCGTGTTGCCATTTTAGGGCTACTTGTGTCACACCTAATAGCGTATGATTTGTTTTAATGTCTTTATGCGTGTATGTGTCATGCAATCATTGTGTTTTAGATTACTTGATATCAGTCCGAAAAAAATGACCATGCTGTCACTTGGGTGTATGGTGCGATTGCTACCATGCATCATTCTTATTGTTGTAACAGTCGACTTGTTTTTGGTAAGTACACAACGGTATAAATGCCTGTCCAAATTCCCATTTGTACTGTGATTTGTATTCTTTATTGAACCAATAAATCAATAACTTCGTTAATTATTGTCGTCGTCGTGGATACGCCATTGTTATGAATTATAATGTATCATAAAAGAGAGAGAGGGATGGAGCAAGGGGGAGGGAGAGAGAGTGAAAGAGAGATAGAGAGAGCGAGCGAGCAAAAGCGAGAGCGAGGGTTGTATTATGCACCAGATGCGCACTGGTTTTTATTTGGTGTGATGTGTAACAAGGACATACTGTTGTCAAGACAATGACATCTTCCAAAACCATCGATCAGTAACTGACGCTTTACGTAACCTTTCGTTTCCGCGAGAACAAAATTAAAAAATTAATTCACAGCAAACGCCATTTAGGAATATTCAACGAAACTGTCTTCTGCGATATATGAAGCGCCAACCGGACGATAGGGACTTTGCTAGTATTTAAAATGATTGGTGGATTTCTGACTTGTTGAACAGAAACAAAAGTTTGACTTACGTAAATGTATGGAATGATTATTCTGACGATCTACTGTATCTTGCAGCAGTACGGAATCAGGTCACTACCAGCTAATCGAGAGTATCCCATAAACAGCACGGAAGAAACATCAACCGAGCCAGTCCCCACATCCGAGCTTCCCGCTCGGCGGTGGGTCGTTGTTGTCGGCAGGAATGCATCTTGTGACTCGCTGGCTTCAACATTCTCTGATTGGATGGTGCTCATGGTTGACGGAGGAACCGCAAGAAGCAGGTATACGTTGGCCTCTTCCGTTCTTCCGTTTCATACCTACTCATTTTTACCAAACATTTTAATTACCTATATACGTGAATGTATATCCATGTTACGTGCATATAAATGTATATATATATATTATATATATATATGTTATATATATATATATATACATACATATATACACATATACACATAATTATTATTAGTATTATATGCATATATATACATATATGTGATGGCCCGCCAGAGCTTGTTTGATGCAACAATACCAACACCTGACAAGTTTTAAAATTCGAAAAAGGGCGAATTTTATTGCCGGATCAACTCCTGGTAACCAGAAATATAACTGGATCTATGCATTATAATAAAAAATAACAACATACGAAATGAAGCCAACATAACAAATATTGCTGTTTACATGCATCAAAGGTGAGGGGCCAATCCTCAGCGGTATCGCCCTCTAGCGATCAAATACTAACACAAAATTATTTAACATGTATACGTTCACAGCTGTGTCGACATCTAGCAATCACATACTAAAACAAAACTATTTAACATCAGTAACCAAAACAACGCCGAAATACAGTTCAATACAAAACAATGTAGCACCTCACTAATATATTATGACTGGCACGTTATATGACAGGCATAATTCATTGAAACACAGTTTTATATAAAACTTATAAACATAAAATACTATCTATTAACCTGACTTGTCTCCAGAGTAGGCGGAGAGGAGGTGGAAATTTCTTCTGTAGTAAAAATGGACTGCCTTTGCTGGCGTAATCGAAGTGACCGAGCCAGCTGTACATCCCAGCATGTTCCTGCTGGACCAGTCCATTTAATCGGGAAGATAGGTTTCTCCCTAGCATCCATTATAATAATAATAACAGCACATGGAATGAAGCCAGCATTAAAAATACTGCTGTTTACATGCTTCAAATATGAGGGACCAACCGCCACAGGCACTGTTCCTTGTGAATAGTGTCCCCCAAGGAATTGATCAATTAATTCATTACTGTGACCTATGACAACAGTGTGTCATTTGAAACCAGAGTTATTTCTTACTTGCAACTTCATTCGGATGATGCTGATATAACGCATTGATAATTATTTAACATTGCTACTATGTTTACTATCTATATTTTAAATTCATTTATAGCGAAGGTTTAAGCATCTACTTACATTTTTTATTCCAAGAAGCTCAATTTGTGTTCCATATTATTGATCATTTATAATAGGGTTACGTTGACTCTGTTCTTAAACAAACTGTTGGTGTGATTCAAACCCTAGGTTAACGGATAAAAGTTGGCCCCCAGCGATTTTATTAAAGATACAAGCAATCGAACATGTTTTCAGGGTAACTCGATGTGTGACCCTGAACCAAGATGACATCAACAAGAAAAGGAGTCAGTTGCTTACGGCTGATGAGCGACAGTCCCGTATCCTAGCGGCTTACCTATACGCTATCCAGGTTTGTTGGAGCGTGTGGGTGTGTGGGGGTTTAGGGGTGGGGGGATGTAAGGGTGTGAAGGTGTATGTGTGTGCGCGTGTGTGCGATGTGTGCATGCGTGCGTGTTATTGTGTGCCTACGTGGGATTGAGTGTATGTGTGATTGTGCGTGAGTGTGTGTGTATGTTTGTGCATGAGTGTGTGTGCGTGCGAATGTGTGCGTGCGTGTTTGAGTGTGTGCGGATGTGTGTGTGGGTGGGTGTGGGTGTGTGTGTGTCGGTGGATATATATGTGGATGTTGGTGTGTGGGGGTGGATGTGTGTGCGTGCGTGCGTGTGATTGTGTGTGCGTGCGTGCGTGTGTGTCTGTGTGACTGTTTGTTTAATTATGAAATGATTAGGTCGTCAACATTTGTATAACCATGTTCCTGTTCTACTTTACAGCATGGTGCACACGTGATCCTACCCATCATGGTACCGGGCAATTCCAGCACAGTACAACCACCCATGCTGATGTCAACGGTTGGACCACAGACTGGACTTGTCGCCACATCTGGGGGCGTTATGTTTGATATCGCAGCTCACTTTGGCTGCAACAGGACATCACGTAGAAAGAGCAGCCCAAAAGCATTTTCGTATTTTATATGTCGATATAAAGTCGCGGCAATTCACACAACGGCAGCATGCTCAGGACTGCAGAATTCACACTCGTCAGTCAACCATCCTATATGTGATATTCACGCACCACCAGTGGCTTTGGCTAACGGACGGTTCACACCACTTCACCTTGACGGCACGTTGTATACTAGAGATGCATTCTGGGCTTTGCCTGCAGCGCTGGTGGCGGATTCCGAGGATAGGTTAATGTGGAGCTTAGTTGTGCAGCGTTTACTGTGGCTCAGCGGGAACCAGGCTGTTGTACGACGCTGCAAGACCAGCGTAAATTCGAACGCCAGCAGTCGGTTACTCTCCGAAACGACGCGACTGAATAACTGGAACTGTTGGGCTACGACCATGAAGCAGTGCATTCTGGATCTGATAGCCAACAGTTCTTGGCTACAGAACGATTCGGTGGCGTTGTCCTACAGTCACTGGCTGGATGCGTTAGATGACAGTAACTACACATTTCCACAGTTCAGTCACTCGTTCAATGATGAATGTGAAGAGGTGATATTCCATGCAGTAGATCATTCTGTACCCGTGTCACGTAGCCACCTCGGCGATGGTGTATACACACCAATTACTAATCTCCACTCTGTAAAGGAAACATATGAAGAAACTTGCCACCGTCCTAATGTAACGTTACTTCAGAATGCAACCATCAATTTTGCACACCCGTGGATTCAGTTTAATGATGTACTTCTGTTAATCATTTTCAACAATCCACATTATGATGCTATTCCGTACGTCGAGACATTGTACCGATCCTTCTTCCCGAATATTCTCTACTGTGGCCCGGGCACAATCGACGTAAATCGCTACCCACGTGTTAGAAAGTTTAAATTTTCTTTCGTTTCCTACGGAACTAATCCCAGAGGTCATGTCGCCGGTGCCTTCACTCAGAAGTGTATGGCGACAGCTCTACAAATAGGCTACTCCGTGAAGGGATATTTAGCATCTGCGGATGATCTGCTTCTTGTGGTGCAGACGTTGGCAAAGCTGAAACAGGACACTACGTGGTTCGTACCGTTGGTCCATATCGGAGAACTCAGCAAACTCACCGAGTGTGCACAAAGTGTGTGTGGTGTCAGTCCACTGAAGTGGCACAAGTTGCACTGGTGGCAGATGTACCAGAAGTCAACGACAAATGCTCTGGCCGAGATCGCAAGCCGAAGGACCACATCTGCGGTCATGAGAGCGTGTTACCAGGGCTTGCTGTCCGAGAACGGAGCAGTGAATCGTGCAAACGGCGCATTCTCCGACATCTATTACATACCGAGCAATCTTACGCAAGACTTCGTAGAACTCGTCGACTTATTTCTGCATCACAAGGTGTTGGTAGAAATTGCCGTGCCGACTATCGTACGGTGCTTGGTCGCTTCAACAGACGTGCAGCAGCTTCACGGATACGAAAGGTCGGGCATACGTAAACTGGAGCCATGGAAGTATGTCAATACGGCGTCCCTGGGTAGGGCGAGCTATAGCCATCCTATCAAGTGGGGACTCATGGCTCGTGCCGTAACAACACAATACAATCAGCTGTACTGCGCGTCGATTCTGCCGTATCTGCACAACCAATTGACATAGACGACCTGTCAAAAGTATCAATCTACAAATCCGTCGGACACGAAACCCCGGGATATAAACCCTCTCAACGTAAATTCCGCGGAGGTAAACCCTTCTCGGCATTATCTCCCCAACAGCACCTCCTGCCTGGACAAAAGCTACGCATACCAACCCCTAATCAGCGCCCACTTAGGTATAACCCCCTAAAAATATATATGTTCATTTATTTAAATACCTTAAAAACAAAGATAGAACACATTTCTTTATTAGACATGTCACCCGCATGAGATGTTATATGTTCAACATGTTTTCGTTTCATTGTGCATGTATATAATGACAATAAAATAAGTTTAAATAGATTTTGTGTTTTATGGTACAATCGTATTTACGTGGTTGTGTGTATGTGTGTGCGCCTACGAGTGCGCGTGTGCCTGTGTGTATGTTTGGGGGCTGTCGTGTGTGTGTGTGAGTGTGCCTGTGTGTGTGTGTGGGGCTGTCGTTTGTGTGTGTGGAACTCCACCACCATGGGTGTTTCTGTCCTTTCGGATGGCGCTATAGTTAGGTGGTAGGAACGAATAGGTAGGGTAGTTTTCGTCTATTTTGGTTTCGACTAGGAATATGATGTCAGAATTATTTGACTGAATAGTTGTTTTTAATTGGGTTGTCTTTGCAATGCTTTTGACACTGTTGGTATTCATTAGAATTCCGCTAAGTGTGTTTCGTTTGGTTTTCTTACGACGTTCAGGGGTTGATGCATTTTGAGGGTTTGGTCCAAAGGTTGGATCCCAGGTTTGTGATGTACGATTCGAGTTTGTTTGAGAGATCTGTGTGTGGGGGTCAATGTTTTGGTTATTTTGGTCTGTGTCACTAAGGCTGTTATATCGGTTGTGAGAACATTCCAATAAGTGGTCTTGGAAGAAGGAATGACTGTAGTTAGGATGGTCTCATTTCATGCAGTGCCAGGAACAGGAACTGTTACAGAGGAGATTATATTGATCTGGACTTATGTCACAACATTTAATGTGTACCCATTGGTTGCACCGGTCGCAGCAGACTGCTCGGTGATTTGAAGCAACAGGCTTTTTACAAAATCCACAGGGGTGTCTGACTGGGCTGGGGTTTGTTTGGATGTCCCCACAGAGGATTAGTAGGACAAGATAACATGTTTTGTGTCCCGATGTAGGGATTGCATAAGCCAGTTTGGTGTGGTACTTGTTACGGGAGTCTCTGGTGAAAGCTAGTGCCAGTCTAATACTTGTGTCAGTCCAGCAAGACCTGTCATATGTTAGCAGACCATTTGGATCGTCCGTGAATTGGGTATGGTCCAGGTGTATCGGGAATTTGGGTATGAATGCAATAATGATACTAATCAGAACTACCACTGGTGTGCCCATTTTGGGTGGCACCATCATAAGAGCAGCTATTGCACAAGCTGCTTTGCTTGTACAGTTATGTTAATGCAGTAAAACAAAAGCAAAAACAAGAGATTATATTCCACTATAGATGTTGGTATTGTTTTTATGATTAAGTTATATATCACAGCTAATATAAAATCACAGTAGTAAGTACATGTAAAAGACAGTAATAAAATGCAAAAATGTATTGTATATTGTGTTTGCTGTTGGTTTCTTGTGTGTTGCTGACAGCGTACACTCCGGATTTGTAACAGTATAATTACGTAAGCTTTGTGTGAATGGACTGATTTGGGGTTGTTTTAGGGGCGATTTGGTTTTGGCGCGCTTTGTGTAAGTTGTTTACAGATTCGCCATCTTGTTTTGAACTGGTTGTTATGGAAGCTAAGGCTAAACCTTTGTCAAATCGTGTCTTAACGTGATTTGATCGCATATATCACCATGGGATTATATTCTGGTATATCTAAAGTAGTACCTCACACAGTTAACAGTAATAAAAACGTTTCGAAATCGTGAAAATAATCGATAACAGCGGAGCGGAAAAATCGGAATGGACTGCAGAGCCAAAACTGTACAGATCACAAAAAACTTATCCTAATGTAATTATAGCAGGTGACTTCAACCTTCCTGATATTAACTGGGGCAAGCAGCAAACCACCGACAACAGAACTGCCAGCAAGCATAACAAACTGCTAGAAATAATTAGAGAATTTGGATTACAAAACATGGTCAACGATCCCACACGAGGTGATTCCGGCAATATCCTTGACCTCATACTCACTTCTAATCCATCGATAATTGCTAACACTCACACTACTCCCGGCATGAGTGATCATGAAGCTGTGACCTTTAACGTAAACCTAAATCCAATCCATAACAGTAAACCACCACACAAAGTGTTCCAATATAAATCTGCAAACTGGGACAAGCTTAAAGATGACATAAAACAACTAACAACAACATATACTTTGACACGAACCCAAATTCAACACATGTCAACACAAATTGGAACTTTTTCCGGAATAATCTTACTTCATTAGTCAACAATAATATTCCCAGCCGCAACACCAAAGCAAAAACCCACCTCCCCTGGATAACACGTGAAATAATAAGAATGCAAAGAAAACGCAACTAAAGCCACAAAAAAGCAAAACAAACTGGACGTAATAGTGACTGGGAAAGGTTTAGGCAACTCCGAAAACAAGCCACTAAAGCTGCAACCAAATCCTACTCAGACTATCTAAACAATCACATTGGAGACAGCCTAAAAACAAACCCAAAACAATTCTGGTCATTCATTAAAGCAAACAAACGAGAATACATTGGCATCCCTACACTGCAAGCAAACGACCAACCAATCACAAATGATCACGACAAAGCAAATACACTTAACAACCAATTTAGTTCCGTGTTTACTCAAGAAATCTACCCCATCCCCCAACTAGCTCCATCCATCTATCCCGATATGCCCTCCCTCGAAATCGGGATAGACGGAGTAATTAAGCAACTGAAAAACCTAAACCAAAATAAAGCTACAGGCCCCGACGAACTCCCAGCCAGAGTCCTTAAAGAGACTGCAGTGGAAATTGCCCCCATCATCACACACATTTTCCAGCAGTCATACAACACTTGCAAACTCCCAGATGACTGGCTCCAAGCACTAGTAACACCAATACACAAAAAAGCCACAAATCAGAACCTGCTAATTATAGACCAATTTCGTTAACATGCATCCTCTGCAAAGTTATGGAGCACATCATTCTAAGCAACATGTGGAAACACTTACACAAACACAACATCGTCATCCACTTCCAACATGGATTCCAATCAGGTCTGTCTTGTGAATCTCAACTCATCGAGACAGTCCACAACTGGATGACTGCTATGGACAATAAGACACAAATAGATGCCATCCTACTCGATTTTGCCAAAGCCTTCGACAAAGTCCCCCATAAACGCCTCCTATCCAAATTAGCTTTCTATGGAATAACTGGAAACACACAAAACTGGATCAAATCGTTTCTATCCAACCGCAAACAGAGAGTCTCAGTCAATGGAGCCCTGTCGGACAGCACAAATGTTACATCTGGTGTACCACAGGGCTCAGTCCTAGGACCTGTCCTATTTTTACTCTACATAAACGACATAACCGAAAATGTCCAATCTTCCGTACGTCTCTTTGCAGACGACAGCATTATATATCGCAAAATCACATCCGAAACCGACCACGAAACTCTCCAATCTGACCTGATCAAACTCCAAACATGGTCTAATAAATGGCAGATGGAATTTAACATATCTAAATGTGTGCATCTCCCAATAACAAACAAAACCAAATCCAGACTACATTCATATTCACTCTTTGGCATATCACTCTCTACCGCCTCTAGCCACACATATCTTGGAATAAAATTAGATTGTAAACTAACCTGGGCTAACCATATCACTGACATAGCTTCCAAATCTTCAAAAGTCCTAGGCATGATCAAACGAACCCTCGGACCATGCAAACCTGAAGTAAAAGAAACAGCCTATAACATGCTAATCCGACCAAAACTCGAGTATGCCTCTCCCATATGGAACCCATACACTGCCACCCAAATTAAACACCTTGAAAGAGTACAACACTGTGCTGCCAGATTTGTCAAAAATGACCACAGACGCCAAACAAACGCAGCAGACCTAATAGCCACCCTTGGATGGTCAACTCTTGAACGACGACGCATTATCAAACAAGCCATGACATTTTACAAAATACTAAATAACATAATCAACATCACACCCCCGCCAGGTCTACTAACACAGTCAAAAAACCGTGGCCACTACGTAGCCCCTAGGTGCCGCATCAATGCAGCAGTGTTCTCTTTCTACCCCCGAGCAGTTCGAATCTGGAATATGATTCCACCACCGATTACTGAACTAGAAAGCCCCATAGCGTTTCAAACAGCGATCATGAACCTCTCTTTCACCACACCCAATCATCTAAAGTGCCTATAAAATAAACAAACAAACTACCCACAATGCTTGCGCACAAACAAGCACCATACAACTCCTGCGTTAGCTCAAGTTTGGGCTGTTTGGAGTAAATCACCTAAGACCCGTATTATCGCCCAAAATCATTTAAGTACGAATTTAAACAGCGTCAGTGGTAGCGACTTATAAAATGTTTGATTGTCCAAACAATGCAGTATGTTGACACTAATTCTACACTAGTGTCACAGCCAAAAATTAAACGTTGAATTGCAAAAACTGATTTTTAATCACGCCGTGACAAAATAAACAGGTACCACCTTACGCCACCTAGCGACCTTTACAAGAATGATGCCAACCATGTATAGCTGTAGCTGTCAGTTCATCATAAATTTAATCGAAGCAGCGAGATAAATAACAAATACCATTCATAAAACGACGCCCAAGGGCTAGGCTTGAAACTGATAACATGCGGTGACCTCCCCACAACAAGCTGGGGCCACTAGCCATCTACCTTAGGATTCCTCGTCTAATTATAGATATTTCTTGTTTTGTCAAAATACCAGTTATAATATATTTATAGACAGCTAAAGAGTTTCTTGTTATAACAAGAAGCCAGTTATTAAATAGTTTCTTATTATATCAAGAAACCAGTTATTAAAGAGTTTCTTGTTATATCAAGAAACCAGTTATTAAAGAGTTTCTTGTTATATCAAGAAACCAGTTTTTAAAGAGTTTCTTGTTATATCAAGAAACCAGTTATTAAATAGTTTCTTGTTATAACAAGAAACCAGTTATTAAAGAGTTTCTTGTTATATCAAGAAACCAGTTATTAAAGAGTTTCTTGTTATATCAAGAAACCAGTTATCTGTTTTATGATTTGCAGCATGTCCTTTCTACGCTTCCGTAATAATGTTAGCAAAACGCGAAATTTTAATGTAAAAATCAGCAATATCAAATAACGATTTTTTTATGTTTCAGATGCCGAAGAAAGCAAATCTAATGCAGTAGTACATTCGGTATTCACGGCACCAACAAGTTCCATGTCAAAGTGCTCGAAACAATTCACACATCACACCAAAACGGGATTTTCAAGGGCACTCTTTCGGTGGGTATAATGTGGTCTTACTCCAAATAGATCTCCTGAACCTTGCAAATCTTCACGAATGTAAGATTTATATCAACTCTACACATATAACTATATATAGATTAACCGCAAACGGAAACCAAACACCGCGCGGACCAATCAGGCATGTCAGTTGTGGTCATCATCGCAAGCCAGGGCTGCTTGCCATACAAAACTAGCCCTGGCAGATCTCCTATGCGAAGTGCGGAAGTTAGCTGAGTCAAACTAATAATTGACTTCACCAGTCGCTACTGCATCACCCGTGCGTGAGAACAGCGCAAATACCCGCTCCAATTTAAAGACGGTTAGACTTCTGTTCTGGAAATCCCAATATATAATGAACCGTTCGACTATTAGCACGAGCAGCTTAGCTGAGCGGTATTGTGTATTCGAATAATTGCTACTACTTCCTAAACAGTGCATGTAACACGAGCCACGGCTGGTTGAAATTAGTTTTATTGTGACCATGCACCTGACCTGCCGCCAACCACTGATCTAGTGAGCGATTTCTTAGGCTCAGCTTAAATTCAGAGTTTCACAAAGTTAAAGCGATCAGTCAGGAGGTACTGCTGGCTGGCACTCTACAATAGAGCTGTGAAATGTAGAATAACACCTCCATCAATGCGTCTTTGAAAAGTGTGGTCACTCATTTTATCTGTTCAATCGACATCAACTACATAAACATTGCTTGTACTCACATCTTGTGATCCGTTACCGTGTTTGTTTGTTTAGCTTACTGCTAGGATACTTTGCAACAAACAAACAAATATCACACATACAAGCAATCCAGGTAAGAGTGCGAGTTTAAACAAACAAACCAACAAACAATAAAGAGGTGGTAGGTAATTTATTGTAAAACATCTAAAACAATCTTCAAACGCAACGGGCCGAATCAAATGCAGTGGGCTGAGGTAGGACTAAGGCGACCGTTGCTTTGATAATTATCAATGGGCCGAAACATTCGACACCGCACATTGAATTGTCGGTGAAGTCAGCCGAAAAATCCGACCCTGCATAGCGGAATTTTGTTACATGGGCCGAACCATCCGTCGGCGTGGGATGAAACATCCGGGCCGAACCATCCATCTGCGTGGGCCGAACCATCCGGGACCCAGCAGGACTACCTGGTTGGAAAATCTGGCAGTCCACAGAAATATCTGGTAGTCCACAAATAGTCTAAATACTATATTCTGTCAAATATTTAAAATATATTCTGTCAAATATTTAAAATATCACAATGTGAAATGTAGAATAACACCTCCAATCTATGCATCTATATAATATTGCTTTACTGTGTGGTTCAACTTTTCTAACAGCATTTATTTGTACAATATTTGCAACACACTAACAACCGTACATAATCAATTTAGAAAATAAAATAATTCTTCTCACACAATAACATAAATGACTGGTTGTTTCTAATGCAGCAGCTTAATATATAAGTTAAGAAATGTAAATTACAAAAGCAGTCATATCAACAGTTATGAATGTTTAAATCACAGATGCTGTTTCACCGACAATTTTGTTCAACTATTATGACGCCATTCAATGGAATTTGTGAGAACTACGAAACGCGGACTATATCACTTTGAGCCATCGTAACCTAGGCTGTTGTTATTCCTTTGAGTTTTGTATTCGAAACCAGAATATGTACACTTATGTGTGTTCTAACGATTTGGCAACTACATTTAATTAGCAGCATGTCTTCAGTGCGCTTATAGGACAGCCAGACAACGATCGCGAAACGGTTTACGTTAGCGCCTACCGCTCGCGTATCCGTTTATGTAGGTTGCTTGCGCCTTTCAAAAATCCTGTCATAAATCCACAACAATAAATGGATACCGTTGCAGAGAAATCATGTTTGTTTCAAAATATCGCAAATAAAGTCGGTATCATTTAGTTTACGGTGTTTCCGAGAAACGACAACACGTGGTTTATGAAACGGCAAATGACAACGCATGATCTGTTATTACAGACTCGTCGCGGTCACCAGCTTTACGTAACCTTTCGTTTCCGCGAGAACAAAATTAAAAAATTAATTCACAGCAAACGCCATTTAGGAATATTCAACGAAACTGTCTTCTGCGATATATGAAGCGCCAACCGGACGATAGGGACTTTGCTAGTATTTAAAATGATTGGTGGATTTCTGACTTGTTGAACAGAAACAAAAGTTTGACTTACGTAAATGTATGGAATGATTATTCTGACGATCTACTGTATCTTGCAGCAGTACGGAATCAGGTCACTACCAGCTAATCGAGAGTATCCCATAAACAGCACGGAAGAAACATCAACCGAGCCAGTCCCCACACCCGAGCTTCCCGCTCGGCGGTGGGTCGCTGTTGTCGGCAGGAATGCATCTTGTGACTCGCTGGCTTCAACATTCTCTGATTGGATGGTGCTCATGGTTGACGGAGGAACCGCAAGAAGCAGGTATACGTTGGCCTCTTCCGTTCTTCCGTTTCATACCTACTCATTTTTACCAAACATTTTAATTACCTATATACGTGAATGTATATCCATGTTACGTGCATATAAATGTATATATATATATATATTATATATATATTATATATATATATATGTTATATATATATATATATATATACATACATATATACACATATACACATAAACACATAATTATTATTAGTATTATATGCATATATATACATATATGTGATGGCCCGCCACAGCTTGTTTGATGCAACAATACCAACACCTGACAACAGTTTTAAAATTCGAAAAAGGGCGAATTTTATTGCCGGATCAACTCCTGGTAACCAGAAATATAACTGGATCTATGCATTATAATAACAAATAACAACATACGAAATGAAGCCAACATTAAAAATATTGCTGTTTACATGCATCAAAGGTGAGGGGCCAATCCTCAGCGGTATCGCCCTCTAGCGATCAAATACTAACACAAAATTATTTAATGTCAGCGACCACATGTATACGTTCACAGCTGTGTCGACATCTAGCAATCACATACTAAAACAAAAGTATTTAACATCAGTAACCACAACAACGCCGAAATACAGTTCAATACAAAACAATGTAGCACCTCACTAATCTATTATGACTGGCACGTTATATGACAGGCATAATTCATTAAAACACAGTTTTATATAAAACTTATAAACATAAAATACTATCTATTAACCTGACTTGTCTCCAGAGTAGGCGGAGAGGAGGTGGAAATTTCTTCTGTCGTAAAAATGGACTGCCTTTGCTGGCGTAATCGAAGTGACCGAGCCAGCATGTTCCTGCTGGACCAGTCCATTTAATCGGGAAGACAGGTTTCTCCCTAGCATCCATTATAATAATAATAACAGCACATGGAATGAAGCCAGCATTAAAAATACTGCTGTTTACATGCTTCAAATATGAGGGACCAACCGCCACAGGCACTGTTCCTTGTGAATAGTGTCCCCCAAGGAATTGATCAATTAATTCATTACTGTGACCTATGACAACAGTGTGTCATTTGAAACCAGAGTTATTTCTTACTTGCAACTTCATTCGGATGATGCTGATATAACGCATTGATAATTATTTAACATTGCTAATATGTTTACTATCTATATTTTAAATTCATTTATAGCGAAGGTTTAAGCATCTACTTACATTTTTAATTCCAAGAAGCTCAATTTGTGTTCCATATTATTGATCATTTGTAATAGGGTTACGTTGACTCTGTTCTTAAACAAACTGTTGGTGTGATTCAAACCCTAGGTTAACGGATAAAAGTTGGCCCCCAGCGATTTTATTAAAGATACAAGCAATCGAACATGTTTTCAGGGTAACTCGATGTGTGACCCTGAACCAAGATGACATCAACAAGAAAAGGAGTCAGTTGCTTACGGCTGATGAGCGACAGTCCCGTATCCTAGCGGCTTACCTGTACGCTATCCAGGTTTGTTGGAGCGTGTGGGTGTGTGGGGGTTTAGGGGTGTGGGTGTGGGGATGTAAGGGTGTGAAGGTGTGTGTGTGCGCGCGTGTGTGCGATGTGTGCATGCGTGCGTGTTATTGTGTGCCTACGTGGGATTGAGTGTATGTGTGATTGTGCGTGAGTGTGTGTGTATGTTTGTGCATGAGTGTGTGTGCGTGCGTCACTGTGTGTGTGCGTGCGAATGTGTGCGTGCGTGTTTGAGTGTGTGCGGATGTGTGTGTGGGTGGGTGTGGGTGTGTGTGTGTCGGTGGGTGTATGTGGATGTTGGTGTGTGGGGGTGGATGTGTGTGCGTGCGTGCGTGTGATTGTGCGTGCGTGCGTGCGTGTGATTGTGTGTGCGTGCGTGCGTGTGTGTCTGTGTGACTATGTGAGTGTTTGTTTAATTATGAAATGATTAGGTCGTCAACATTTGTATAACCATGTTCCTATTCTACTTTACAGCATGGTGCACACGTGATCCTACCCACCATGGTACCGGGCAATTCCAGCACAGTACAACCACCCATGCTGATGTCAACGGTTGGACCACAGACTGGACTTGTCGCCACATCTGGGGGCGTTATGTTTGATATCGCAGCTCACTTTGGTTGCAACAGGACATCACGTAGAAAGAGCAGCCCAAAAGCATTTTCGTATTTTATATGTCGACATAAAGTCGCGGCAATTCACACAACGGCAGCATGCTCAGGACTGCAGAATTCACACTCGTCAGTCAACCATCCTACATGTGATATTCACGCACCACCAGTGGCTTTGGCTAACGGACGGTTCACACCACTTCACCTTGACGGCACGTTGTATACTAGAGATGCATTCTGGGCTTTGCCTGCAGCGCTGGTGGCGGATTCCGAGGAGAGGTTAATGTGGAGCTTAGTTGTGCAGCGTTTACTGTGGCTCAGCGGGAACCAGGCTGTTGTACGACGCTGCAAGACCAGCGTAAATTCGAACGCCAGCATCGGTTACTCTCCGAAACGACGCGACTGAATAACTGGAACTGTTGGGCTACGACCATGAAGCAGTGCATTCTGGATCTGATAGCCAACAGTTCTTGGCTACAGAACGATTCGGTGGCGTTGTCCTACAGTCACTGGCTGGATGCGTTAGATGACAGTAACTACACATTTCCACAGTTCAGTCACTCGTTCAATGATGAATGTGAAGAGGTGATATTCCATGCAGTAGATCATTCTGTACCCGTGTCACGTAGCCACCTCGGCGATGGTGTATACACACCAATTACTAATCTCCACACTGTAAAGGAAACATATGAAGAAACTTGACACCGTCCTAATGTAACATTACTTCAGAATGCAACCATCAATTTTGCACACCCGTGGATTCAGTTTAATGATGTACTTCTGTTAATAATTTTCAACAATCCACATTATGATGCTATTCCGTACGTCGATACATTGTACCGATCCTTCTTCCCGAATATTATCTACTGTGGCCCGGGCACAATCGACGTAAATCGCTACCCACGTGTTAGAAAGTTTAAATTTTCTTTCGTTTCCTACGGAACTAATCCCAGAGGTCATGTCGCCGGTGCCTTCACTCAGAAGTGTATGGCGACGGCTCTACAAATAGGCTACTCCGTGAAGGAATATTTAGCATCTGCGGATGATCTGCTTCTTGTGGTGCAGACGTTGGCAAAGCTGAAACAGGACACTATGTGGTTTGTACCGTTGGTCCACATCGGAGAACTCAGCAAACTCACCGAGTGTGCACAAAGTGTGTGTGGTGTCAGTCCACTGAAGTGGCACAAGTTGCACTGGTGGCAGATGTACCAGAAGTCAACGACAAATGCTCTGGCCGAGATCGCAAGCCGAAGGACCACATCTGCGGTCATGAGAGCGTGTTACCAGGGCTTGCTGTCCGAGAACGGAGCAGTGAATCGTGCAAACGGCGCATTCTCCGACATCTATTACATACCGAGCAATCTTACGCAAGACTTCGTAGAACTCGTCGACCTATTTCTGCATCACAAGGTGTTGGTAGAAATTGCCGTGCCGACTATCGTACGGTGCTTGGTCGCTTCAACAGACGTGCAGCAGCTTCACGGGTACGAAAGGTCGGGCATACGTAAACTGGAGCCATGGAAGTATGTCAATACGGCGTCCCTGGGTAGGGCGAGCTATAGCCATCCTATCAAGTGGGGACTCGTGCCGCAACAACACAATACAATCAGCTGTACTGCGCGTCGATTCTGCCGTATCTGCACAACCAATTTGACGTAGACGACCTGTCAAAAGTATCAATCTACAAATCCGTCGGACACGTAACCCCGGGATATAAACCCTCTCAACGTCAATTCCGCGGAGGTAAACCCCTCTCGGCATTATCTCCCCAACAACACCTCCCTAAACAAAAGCGGCCTGGACAAAAGCTCCGCATACCAACCCCTAATCAGCGCCCACTTAGGTATAACCCCCTAAAAATATATCTGTTCATTTATTTAAATACCTTAAAAACAAACATAGAACATATTTCTTTATTAGACATGTCACCCGCTTGGGATGTTATATGTTCAACATGTTTACGTTTCATTGTGTATGTATATAATGACAATAAAATAAGTTTAAATAGATGTTGTGTTTTATGGTACAATCGTATTTACGTGGTTGTGTGTATGTGTGTGCGCCTACGAGTGCGCGTGTGCGTGTGCCTGTGTGTATGTTTGGGGGCTGTCGTGCGTGTGTGTGAGTGTGCGTTTGCTTGTGTGCGTGTGCCTGTGTGTATGTGTGGGGCTGTCGTTTGTGTGTGTGTGTGTTTGTGAGTGTGTGCGTGCGTGTGTGTGTGAGTGTATGTGTGTGCGTGCGTGCGTGCGTGCGTGCGTGTGTGTGTGTGTGTGTGTGTTTCGGCACACCGTCGTCTGCGTCTGTGTGTTTGGGTAGCGCAATGGACATTGTTCTAGCTATCACACTCATTTAGCTGAGCTGGAACTAATCCGACTATAACGACATTTGACTAATTCTAATTAAGTGTATTATAAATACCAATATTATTTGATATATGTTGACTTTTTACGAATTTCGTTTGATATTGCAGATCCAGTATTATTGGCTTTTCGAAACCAATTACATATACATTAGTTTTGCACCATGTGTATGCCATAAATGGACGCTACTTTCACTTGAATTGACATCTGAAATATTACTCGTAGACGTAGATTACCTGCTGTGTAGAGCAGTGCTTTCAATATTATGCTAGGTCATAGAAAATGGTGACACGGGCAGTCATCTGACAAATTCTACCTTTGAAGTTTTGTACAGACATTTGAGATTGTCGGCAAATAATACATCACGTGGCAATATTGAAGCACACCATCTTAAATAATGTATGGATATGTTCAATGTTCTCATTATATTTATATCTTGTATAAATATGGTTCGTCAGTGCGTCAATTCCATAATGCTACATCATCCATCCAACACTCACACGCGCGCACACGCACACGCACAAGCACACGCACACACACACACACACAGGCCGTGTTACGTGGAGTAGAGCTTCGGACTCTCGACTAAGAGAACCCGGGTTCGAATCCTGTGCAGATGTGTCGAACCTTGGACAAGTTCGTTCACTACACGTTGCTCTAGTTCACTCAGCTGTATGAATGAGTATCTGGCTGTAGACAGTAATGAATATTTATGTACGAGTAGTCTTCGCGCATTAATTCCAGCGTGGCTGGATGCTTCCCAGAAAAGTCGAGATGGTGTTCGATTGAACAGGTCTACAGGGAGTAAAGTGTAAAGCACCTTGAGCAGTCATGAGGACTGGATACTGCGCTATATAAGAACTTACCTTTACTTTTTCTTTACATAGTCCCCCCCCCACACACACACACACGCACGCACGCACGCACGCACGCACACACACACACACACACACACACACACTACACACACACACACACACTACACACACAGACACACACACTACACACACACGCACACGCACACACACACACACACACACACACACACACACACACACACACACACACACACACACACACACACACACACACACACACACTACACACACAGCTTGTCGAAGAAACATGGAATGATGGAGTTAACGCACCTATCTGTTAAATATTGGCAAAGATATAGTTATAACGGTAATATCGACGTAGGCCCTGATTCTATACAAGTGCCGGGAAGTGTGGTGCACGTTTGAATAATTAGATAACACCTCCTTCCCATAAAGCAACAAACTAAGGACAACTGTTGTCGTCACTACGTACATAACTACTTTTGTGGGATTTAAACAATACATTTTAATTTAGTAAATCAGAGGCCAATGGTCCAAGGACGCGAATGCACATAAATAGGGCCGAGTGGATCTCGGCGTATTTTTTTTTAAAAGTCAGCGTATTATATTTTTACAATTAAATAATTTCCCCAAATTCAACAATGAAAAGAAGGAAAATTGTACGGACAATCTATGGAATAAACGGAGAGAGAATATAGCGGCAGCTCATGACAGATGTGTCCTACACTGCGCATGCGAGCAGACTTATACTCGGGCTGCATAATTAATCATCCACCTAGCCACAAATAGCTCGAAATAATTCGTACAAACACATTTATTTATATTAAATTTTGCGCATGTAAGACCACAATTATGCATAAAATGTGAGACACAACTAACAGAGAATGTACCAATGCATCTTCGTGCATTCATCCATCTGCTGACAACTTGAATACCGCTGATCGAGTTTTGCGATTGACCATCCCTTCTTTATTGATGCGACTCTGACCGTAGTTTCCAGGGATTTAAGCGGAAATTATATTATTATAGGAATATGACAAAAACACATATGCTCTGTGCAATTTTAATCAGCTATAGTAGCACTGTATTCGCCATTTGTTAGGTGCCAAGAGATTAAGTCCGCCTTTACATTCCGTAGTAAATAAAACATCAATGCCGTGTCAACTTACCAAGTCGATACTAGCATTGATTGTTCGTCTTTGTTGCCCCCTGCCCTGCACCGTGTAGTCGTATTCCGGGTTAATCCAGACATAATGTTCCGTGGTATGTTACCTAAAATCAGATGCTAAAATGCACTGGAAGGTGTAGGCGGCAAGTGACAGTTATGTCATTTGCGTAGTGACGTCATTTCCCATTTCCGCCGCGCATCGGAATTCTCCGTCACGTCAAAATTCTCAAGTTTTTTTTTTTCTGTTAGCATGCCATCATGACAGAGCTGACAGAAACGATTGTTTTCTAGTCAACGTTTTATTCGTTTTAGTACGAATAAATGTATTATTAGATCTCGGTCACGTAAGTTACAATAAAATGCCACGTCAGTTACGCGTGTGAAAACTCATTCCCATTTGATGTTTTATCTTGTCTAATGTCGTAGTACATTCAGTATTCACGGGTCCCACATGTTCCATGTCAAAGTGCTCGAAACAATTTCACACATCACACCAAAATTGTATTTTCAAGGGCACTCTTTCGGTGAGTATAATGGCGACTAATCCTTAATGTGGTCTTACTCCAAATAGATCTCCTGAATCTTGCAAATCTTCACGAATGTAAGATTTATATCAAGCTACACATATAACTAGATAAATTAACCGCAAATGGAAACCAAACACCGCGCGGACCAATCAGGCATGTCATTTGTGGTCATCATCGCAAGCCAGGGCTGTTTGCCATGCAAAACTAGCCCTGGCAAATCTCCTATGCGAAGTGCGGAAGTTAGCCGAGTCAAACTAGTAACTGACTTCGCCAGTCGCGACTGCATCACCCGTGAGAACAGCGCAAATACCCGCTCCAATTTAAAGAAGGATAGACTTCTGTTCTGGAAATCCCAATAAATAATTAACCGTTCGACCATTAGCACGAGCAGCTTAGCTGAGCGGTATTGTGTATTCGAATAATTGCTTCTACTTCCTAAACATTGCATGTAACACGAGCCACGGTTGGTTGAAATTAGTTTTATTATGACCACCTGACCTGCCGCCAACCACTGATCTAGAGAGCGATTTCATAGGCTGAGCTTAAATTCAGAGTTTCACAAAGTCAAAGCGATCAGTCACGGGGTACTGCTGGCTGGCACTGACGTAATCAGCAACAGCGACCCCTGGTGCGCGAGGATGGTTGTGGTTGCCCAGCAGAAGATTCACTGGCCAGCGGCCCCGTACCTAAACGGTGTTTATAAATACACCCCAGTGGTCTTGGGTGCTGGAAGTGTCATATTCTCGTGACAACAACACGTGTCATGTTTTGTTTATGTCGCATGCGCCCCCTACCGAATAGTTCAAAATGTTTAGAAAAGCGCCCCCTGTGCACTACTTACAGCCAATGAAAGACCGTTTTGCAGGATCACGACAGCGGACGTGATGTAAAGACGAGAACGACATGGCGAAAATGTTTTCATTTTGGAAAATCATATTTATTTATATTTTGTACTTTATGAATGCCTCTCATGGAAGGAAACACAAACTTAGTATTGAGGTAATTATTTACTACAGAACAGCTCACACAACACGTTTATTGGAACTCTACTAGGCAATGTAAATAGGGAAGGATAGCACCAGTTCCTCACTCAGTCAAATCTCAATATTTGATACTGATAGACCTTTTTCTCCATGCGTATCGTAAATTTGTAAATTGTGCCGGGGCTGGATATCCCCGGGGCTAAACAGCTGCAAATAATATGCGTTAATCACTTACTGTAAATAGGATTTTAACTGTTGACGATAACAGGGTATCGTTTAACGGTTCGGACTACGCCGGTGGTTTCGGCCCACGACACGTAAACGGTACTTTCAGCTTCGCCGTTTCGGTCCATTACCCAGACATCCATGCTTTTATAGGCTGCCCAATTCAAAAACTCCTAGATTTTGTAAAGACAATAGTAGACTGGAACCAACTCAATGAGCCACATTTCCAGACCTGTTAGTGTTAAAACTCTCCTGCTTCTCACGGGAGACTTTTGCGGCACTTGTGTAGAATCCGGACTCACCTCGATTTCGCCCTTATAACTTGAATTTTGCCTAACTTTGATACCTCGGTGCTTTAGTTCCATTATTCAACATTATCCCAGGCATATTTATGTTTAAGAATATTGCATCTTAGTACACTTTTGAGGTGTAAATAGTGCCCCGGTTTGCATCAACATATGCCGTTATGCACTATATCCCTCATTTTACGAGCACGATGCAGTAACACATGACCACAGCAGTGCAGACTAGCACAAACCAGGTCACTATTTGGGTTTCAAAAGTGCTCTAAGACACAATATTTTCATAATATAAATATGCCTGGGATGATGTTGAATGATGGAACTAATGCTGTGAGGTATCAAAGTTAGGCAAAACTTAGCAGGAAATAACTCCCAAATTTCTGGTAGTCAACAGAACGGGAGTCGGATGTTTTGGCCCCCGACGGCTTCGGCCCATGGGGCCGAACCATCCGTTCGCTCAACCAGTTAACCGTGACCTGCTTGCGTTCGCATGGGCCAAATCAACCGTTTCTGTAACCGGTGTCGGCGGGCTCTATGGGCCGAATCATCCGTCCTGCTTCTGTTTAGAAATCTGACTTTTGCAACCTTAGTTGCTGCGGAAATTGAAGTATTTGATTTGATAAATGTCTAAATAATTCTTATATTGACTATTTTGACTTCCATATTTTCGGTAAATGTGTCACGAATATTTACGCGTAATGTTTCAATATAGCTTGCAATAGTAATGAAAACAGACACATTCGTCCTCATCATACAGCCCTTGAAAAACCGTTACAAAAGTGTGGTCACACATTTTATCTGTTCAATCGACATCAACTGCATAAACATTGCTTGTACTCACATCTTGTGATCCGTTACCGTGTTTGTTTAGCTTACTGCTAGGATACTTTGCAACAAACAAACAAATATCACACATACAAGCAATCCAGGTAAGAGTGCGAGTTTAAACAAACAAACCAACAAACAATAAAGAGGTGGTAGGTAATTTATTGTAAAACATCTAAAACAATCTTCAAACGCAACGGGCCAAATCAAATGCAGTGGGCTGAGGCAGGACTGAGGCGACCGTTGCTTTGATAATTATCAATAGGCCGAAACATTCAACACTGCACATTGAATTGTCGGTGAAGTGGGCCGAAACATCCGTTGGCATTGGCCGAAAAATCCGACCCTGCATAGTGGAATTTTGTTACATGGGCCGAACCATCCGTTGGCGTGGGCCAAAAGATCCGGGCCGAACCATCCATCTGTGTGGGCCGAACACGTCGGGGGCCGAACCATCCGGGACCCAGCAGGACTACCTGGTTGAAAAATCTAGCAGTCCACAGAAATAGCTGGTAGTCCACAAATAGTCTAAATTTTTAGCAAAGTAAAGCGCCGAACACAAAATTTGAAAATCGAACATATTTAATGCATCATACAACAAATATACACCAATAATTTAACAATAACAACATCTCAGTTGGTGTCGACCCAACCTTCGCCATCTGCACCCATTTCTGTTCAGAAAAGTAATATTTTATTTCAAAGTTAACTTTAAGAAATAATATATTCTGTCAAATATTTAAAATATCACAATGTTATGATCTATGCATCTATATAATATTGCTTTACTGCATGGTTCAACTTTTCTAACAGCATTTATTTGTGCAATATTTGCAACACACTAACAACCGTACATAATCAACTTAGAAAATAAAATAATTCTTCTCACAATAACATAAATGACTGGTTGTTTCTAATGCAGCAGCTTAATATATAAGTTAAGAAATGTAAATTACACAAGCAGTCATATCAACAGTTATGAATGTTTAAATCACTGATGCTGTTTCACCGACAATTTTGTTCAAGTATTATGATGCCATTCAACGGAATTTGTGAGAACTACGAAACGCGGACTATATCACTTTGAGTCATCGTAACCTAGGCTGTTGTTATTCCTTTGAGTTTTGTATTCGAAACCGGAATATGTACACTTATGTGTGTTCTAACGATGTGGCAACTACATTTAATTAGCAACATGTCTTCAATGCGCTTATAGGACAGCCAGACAATGATCGCGAAATGGTTTATGTTAGCACCTTCCGCTCGCGTATCCGTTTATGTAGGTTGACATGAGATACCACGGGCACCATGACACTTCATAGCTTGCGCCTTTCAAAAATCCTTTCATAAATCCACAACAATAAATGGATACCGTTGCAGAGAAATCATGTTTGTTTCAAAATATCGCCAATAAAGTCGGTATCATTTAGTTTACGGTGTTTCTGAGAAACGTCAACGCGTGGTTTATGAAACAGCAAATGACAACGCATGATCTGTTATTACAGACTCGTCGCAGTCGCCAGCGGGCGACCGTACATATAATAATGTGTCAGTCGCCAAACAGAAAAACCAGTTGCATATGCGACCAATTCAGTCGCAACTTAGAGGGCTGGAGTATAACGTAGATGTATATATATCTCCCGCACGTGACCGATGAGTAAACAAAATATTCCCGGATTTTGTGGTAGTCCATCGGACTACCGCCGACGCCAACTTCGGTAGTCCGACCGAATTTCTGGTAGGCCTCGGACTACCGGACTGCCGCTATTTCGAACCCTGCTTAGGGTGAAATCGAGGTGGGTCTGGATTCTACACAAATGCCAGTTTTGCTTTTGGCACACATCTCCCGCTGTCTCCTAAGAAAAGAAAGCATTTGTGTCAAATCCGGACACACCTCGATTTCGCCATCATAAGTTCATAACTACACTTGCTTAAAGTTGAAACATCAGTGTGCTTCATTTATGCTACAAAAGTGTTGCATCTTAATGCACTTTTGAAGCCCAAATGGCGACTCAGGTTATGCTAGTCTTCACCACTGCGGCTGTGCGTTACCGCACCGCGCATTGACTTGAGCAATATAGCAGTATCTGTTGATGCAAATGTGGATGCCTCAAAAGTGCGCTAATTTGATAATTATAAGCGTAAATTATGCCTAGGATGATGTTGAATGATGGAATTAACCCACAGAGGTATCAAATATGGACAAAAATGTTGTTACAATGACAAAATTTAGGCTGATTCGACACAAGTGCCAAAAAAACTTAATTCCAACAGGTGTAGGTCGTCAGTCTGTGACAGATAGGTTCCAGCAACAAATGGACAACAGATGCATTTTGCTGCCGTTTATGTAACTCTCACTTTAGCATTGTCACGGGGGGTATGATACAATGTCATTGTCATTCACTATCTGATGATGTCACAGTGTGTCAGTCTAGAGTGAACATTTCAGCCCAATGAGCATGAGACTTCATTCTTTGTTACTCCAAAAGATGAAGAGCTCATGAGGCATGTAATTGTAGCAGAGAGTCTGTCTATCAACTTTGCATAACCTTTTGTTTTCACTTGTGGACCCTTTAAAAACATGATCATCATTTATCTTACTGTAGTTGACATCATTTACGGAATGGGTCCTGTTTGTGCTAGAAGTTCATGTTAACCCATTAGACCCCAGCCAGTTAAATTGGCTTGTGTCCCTGTTCCCCAGGCTTCTGCCACAGATCTCAACATTTCTGGGTGGTTTTAAGCTGTATCTTCAAAACTATTAATTTTCTATATAAGTGCAAGATGTGTTTATTTTGATGTTCATTGAATCATCTTTAAAATGGTGTGGCTGTGGTGTCGATTGGTTAAATATATGTTGTCATTTACAGGTGACAAACATAGAAAATTAATATTCTGAACAACTATAGGGTGGAATACCATACATTGTATTGACATGAAATGTAGTCTACTGTGTATTTACACTTGTTATGCCTTGCTTAGACATGAGACAATGTAAATCAGTTCACTTTGTATAAATATAGACAGCAAACACAGGTTAGTAATCTTCAATCTTAGTAGCTGTCATCGTACATCTGGCTCTCTGAGTTGTATGGTTTATAACATTGTTTTGTGTATAATAATGTTGTTCTTAAATTGTGCAAATTAAATATTTAAAAATTTATTATATGGCTTTTTAATATTGGTACATTTTATCGTTTGACTGTTGCAGCAACTTATTAACATACTTCCATAACTTCAGACATTTTGCAACAACGAACACATCTAATGCAGCATATACTATAATTTTAAAAATCAGTTAATGATGAAAATAAAATTGTGCATACAATAATTATTAAACAACACTTGCCTGGTAGAACACTGCAATGACCACAATTAAAACAGAAATATATATACAACATAGATCTGCAGAGGTTTAAAGATGAAAAATGTCTGAATATCATGTATTATGGGGGAATCGCTCCAGTTTGTTTCACTATCACAAATATTATCCTTTTGTTATGGAAATGTTTTTATTGACCTTTAAATATTTTAAAATCTTTAAAAAATTATTAATTATGTTAGAACTGCTTTTAATATAATTTATACACACACGTAATTATGGTAGTTGAGACTGTATGTAATTTGTTGGTGCTACAGGATGATTTCCGAAAGCAGATTGATCTTACTGTCTTCGGATTCCTACGACATGGCTATCTGGTGGTGAACCTCACCAATTTCAAGCTGACCAACAGTAACGCTTACAACACGAATGACAGTGTAAGTAGCATCTGAAACCCTGGATATTTTTTGCAGCACTGAAAGGAAATTATTGGCTATATTCTTTGGCTGACTTGTGGAGGGAGCTTTAAATAATGTCTTCTACAACTGAAATCCCTCAGTTCTCTGGATCTACTAATCTCACGTTACATCTGCATTAATGATAAAATTATTATGCTTCCTGTCAGTCGGGTCAAATCTATTTTGTCAATTCCAAGTCAATTAAAACAATTCCTATTCTACGGTGCAGAAAGTCAGTTCGAAATATCCAATTCAGTCATACTTAAAATATTTAAAAATTCACTATTGTTCACTCAACTTTACTCAAATTTAAGTGAAGTTCATTGGTTCATGTATGTGGCTGCAACAAATCCAATTACAAAATTCAGTTCCAATTCCAACTAACTTTAGAAAATCAATTCTGGACATCTTTTTTGTTGCAGTTTGGTTTCACTTTGGACAAAACTATGAGTGGCGGAATATCGCCTACACTGGTAAGTTGCTATGTATAATGAATGTCATTTTATAAATCGCAGTATGTCAAATCACTTCGTCTTACAATATTCCTGTGTGATTTCTTGCACACGAGTACCCAGTAGTGTAGGTACCCCAGTTTGTTAGCGGATCCAGTATGTACATCACTCTTTGATTATGTGGCAATCTTAATTATGTGAGTTGTCTCCACCAAGACTTGTCTACTATCTCATTGTCAACGTGTTTTGTCATGATAGAACAATGATGAACAGTGTGTCTTGTGTAGATGTTTCATTGTCACCTTGTTTTGTCATGATAGAACAGTGACAAACAGTGTGTCCTGTGTAGATGTTTCATTGTCACCTTGTTTTGTCATGATAGAACAGTGACAAACAGTGTGTCTTGTGTAGATGTTTCATTGTCACCTTGTTTTGTCATGATAGAACAGTGACAAACAGTGTGTCCTGTGTAGATCATAGATGTCTCATTGTCACCGTGTTTTCAACTGTTTTGTCATGATAGAACAGTGACAAACAGTGTCCTGTGTAGATGTCTCATTGTCACCGTGTTTTCAACTGTTTTGTCATGATACAACAGTGACAAACACTGTGTCCTGTGTAGATGTCTCATTGTCACCGTGTTTTCAACTGTTTTGTCATGATACAACTGACAAACAGTGTGTCCTGTGTAGATGTCTCATTGTCACCTTGTTTTGTCATGATAGAACACTGACATACAGTGTCCGGTGTAAATGTCTCATTGTCACCATGTCTTGTCATGATAGAACACTGACAAACAGTGGCTGGTGTAAATGTCTCATTGTCACCATGTCTTGTCATGATAGAACACTGACATACAGTGTCCGGTGTAAATGTCTCATTGTCACAATGTCTTGTCATGATAGAACACTGACATACAGTGTCTGGTGTAAATGTCTCATTGTCACCATGTCTTGTCATGATAGAACAATGACAAACAGTGTCTGGTGTAAATGTCTCATTGTCACCATGTCTTGTCATGATAGAACACTGACATACAGTGTCCGGTGTAAATGTCTCATTGTCACAATGTCTTGTCATGATAGAACACTGACATACAGTGTCTGGTGTAAATGTCTCATTGTCACCATGTCTTGTCATGATAGAACACTGACATACAGTGTCCGGTGTAAATGTCTCATTGTCACAATGTCTTGTCATGATAGAACAATGACAAAGTGCCTGGTGTAAATGTCTCATTGTCACCATGTCTTGTCATGATAGAACACTGACATACAGTGTCCGGTGTAAATGTCTCATTGTCACAATGTCTTGTCATGATAGAACACTGACAAACAGTGTCTGGTGTAAATGTCTCATTGTCACCATGTCTTGTCATGATAGAACACTGACATACAGTGTCCGGTGTAAATGTCTTATTGTCACAATGTCTTCTCATGATAGATCACTGACATACAGTGTCCGGTGTAAATGTCTCATTGTCACCATGTTTTGTCATGATAGAACACTGACATACAGTGTCCGGTGTAAATGTCTCATTGTCACAATGTCTTGTCATGATAGAACAATGACAAACAGTGTCTGGTGTAAATGTCTCATTGTCACCATGTCTTGTCATGATAGAACACTGACATACAGTGTCCGGTGTAAATGTCTCATTGTCACAATGTCTTGTCATGATAGAACACTGACATACAGTGTCTGGTGTAAATGTCTCATTGTCACAATGTCTTGTCATGATAGAACAATGACAAACAGTGTCTGGTGTAAATGTCTCATTGTCACAATGTCTTGTCATGATAGAACACTGACATACAGTGTCCGGTGTAAATGTCTCATTGTCACAATGTCTTGTCATGATAGAACACTGACATACAGTGTCTGGTGTAAATGTCTCATTGTCACCATGTCTTGTCATGATAGAACACTGACATACAGTGTCCGGTGTAAATGTCTCATTGTCACATGATCTTGTCATGATTGTCACCATGTCTTGTCATGACACTGACATACAGTGTCCGGTGTAAATGTCTCATTGTCACAATGTCTTGTCATGATAGAACACTGACATACAGTGTCTGGTGTAAATGTCTCATTGTCACCATGTCTTGTCATGATAGAACACTGACATACAGTGTCCGGTGTAAATGTCTCATTGTCACAATGTCTTGTCATGATAGAACACTGACAAACAGTGTCTGGTGTAAATGTCTCATTGTCACCATGTCTTGTCATGATAGAACACTGACATACAGTGTCCGGTGTAAATGTCTCACAATGTCTTCTCATGATCACTGACATGTGTCCGGTGTAAATGTCTCATTGTCACCATGTCTTGTCATGATAGAACACTGACATACAGTGTCCGGTGTAAATGTCTCATTGTCACAATGTCTTGTCATGATAGAACAATGACAAACAGTGTCTGGTGTAAATGTCTCATTGTCACCATGTCTTGTCATGATAGAACACTGACATACAGTGTCCGGTGTAAATGTCTCATTGTCACAATGTCTTGTCATGATAGAACACTGACATACAGTGTCCGGTGTAAATGTCTCATTGTCACAATATCTTGTCATGATAGAACACTGACAAACAGTGTCTGGTGTAAATGTCTTATTGTCACCATGTCTTGTCATGATAAAACACTGACATACAGTGTCCGGTGTAAATGTCTCATTGTCACAATGTCTTGTCATGATAGAACACTGACATACAGTGTCTGGTGTAAATGTCTCATTGTCACCATGTCTTGTCATGATAGAACACTGACAAACAGTGTCTGGTGTAAATGTCTCATTGTCACCATGTCTTGTCATGATAGAACACTGACATACAGTGTCCGGTGTAAATGTCTTATTGTCACAATGTCTTCTCATGATAGATCACTGACATACAGTGTCCGGTGTAAATGTCTCATTGTCACCATGTTTTGTCATGATAGAACACTGACATACAGTGTCCGGTGTAAATGTCTCATTGTCACAATGTCTTGTCATGATAGAACAATGACAAACAGTGTCTGGTGTAAATGTCTCATTGTCACCATGTCTTGTCATGATAGAACACTGACATACAGTGTCCGGTGTAAATGTCTCATTGTCACAATGTCTTGTCATGATAGAACACTGACATACAGTGTCTGGTGTAAATGTCTCATTGTCACAATGTCTTGTCATGATAGAACACTGACATACAGTGTCCGGTGTAAATGTCTCATTGTCACAATGTCTTGTCATGATAGAACACTGACATACAGTGTCCAGTGTAAATGTCTCATTGTCACAATGTCTTGTCATGATAGAACACTGACATACAGTGTCTGGTGTAAATGTCTCATTGTCACAATGTCTTGTCATGATAGAACAATGACAAACAGTGTCTGGTGTAAATGTCTCATTGTCACCATGTCTTGTCATGATAGAACACTGGAATACAGTGTCCGGTGTAAATGTCTCATTGTCACAATGTCTTGTCATGATAGAACAATGACAAACAGTGTCCGGTGTAAATGTCTCATTGTCACCATGTCTTGTCATGATAGAACACTGACATACAGTGTCCGGTGTAAATGTCGCATTGTCACAATGTCTTGTCATGATATAACACTGACATACAGTGTCCGGTGTAAATGTCGCATTGTCACAATGTCTTGTCATGATATAACAATGACAAACAGTGTCTGGTATAAATGTCTCATTGTCACCACGTCTTGTCATGATAGAACACTGACATACAGTGACCGGTGTAAATGTCTCATTGTCACAATGTCTTGTCATGATAGAACAATGACAAACAGTGTCCGGTGTAAATGTCTCATTGTCACAATGTCTTGTCATGATAGAACAATGACAAACAGTGTCTGGTGTAAATGTCTCATTGTCACCATGTCTTGTCATGATAGAACACTGACATAAAGTGTGTCCTGTGTAGGTGTCTCATTGTCACTGTGTCTTCTCTTGTAGCAAAATGGTGACAAACAGTGTGTTCTCCAGAAGAGTAGTAACGACAATGACAATAGTATATCACTTGTCCTGTTCCTAATGGATTTCAAGAACCAAAGGTACGTTTGATTGTGAATACTTACTGGTCAGATGGCTTCATGGTTTGTGTTTTGTCACGTGACTAGAAAGTGTGTGGTTAAAATCCAAGGGCAGTGTTAAAACTCCACGTCCTAAAAAATGGGCATATTTCACTGGTTTCTCTAGCACCTGGCATATGGGGAGTTGGAAACAAGTGTGTTTTGGATGAGGCAGTAGATGTAGGACAATTCAATTTGGTGCCTATGCTAGGAGAGATAAAAGATCCCACAAAGCGTAAATGTGTAACCTGTAGTGGCCTTGCGTAGTGGTCATTACTATCTGAAACCCACTCTTGGTCCAAATGTACCTACTCCGACAAAGAGCTCTGTACTCACATTGTAATATTTATACGCGTGACCCACCGCAGTCTACCTGGTATTAAAGCAGTTTCATAGGGAGTTCAGGACATGATTCCTCATAGTAATTCTATATCAAGGGAAGTTGTCTGTTTTTTTGTTAATTAATATACTGTTCTTAAGACTATAATAAATATTTTGAAGGTATACTGCCTGCGAAATTGTGTATGATAGGCCACAAACATTAGCAGAATCACATTTTGAATTTTTTCGCCAGCAAAATGTAAACAAAATTTTCAGATTGTAAACAGCTGTATCAGCAATATGTGACAGTTTAACTACAAAGCTCTTTGATGTTCCATGCATTTGCGATGTTCCTACGTTCAAGACGACCAATTCTGTTAACTTTCTGTTAATGATTACCAACCTGGTTATTTCTGGATTACAGAATGGACAGCCTCCTGTTAAGAGGATGGTGATGTTGGTTTCGACCACGTGGAGTAACTGTTATGCATGTCCCGGGCACAAGCCATACACACACACAGGACATATCATATCATTCACTTCCGTAAACAACCTGTCAGTGACTCACATCCTTTTGAGGACATTGAACATCCAAAGTGAACCAAAACAAATTTTAATTCCTTGAATGTAGTAATGATCCGGTTTCTTAGTTATTCATGTTGGGTATATTTACCTCTCAAGACACTTTTTTGTTTTTCTTTGTATAATTTCTGCCACATTTCGTGGCCTTCTTCAGCAGACTGAATTTACGGTCATGTCACATGACCTACGTCATATGACACAAGCTGGAGCATGACTGGCAGGAGCTCATGGCCAACGTATCTGTACAGTGAAGGCTTCCCTCTGTAGATGTTAATCGCCTCCTTGATCTCTTTCGTCTGCCAGTTCTCCTCGAGGTCTAAGATTTTTACATCTTTCATCGAACACTGGAACACAAGTTGAACACAATTCAGTCTGCTGAAGAATGCCATGAGATGTGGCCGAAATTATACTGAGAAAAAAACAAAAAGTTTCTTGAGCGGTAAATATACCCAATAACAATTTTAATTCATCGTCATATGACAAGCATTTCAGGGTGAGAGAATCAATAGGTATGTGGTGATAATTTCAGGCATTCAGCAAATATTGGATATTGAGGTATGCACAAAACATTTGTTGGCCCACCTCGCTTGTAATTTATATGGGAAAATATTGTAATAATATGCACACAACTGTACAGTTTACATGTCAATGTTGATGATTTGTTTAAGGCTGGTGGTAAAACGGATAGGTGACGGTCTGAAGCATCTCAATGTATCCACTCTGAGTGTGACGGAATACGAGAAAGCAGTGCAGTATGCGGAAGACTTTCATCCAGAACAGCTTGTCTCAAGATCGCGTCGATCATCGGACACAGGTACTGAGATCAACATCCATGTAGGGTGACTATTATGTGGTAATTTAGATCTGTGAAAGGGGTTCATCAGACTGGATGGTTCTAATCATTATTCGTTTACGTATTTCGTAGTCATTTTTTTCTGGTAACGTTTTGTTCACATTTAGTTAACTTCTTCAGACGACTACTGCTAGATGGTGACACGTGCCACTGTGCAGAAAGACTGCCTTGTTGCCACCTGAATGAGTTCACCGAAGTGACCAAAACGTTACAAGAAAACGGGTAAATTGACTGTGCAGTATGTAAAAATAATATCAATATTTTCGAGATGAAATGGTGTTTTTTATAAAAGATACTAAATATTGTATACTGCCAGATTATAGTAGCTTTTATGTTTACTCTCGATAAAATTTACTTTTATAACAATTATATAGCTCAAAAAATTGATTACGATATCAAGTAAATCAAATCCATTATGCATTCTTTCATGACCATTTTCGCATCTTACAAAGGAACTATTCAAAAAATCAAAAATTAATTTCAAAATTGCTCTGGTCATTGCGCAACATAATGTATACCGAACACGGACTTGCAAGCATTATTATTATTATATATGTTCAATAAAGAATGGCAGTGTTTTTAAATTTACCAATATTTGCTTATTTGGTTTATTAAATTGGAAATGGGGATCTGACTGAAAAAAGAGTCAATATATTTTTTAGTACGACCCATTTTATATTTTGGGCAGACAAACTGCAGTATTTGCATAAATCGAAAGTTTCACACATATTGACTGTTTGGCAAACAGTTGGTCAATGAATGTACCACTAATGTTAAAAGACAAAAATGGCATCAATAGGTTCCCTCTATTACAAACTGGAGAGGTGCAAAATATAACTCGGTAGTTATACTATTGGTGATTATGAGTACCGGAATATTTGAAGGGATTTTGTCCATTTCAGATGATGAAGAGCCTGCACTGGCAGATGTAAATAGCCAAACAAGTGTGCCTTCAAAAAAGATATCCAAGCCAACAGTTATTGCAGTCAAGACAACCACTCCTGTGGCAGCGAAAACAAGTGCGCCACCTGGTGGTGACGGTGGAGAGAATAACGCGCCAGTACCGACTTCCAAATCCATCAACTGGAAGCTAGTCACAGGGAGCGTTCCAATGATAAAGCAGGCGGAAGGTGGCTACAGCGTCTATGTGAGTGGCTCCCTCGGGTGGCAAGAATAGTCACTGCGTGCTTAAATCGGAGATTGCACAGTTTTGTGTTGTTATACTTTTGGAAGTATTTTCCTCTTGTTTTGTCTTCGTTGCGGTGAAATGTTGCATAACATACACGTAATGCCAGAATATAATTATGTATCATTTTAGTGAGACAAAATAATAATTTTTCTGCAATGCTGTTTGCAAATTATTTATCTGAAATTAGCTGAATGTATATGGGCTAAGATTATCTGTGCAAAATTCATATATGGTAGGGAGAAGGACTGGGTATACAGGGTGTATGGTGAATTTTTCCCTTAACAATGACTAAATGTTTGTTCACCATACACTGAACTAGTATAATATCTAATGTATTCCAAAGCATAACAAATCCCTGTTTATTAATTAAACAGTTTGTACAAAAAAGCATTTTTTTTCAAAACGTTATAAACATCATGTCAGACCTGGGGCCGAGTACTTTGACGATGGATGAGTACAAGTACATTGTTAAAGATGAATACAAGTATGAGTACATTCTTACGAGTATGAGTAAAAGTATGAGAACATTTTAAAATATATAAATATTAAATAATATATTTTAAATAATTTTTTTTATTAATTAATCTAATTTATATAACTCAGCACAAGTGAATATGCAATGGCAGTTGATCAATTTTGTTATGAGGAAAACTGTAAAAAAAACTTTATTTCATCAACAATTGGTATTAATTTTAGTGACATCGTATGATCTTATCATCTATTTGCCATTGCACCAAATGAACATGAAGGTTGAGTCTTTCAGGCTGCACCGTTCAGGGCAGAATACTTTCCCAGCTATGCTAAATACCCTTTCAACTGTGGCTGATAAGGCTGGAATACTGAGATGGTGAGGGACCAACTGAGCCAGAGTTGGAAAATTGTTGCGATGACCCTTCCAGAACTGCAGTGGTTCACTGTGACAATATGTACATGGCTGACTGAGGTATTCGTTCACCTCTACAATCAGCAATCTGCTGATATTAGAAGCAATTTATATTTTCGTATCATAGACTCCTGGTTCTTGAGAGTATTAGCATGTGTCCATATAACAGGCTCAAAATTCCCTTTGGACTTTTTAATCAGGCTGCTGGCACTGGATTATACTAGTTTAGGAGGCAGTCCGATTTGAGCCACCTTGCTTTTACAGGGGAAGACTGGCAGTTCTTAATTAAACAAACAGGTTTGTGGCCTGAACTGATAGCTTACAATTAAAAAATAGTTGAACATTTTAATATTTCAGTTTCATTTTATAACTATAAATAAATTTATTTTTCCCAATATATATTGAGAAAGTACTCGGATGTGCTCGTAAAATCTGAAACAAGTTTTATGAGTACGAGTACTTCAAAAATGTACTTGATTGCACGAGTACTGAGTACTTCCGCCCCAGGTCTTCCTGCAATGCATAGTAACAGCGCTCACTGTTTGGATATGCCATCTTTTGATAAAATATATCACATTTTGTGTCATCGAAAAAAAACTGTTTAACCTTTGCTGAAATTCTGTTTGATTTTGTAATGTTAATATATTCCAACTTCGTATAAACGTCTTTATTTAAACTTAGGATGTAACACAAAAGTGAGTTTTTCTCAAAACCAATAGAATGGATATATCGTGTTATGTCTTGCTCTGTAACCAGTCATTTGAATGTTGCGTTTGGTTGTCAGTTCTTGGTGCGGATAGAACAGGCAGAGGAGGTGGGACTCTACAATCTCTACTTCCACAACTGTTACGACTACTACCAGGCTACACAGAAGACACACGTCGACTTCTCCGTGAGTCCCCTCTTGTCATTGTGACAGTAACTTAATGGTATTCTCTTGTTTACCTGTCTGTCATGAATGAGGCAGTCCTCAATTCTGATCCTCGATTTCTGTTTTCTTTAAGTTTTCTTACTCTCATTTTCCACTCCCCTCCCAATCCTTCCAAATCTCCCTTTGCACAATGTTTTATATTTATTCATTGTTGAGGAAACACATGAATCCTGCAGTCAGAATCGTTCTGAGGCAAAGGTGGTATAAATGAAAAAACGTGATAATGATATTGTAGTTCAGCACGGATGTGACATGTTTACAAAAAGTCAGTATATTTTTGTCGCCCTGAATATGTTTTTCGATGTAGTGGCATAGATCTACGGTGACATTTTAGCTTAAAATCTACATGTGTCAGTTCCATGTACCTACAGCTAACTATTGAAGACATGCTGTTTTGCATGATTTGTGTGTGGGTTTATGGAGAAATATGGCCATTTGTCCATTAACCCTTGATGTTTTATGTATGTAACATTGTAATTGATTTTGTTGCAACAATGTAACTGAAAAAGTGAAATGGTAATGTAATTGATTTTTGTAGTGTTGTAAGGGATCATCTCAGAATGTCAGTGTCCGATATCAGTTATTTGAGGCCAGATGAAAGTAATTTTGTTTGATATCGGACATTGATCTTCTGAGATGATCCCTAATTGTTATTGGGTGCCGTGTAGTGTAATTGACAGCTGCGATTGGCAGTGAAAGGTTTACCTGGTAGAGAAGCACCAAGACAACTACCTGTTGTGTTGTCATTGTAACTGTGTTGATGTGGTGCTGCGTAGCGTGGGGTGTGGTTAAGCTGTGGTTCGGTACTGGTCCGGCCATTGTGTCGAAACTTGGGCAATTTTGTTCACCCTGTGTTGCATGTGTCTTTCGGAAAAGACACTATAACCCATTGGTTCCTTCTATCTGGTGTCTATGCCATGGGAAGTAAAAGATCCCAGCCAGGGAAATGGAAAACAAACATTTCATGGGCTCACTGAGTGGAGGTTTCGTTCTAAAAAAAACTACGACAGAATCTTCAACAAAATGATGTTGGTTATATAACGGAAGAAGAAGTGTGATTGACAGCTGTGGTCGACTGTGACAGGTTTACCTGATAGAGAAGAACAAGGACAGCTACCTGTCGGCCGGGGACATTCCCCTGCCTCCAATCTACTTCGTCCTGTGCATAGTCTACACACTGCTGGGCTCCTTCTGGTTCTACGTCCTCCGCAGTTCAAAGTAAGTCCATGCACTCAATAAATATGTGTCCCGCAGCTGTTTTTTAATTATCAATAGTTTTAAAGATATAAAGCATATCTGTTGCCCCAAACCAAGTTTGTTTTTTGCACTTTACAGAAAAACGTATTTTTTTTAAATCTCATCATCTGTATAATCAAATAAATTCAGAATTTTGCAATTTATACCCACTTTGCTGTCACAGGTTACGTAATAATAATAATCTACTCGCTTACACCCATTCATGAAGCTACAAACCTTGGGCTGCATTACATGATATTCGTAATGCACATGCATTAGGAAACTGGCCCACAGCCGTAGTTCAACTAGTAATCACGACAGGACAATTCATGCCACATGAAGCACTGTCTTTGAATCTTGGCCTATTTTAATTGCATGACCTTGTACTTACTCGTGTGACACGTTCTGGCCATAGAGCGATTTACACGGCACAGATAGGATGCCGTGTTTTTTATGTAGGCATCTTTTATGAGATTTGGATTTTGCTAGTCTATTTTCGTAAGTAATTTAGTCAAAACAACTTGTCTAACAGTTTGGTTGCACAAATTTGATGGAATGGACGTTAGAGATTTAGCGCAGATCTCTTACGGAAGAATTTATTCAGGTTTTGTTAAAACAGCATAAAATATTAGGACCGCCAGTGTAGGTGTGAATATTATTATTATGATGTAATAATGTTGCGCTGAGTACCATGGATAGCCAAGAAATACAAGCCAAAATCCAACAGTAGATGGCTTAAGCATAACAAAATGGAAGTATATTGTAAGATTAAATTGATCTGTAGTCAGAAGTGATACTTTTAGTGCCAAGACTGGTAGTTTTATGAACGTGTGTTAACATGTATACGACTATTCACATTTCCAATTAAATTAATATGTGTAAATTCAGATGTGTAAATTTGTGTACATTTCTAAAAGCTAACATGTAAGTTAACATTTGTGTAGAAGCGTGCTGACTATTATTTACGTTGATTTTTTATGATACTCTACACTTTCGATGTGTGATCACATATCTATTTTTCTTCCCACTGTAGAGATGATACCTTCAAGATCCACTACCTCATGTTGGTGCTGGTCTTTGTGAAGGCGTTGGCCCTCTTCTTCCATGCAGTAAGTACAACACATAAACCCATATAATAAAGACAAAGTGTGGAGCGGGGTAATGCGGTAGAGTGTCGGACTGTCGATCGAGGGAATGGTGGTTCGATTCCACCTACCACCATTTCTCGAAACTTACGCAATTTTGGTCACCTCACATTGTCTGTCTTTCAGAAGGGATGCTAAAAGCCGTTGGTCCCTTCTATCTGGTGTCTGTGCCAGGGAAAGTAAAATATGTTGACCATTACAATCAGGTGCCATGATTTTATATTCGTAACGTATTCCAATATCATGTACATGTTTTTGTTTTCTATTCTGAGGATGAATTATAGAAGTGAGTTTAAAAATATATATATATAATTATATATCATGTTTTTAAACCATTCAATAGTATTATTGTTTTGCGTAATCAGTGCTGGTACAATTCCGTTATCAGGGCTCCTGTTAGTATGAAAGAAAACGATCACTGTGTTTACTTTTGAAATTAACAAAGAAACTTATTTCATTTCTTGACAATATGTGGTGCTGGATGTAATAATATTATGTATTATTATATGAGCGCACGCTTGCAGTCCAAATAGCGCCATGGACTGCATCAGCAGTGAGCGTCTTCGACATTGTCTGGAAACGCCACCGGCTTGTATCATCGGTAACAGCAGATGCAGACCGGGGCAATATTTTAACATCAAAGGCGCATAAAAGATAAAAGTGTTTTTCTACGTGGAATGATTGCATTTTTGTAAAAAAAAGAAACAAGACAAGAATATCGTTAACAACATAAATAATGTATTGGACACCCACAAAACATGGACATTCGCAGGGCACCAATTGTGCCTGCACATGCAAAGACTAAGTTGTGTAGAAAGTTAAACATATTGGACACCCAATAACAGAACATGGACATTTATTTGCAGGGCAGCAGCTGGAATTTTTCACAAAATAATATTAAACTAAATTGGTTATTTTGTGCATACTTTTCATGACAATCTTGGCCAGACAAAAATACTCAGAATGGTTTTCTGCCAGATTATGATAGCTTTGTATGTTTGTTATAAATAAAGTTCACTTGTATGACAATTACTTACCTCTAAATTCTATAATGTGGGCAGAATAAATTGGACTATTTGCATAAATTATAAAATAATCCCATCCACTTACCGTGTCTGGCATTATTTTTTAAAAGATAAATTGATACCTGAAGAAAATCTCATATCTGTATGACACGTGCAGACGATATGCTAAATGTAGATTACTTCTTATTGTTCATCATCCGAGAAGTACTCATGCCAGTTGTTTACAGAACTTTGTTGGAAGACAACATTGTCTGTGTGATTAATATAATCACAGGCTATCAATGTTCTGACTAAAAACATACATGCACTCACATGGTCACACGTACAGATGGACTCTTTCCCATCCCCTTGGCGATTGGAAAACAACAGGGGGTACATTACCCCTTTCTACAAACCCTACCGAGGGCTCTGGTTATTCTAAATCACTAGTGTAATAGATGACTGAAGACAATATTGACCCATTATCCAAAACAACAGAAGGTACCCAGCTTTATATTCTCTTCATTAATAGATTGCTATTAACGCCAGTTTTTGTATGTAATTCCTTCTAATAAAAACGTGGATTGTGCTGGAAAGAGATCGCCAATTAAATTTGGGCCTATTGCCCAACTGTTCTCAAACTATGCTGTTGCTTGTGAGAATGTTCGTCAGGTGGGAAGAATAATTAAATTAAAACAAATTCTTAATAGATAAACTAGAAATGTGAGACTTTTCAATCACTGTCGCCAGTCTTCATTAACTGTTGTTGTTGTCTTGTAGGTAAATCTTCACTTCATCCAGAAAGAGGGGCACCATGAACAGGCATTTGCCATACTGTATTACATCACCTACCTGTGAGTTAGCATTTACGTGGTCAATATCTCTATCTGTTATAGCCTGGAGCTGTTTACAGTTTTGTAAATTACCTTGTCTGCAAAGTCAAAGTGAATTCTTTTGATGATTAGGTCTACTCTCTTTTATAAAAACCAACTACTAATATTACTGAAACTATTCAGGCACAGTGTTTTTAGTTTTGATAACATCATGACACAGTGTTTTGTGATTGCAACTTATATTATGAAAACTGCATCAGACTCGACAGATACTAACCATTGATACTATTTAATAAATCTAACGGGCAGTCAAGTGAGTTCGCAATGTCCCAAAATATCTTAACCATTTTTGGTGTTTTGGTTGTCTCACCATATATCACAGTGAAAATAAATTGCTACAGTGGCATGCCTAGTTAGTGAAACATATGCTAATACAAACTGATGGTAATAGCCTTTTGTGTTGTAAAATTTGCAAGTCCCAGACAATGTATTGTTTTTGGTGCAAGGGCTTAGCCAAAGACCCATCTGCCCACCTCCAAGACTGGCAGATGACTGGACAATACAAAATTCTGGCTAAGGGCTTTGAACTAGTGCTAAATGCGTATTGTTTTTTGGACTTTGCACACTTACACATTTGCAAAGTCCAAAGCATCCTCATACACAAGTTGTTAAATTCTGACTGGCGGATTGAGTGTTCTTCCACTGGTTGTAGAATGCGTGGTATCCTGCTCTTTGTCACAATCGTCCTCATCGGCGCGGGATGGACCTTCATCAAATACATCCTCTCAGACCGTGATAAGAAGATCTTTGTCATCATCATCCCTCTTCAGGTGAGCAGATGTCTAGGTTCATCTGTATAATAATATGCTAACTTTGGATTATTGTAAGTGCATCTCCGAGGCGCCGAGATCCACTCGCCTCTTTCTTAGTTCACGCGTCCTTGGATCATTGTCTCTTATCTATCGGTTGGCGATGTCTTTCAGAAAACGTAAACGGTAGTTGTTTACTTACATGTTTTTTGTAATGTTTTGGATTCCTCAGATCATGCGCTTTAAAATTATACCTCATTTGTGTAAACATCTTCAGTAATTTTTGATTTATTGCAAAAACTTAAGCAAACTACAAAAACAACCTCACAAGAAACAAGGTCATTTAGACTCAAGTTGTCTATGGTTTTTAAGGCGTGGGTTCGTAAATACATATTTTATTAGTTTCAGATTACTTGTCAAGGAAGTTGGAAGATGATATTTTGAGGATTGTGTTTCTGCCAAAACAACCAACTGTGTTGGACATGAACTAGGCAGCTATTTTTAGCTCGTGTGCAGAATAAGTTTGTGCGACTTACTACCCGGTTCACTGTGGCGGGTCACATTTGCTGTTGGCAAGACTTGTGGATGCCGCTATGCACAGACCAGGGTTCATACAGGGCGTGGAAATTCTTGAATAGCATGGAATCCCGTTAGTTAAAAATCAAGACTTTGAAAGTCTGGTATTTTCTAAATGACCTGGAAAAGCCTGGAGTTCTAAGTTTTCAGAAATAAAATGATGGGCACCCATAACATCTCCATCCAGAAGGTGCCGTTGTGTGAACAAGTTGTAAAAGATCTAAGTACTGTAATATTGACATATAACTGCTCCCCTTGGTTTCTTCCATGGGTGGAAGTAAAGCTAATACACATATGCTTTATAATTAAATTAAAATGTGTTTTTATTTAAAAAAAACGTGGTCAATAGTAGTTGGTTGTGGCATGGAATTTTTAATGGAAGTCTGGAAAAAGTGTGGACATGTCATGGAATTTTATAGTTGCTCGACTTTATGAACCCTAACAGACAGCGATTCATTGTAGATCCAGGCGAATGTTGTAGATCTTGGTGAATGTTGTAAATCCTGGCGAATGTCGTAGATCCTGACGAATGTTGTTGTAGATCCTGGCGAATGGTACAGATCCTGGCAAATGTTGTAGATTCTGGCGAATGTAGATCCTGGTGAATGTTGTAGATCCTAGCGAATGTCGCAGATCCTGGCGAATGTTGCAGATCCTGGTGTATCTTGTTGCAGATCCTGGCGTATGTTGTATATCCTGGCAAATGTTGTAGATGGACTCAACCGAGAGAAACCGGGTTCGAATCCTGTGCGGTGGTGTTGAACTTTGGGCAAGTTCATTCACTTTGCTGTGTGAATGAGTACCTGGCTATAGACAGTGGTGGTTATTTGTATACAAATAGTCTTCGCGCATTATTTGCAGTGTAGCTGGATGCTCACCAGAGAAGTCGAGATGGTGTTCGACTGAACATGTCTGCCAGGGAGCAAAGTGTAAAGCGGTTTGAGCTGTCCTCAGGACTGGATACTGCGCTATATAAGAACTTACCTGTTTTTAGATCCTGGCAAATGTGGCGCAGATTTTCCTTGAGGAGACGGAGGAAGGTCAGTCGGAGCACACGATGTGGAAGAAGACGTTCTACGTAGTTGACCTGCTCTGTTGCGGCGGCATCCTCTTCCCTGTCGTCTGGTCAGTCATGCTGCCCTCTAGTGGGCCTCTCGTGGCGTCTATCCATACATGGGGCACAGTAGCGTAGCAGCTACAACTTGTAAAATGAGCGGAATGTGGTTCAAATTAGGGATCATCTCAGAATGTTGATGTCGGGCGAAATTACTTTTGTTTGGGGGAGGGGAGTCAGAGGCAGTTTTGTCTGGTGTTGGATATTCATATTTTACGATTTGAACTCGTACTGCTAATATATTGATTGAAAATTTCATCTGGGGTGGGGGGTTGAGGCCAGGTGAGAGTAATTTTGTTTGAAATCAGACATCAACGTTCTGAGTTGGTCCCTTAGCTTCATGACATTCAAATCCTCCATGTACTAATTATATATATCTTTGTTTGTTACGCTGCACCTGTTGAACTGCAACAAATAAATGTAGAGAGATAACTGTCAACTTGTATTAAACAATTGTGGTTCAATAAATGTCAGTATGAACAAATTCAGATTAAATGCCATTGTTTTACAAAAATGCACCATTAAATTTTTGATAACTATTTTGTTATTCAAAAATCGATTTTAGTGCATAAATGGCACTTTGAGTAGGCAACAGCTGCTAATGTATCGTAATTGATAGAGTGAATGTTTACAATTAGGTGAATGAAAACCAGTGCTGTGGCCCATGCGCTTGTATGAGAACGTTTGATGTATATTTACGTAACTCGGTAGAATTACAAAGGACACACAGAATGTTACGAACAATTGTCCACAAGTAGATCTAACAAAACCTCTTTGGACTTGGGCCAAAAATATGGAAACTTCCAGAAACCCATAAACTTTCCTTTTTGAACTCTATACGCCAAAGTCCCATTTTACTGCAGATTTTTTAAATAACTAATTATTTATATTTAATGTTTCACTATGATAAGTATGATCGATTGTTAATAAAACTATTCCATTGACCTTTAATACGCATTCGGGCAGTCACGATATTAGAATGGTTCATGCTATATTTAACATGAGTTGACGATGATAAATTATTGACCATTTTTTTATTTACAGTTTGTTTTCTCTTACCTCGATCGGATCAGTGATTTTGAGTTGGTTATCGTAGGTCGATTCGCCATCTGCAGGAGGCATCGACGACAGATGGTAAAGCAGCCATTAGCCTCGCCAAACTGAAGATGTTTCAGCACTTCTACATAATGGCGAGTCATTGAATTTTATTGTACAGCGCTTTGAGCATATTATGGATATTGCACTCTATAAATATTATTATTATTTGTCACTTCTCTCCTTCCATTCTGCAACTGTATGCTCCCTTCTCCAGCATTAGAGTCATAAAAGTCATGTGACGTGTCGCAATAGTTCAGGTACATTTTGGTGGTATGGAGTTAAGAGCATCATGTAATGATATAAAAGGGCAACATTTCACAGTGATACCAATGTCATCCATTTAAGTTAATTTGTTGAACCATTATGGATGGTTGAACTGACCCATCCAAAGAATTCATGTTTTGAGACAGATGACATCAAAGTTTTTGTGTTTCAATTCAATTACCATTAAATCCAACCATGCATCAAAAACACTTTTTCAAGGTAATAATTGCAAATTGCATGATTAAATCTTGTAGTAAATTGCTTATTGTTTCGAAAAAATGCAAAGAACAAAAATGGATTCTTTCACCCCACGAATGAATTTTCGGCCTGTTACATATAGCTGTGTGGGGATTGGTAACATGTCAGCAGGCAGATGAATTATCACTACTGGTTTTTTGCTACTCTGTTAGAACACTGCTATTTACCTGTTCAAAGTTTGTGTTGGTTCTTGCAGAAGATGCCTATTTGAGGTAAGAACCTGAAAAATACATGTAGGTATGATCAGATGATAATCATATTATAAGTTCAATGTAACTGTGGTGCAATTTTAATAGTGTTTATTCCATTCTTCTGAATTGTATTCAATACATCGTAATACTCTATCCTGTATGGTAATATAGTGAAACCTGTCCATAAAGAAAACCTGTCTACAATGGACACTTTTGAAAGTCCTGAATTGGGACAATTAGCGATTACGTGACATCCAATCACGTACCCTGGTAACGACCCTTGGTGGGCTGTACACAACAACCGCAAGAAGGCACTTCAGCGTCTATTGCAATGAACGGAAACAGTCCACTATTTTTTCAGCTGTGCATCTTTCGCCAGCCATCTGAAGAACTTGCATATTACTTCCAGGCTTTAGTAGTTGTGTTATCCTTCAAAATACCACTAATTGTTTGTGTCCCAGCATTGACAATGCACAGCGTTCAATTGTATGTAGCCAAGATGGCAAATCACCTTGACGACCAGACACCAAATAAGGCAATGATGTATGACTAATCGTCCAGATGACTAGTTTGCAGTGTCTGCTGCCTGTCTGTCGCAGTAATCTGATCACCATGGACATACTGCGGAGTCCTGATGATATCCACTGTGAATAGGTTTTATTGCATGATACGATATTCAGAGCTTCTGTAGGAAATGTGTTTTGGGACTGCAGTGCCACCTAGTAGTTTGTACCTAGATGGTTTATAAGACAAACTTGATGACGTATTCATCGAACTTTCAATTGAGATAACCCTGATTTGAATCCTCTGGCAGCTGTTTTGAAGCTAGGACAACTTGGTTCAATCCTTATTGCCTCAGTTCACCCACCTGTATAAATGTGCACCCGGCATAGAGTTTTGGGTATATGTGTAAATACCGATTATTCGTCTTTACATGGTAATGATAACATGGCTGACTGCTTCCCGGAGAAGTCAACTGAACATGTCTGCCGGGGGTGAAGTGTAAAGCGCTCTAAGCAGTCCTAAACATGGGATACTACCCTATATAAGGACTTACCGTATTGGTTGCGTAGAAATAATTGTTTATCCCACTTGTGAATTTGTTTTGTTTCAGATTGTGTGCTACATCTACTTTACTCGAATCATAGACAATCTCTTGTCGGTGAGAATCTTGTCTTTTATTCACGTTCTATCTTTATATGGCCATCGTTTGTAATAGTTTTTACAAGCAGAATAGCTACGCCACCTGTCCCAACTCTCGGTAAAGAAGACGAGAGTTGAACAGGTTATTCTGTCAGGAATTTTGCCAGTAATGGGAGGAAGGGGGGCAACGTATAGAAACTGTAAGAGGATGGCGATCAACGCACTAGTTGAGCAGATGTGTGAGGAAGAGGGGGTGGGATTCACAGATTTATGGGGATACTTTGTTGGGAGGGAAGATATGTACATGAGAGATGGCCTCCATCTTAGTGGAAAGGGGGCAGCAGTTTTCTCAGAGAACCTGCTGCGATCTGTTGACAGTGGGACAGGTTGTATCTATTTAAACTAGATTCGCAGGGGGGACTCACAGAAAAGCCTGAAAATGGAGGCATAGATAAAGACAGCACAAATAAATCAGCAAATAACAGTGTGGAAAACTCTTCTGAAGCTGGATATAAATGTGTTTGTTTAAATGCAAGGAGTATAGTAAACAAAAGAAATGAACTAAACATTATGGTAGAAGATATTGACCCTCATATAATAGGTATAACCGAATCCTGGACCACCACCGATATATCAGATGCTGAATTGGGACTGACAGGATATGTAATGTTTAGAAAAGATAGAATAGGAAGAAAGGGAGGTGGAGTTATTTTATATATTAAAGAATCTATTCAGGCTTATGAAATAAAATTAGAAAGAGAAGCAGATTGCGAAGAAGCTGGTTGGTGTAACATAGTTACAGGAAACTCAACGTTAACAGTTGGGTTAGTTTATCGAAGTCCAAACATAAGCATAGAAGAGAATGAAAAAATACAAAACGCTATAAGGGAAGTAAGCGGGACTGTATTATTATGGGGGATTTTAACCACGGGCATATACAATGGAAATCTCTACAGAGTATGGGGAGTAAGGACCACAAGTTTTTAGTTTTAGTTCAAGATACATTCCTTTCTCAACATGTGCTAGAACCAACCAGGGGTGAGAATGTGTTAGACATAGTTTTGTCCTCACAGAATGAATTAGTTGACAATGTCAAGATATGTGAGCCACTGGGGAGTATGATCACAACCAGATACACTTTACCATCAAAGTAAAATGAGAAAGGAATAGTAAAAAGCAGTATAGGAGAAATTTCCACAAAGGAAGGTATAAGGACATGAGGAAATGTTTAGCAAAGATAGACCGGAATAACACACTGAAAAATAAGACAGCAACAGAATGCTGGAATATATTAAAGAGTGAAATTAAGTGCATAGTCGATAAATTTGTACCCTTCAAAAAACAAGGGAAACGGTCCAAAAGAAACACTTATCGAAAGAAGCCATTAGAAAAATTAAGTATAAACAAATGATGTGGAAGTCATATAGATGTACTGGAAATGATGAAGACTACAACAGTTATAAAGAAGCACTTAACCAAGCTACAGCTGAAATTAGAAATTCAAAGAAGCTATGAACAACAATTAGCTAGTAATATAAAACATGACAGCAAGAGTTTTTATGCGTATGTTCGAAGCAAACAGAAAGTTCAAGATAAGGTCGGTCCTGTAGAAGATAGTGCTGGAAATATAATATCAGAGGGATTCTTAATGTAGAAGACCTGAATTAGTACTTTAGTTCAGTGTTTACCAGGAAGATATTAGTTCACTCTACCAGTACCAGGAGGCTACTTAAGTTCCAAGGGGCAGATTCAGACTATTTAGGACAATTAGGTGTAACCCGGAATGGTAGCTAAGAAAATAAAGTTATGAGAAGGATAATAAATCACCTGGAGTGGATGGGATTCCACCCAAACTACTATTGGAAATTGTAGAACAAATTAGCATACCGCTTGCAACAGTTTTCAGCTTGTCATTAGAAGAGGGAGTGGTTCCTTTAGAATGGAAAGAAGCAAACATTATACCGTTATTCAAAAAAGGTTCGAGAAACAAGTCAAATAATTATAGACCAGTTAGTTTAACATCGGTGATTTGTAAATTATTAGGAAGACTAATTAAAGATCACATGGTGGATTTTCTTGTTAAACATAACTTGATAAACCCATCTCAACATGGGTTTCTAAAAGCGAGGTCATGCTTAACAAATATGTTATGTTTTTTGGAAGACATCACTAGAATTGGGTAGATGAGGATCACGCCAGTAGATATCGTCTATAGATTTTCAAAAGCTTTTACGACAAAATGCCACATCAAAGATTACTCTGCTTAAACTAAAGGCCAATGGCATAGGGAAATGGTATAATAAACTGGATAAAAAAATGGCTGATTGACAGAAGACAACGTGTAGTAGTTGATGGGGAGGCTTCAAACTGGAAATCGGTATTGAGTGTGGTACCACGGGGATCAGTACTAGGACCTATATTATTCTTAATATATATCAACGATTTGGATGATGAAATAACAAGCAAGGTGTTGAAATTTGCGGATGATACAAAAGTGTTTAGAAGGATTAAAAGTGATGGAGATAGACAGCATTTACAAGTTGATCTTGACAGGTTGATCAAATGGTCTGAAAAGTGGCAAATGCTGTTCAATTTTGGGAAATGTAAATGCCTCCACACAGGACATGGGAACGAATGGGTAGAATGTACAATGGGGGTACTGTACTAAGTACTACTGTAAAAGAAAAGGGGTTAACCATTAGTGCTGATATGAAGGTTTCAGAGCAGTGCGGAATTGCAGCTTCAAAGGGAAATCAAATCCTTGGATTAATTAGGCGAAACATAACGTATAAGGAAAAAGAGCTAATAATACCGCTGTACAAAACAATAGTTAGGCCTCATTTAGAATATTGCATTCAAGCGTGGAGGCCATATCGCAGGAAGGACATAGATATGCTAGAAAGAGTGCAGAGGAGAGCAATTAAAATTATACCAAAACTGAGGGATCTTAGCTACGAAATACGCCTAAACAAATGCGGTTTAACAACATTAGAGACCAGGACATTGAGAGGATCAGATGAAGTGTTGAAGGGTTATGGAAATATTGATAGAAATATGCTTTTTTCTAGTTAAGAAAGATAGAAGAACCAGGAGGACATCCTATACTAAAGGAGCAGAGAGTAGATTGGATATAAGTAAAGCTTACTTTCACAAAGGATCAAATGAATGGAACAGATTACCTGGCTGACGTGTGGATGCCGCGAATATGTTTAAAAATAAAATCGACACATACCTCAGACGGGCGGGATACACATAGATAAAAGGGTCGGACTCTCGATAAGTCAAAGGGCTTCCTTGTCCACCTGCCACCTAGAGTTAATTCTCTGGGTGGCAATCTTGTTAAATCTTGTTAAATAACTTGAAGGATGAAGAAGATATGCTAAGACACCTGCGCAGCTTTTATGCCAGGTACAACAGCATCATCTGAAAATTCCACCACTGTTTCATCGGTGTTAAACTTCATCTGTCCCATGCATATTGTTGTTCAATTTACTGTTCCGAACTCTGGGTACATTTCAACAAGGGCACCTATTTAAAACTTAGTCACATACAACAGTATGCATAGACAGATCCTAGGATACCACCGATGGGACAATGCGAGTAATATGTTTGTAAGTAATGCTACTGACTCATTTGACGCTCTATTGCACAAAAATGTTGATGATCTCAGAAAATAATAATGATAAAATATGTGTAACTGTAGAGAAATTGTTAATGGGCCCATGTGGTCCTCATTTATATATTTTTACTTATTATTGTTTAATGGTGTACCGTTTATTCCTATTTGTATGTATTACTTAATTGTACATGTACTATGGGTTTTTGTACCTGAAATAAAAGGCATTCAGCATTCAATCATTCATGCCAGTGCATGTCCAGTCAATGCACTGGACTGTGTGGTCAGCTGCCAATTAATTGCAGCTGAAAAGCCTATCATTGTACTCCACAGTGACCAGGACATGTTAGCTTGGGTCAATTTTGTTTGGTACTCCTAAGACCCCTGTTGCTGCCAGCAAGTCTGATTGGATGTTATGCATGCATACATTAATAGTCTTATTGCTTCATTATACAGTAATGCCTCAGCTGAAGCCACCTGGTAGCAGTTTTGCACTTACAGACAGACTGTTACTAAGGACATAGGCAGTGCTTACTTTGCTTACAGTTGTGTATGCCCATGCAGCATCTTTCAAGATGAACACATCTTGTGCGTGTTATTGTTGTTTCATTAATGAGTTGTCATCCTTCTGAAGGTTTCCAGTACCTGTAAATGCTGGCAGGTGTTTGAAACTACAGGACCTTGGAAACATTGTCAACAACTGTGCACAGTGGTTCAGTATTTGGCACCATGGCATCATGTTGACTTGTTGGTCTTGTGCTCTAAATAGAAATATAGTTTTTGATGTGGATCATCATGGAATTATGATTCTGGATTATACTGCGTGCATCTCACAATACCACAACAGTTGGAACTGATGGATACTTAGAATCGAACATTGTTTGAGAGATGAGTGAGCATACACATTTAAATGGTGGTAATGCAATGGATTTGGGATCCACTGTTATGGGTAAGTTTTTGTTTTTATTGCACTCCTGTTTATTGTGTCCTCTATTTTACAAATCATATGGTCCAAGAACAATAGAATAACACAAGTCAGTGGCGCTGTTCATGACATAGAACACAGTAACTGTCATAAGTCAAATAGAACTGTTTAGCTGTCTTCCTAAGCACCTTTGTGACTTGTGTGCATGTGAATGGTCACCTTTCTTTTCATGGTTATGAATCAGTTATAGAGCTGTGAAGACTTTTAAATTTATAGATGTAGTGATATGAGGGATCAGTTATAAACTAGGACTTGTTACAGAATTGAGGGATTAGTTACAGCTGAATGCTTAATTTTTATAACCATGCATTATTGAGGATTAATGAAAGCTAATGACTTGTTACATTCACAGTGTTTGAAATTAGCAAAAAATTAACTAGCCCAGATTGATTTAACTGGCCCAGGTAAATTTTTAACTGAACCTGCTGAACTTGAACTGGTCCATCTAATTTACAAACCACATCGTCACATTTTAATTTTTCAACATCCTTTAATCACACACGTGAAATGTCTATCAATAATTTTAATTTTGCATGTAAGTACATAAGATATTAAACAGTAATAATTTTTACATTAACTATATGTACACTAACATAATAGCACTAAGTTACACTAACATAATATAACTTTGCATTGCATATATATATATATATATATATACCCAACATATATACCCAAACATATATATATATATGCATTAATTAATTAAAATTAGGCCTTGAAAAAAAATGTATAAACATGTAGGTAAGCACACTATAATAATAAAGTGCAAATTTAAAAATAATATTTTAATTACCAAACTAGCCTATAATAATAATAAATATTGTGCCAAATGTATGTCCTGATTGTTTAAACTCTGCCCAACTGTATTAGTGTTGCACTCAGAGATGCATGTATACAGTACATTTGCCACTTCTTTTTAAGAGTTTCCCAGTTTATTTGCTAGGTAACACCACCAAACTACATGGTCTTCACTTTGCCGATGTCAGTCACGTTACAAAATACATCAGTCAGATTTGGATTTTGGCTGTATTTATTTGTAGATAAAGAACAAAAAGCATGCTTAACTCTGACCTACAACCGAGACAACTTACAAACACTGTAAAGTTTAGTCCAAAGGAGGCAGCAAAACTTAGAAAAATTACATCCACTGAAATGGCACTGATTCAGTCTGAATCTTGGAAAACTGCACTGCCGGTGGTGATGCCTTAGAATACATTAATTAGGACTGTTCTGATCGCAAGATCCACTCGGTTCCTCAGTGATCAGATCATCTTCTTCGACTTCAGGATCTAATATTAAAAGTTTGTGGTTTCCGGTTCCAGTATTTAATATTAGTGGGGCTTCAAAGTCATATAGAACCTCTGGTACTTTTGCAGTTTAGGCCCGCACCTTGAAAAAACCACGAAAACAGTCACCTACAGTCACCAAACTTCACATGATATATGTAATTACACACACCTATTCTACATGTATACACTTGTCATCTGATCAGAAAATAAAATTTACTGTCTTCAGTGTTTCCCCTGGGTAAAATGATGGGTGAGGTGGTAGGCGTGCGCTACACGAGCGCTGCAGGTGGGAAGTGTTGCTAGGGGGGTCCGGGTGATTTTTTTAAACTAGCTTAAAAATGGTGCATTCTGAGGTGTTTTAACCTTTACTCTTGAATATAGAGGGGAAGATATAAAACAACAAGAGACTTCTTGTAAGTGTAGTAATCATGATTGATAAAAGTCAGTAATCATGATTGTTCATCTTGTTGAGGTGTGGTTTCCTCTTTACCACTGGTACTCAGTTGAGGTGTAGTTTTCACTTGACCACTGGTTCTTGGTTGTGTTGATGTTTTTCTTGCCCTAACCCCATGCCTTCTTACCACGCAGACAGAGTCAATAAAAAAATAAAAGGTAAGTTCTTATATAGCGCAGTATCCAGTCCTAAGGACTGCTCAAAGCGCTTTACACTTTATTCCCTGTCAGACCTGTTCAGTTGAACACCATCTCAACTTCTCCGGGAAGCATCCAGTGGTATCACCTGAAGACTCTTTCATCATCGTCTTTAAATGATTATAATAGCATAATATTATGGTAAATTGGTGGTTTATGTTCCAAAGATTATATTTTATTTGTTGCTAGCATGCTGCAATCAATTAAGCTGTCATTTCTGGAATGCCACAAAAGTATGTTTCTTTCTGTTTTCCTCTTTTATAAAACAGTATAAGTTCTTTAGTATATCCAATTTCTGTGCAAACATGTTGTCTAGCCTAAGTTATTGATAACCCATTAGTATACACTGTTTTGGGCATTAGGCGTCTTTTATGAGATGTGAACTTTGGTGATTTATATTCGTAAGTACTTCACTCAACTCAACTTTCCGAAAAGTTTGTTTGCACAACGTTGTGGGAATATGCATTATATATATAGCACAAAGATATTTTATGAATCACATTCCTTATTTTGCTAAAAAAACCCGCATAGAACACTTGTTGAATGAACTTTAACAAGATTTAACAAGATTGCCACCCAGAGAATTAACTCTAGGTGGCAGGTGGACAAGGAAGCCCTTTGGCTTATCGAGAGTCCGACCCTTTTATTTATGTGTATCCAGCCCGTCTGAGGTATGTGTCGATTTTATTTTTAAACATTCACGCTACTAGCACCCACACAATCAGCAAATAATCTGTTCCATTCATTTACAGTCCTTTGTGAGAATGAGAACTTTCTTATATCTAATCTACACTGCTCCTTTGCTAATGTAAGTTCATGCCCTCTAGTCCTTCTATCTTTCTTAACTGAGAAAAAAATATTTCTATCAATATTTTCATAACCCTTCAATATTTTAAACACTTCTATCTGATCTCCTCTCAACCTCCTGGTCTCTAGTGTTGTTAAACCGCATTTTTTTAGGCGTATTTCGTAACTAAGATCCCTCAGTTTTGGTATCATTTTAGTTGCTCTCCTCTGCACTCTTTCTAGCATATCTATGTCCTTCCTGCGATACGGCCTCCACGCTTGAATACAATATTCTAAATGAGGCCTAACTATTGTTTTGTACAGCGGTATTATTAGCTCTTTTTCCTTATACGTTATGTTTCGCCTAATTAATCCAAGAATTTGATTTCCCTTTGAAGCTGCAATTCCGCACTGCTCTGAAACCTTCATATCAGCACTAATGGTTAACCCTAAGTCCTTTTCTTTTTCAGTAGTACTTAGTACAGTACCCCCCATTGTATATTCTACCTCTTCGTTCCCATGTCCTGTGTGGAGGCATTTACATTTCCCAAAATTGAACAGCATTTGCCACTTTTCAGACCATTTGATCAACCTGTCAAGATGATCTTGTAAATGCTATCTATCTCCATCACTTTTAATCCTTCTAAACACTTTTGTATCATCCGCAAATTTCAACACCTTGCTTGTTATTTCATCATCCAAATCGTTGATATATATTAAGAATAATATAGGTCCTAATACTGATCCCTGTGGTACCCCACTCAATACCGATTTCCAGTTTGAAGCCACCCCATCAACTACTACACGTTGTCTTCTGTCAATCAGCCATTGTTCTATCCAGTTTATTATACCATTTCCTATGCCATGGGCCTTTAGTTTCAGCAGTAATCTTTGATGTGGTACTTTGTCGAAAGCTTTTTGAAAATCTAAGTAGACGATATCTACTGGTGATCCCTCATCTACCCACTTAGTGATGTCTTCCAAAAAACATAACATATTTGTTAAGCATGACCTCGCTTTAAAAAAACCATATTGAGATGGGTTTATCAAGTTTTGTTTAACAGGAAAATCCACCATGTGATCTTTAATTAGTCTTTCTAATAATTTACAAATCACTGATATTAAACTCACTGGTCTATAGTCCTCTGACTTGTTTCTCGAACCTTTTTTGAATAACGGTATAATGTTTGCTTCTTTCCATTCTAAAGGAACCACTCCCTCTTCTAATGACAAGTTGAAAACTGTTGCAAGCGGTATGCTAATTTGTTCTACAATTTCCAATAGTAGTTTGGGTGGAATACCATCCACTCCAGGTGATTTATTATCCTTCATAGCCCTTATATTCTTAGCTACCATTTCCGGGGTTACAATTAATTGTGGGCACTTGTGTCGAATTCAAGTTTTGCCTAACTTTGACACCACCTTTACTCCCACCACCTCCTGCGTTAGCTCAAGTTTGGGCTGTTTGGAGTAAATCACCTAAGACCTAAGACCTCGGTGAGATAGTTCCATCATTCAACATTATCCTAGGCATATTTACTTTTAAGAATATTGCATCTTATGCCGATTTGGGGCGTAAATAGCACCCCGATTTGTATAAACAAATTGTTGCTATAAAGCCCATTTTTTATGTGAGCTGTGCGGTAACGTAAGTGCTGACTAATGAATAGAATGCAAGGTTTTTATTTGGACTTCAAAATGGTCCGGATTCGACACAGGTGCTGACTAGTGATGTAGTGCCGTCATCAGCCTGCATGGTTTTTACTCCCACCACCGTCATAAACCAGAAATTCAACATCAGCCACACCAGCATTCTGATTTAATATGGGCACATACTATAGTAGTAAAATTGAGCGCAAAATGCATCATAATTCAGCTACCGTTTTCTTTGTTTTTTTCACCTCCAAGTTCCACATGTCTCCCAAACGCAGTTACCGTTTGGCCGTCATGTTAAATGAACGTCTACATTTCTAGTATGTTGAAACTCTGCAAGGTGTCACCATTGGAGACACTGGGGACCCCACATGAATATTCCGTGATTGGACAAGTGATGTCATTGACGTTGTTCAATGGAGTTAATTCCAAGAGGTAAATCCTAACCGGCCCTGAGTGACGAAATGATGTTGCTACAAATCTGCCATTTTTTAGGAATATAAGTGACTTTGTGGTGTCATTTTGCGCTGCTTGCCAATGCTGAATATATAGTGAAAGAACGAAAAATGGGCGCATGAAATAGCTACGAGGCGGCAATTTCGACATGTTTTGGTCGAGGCAGCATAGAAAAATGGCGAGGTGGCCAGCCTCGCTTGTCACATACCAGGGGAAACACTGGTCTTATCAATCAAAATGTACAACATGTTCACTTGTCTTAGTGTGTATACATTAGTTCCACCAGACACTCTGGTAGGTGGCGCCACTTTATGGTTGATTTCAGATAGGGTGATAGATAATTTTATATTTCAATCATATTGTCAAAAAAATCAATAAAGCACGCGATATTTAATTAAATAAGGTTACCTTAAATTTAGTGTTGACTGCAGCTGAGGGTTACTTATTATGATTATCGGCTTGTGTAATTACTGGCTATGATACAATACATATTAATTTGTTTGTGTTTTACAAACATTTTATTTTGCAAGAAATATTGTTTTTTCCTGATAATAATTGCTAGCTTTATTATATACAGTGACAGGTGAATTTTATAAAATTGTAGCGAATAGATGTGCTTGTCATGCAGATACTGAATGTTTCAACAGTTTTAATAGTTTTTAACATCAATAATGTCAGCAGTATGAAAGACTATATAAAGGTCTTAATAAATATTTTAATGGATTTCATACTGATCCATTCCCGTTTTACTCCTACAATAGAATAGAATAGAATAGCACTTTATTTCAGTCACAATACACACTTCTGAATATAGTTACAATAGATTACCAAAAAACAATACTGCAACTGAGGAGATCCTCTGGAAACCCCAAGAGGCTTAAGTTGAGGACCACCTGGACAATCACCATTATATCAATCAGGTTCCTTATACCATAAAATTACAATGTAACATTAAAACCGTACATTCAACTGGAACAAGGTGAATAGTATATCATGAATAGGTGTTTTTTTTATAAATGAAATTGGTTGTCTGCAAAAGAAATAAAGTTACATATTGGGACATGGTATGGTTTTTGACTAGATTAAAGGTTAAACATCAATAATACATTGAAAAAAACTAAAAAACCTAATCACTTATAATGCATGACAAATTATGGTGAACTTAGGTGGGCATTAGGCCATGGATGCTATCACAAATTTGGCTCATGGATTGGCGGCACCAAATGCGACCGACTCATGACAAGGGTCCAGGTGCAACAAGGATGGATAGAACAGGACTATGACACAACACCGGATGGTTTATTGTGGGAATCCAAGTGGAATACTCATTTAATAAATATAATAAATCAGATAAACGATATAAATTTACAGTTGGCCAACTATTAAAGGATTTCCTCATTACAAAGTAATGTAGCACATGTACAGGTACATATCCATATAAACATATGTTATAAGAAGTAAATAACAAAGTGTTATTGCCCACCCACAAAGATAGTCGTGAAGTCCGGTATAATTAGTAATAGGGATAACGAACATTTATGCACCCCGATTGCAGGGGTATGCCGGGGGGATGCAACATGCAACCCCGACATTTCAGACGAATATAAATTGTGAGGCGTAGCTGCCTACTATGACTAGGGTACACAAGGAGAATACGGCCGTATGTCAGCAAGGTGGGCATCGAGGGTCGTCACGTGATGAACGAAACGTACACGGCTGTACGACGGTACACGATGGGCGTCGATTGGCGTCAAGTGTAAAACGAACATATAACGGCTGTACGACGATACTCGGTAGGCGTCGATAGGCATCACATGTGGAACGAAACGTGTACAGCTGTATGACAGTATATGGTGGGCATTGATAGGCATCACGTGAGGAACGAAACGTATACGGCAATACGACTGCCTCTCTAGCCCTAAAGTAGCAGCGAGAAATGACAAAGACGTGAGCCCATATGTCTGACATTGCGAATAAAACCAATGAGCGGGAAGCATACGAGACCGGGAAACGCAGCATGGGAAGCTGCTATGATTATGATTGGCGTTCCTGAATCACGCGAATGATGCCCGCGTCACGGGTCGAGTGTCTACAAGTGTGACTCCATGTTTAAAGTTGTGAATGCAAATGTTGTGAATGTAAATAAACACGAATGTAGCCCATGTATGCTTCACAGTTGAAAGTACCAGGTTTGCAGAATAGAACTTGGTGTTAATTTAAAAGTGAAATCAGAACGACACAATGTAAGTTCTAGCAAGCGCTGATTTAATCAGTTGCGCCATCATCAAGTTACAAGTTACGTAGTGCTTACACGTCACTAGTCACTAGCGAGCGACAAGCCGGCAGCAATGCCATAACTTGTGTAGGTGACATGTTTACGATTCTCAGATGGATTCATGGGTTCAAGCAAAATATTAGAAGCGGGGAAATCGGGGATTGATGTCAAAAGTTGGGGTGCATATTATACATGGTGATATAGAAATTCTAAAAACAATTAGCAAAAGTCAAGGTGTGTATTATACATGGGGGCGTATTATACACGGACATTTACGGTATGTGTGATGAGAGATCACTACTATATGAGGACTTGTTACATCTATGGGTGATGAGAGATCAGTTGTAGATGAGGGCTTGTTACATCTATGGGTGATGAGAGATCAGTTGTAGATGAGGGCTTGTAACATCTATGGGTGATGAGAGATCCCTAATAGATGAGGATTTGTTACATCTATGGGTGATGAGAGATCAGTTATAGATGAGGAATTGTTTCATCTATGGGTGATGAGAGGTCACTAATAGATGAGGACTTGTTACATCTATGGGTGATGAGAGATCAGTTATAGATGAGGAATTGTTACATCTATGGGTGATGAGAGGTCACTAATAGATGAGGACTTGTTACATCTATGGGTGATGAGAGATCAGTTATAGATGAGGACTTGTTACATATATGGGTGATGAGAAATCACTAATAGATGAGGACTTGTTACATCTATGGGTGATGAAAGATTACAAATAGATGAGGACTTGTTACATCTATGGGTGATGAGATCAGTTCTAGATAAAGACTTGTAAGGGAAGTAATATACAGAATGAGAATTTATTATATGGTATGCATATTACCATCTATATTTGATGGAGAATAAGTATGCCAAATCTCTTATTTCTACCAAACACAGTGGTTGAGTTATTGATGTCTAAATTCTAGTTATTGTTACCAAAATAATGCACAATAGGTCCATCTGAATAAAGTTCTAGCTGCATGGCCATATTTGGATGTATCTATACATCCACATATTCAACAGCATATATGTATACATATATATATAATTATATGCTGTTGAATATAGACCACTTTACACTGTATATCAAATTTGGAGTTCAGTTCAATATAGAGACCTAGCTGTAGTTGTATTATCGGTTGTTATTATTATGAGATTCATATATGTGTGCTAACATTTGTTATTGAAATATAGCTCTAAAATAACTCGTGAGCTCAAGTTCATGGGTAAACAAATTGCTATATATAATCCTGTACATTTATTTGTTTCAAAACGTTACAAAACAAGTCATGCACAGTCAGGGTTTTTGTAAAGTGTGCTGATAGTAGGAACCAGACCTTCGAAGCAGGGACCACATTTATCAAGTCCAATTTACCAGCGCATTGCGAGTCGCGGACCATTTCTATTATATGATGTAACATTATTAAATCATAGACAATTTGTTTTCACTTGTGTAATTTAAGTTCCATCTATGTTACTTGTTTTAAGAGAATCCAGGGGTACATCCAGTTAACATACAATGCAGGCCTGTGTATTTCTGAGTTTGCAGACACTTCTATCTGTAGACAACTTGTAAGTTGGTTTCATAATATTAATTCACAAAACAAACTCAAGTAAAACTCAACGTTGCCAGCGACGACTACCTGTAACTCCGCAGTTACTATTGTGTTGAGGCATCGCTACATAAATTAGCTTCACAGAAATTCCATACAGTTCTTCTTCTCGCGTTTGTCTACTACCTAGACTTGCTGAGTGTTGTGTGAGCAGCCACTCCCGAGTTGCCAGGTCCTGCTCGGCGATGCCAGTCTCTCCGCTTGGAGCACCGCAGAGAGTGCAGTGGCTGATAATGTGGTCTGCTCTTTGTTGGGCCACACTGCATTCACGCGTAGCACTTTCACATAGTCCACAACTGTGCATACTAGCGTTGAAACATCCAACTCCCGTTTGCAGGTGGTTCAGCTTTGTCCAAGCCTTTCGCGGGAGGTTTGGAACCAGAACAGTGCACAGATGGTTCTGGAATGAAGGGAGGTTGGTTTGGACAGCCAGTCCTCTCTCCATTAGGTTGATATCCAGTATGCTGTTGTTTCACTGGAGCCCAGACATTTCATGAGTTCATGTGCCTGGCTGTTGAAAGGGTGTCTCGACTTCAGGCGTTGTACACTAGCCCTTTCTGAGCAAACGTTGTATAGTAGATGGTCAGTGTTTTTTGCATGCTTGCCCAAGTCTTCAAAAATGTCTGTCTTCAAAATATCGGTGGTGCAGTGTTTGCAAGCACCGATAAGTGTTCAATTTTTGTTGCTCTTAAACATCTAGTGATGACTTGTAAGGAGTTGTTAATGCTGACGTTCAGTTTTGATATGTGTGCACTTCTGCACCACACCGGTGCACAGTATTCCGCTGGCGCGTACACTAACGCCAAGGTAGAGGTGCGTAGTGTCTTGGTGCTTGCTCCCCAAGTGGTACCAACAAGTCGGCGTATCAGTGCTCCATGTGATGCTACTTTTGTGCTTAAGTTTTCCAGATGTCGCCTGTAAGTCAGTGATCTGTCTAGTTTGATGCCCAGGTATGTAGGGGCTGCTTGACAGATGAGATGTGTATTGTTCACAAACACGTCCATTTCGCGTTTATCTTCTTTGTTGTAGAGATGGAAAATGGCAGAGATCGTTTTCTTCTCACTGAGTTTCACTCGACAATGTTTCGGGTAGGTGGAGAGGATATTCATGTCTCATGTGAGACCAGTCTCAATATGAAATATGTGCCTCATTAAGATTGCAAGGTAGTCCGCATATCCGTACTTTGAGGTTGTTTCTGGCAGATCGTAGATGTAGATATTGAAGAGAAGTGGTGCAAGGATAGAATAATGTGGAACACCATTCTTTAGTCGTCTGAATCTGCTTTGCTGTCCATCGCTGGTCTTTAGTACAAAGCTTCGGTTGGAGAAGCTAACCATTCGTTTCTCTGGTAGGGTCTGCAGGAGCTTGAGTTGCAGCCCTCGGTGCCACACAGTGTCATAGGCAGCTGTCAAGTCGACGAAAATGGCACCACCTTTTCGTTGGCTTGGAAGCTATCTTCTCTGTCTTGAGTTAGAAGAGTCACTTGATCTGTTGTCGACCTTCCGCGTCTGAAGCCAGCTTGTTCTTTTGGTAGTTGTGCATCAATGATTGGCTCGATGTGTCCATATATGAGACTTTCGAGGATCTTGTAGGGGATGCAGAGCAGAGATATTGGTCTATAGCTCTTGGTGTTATCCTTAGGTTTGTTAGGCTTTGGGATAGCCACTACAGCCGTTCGTCTCCATAGCTATGGTATCCTGTTTCGAATCATGCATGTTGATAGGAATATTCTTAGCCAGGTGGTAGCCTTACTTCCAACTCTGGGTATAGGCCATCATGTCCGCCAGCCTTTCCACTTTTTAGTTGTTTGAGTGCCGTTGTCATTTCTTTTTCTGTGAAAACCCCTGACAGATTGTTGGCACTTGCTGCTTTGTGTAAAGCAGATACATCCATGTGCACTTTTCTTGTGAAGTTGCGGTCCATATTTGGTGATATTCCATTCTGCATGAGTTGCGACACGATGGCTTTAGCTGTCACTCGGCACTTAGTGTGAGTTGGTGTTCTGCTAGTGAGGTGGTTAACTGTCTGCCATACCCTTCGGCTTGAGTGGGTAAAGTCGATTACGTTTTTCGTCCACGCATTGGAGCAGGGCGGTGGCTGTCGCATGTGTGTTTGTTCTTGAAAATGACATGTGTTCATCATAAAGTTCTTTACATTCATTATCCCAGCATGGGATATAATGCTTTCGGTAGCTTCGACGGATGTTTCGCTTCGCTGCGTTTATTAACATGTTGCAGTATACTTTATAAGCACCGTCTGTATTATTGCAGTCCAGTGGTGGCAGGGACTTTGTGCCCAAGTTTATGTCTGCTGCAAATGTCTTCCATCATGCCTCCCGAAAGTTCCATTTGTTAGCAGGTTTGTTTTCTGTTGGCGCCACCAAGAATGTTGGAGAGATGAATGAGGGTTAGTGCTGCGACCGTGGGAACTTTCCTAGGATGTACACGTCTTCGTAGTAGAGGTTCTTCTCTGTTTTAACGAAGGCAAGGTCTGGATTTGATGTTGTGTTCCAGCATCCGGAGTGAAAGGAGTAGGGTTCCTTCGGGTTGTGTAGTAAGGTCAGATCATTGGCAGATGCCTAGTCTGCCAGACATTAACCATCATTGTTGTTGTGTCTGTAGCTCCATTCGACATGTTGACAGTTGAAATCACCTGCGTATATGCAGGGAGAGCTGATAGTAGGAAGAGTTGTTGCTTGCAATTTTGTTGGTGGCGGTTTATACATGTTAACAATGTTCGTACTTTGTATTTTTATGATGTGCCATTCAGTCTCTGACTGAGGTGGTGACTGGGATACGAGTGACCACTCAGTGTCTGCATTGACGAAGGTTGGAATGCCGTAGTGTTTACTAGTTGTGTAGGCTGCTATTTCGAAGCCTGGTATGTTTAGCTTGTCTATTGTTTCGCAATGTATTTCCTGAAGCAGGATTGCGATTGCCTTGTTGTAGGCTAAGTGTTCAATAATGTTGAGCTTGGCATTGGTAAGGCCCTCAACATTTATGATGGTTATGCTTTTGCCTTCAACGGATGTCTCTGCCCGCCCTGAAGAGGGTGCAATGCCAGGGACAGGTTCACCATCATCATGTTGGCGGTTTCATGTGGTGCCTGTGATTGCAGATCTCATACTTTGGAGTTCGCTGACACTGCTGTACAATGCTTTTTGTTTATTTTGAGCCGTGATGTGACAGCTCCGCGAATAGCCATTGTGCTGTATGCATAACAAATAACGCTAAGAATTGTAGGAAGTCTGTTCAAAGAAACATTATCAACCAGAAACTCGGGACACAAACTGTGCTGTTTATTAATGCAAAAATGCAGTCGTTGACCGCGTTGTTTTATTGCAGTATGTCATAATCATCATTGATGCGCTAAAATATGTGTGGACAATACGCAAGGTTATTTTGCGTAATTAAGTAATGAAAATATAGTTTGTGATGGCATAAATAAGAAGTGATAAAGTTACTCAAACACATTATGTGGTAATACAGGGGAACTTCCGGTGGTGAATTGGTTTGAATTTGGTGCAGCAAACTTGCAAAAACATAAGGACATTTGATCAAGATAAGTGATATTATTGAGTGTATAGTATACATAACGTAATTATAGATATATGTTAAGCAATATTTTTTGTTAAAAGTTAGCTAGAGGAAGTAATCTAGGGTAGATTAAAAGTAGGCGATTTGCGAGCGATAATTGGGGACGTTAATGTAATTGGAACGTTGTTTACAAAGTAGGTCACTGGCGATGTTTACGTAACGTGAACGACAATAGAATAGCGTTATTTGAGATAATCGACGTAGTTAGATGAGTAATTAAAACCTGAAATAACAACCTTTTAAAGTGTATATTAATACACAGGAAACAGTCTTTGACTTTGTAAAAACTACCTTGTATCTAAGCCTAACTTGAATACATTCATTGTCATCGACATCGTAACTAGGTAAGGCACGGTGTGTCACTGTGTGTTAACAAATATAACTAACTATAACCTAAACAATCTGGTGTAAATTGTACACAGAAAAGTCTTTGAACATAAATAAATTCTGATATGGCACCTTGCAAGCGGCAACTCAGGGCAAAACGACACTTAGTTTGCAACGACTGCCAGAGCTGGGTGGATTTTGCGTTGTCTGGCTGTCCAAAATCATGGGCAGAGACCAAAGATGACGGATTCACCTTTCGGTGTATGGGGTGTCTGAGGGTAGAATGTCTGATGAAGGAGGTGTTAACGGATATAGTGAAGGAGATGGAGGTGAGACTCAACATAGAAATAGATGGAGCAGAGAGGGATGATGCGGAGAGAGTTGAGAATTCTACAACACAGAAGGAGCAGAGTTGTGACACGGAGACTGAAGAAAGGAGACTGAGAGGAGGGAAGGTGACCGGTATGAAGGAACAAGAAATTGAGAAGACAGAGGGACGGAGGAAAAGTGTTCGGCAGAGGAAAAGAAAACGGGTCAGTGGGGATAGATCAACAGGTAGTCAGACTGTAGAGAACGAGGAGAGACACAACAGCGATACAGGTGGTGAAGAGGTAGATACCACAGAGGCAGTTGGTAAGGCTGTGAAACAGAAGACTGATGGAAGAAGACAGAGTGTTCAGCAAAAAACAGAAAACATGACAGGCGTGAAGGTGACAGGGGACAAAGTGACCGTAGTGAAGGAGGTAGCCGGGGAAAAGGGACGGGAGAGGAGAGAAGAAAATGTGATGGGAGGAAAGATGAAGGGACGAAAGGAAGTGAGAGTAAATGTGCTAGAAGAGAAGATGACAGGAGGAAAGGGGACAAGAGAAAACACGACAGGAAAGAAGGGAATGGAAGAGAATGTGACAGGAGAGAAGATGGCAAGAGGAAAAGACAACAACCAGACATATGCAAACCGGAGGAGCTATTACGAGGCAGTGATTGAGGGGGCAAGGAGAAAAGAGAGAGTGTTTATGGGCGATTCAATTCTGAGAAAAACAGACAAGACTATATGCGAGGGGAAGGACGTTGTTGTATGTCTACCGGGGGCTAGGATAGAGCATGTGACCGAAAGGGTAGAGAAGGTATTGGGGCATGGCAAGACATCTAGTAAGGAAGCTAAAGAAGACAAGAGTGGAACAGGTTGTTCTCTCAGGAATTTTGCCAGTAATGGGAGGAAGGGGAGCATCATACAGAAACTGTAAGAGGATGGCGATCAACGCACTAGTTGAGCAGATGTGTGAAGAAGAGAGCGTGGGATTCATAGATTTATGGGGGTACTTTGTTGGGAGAGAAAATATATGTACATGAGAGATGGCCTCCATCTAAGTGGAAAGGGGGCAGCAGTATTCTCAGAGAATCTGCTGAGATCTGTTGACAGTGGGACAGGTTGCATCTATTTAAAGTAAATTCGCAGGGGGGACTCGCAGAGAAGCCTGAAACTGGAGGCATAGATAAAGACAGCAAAAATAATTCAGCAAAGAACAGTCTGGAAAACTGTTCTGAAGCTGGATATAAATGTGTTTGTTTAAATGCAAGGAGTATAGTAAACAAAAGAAATGAACTAAACATTATGGTAGAAGATATTGACCCTCACATAATAGGTATAACCGAATCATGGGCAACCACCGATGTATCAGATGCCGAATTGGGACTGACAGGATATGTAATGTTTAGGAAAGATAGAATAGGAAGAAGGGGAGGTGGAGTTATTTTATATATTAAAGAATCTATCCAGGCTTATGAAATAAAATTAGAGAAGCAGATTGCGAAGAAGCTGTTTGGTGTAACATAGTTACAGGAAACTCAACGTTAACGGTTGGATTAGTTTATCGAAGTCCAAACATAAGCATAGAAGAGAATGAAAAAATACAAAACACTATAAGGGAAGTGAGCAAACGGGACTGTCTTATTATGGGGGATTTCAACCATGGGCATATAAAATGGAAATCTCTACAGAGTATGGGTAGTGAGGACCACAAGTTTTTAGTTTTAGTACAAGATAGTTTCCTTTCTCAACACATGCTAGAACCAACCAAGGAAGAGAATGTGTTAGACATAGTTTTGTCCTCACAGAATGAAATAGTTGATAATGTCAGGTTATGTGAGCCACTGGGTAATAGTGTTCACAACCAGATACATTTTACCATCAAAGTAAAATCAGAAAGGAATAGTAAAAAGCAGTACAGGAGAAATTTCCACAAAGGAAAATATAAGGACATAAGGAAATATTTAGCAAAGATAGACTGGAATAACACACTGAAGAATAAGACAGCAACAGAATGCTGGAATATCTTAAAGAGTGAAATTGAATGCATCATCGTCAAATTTGTTCCCTTAAAAAAACACGGGAAACGGTCCAAAAAGAAACACTTATCGAAAGAAGCCATTAGAAAAATGAAGTATAAACAAATGATGTGGAAGTCATAGACGTACTGGAAATGACGAAGACTACAACATTTATAAAGAAGCACTAAACCAAGCTACATCTGAAATTAGAAATTCAAAGAGAAGCTACGAACATAAATTAGCTTGTAATATAAAACATGACAGCAAGAGTTTTTATGCGTATGTTCGAAGCAAACAGAAAGTTCAGGATAAGGTCGGTCCTCTAGAAGATAGTGCTGGAAATATAATATCAGAAGGATTCTTAATGGCTGAAGACCTAAATGAGTATTTTAGTTCAGTGTTTACCAGAGAAGACACTAGTTCACTGCCAGTACCAGAGGCTAAGTTCAAGGGGGCAGAATCAGACTATTTAAGACAGTTAATTGTAACCCCAGAAATGGTAGCTAAGAAAATTAGGGCTATGAAGGAAAATAAATCACCTGGAGTGGATGGTATTCCACCCAAACTACTAGTGGAAATTGTAGAACAAATTAGCATACCACTTGCAACAGTTTTCTGTATCGTTTTGTTGTTATATATGTAAAGTAATTTCGGACGCGTGTTTTATAAAGACGACTGGTTTATTTGAACATCTCCATGCAGACCCGCTACACGAGGCTCGGTCAAGGACTCCTGAAATCACGTGATGGTGTCACCTATCTAAACTATGCCAAGTTAGTGGGAACATAGAAATACAGTAGCGCTACCTAGCGATTATACTAAATTTAAATGACATATCGCCACATCTCCTTTCTCAACAATGTATGCATGTACTAGTCATTAAGTAAGTGTCCTTAAAATATACTGTGAATACTTGCCGTAAAGTGTAATAAATGGTATAAAATGTATAACACCTACAGTTCGTAGTCTACTTGCCACTTGGGGTTAACTCTATCTCGGGTAGATCTTCGTAGCATCGGTATAGGTGGAGTGGGTTAGTTGGGTGTCCCTGGGCCGTCTCTGATGGGACGTCGTGGTGCCGGCACAGGTCGTGGCAGCGTGCTGTATGACTCCGGACCGCAGTGCACGTCAGCAGATTCGGTCGTCTGGTTTCGCTGAAGTGGCTCGTCCTGATGCGTCGACTCGATGTCATCAATAGCCGTGTCCATGTTTGGCAGTACAGCTGTCGACCGCAGTTGACGACGGTTGCGACGGTAGCGTGCGCCGTTCACCTCAACCTCGTAGGATCTGTGTCCCAACACACGGCGACAAAGCCCCAGTGACCAGCGTCGATCACCTGGTAACCTCATTCGGATGTTGTCACCAGCGTGTAGTTCCGTGAGCTTCTTCGTGCCTCAGTTGTAGTGTTTTGTCTGAGCTTCCTTCTGTGAGGCCAGCTTCTCTTCTGTTGAAGGTGGTATTGCTGGGCGTAATAGCTCCTCAGTTGTCGGCAGGAGGGTCCTTGTACGCCTTCCCATCAGCCGTTGTACCGGCGATGTTCCGATATACTCGCTCGGGGTGTTCCTCCAGTCTAGCAGCGCTAGCAGTGGGTCTTTGTGGTCTTCTCGTGCTTTCTTGAAGAGTGCTTTACACGTCTTCACCGCGTTTTCAGCTTTGCCGTTCGATTGTGGAAACCTCGGGCTAGAAGTGATGTGCTTGATCTTCCATAGTTTCACAAATTCCTTGAAGTCTTCACTTGCGAATTCCGGTCCGTTGTCTGTCATCATAACAGAAGGTATTCCATGTCGAGCGAATTGCGCTTTTAACTGGTTTATTACAGACCGTGACGTTTTCTTGTGTAACTCCGCTACCTCGAAGTAGTTGGACCAGTAATCGACTATGATGATGAACGACTGTCCGTTGAACTTGAACAGATCTCCTCCTAACTTCTCCCACGGACGAGATGGCAGTTCGTGTGGGTGTAGGGGCTCACGACACTGCTGTGGTGTGAATGTCTGACAAGTGCTGCATCTGGACACATAGTCTCTGACGTCAGCACTCATCCCCGGCCAGTACAGCACTTCTCTGGCTCGTCGAACGCATCCTCCCATTCCAATGTGGCTGCTGTGTATCTGCTGCAGCATATCCTTTCTCAGTGACCTCGGAACGACCAGCTGCTCGCCTCGAAACACTAGTCCTTCGGCTTCATCCAGGCTGCTGCGCTCGTCATAATATGGCGATGCTGCTTGCGGACATTCTCTTCTCGCAGGCCATCCCTGTCGTATGATCTTGATCAGCGCCTGAGTTTCTTCATCTGCGGCCACTTTCTCCCTGAACTCGTCTCGTTTCGTCTTGGTTACCGAGATAAAAGTTCTTTCTCTATTTGGGCATAACGTGTCTCTGTGTCGGTCAGAGCCCGCGAAGCGTACGAGACTGGCTGTCCGTTCTGCATTAACACGGCTCCCAGACCACGTTCGCTCGAATCACTGGATCGTGACCGGTTGCTTGTCGTCAGTAGCGCAATACTGGTGCTTTGGTGACAAGCTGCTTAATGGCATCAATCGCTGCTGTGTGCGAGTTTGTCCAGTTGAACTCTGCGTCTTTGTCATCAAGTCTCCTCAGAGGTTCAGTCATCTCCGAGAGTCGTGGCAGGTACTTAGACAAGTAGTTCACCATGCCTAGAAATCTCTTCAGAGCGGTCACATCGCCTGACTCCTGCATCTCTCTGATTGCCGATATCTTCGTTGGATCGGGTTTCAGGCCGTCCGGCGTCAGTATGTGACCCATGAAGGGGACGCTTGCTTGTCCTCGCTTCACTTTGCTGCGGTTCAGTTTCAGCTTCCATGCTCGGCACTTCTCGAAGAATGCGCGCTCATTGTCTTCTAGACTCTGATTTACCTCTTGCTCCGTCTTGCCGAATCCCGCTATTAGAAAATCGTCTGCGATGACCTCTATTCCGTCAAGGTCTTCAACGAATTCGTGCATCGTTCTCTGCCAGACTTCCGGCGCTGAGCTTATTCCGAAAGGCATGCGTGTCCAACAAAACCTTCCAAAGGGCGAGTTGAAAGTCGTTTTAACGCTCGACTCCTCGTCCAGACGCTTCTGCCAGAATCCCTCCTTGGCATCGAATACGCTGAACTTCTTTGCATCAGTCAGACGTGTCGCGACTTCCTCGATCGTCGGCATCTGGTAGTGTTCGCGACAGATCGCTCGGTTTAAGTCTCTTGGGTTGATACAGATCCTCAACTTATCGGGCTTGATGACAACAAGCATGCTCGACACCCAAGCTGTAGGCTCGGTGACTGGCTTGATGATTCCTCGCTGCACCATCTCATCAAGTTTCTCCTTGATTCTTGCTCTCAACGGCACTGGCACATGACGAGGTAGGTGTATCACGGGTGCAACACTCTCGTCTGTGACGATGTGGTATTCGCCAGGCAGCTCGCCCAGACCTTCAAAGACATCTTTAAACTCTGTGAGTAGATCGTTTTTTTCTTTCACTGCTGCTCGCACCGCTTTCCTCAGCGATGATCGTGGGGCTGGATGTGGACTGTCACTGTAGCCTGACGACACGCGCGTTCCTGACGTGTCGCTCACTGCGTGCACGTTTCTGTCGCTGCCATTGATCGTCACGAAACCCATCTCTGTGCAGGTCTTCAATGACAACAGTGGCATAAAGTCATCGTTCGTGATGTTGAAGGTCAAATTGCTTTGTTTGCCTTGTCGCCATACCGGAAGTGTCACCCAACCAAGTATCTGGTACTTTTTTCCAGTGTACGTCCTGATGTACTTGTGGGTACAGTGTTGCAGCTTCTTCACTTGGTGGTCCCTTGTCGCTCTGCAGTACGTCTCTCGTGGAAGTACGTTGTATTCTGCTCCAGTGTCCATTTGGAACAGAACCCGGCTACTTGGTCTTGGAGATCCAACTTCCACTGTGATGACTGCCTTCGACGCTCTGTCTTCAACAAGACCGACGAAGAAGATTTCTTTTGTCGTGCGGACGGTTGACGCCGTTGCCCTGCACTTGAGCTGGAAATGGTTCTTCTTTCCGCACTTACGGCACGTTTGGCCGTATGCGGGGCACTCTCTTTTAGCATGGCGGCGTCCACAGTACTTGCAGTCTTGTTGATGCTGCTCCGTTGGTGCTCTTGGCTTCGGTGTGGTGAACCTTTGCTGTGTGCGGTTGTGTGGTGTGTTGGCTGCTTGTCGCGTCTGCCGTTTCCTGACGAAGCTGACATCCTGCGTGGCACCGTGCATAACCTGCAACTGAGCACTCGTTTGCTCGGTTGCCTTGCAGATGTCGATGGCTTTCTCCAGGGTAAGGTCACTCATGCGCAACAGCCACTCACGCATCTTGTCGTCACGCAAACCCAACACAAGCCGATCGCGGATGATCTCGTCTGGTGTGATGTCTTCATGTGCACAGTTCTTCGCGATGGTTCGTAGATCTGTGACATAAGCTGATATCGTTTCGTCGACCGTCTGGTTCCGGTTGTTAAACCGATACCGTTCGTAGATCACTTGTGTGCGTGGCTCACAATACCTATCAAACTGCGCTAGCACATCGGTTACACACTGTTCATTTTGACTGTCCACCCAAGTGAATGTGTCATACACTTTCGCCGCATCCTCTCCTATCACATACAGAAGTGTGGTGACGCGAATTAAGCCTTCTTGCTTATATATGCCAGTAGCTATTTCATAGCACTGCCATATTTTACGCCATTGCTTCCAGTTTGTGGCCAGATTATTGTCCATAATCAATGGTCGCGGGGGTGGTATGTTTGCGGGGGGTATCAACATCGCCGTTGCACTTGCCCCACACCCGGTAGTGTCGGCTGTGTTTGACTCGGCCATGCTGTACAATCTGTGTTGTAGTAGAATCAAAAGGTCAGTACCTTTGGTTGTCGCACGAGTCACAACAACGCTCGACAAGCCTACCTCGATGTCTGCATTGCGCTGTCAATCGGCGTGATGTCACAGTCACGGCGAAAATGTTCAAAGTTCACTTTTGCAAGCTGCGTGCTTCAATGCAAAGTTCGTCAATAACACATGCTGATCCTGGTTCGTTAACCGACGATATGACTGGACATCTGACACCATGTATCATTTTGTTGTTATATATGTAAAGTAATTTCGGATGCGTGTTTTATAAAGACGACTGGTTTATTTGAACATCTCCATGCAGACCCGCTACACGAGGCTCGGTCAAGGACTCCTGAAGTCACATGATGGTGTCACCTGTCTAAACTATGCCAAGTTAGTGGGAACATAGAAATACAGTAGCGCTACCTAGCGATTATACTAAATTTAAATGACATATCGCCACATTTTCAACTTGTCATTAGAAGAGGGAATGGTTCCTTTAGAATAGAAAGAAACAAACATTATACCGTTATTCAAAAAAGGTTCGAGAAACAAGTCAAATAATTATAGACCAGTTAGTTTAACATCAGTGATTTGTAAATTATTAGAAAGACTAATTAAAGATCACATGGTGGATTTTCTTGTTAAACATAACTTGATAAAGCCATCTCAACATGGGTTTCTAAAAGCGAGGTCATGCTTAACAAATATGTTATGTTTTTTGGAAGATATCACTAAGTGGGTAGATGATGGATCACCAGTAGATATCATCTACTTAGATTTTCAAAAAGCTTTCAACAAAGTGCCACATCAGAGATTACTGCTTAAACTAAAAGCCCATGGCATAGGAAATGGTATAATTAACTGGATAGAAAAATGGCTGATTGACAGAAGACAACGGGTAGTTGTTGATGGGGAGGCTTCAAAACTGGAAATCAGTTTTGAGTGGGGTACCACAGGGATCAGTACTGGAACCTATATTATTCTTGATATATATATAAACGATTTGGACGATGATATAGCTAGCAAGGTGTTGAAATTTGCAGATGATACAAAAGTGTTTAGAAGGATTAAAAGTGATGGAGATGGACAGCATTTACAAGATGATCTTGACAGGTTGATCAAATGGTCTGTTGTTCAATTTTGGGAAATGGAAATGCCTTCACACAGGGCATGGGAATGAATATGTAGAATATACAATGGGGGGAACTGTACTAAATACTACTGTAAAAGAAAAAGACTTAGGGCTGACAATTAGTGCTGACATGAAGATTTCAGAGCAGTGTGGAATTGCAGCTTCAAAAGGAAATCAAATCCTTGGATTGATTAGGCAAAATATAGCATATAAAAAAAAGAACTAATAATACCGCTGTACAAAACAATAGTTAGGCCTCATTTACAATATTGTATTCAAGCGTGGAGGCCATACCGCAAGAAGGACATAGATATGCTAGAAAGAGTACAGAGGAGAGCGACTAAAATGATACCAAAACTGAGGGATCTTAGTTATGAAAAACGCCTAAAAGAATGTGGTTAAACAACACTAGAGATCAGGAGATTGAGAGGAGATCAGATAGAAGTGTTTAAAATATTGAATGGTTATGAAAATATTTATAGAAATATGTTTTTTTCAGTTAAGAAAGATAGAAAGACTAGAGGACATGAAGTTACATTAGTAAAGGAGCAGTGTAGATTAGACGTAAGAAAGTTCTCATTTTCACAAAGGACTGTGAATGAATGGAACAGATTATCTGATGATTGTGTGGGTGCTAGTAGTGTGAATATGTTTAAAAATAAAATCGACACATACCTCAGAAGGGCTGGATATATGTAGATAAAAGGGTTGGATTCTCGATAAGCCAAAGGGCTTCCTTGTCCACCTGCCATCTAGAGTTAATTATCTGGATGGCAATCTTGTTAAATCTTGTTAATGGTTGTGCATATTTAAATAAAAAGAAAGCCACATATCTGGTATTTATATAAAAATAATTGACATATATTATTATTTTCGTAAAGTGCTTTGACAATTTTAAGGACTTTGTGCTTGATAAGAATAATATATACATTGTGCTACCGTTATTATTACATGGAACCATTTGTAGATTTGGACCCGGATGTGGTGCAGACCTACCTGAATGACAATCCCGACTTTCTCGACCGATATGTGATGATTCATGTGAAGCAGGAATGCATTGAGAAATGGCTGCATGGGAAGCGTCGGTGCAAGATGTGGGAAGAAACAACCAATGGTAACTTAAACTACTCCTCATCATGCTAATATTCAAAGGAGAATTCCCAAATGTTTAGAGCCTATTCAAACATGTTTGCAATGGCATACTGATAAAAAACATCAAACAAATTCATCTTGGTATTCTTTGATCTGATAATACATTAGTGGACGACTATTTAACCTCCTTTTGATATGGCCGCATTCATCAATGAATATATTTCCAATACGCCAGATAATTACCATCGGAAACAATGAATTGACTCATCAATATTATTTCTAGCCTCGATCACATGATACCACCTGGCTGACTGGGTGTACCAAAATGCTAAAACTCTCTGCCATCATGCATCTGATACTGCCTCGTTTCAATTATCGTTCTATCATTCGCCAAGACACATGTTTTTCACTTGTCGTAATAATATTTATATTTTCCTTGGTTCTGTGGAGTGTTTAAAATGTTGCTTTGTTTTATTTGTAAGATTACATTCTTACTGCGTATGGATGCGTTTTAGCATCAGTTATTTATCATTGCGTGATGCTTGGTATTTAGTTTGTCCGTGTCACTTTGACTTGTTCAGACCGAGACAAATTTTTATTTAACTTTTATTTTTACATAGTTTCTAGTCTGGAATGACGTAGTAGGTTACTGCTGCATTTTTAGGTGTGCTGACTACACTTAAAAGTATGTTTAGTTAGAGTTGGGAAATGTTGTTTTTGGAATTAGCAACATGTTGTCGGGTCAAATTCTCCAGTTCATTCGCAACTGTATTATCGCCCACTCACTTTGTTGCACCAGTCGCTTTTCATCACGCAACTACGATATTATTGGTTTCTGTTGGTGTGTGTGTGTCACAATAAAGAGTGTGATTGTTTAGTTGGCATTTTTCTATATGGATAAAATAAGACCTGCAGAGAAAATGAGAAATATTTTGTCACTCTTCCTCATCTCCTCCAAAGGTTTCACGTTTAAAGATGGAGACAATGACACCAGTGGTACCACCACTACCTTTGAATTCTCCAGTCAGGCACCTCCTCTGCCTCCTCAATCTTTGGCATTGGAGTTGTCAATCTTAGACACCATTCTTTGTCAGATCACCGAGATGGCTGACCATCTCATATCTTTAGAGAAGAAGGTGGAAGAACACCAGAGGATATCTGGAAGCAATCATGTTTCTCCGGTATCTCACCATGGTGTGATTGGTGGCCCACGGGGTTTCTGGGAGAGGAAGTGCTATGGTCGAGTACGCTCCCAGCCTCCTCTCATCCTGTTGATTGTAGTCTGGAGCAACAACTGTGTGCACAGTCTATTAATCCAGGAAGTGTTCCTGCCTATGGGCATCACAACAACACCAATCCTCATTCCGTCTCTTTTGTAAGTAAAGAGACAGAGAACACTAGGGGATCTGAACATGGGTTATGATCCTGTTCAGTGGATCATATGTTGGTCACCGCTAGTCGGTCACCAGACATACATATGACCAGAGCTCCACTAGCCAGTCAGCTGACACTGGTGGATGCACTGGTACTGACCCTTGTTTGAGTTCTGGGAGTGCTCGCTTGAGTTCACATCCCAGATCCACTCATTCAAAGTCTTCTCAATCTAAGTCTTCTCAATCTAAATCCTCTCACTAAAAATCTTCTTGCTTGAAGTTGAAGTCGTCTCACTCGAAAGTCGTCTCACTCGAGTTAGTCTCACTCGAGGTTGTCTTCACAGACAGACAAGATATCAACTCCTTATCCAGTTGAGGTCTTGCATCATGTGGTAGAGATCAATGAAGGATCTCTTCCAGATTCTGAATCTTTGTATGGTAGGGAGACAGAGGACATTCCTCCCACTATTGTGCATCATTTAGACACAATTTGCCACTTTCTACAGGATCATATTCCTACTCCTGTTCCTTTATACAGAAAATCCTGTTTGCCGATATCACTTTCATTGTCAGAGACCGACTTTCAGGAAGAGTCAACCTTGTACACCCTCATGATGTCTACGGCTATGAGAACTGCTTTCAACAGGGGAATGGCCAATCCTAAAGGCATGAAGAAAACCTTTCAGAAAGCCCTTTATCAGTTTTCTGCCTGGGAAGGAGATCCTGACCCCATTAAGGTCACTGCAGTTCCTTCTACAACAGAGCCGGGTTTGCAGAAAGGTAAACTGACTTGAACAGTGGTCGTACCACCAAACGACCTTCCTGACTTATTGTGCCTGTCCAGGCAATGTTTAACGGTCTCATCTACTCAGGATTGGGGTCTGGCAGGAGGAAGGGTTTTCTGCAGAGGTGTCAGCCCAGTTGTTATCAATCTCCCAGCAAATAAATTTCCTTGGCACAATGTGGGGAGATGGGATTGCCATTGATTCACAATCTGCTGCGAAATTACACCGGTCCTTCCGGGCTGCCACTTTAAACCAGGTTAGCTTTGTGCTAGAATGTCAGAAAGATCAACTACGACAAATCCCAGTTTTTGGTTCAACCCTCTTTAATGATGAGTTAGCCAAAGAGGAGTTTGTTGGCGAGGTGTCACAGAGATTTCTCGATCGTCAACTGATTGATGCTGTCACTGCGATGTGCGGACCATCTTACTGCCCTTCGACAGCACTGAACATTACAAAGAATCAGTACAGAACCAAACCTAATCCCTTTCCTAAAAAGGCAAAAAGGGGCGTGACTACTGACATAACTGACAAATAGTCAAGAAGACGGTGGTTCTTTTGATACCAAACAAAATGGCGTATCATGAATGAACGTAGACGATTGTCAAGGCATAAACATGGACTACTTTTGGCATATTTTATCGATTCAGATTTTTATTGTAATTTCACAGTTGATGGGCCTTCTAAATTAGTGCTAAAATAGTGACTTACTAGTAGCGGTCAGTAACTATTAAAAACGATCTTTATTGTGAAGTAGATATGTCAATCTATCAGTGTCAGAAACTGAACGAAACAAAAAAGTCATACAAATGATTTTTTATTCATTTCAAACTGCTGTGTCTGTCATTAATAGGATAACAAGTAACACTGGAGATTTATATTAATTTTATGTAGCCACATATCTTATTATTTAAATGTTATATATTTGAACATGCACTATGATCTTTTTTGTGACATTTAATTTTGTTTATTCCGATTCCTGTCACTGCTTTCTGGACAATTCTGCCCGTAAAACATGTAATAAAAAAGTCTGGCCTAACGAAGATTTGAACTTAATGTAAGTACATTGTATTTAAATTTTCATCTGTATACATTCATATTATGTTGATTAACAATGATCATTGTGATTAAGCAGGCATTTGATGTGCATACCTATACAAAATGTGAGTAGGCTATAACATGACACCAGTACTGTCAAACTCTGTGATACTGTTGCCATTGGGAGTTACTGGTACTTTCAATCTAATCTGTGGAACCTGTGATTTGGTTATTTTATAGGTGGTTCAATGCGTATGAACAAAAGAGACAGTATTACAAAGTGGAAGGTAGGTGTCTGGTAACTTCTCCTTATACTGAGCTCATCACTCTCCACAAGCATGTGGCTAGAGTATTGTGGAGCTGGGGTAGAGCGTTGTAGGTGGCAAGTGGTGTAACCACTGTTTTTGCTCTGGTTAGACTATACTGCTTTTGTGAAATATGCAGATTATAACCTATAACTGTATAAGTCTATGGTTGCACCTTTGTACCAGTGACTAATCTAGGATCAAGATATATGCAAAAAAGTATATACTTTTCTGGCTGTGTTGTAATCAATAATGTCAGCACATCATGACATTGAATGGACTGCCCCATCAAGACTGAGTCTGCCTTATAGAAAAGATACATTGGCCAGTGATATAGACAATGATTTGAGTGGACGTATTTTCAATTTTTGATTTAGGCTGTCCCAATGCACTAGGACATGTCATATCGCACATTTGCAGGTTGTGTCTCCATCAACCGAGTTGTATCCAACCATCAAATTATTGTCCATTCCAGACTTACTGACAGGTTAGTTTAGGTTGTCTGTTCCTCATTTTTTGTATTAATTAATATAAGTTCCTAATACCAGAATAAATTTGTTAAAGGTATAGTGCCTGGCAAATTACATAAAGTAAGGCCGAAATATTAATCACGATTTGATTTTTAGCTCACCAGAAGTAAACATAATATTTATATTATAAATAAATCTATAATGGATCCTGGTGCAAATCTCTTTTGTGTTCAGTGCAGTCACAATTTTCCCTCATTTAAGTCACCATTTCTGTGAACTTCCTCTTAATAATTACTACTGTCACTGATTCCAGGTAACAGAACAGTCAGCCTACCTCTTAAAAGGTATTTTTAAACATGGTGATACGAAAGATTAGCAGAAACCAGTACATGCCTTTGGTGCATTGACAGATACAGCCTTTAGTGTCTAGTAACTTTATGTTTGATTTAAAGTACAGTAGAACCATGCCTTGGGTGACCTCTGCTTTGGGCGACCTCCTGTCTTGGGCTACCAACTGTCTTGGGCAACCACCTGTCTAGGGTGACAACCTGTCTTGGGCGACGACCTGTCTTGGGCGACCACCTATCTTGGGTGACCACCTGTCTAGGGTGACCACTCTTGACTGTTCACTTTTTAAGATCTTAATGTTTGACTTCTACCACTCTCTTCTGTTGTCCATGCTTTCTTGGGTAAACTCTCCTCACTCATTCTGTGTGTGTGTATTGCCCATACGTCAGTCTGTTCCAATTTACAGCATGTCTATGTGACATATTGTATGGTAATGGATAGGGTTTTAACAATTGATGTGTCGATGAATCATGATGCTTTTCTCATGATACGATACTCAATTTGTTTGACAAGAATCGATGTACATGTACCATTACATTTCTAACAAATTTACCAAACGTTTTATTGTGCTATAAGTTATCAAAAGCACACATTGGAAACCATTTCCAATCCACCCATTTGGTACAACAGCTTGCAGTCAAAATCACAAAGTCAGAGGGTACACATTTTGTATTGAAAGTTACAGTTAATTAATATTTCTGGCACAATGACTCGAATAGTTTGTCTAAGATCTTTTGGATAGTAATTATTCAATTTTGTTATAAAACATGTATCGTGATTTGTATCATATCGTGACACAAGCATCGCGATACATATTGTATTGTGGCATGATGTATTGTTACAGCCCTTGTAACAGATGTGGTTGTGTTACACATGCCCCTGAGTGCAGTCTGCCTGTTACAGTCAAGTCCACAGATAGAGAGGCACATGCTGCTGCATGAACTCTCAGAAGATATCAATTATGTCCGCAGCAAGGGCAAGGTGCTCAATGAACTCGCCGCTTGCGCAGCAGCAGGTTAGTCTTACCACATCTCAAGTCGTCATCTGAAGGTAAAACTATACTGATGCTCACATTAATAATGTGGGGCATGGCTAGAACATCGGACTATCAATCGGGAGAAACCGTGTTTGAAACCTCTTGCAGTTGCTTTCTAAGCTTCGGTAATTTTGTTCTCACTGCGTTTCTTCAGTTCATTGAGCTTAACTCAGCTCTATAAATGAATACCCAGCTACAGACAATGGTGAATATATGTGTACAGTTAGTCTTCATGCAGTAATTGCAGTAAGGCTAGATGATTCCCTGAATAATCAAAATGGTGTTGGAATGAACAGGTCTGCCAGGGGTGAAGTGTAAAGCACTCTGAGCAGTCCTAAGGAATAGGCAAAACAATGTAGGAGAACAACAAACTTACTCATGTTACCGCATATATTTGAATGCCAATTTTATTTCCCTTGGAAGTATTCAGCCACACTGCAAGTGAGGCATTGGAAGAGGATCCTCTTATACTCATTTTCAGTGTCTTCTGCTAAGTGTAGTCCAGCATGAACAAGAAAAAATTGCTGAAGATACACAACAAATAATAATATTAACAGTGAAATATTTCTAAACTACAATGTCTTTTACTGAATGAAAGAAACTCGTCATCACATATTGTTAGTAATAATGAGAGTATGAGTCTTACTGTTGTCAAATCAAATCAATTTATTGTAACTCATTACAATACAATACATACAATACAAATCAAATTAAGACAAATCATATATAATAACATAATGAGCACAACAAGGGAAGAACATTAAATAATGTTATACTCCCTTTGGTATATTTGAATGTAAATATAATTATATTGAAAACAAAAACAGCGTGCAGTTGTAGAATATATAATCGTGATTGAAAATTATATTATATATTAACATCATTGTGTAAAATAAATTGCTTAAGTATAGATTTGTAACTAATTATTGAGTAAGTCATAAATGTAAGTCTTGTGCTGAAATGATTCCAAATAATAGCACCCTTATTTCTTATAGCACGAAGTCTTATTTCTAAAGTAGCCTTGGGTATATGAATTTGTGCAGATTGTCTTGTGTTATAACTATGGACATCTTGATTAAGTGAAAATATATTTTCAAAGATTGTTGGTAAAAGACCCATCTTGTATTTATACATAAATATTTGTATTGAATATACATACAATTGTCTGAAAGTTAATATATTTAGTAATTTAAAGATAGGTTTTGTATGAGCTAATCTATTAGCTGAGACAAGCATTCTCATTACTTTCTTTTGAATCTTAATAATACTTGAACAATATGAGTCAAATGCACCTCCCCATACTTCAATACAATGTCAAGTGAGGGAATAAAAATGAGTAATACAAGGTGACCAAACATGATCTAGTTAATAATCTTCTGGCTTTGTTGAGAATGCCAACACCTTTAGAAATTTTACATTTAACTTTGTTAATGTGTTCAGCCCAGTTGAGTTTGCTATCAATGGTCACACCAAGAAATGTCGTAGAAGATACTAGTTTAATAGCATTATTATTAATTTTAAGTGTTGTTGGTTTTGTATGTTTTCTGTTAGGTGTTTTAAATATCATGTATTGCAGTGTTTCCCCTGGTATATAACAAGCGAGGCGGGCCGCCTCGCCGTTTTTCTATGCCGCCTCGCCCAAAATATGCAGAAATTGCCACCTCGTAGCTATTTCATACTCCCATTTTGTTTCGTTCTTTCACGGTATATTCAGCGTCGGCGAGCGGCGCGTAATGACACCACAAAGTCACTTATATTCCTGCAAAATCGCAGATTTGTAGCAACATCGTTTAGCCGTCATTGGACAACGTGAAAGATATCACTTGTCAGTTGTCCAATCACTGAATATTCCTGCGGGATCCCCGGTGTCTCCAATGGTGACACCTTGCGGAGTTTCGACATACTAGAAATCTAGACATTCATGTAAAATGGCGCCCAAATGGTAACTGTCTTGTGTTTTGGTTTATGACGGTGGTGGGAGTGAAAACCGTGCAGGCTGATGGCACTACGTCACTTGTCGACACTTGTGTCGAATGAATCCGGACTCTTTTGAAGCCCAAATAAAAACCGTGCATCCTAATCCTATTCACTAGTCAGCATTTGTATCGAATCCGGACCCTGTTGAAGCTCAAATAGCGACCCGGTTTGCGCTAGTCTGTGCCGCTGCGGCCGTGTGTTACTGCACAGATATATATAGCAGCGTATGTCGATACAAACCATGTTCTATGCGGTTTTGTTTTAACAAAATAAGGAATGTGATTCGTAAGAAATCTTTGTGCTAAATATATAATACATATTCCGACAAAGTTGTGCAAACAAACTTTCGGGAAAGGTGATTTGAGTGAAATACTTACGAATATAAACCACCGAAGTTCACATCTCATAAAAAATGCCTACTACCCAAAACCGTGTATACTAACGGGTTATCAGTAACTTTGGTTAGACAATGATATGTTTGCACAGTAATTGGATGTACTAAACAAATTATACTGTTTTGTAAAAAGGACACAATTTGAGAAACAGTCTTGCGATTAATAGAAACATACTTTTGTGGCATTCCAGAAATGACTGTTTCAATTAATTGTATAGCATTCTAGCAAACAAATAAAATATGATCTTTTGAACATAAACCACCAATTTACCATAATATTATGATATTAAAATAATTTAAAGGTGATGATGAAAGAGTCTTCAGATGATACCACTGGATGCTTCCCAGAGAAGTCGAGATGGTGTTCGACTGAACAGGTCTGCCAGGGAGTAAAGTGTAAAGCGCTTTGAGCAGTCCTGCGCTATATAAGAACTTACCGTGTACTTTTTGATTGACTCTGTCAGCGAGGTAACAAGGCCTAGGACTAGTGCAAGAAAACATAACCCTAACCAAGTACCAGTGGTCAAGTGGAAACCACACTTCTACTGAGGAGCAGTGGTAAAATGGAAACCACACCTCAACATGATGAAACAATCATGATTACTGACTTTTATCAATCATGATTACTACATTTACAAGTAGTGTCTTGTTGTTTTATATCTTCCCCTCTATATCCAAGAGTAAAGGTTAAAACATACCTCAGAATGCACCATTTTAAAGCTAGTTTTAAAAAATCTCCGGGGGAGCATGCCCCGGACACCCCAACCAACGCTTCGCGCCTCTGGCGCTCGCGTACCCCATCCCTACCACCTCGCCCATCATTTCACCCAGGGGAAACACTGTATTGGGTCTTATTAATGTTTAAAGATAGTTTGTTGGCATTTAGCCAAATTATAATTTTTTTTAATTCAACATTCATTTTGTTAGTTATATCATCCAAATGATCACCATTTATAAACAGACTAGTGCTATCAGCAAATAATATGGAAAAAAGAATATCTGAGACACTAGCAATATCATTGATATATAATAGAAAAAGCAGTGGCCCCAGGATGGAACCTTGCGGTACACCACAAGTAATAGCTAGTGTCATTGTAGTATACATATTGACTTCTATTAAATAAATAACTTTTAATCCAATCATTGGCTAAGCCACGGATACCATAACATTGGAGTTTCTGACAGAGTATGTCATGGTCAACTGTATCGAATGCTTTAGATAAATCTAAGAACACTCCTAGGACAAATTGTTTGTTTTGTAAGACTTCTGATATTTTGTCTACAATGGTTATAAGTGCCATGTTAGTAGAGTGATTTTTTTCGAAAACCAAACTGATATTTATACAAAATATTATGCTTATTAATAAAATTTGACAATCTGTTATACATTAATCTTTCCAATATTTAAAAAAAAGTAGGTAATATTGAAATTGGCCGGTAGTTAATGAATAAGTTTTTTTCTTTGGTTTTATAAATAGGTATTACCTTTGCTATTTTTAGTTCATCTGGGAATATTCCAGTATTTATAGATAAGTTATATAAGTATGTCAATGGTTTAATAAAACTATTATATGTTTGTTTTATTACTTTAGAGGAAATGTCATCCCATCCAGGAGACGATGCTTTGAGAGAGTTTAGTATTACTGATACCTCATTTTCAGTTATTGGTTCAAGATATATTGTTTTCATATTACTGTTTTTTATGTATGACATAGGATCTGTTTGATTCTGTGGTATGTTTTTTGCTAGGTTAGAACCAACATTTATATAGAAATTATTAAAACTTTCACCTACATGTTTTTTATCTGATGTTTCAACTTTGTTAATAATGAATTTTGTCTGTGTTATGGTTTCATGTTTCATTTCTTTTAATAGGGACTGAGACTTTTTAAGGTTATGGTTATTTTCTTCAAAGAGAGTTGCATAATGTTCACGTTCAAATTTCCGTAGTAAGCCATTCAATTTACTTTTGTAAACTTTATATTTAGTTTCATTATATATTTTGTCTTATATATTTAATATATAGTTTATTCTTCTCTTTTATTGAGTTTTTTAAACCAGTAGTTAGCTATGGTTTCTTATTCTTGTAATTAAGTTTGACTGTTTTTAATGGAAAGCAATCATATTCTCGAAGTAGTAGTTTATAAAATATTGAGTAGGCTGTTTGACAATTATTTATGGATGTTATAATTTCCCAATCAATGTTCTGCGTGTTATAAAATTTATCCATGTTTGCCCTCGAAAAGTTTCTGTTTGTTATATATTTAGAATAATTGGTTAATTTACAATTATTATCAATGAGAAATACTGGGAAGTGGTCAGATACGTCTGTGTAGATAATGCCTTGGAACATGTTTTTATGGTTATTTGTGAAAATGTTATCAGTCAATGTTGCTGTTTGATTAGTTACTTGTGTTGGTTTATTTATTAATGGAATATAAGAATGCAAAAACATCAGGTTTAAAAAATTGCATGTTGGTACATGTTCTTCATAATTAAAAAGATTGATATTGAAGTCTCCCATGATATAACATAATTTGTCTTCATTGTTGAGAATGTCTAGTATATTAGACACTTCATCAATAAAGGTATTTATATCATTGTTCGGTGGTCTGTATATGACACCAACTACAATATCTTTACCATATGCAGTACTATCTTTATGAATCTCTATGAACTGACATTCTATGAATTCATTTAATTTAGTAATGTCTAATCTAGTGTGGTATGCAATATTATCTTTAACATACAATGCGACACCACCACCTGTTTTAGTATGCCTATAAATATGTTCTGCTTTGTATCCTGGTAATGCACAACAGTTGACATTGTAGTCTCGACACCATGTTTCACTAACACCAATAACAGAAAACTTATGATCTAGCACCTGGAGATATTGGTCTAATTCATGTAGATGCTTGCCAATACTTCGAATATTAGTGTGCAGTAAGGAAAACATGTTGTTCATTGATGACAATTGAGAACATTTCTTAATAAAAGTGTCTTCAACCAAATAGTCACAGTTATTTAGTACAGTTGCATACACATTATTAAAATATTGTAGATCTGGATCATTATTATACATAGGCAAATTATGACTATTATTATTTAAATCAAAAGGATTAAGTAACTTATTTTGTAACTCGCAAAACGATATACTAGTAAGATCAAACCAGTCATTAGCGATGGCATTGAGAAAATCATAGTCATTTTCAAAGTGATTAAATGGCAGAATAGAAGACATGATTTTGTGCAATGCCAGTTATTAACCAGCTTTACATCATTAGTTTGCAAATAAGGTACACATTTAGCATGATAAATACAAGAACATGTAATACTATTTAAGGAAGTATTCTTGTTAGCATACATCTTACAGATATAACAATGTATAGGCATCATTTAACTATGCTTGAAGAAACATAAACATAGAATCTATGTAAGCACTGTGAAAAGAAACAAATTTGTGACTATTTCAGCGATAGAAGTCGACGTCTACAATGTCTACCTTGTGGATGAGGCAACCCAGGTAAGAGGTATCAGAAATATAGTAAAACATTGCATACAATGGACACTGGTCATAAATATAATCAAGAATATATTGAACATGTGTCCATTACAGTCAAATGTCCATTATGGGCAGGTGTCCAGCTTACTCTTGTAATGAGTACACTTTACTTGTGTATTTGTTGACATTTATTTTAAACACATGACATTTGAAACTATCACATGTTACTGCCTGTATCTAATTATAATTACGCTAGTGTATGTATGTCACGTTTTTGTCCTAGATGCTCTGCATCTCGGGTGTCAAACTGTCATGGGTTCATCTACAACCCCAGGAAGAATCCATAACCCTCCCCATCTCATCAGATCAGTGCACAGTTTATGTATCTTGCAACAATTACGTAAAACATACATATCATTGGAAATAACTGTTTAAGGTTAGGTAATCTTCGTCATATGTCCAGTACAAATACTTTGTGAAACTGTTTCCTCTGTGTGTGTGTGTGTGTGAGCATGCGTGAATGTATGCGTTCCTGCTTGCGTGCACGTGTGTATGTGTAGCACCCTCTGGCACAAAATGTGTAACTTGTTTGTTTTTCTGACCCAGACATGTGGAAGACAATCAGCTGGAGCTGCTTAAAAATACCAGGTTATCCTTTCCAAAGGATGGATATTTTAGCTAGTAATTGTAACCAGAATTTATATTTGTTTTCTTGTCTTAGTGATCCTTTATAAACTCCATATCAACTGTTATACTAACTTCAATGTATTAAGTGTTGGTTATGTACCTGTTTTTGTTTTATAGGAGATTTCCCTCAGTGATGCAGATAGTGAAAAGTAAGTGTATAATCAATCTTGCATCTTGGTTTTATACTCTGAAATAAATTGACAGTAGGAAGTTTCTGCAATATCTTCCTAGAAAGTAATATATTAAATGTTCATTTGATCCATGTTCCAATATAGATATTGTGCTTGTCAGTTTAACCAGTATGCATTTATGCGTGAGTATTGCAATGCCTGCACTAGAAGCAATCTTTGGGTGACCAATAGACAAACTTATCAGGTGGTAATGGGTGGTTTCATAAGTTTGCAAAGTCTAATAAAATGCAATGCATTTCGTTTTGGTTCAAACCACCACCCACCAATGTGTATTGTGGGACTCAGAGGGAAACAAAAGGCATCTTTTTGGACTTATGCATCTAAAAAAGTTAACAAACTAACCATTAAAAACTACAATCAATAATATTATGCAGCTTACAAGAATAACTTTGTTGAAGACACATTATTTAAATTACACGAACTGCGCCATTGTGATAGAAAACCTGACGTCAACAAAGCCTACTCTTCCAAATTCCCAAAATCGCAAGTTACCAAACTGACAATATCACTCTAGTTTCGGTTGCCACTTTTATTTTGGTGCTGTAAATACAAAAATGTTAAGTCCACATAGAGCACTGTCTGGCTTTATAACAGTTGGTACAAGTGTAACTCTGGATCGAATACGAGAAACCAACACATGAGCTGGCATATTCATATACATGTTGAGGAAACAGGGGCATTCGATACGTCACTACAGCATTAAGGTCTAAGAAGCTCCAGGCACTTATTGGTCAAGCACCGGGGTCAACCACTGGGAACTGTAAGATTTCACTAGGATCTCCCACTTTGAAAGTAAATTCTGAATAAACCACAGGCGTGATACTGTTAATTGTAATTGCAAATGGTTAGATTTTACTAACTCTTTTTGGTGCATAGGCCCACACAATTGCCATTTATTTCCCTTTAAGATTTTGAGCGATCCACAGTGGCTTCCAAAACCTCAGCCAGCACCCACTGAACTGACATGACATGGTTGCCAGTACATTACCTACAATGCCGCCCATGGTTCTGGTATCCTTGATGGCATCAAAGTGCATTAATATCTGGTCCACTTGATATGTGACTCCACTATATCAGTTTTTTTCTGCGCGATAAATGGCAGTGACCAACCCATTACCCCTCCATACGATTTATTTTTTGGGAGATTTTGAACTTTTGTAACCACACCTAAGTGTTTTGTGTTTGATGTGTTTGATCTAGTAACAAACTACCAAAACAAGTGTGGAAGCTGGGTGAGAGAACAGTGTTAGCTGCGCATGTTGCACGCAACAAAGAAGCCATGAGACTCACTTCAATCAGCGATATATCATCGGTAAGAATACATAAATCAGTTAAAATCGTCTTGTGATACAGAAGTAACACTGTAGTAACACTGTAGTAACACTGTAGTAACAAGTGCAATTACATTTCTCTGTATAAGAACTATTTTATGTTCTCATAAGGTAAATAGATTTGTTTAAATTAGCATTTTCTTTCTCCTGATGCATTTAACCATCATATATAACAAACAATGACCTATTCCTCTCACCCCCTATATATAGACATACATTGCACTCATTTGGTTATAGGCACTATACAAAAAATTATAGAAGATACAGCAGTCACAATTATTTTCATACATCATTTGTTGTACATGTTGATGATTCATAGTACCACGTCTTTGTGAAATGGTTATATTTAGAAATGTTACTATGAAGCGTCAACATATATACAACGAATGCTGCATGAAGAGAATTGTGAATGTTATATTAACTTTCTACTGGACCTTGACAACAAGCCTACACGTCTTCATTTGAAGATTTGTGCATTCTGATTAACACTGCTGGTTGTGAGAGTTATATGATTGTTTTGTTTTTGAGCCTTCTCGGTTGCTGCACCAACTCTGTGGAACTTACTCCCTGTCAGCATTAACTCAATAAGAAATATAGTTTCATTTTGTCGTCATCTAAAAAACTATCTTTTTAATACTGTATATCCCCATTAGCTTCTTAGCAATTCCGTCCATTTGTTGATGACTTTCGCTCTGAACATGACAATGAGAACACTTAATCCTTTTGTTTTATTGTGTCACTGAGCTAGGATTTTCCAAGGATATTGGTGCCAGAGAAGTCATTCCATTCCATTTTTTGGATTGCTTTCACAGGATGAGAGATTTCCAAGTGGTTTGGGCACAGAACCTACCATTGCAGTGCAGTACATACTCTGTCTGCCCATTCTGCAGTATACAGGCGAAACCATTGGTATGTGTTTAACTGGATATACATTAATTAATACCATATCTAGCCTTAAACTAAGTGATATTAATTTTTAGTCCTTTGGGCCAAAGGTCCAACGGACTTATGCCATCACCCTGCGTCCGTCGTCCACTGTTAGCTGCTATATATCTCAGAAACCGTTCAGCAACTTTTTCTCTAATTGTGCATAGACATATCGTAGGGTATTGCCACTATGCACATGAAATCTATTTTTTTTAATCATTCTACCCCCCAGGGCCCCCAAACCGGTAAATTTTCACATTTTGCCTATTTTTTCAAAAACTCTTCAGTAACTTTTTCACTGATTTTGCATTGACATTTCATGTGGTAGTGCCACTATACACAAGAAATCTGTATTTAATTGAATAATTCTAACGGCCTCCAGGGCCCCCCAAAATGCAAAATGTTCACATTTTGCCTATTTTCTTAAAATCTCTGCAGTAATCTGCAGTAACTTTTTTTCTAATTTGGTATTGACATTCCATGTGGTATTGCCACTATACACAAGAAATCTGTATTTGCTTCAATTTTCTTAAACAACCTTTAACTGTGCTACATGCAAGATTGCAGCTCACCAACTCTCCTACAAGATTTCTACAACCACTGGAAATCGGCCTAAATAGCAGTGTGTCAGGATAAAATTCAACAGTATGTTTAAAGGGATTCTTTGAGAATTGTAACCTCTGTAATGTACGAAATTATTTGGTAATCCTGTTAATATGATTATTTCATGTATTTCCATGCCTTTATTTCATTAGAATTATGTGTTTTTTTAATCACTAATGACCCTGACAATATATTGAAAAAATAACTCCATGTACGTGGAGTTTCTATTTTGGGCCCACCTTCACGATCTGTATAAGGCATGCTCATGAATATTCTGGACTGTCCGTCAGACTTCGATTAGCTACGTCGAGTTAATAGATGCAAGAAATACGTCATCAACACGTGTGTATATGAATTAGCCACCGCCATGCGAATGAGTCGTGACCGATAAAATTATCAAAATGAAACGTGGGCCAGCTGCTGTTTATGTCACAGATTCAGCAAAAAAAGAAGGAAATATATGGAATAAACGGAGAATGAACATAGCGACAATTCATGATAGATGGATTGATTTAAAAGAAAAAACACCACCTCTCAATGCACGAAGCCGCCCGTAGCGACACTGATGATGTCATATTGAATGATTGGCATTGTTTTTGTTGGAATATAAAAACTATGGTACTATCATGTTCATTTTTCACTAGGTACATCTGGGTATACATTTTGAAGTTTAGTTTCAATGAAACGTTTTGATAACAGAAACTTACTGAAGCTGAGAAACAATCAATAATGAAACCATTATTTGCACCATAAATCAAGCTGCTATTTCCATAAGCAGTATAAATACATTATACATCACTGACTAATTTACGGCCTTAAAATAGGATTGGTTGTTATGTACTTTCCTATCTACATAAGGTTTATTTTTAGTTTGTTTAATTTGTTTTTAGCGAGTACTATTATTATCAAATGTGCTATTTACAGCAGCGCAACTTGATCTGATCTATTATTAGATTTAAAAAAATATATTCATGGATAAAAACTTATGTATTACTAGAGTACAGATCTGCTGGTGTCCAAAATTCGTGCATCGCAAAATTCTGTGGCAACATGGTATTGTGTACTTTTTAACAAACCTAAAATGTTTACATTGAATGATGACATGCCAGCCAGGTTTACTAACAATCGTAGCTGTAGCACTAAAAACAGTCTGTGAGCGTACGAATCTTACATTTTTATGTTTCGGTTCAAATAAGTGGGGAAACGGGGACTTTTTATAAACGGCTGACAAGAATTTGGAAAGACAAGACCCGTAGACACACATACAAAAAGGCAAAAAAATTACATCCACGACCACAACCAGGTTAATCCTCTTGCTATAGTTGCATATACTGATATTTTAGTGTGCATTTTTGTTTACTGCATGTCAAATACTGGACAATGCAGTTTTACTAACTAGACTTAAAGACCCTCTCCTAAGGTTATGTTAGTTACTGTAGACGTGTAGTAGAGACTCGACAAACTCAGTGACAATCCCAGCGGCAGCTGACACCGACTGAAGTTGTCCGGGTCGGCTGACGGTATTGGGAAGCAGAATAAATAAACAATACATACGCTTCCTACACTTATAAAAATAGCTGTCAATATACATACCGTATTCGTTCTAATTAGCGTACATGCCCTAATTAGCGTACACCCCCATTTTTGGCGATGTCGGGAATCCGTAATGCAAAGTCCTCTCCCCCAATATAAAATTACTGCGACATTTCATGATCTTTTACATAACATTTGTTCACACATATCTGGAGACTTTGCAGCGTTCTTGTATACTATTGACCACACGTGAATATATAAATAGCTGGTAACACTAAGCAACCTACATTAATAGTACTAAACACGTAGTATATTCCAATGTTTGATCGAAAGGTGAATACTTTGCGTACGCCATTAGCACACCCAAACAGCGAGACGATGGTGCCACCTGGTGAATATACGGCTAGATATATAGTAAGGGACCGGTTAGTATTTATTCTCGTGCAATAGACAGTTTTGTTGTGACTGAGCGGAGCAACTGAGTGTTCGAAAAATACTGTTTTGGTTGAATAAAAAATATCTGGGATAATACATACAGAATACATTGATAAATGGTCGCAAAATTATTATGTTACGATAAGAATGCAAGGGTATAAATTCAACATTATCCCAGGCATATTTACGTTCAGGAATATTGCGTCTTAGCGCACTTTTGAGGCGTAAATAGCGCCCTGGTATGCATCAACATACGCTGCTATATCGCTCATTTTACGTGCGTGATGCGGTAATGCATGACCGCAGCGGCGCAGACTAGCACAAACATGGTCGTATTTTTGTAATATAAATATGCCTGGAATGATGTTGAATGATGGAACTAATGCGCTGAGGCATCAAAGTTAGGCAAAACTCAAGTTATAATGGTGAAATCGAGATGGGTCCGGATTTGACACAAGTGCCACGCTTGCTTGCCGGTGATCGATGCCGGATTCGTTTGCTGGCGTCGTCGTCCACTTGCTCGCCGGTGAGCGATGCCAGACTCGCCGTAGTGTGCTTGCTTGCTGCTCGAACGTTACTTATACAGTAATCGTTTGTACATCGGGTGGGATTAGCCTGGTGCAGTTAAGTCTGCTCTTGCATCAACCAAGTGACCAACTCAACCGACAACGACGTTATGTCTATTTAAACTTCGCTCATTTGGGTGTATGCTTAATAGGGATGATTTTTTGACATATTTCAGCGTCTCTAATATTTGCTAAGCGTACTGTACGCTTAATAGAATGAATACGGTATGTCTACAAATTGCTTATATACAATGTCATTGCTTTAATCAACTCACCTCGGAATCATCCATGTTAGCTGTGTGTGTGACGTCAACGGTATGTGTGTGGGTCAATACGCGTGCATGAATATTCCCCCAAGCGTGCATGAATATTCCCCCAAGGACCCCAACACTTGTAAAAATGTAACATTTGGCCTATTTTTTCAAAAACTGTTCAGCAACTTTTTTTCTAATTTTGCATAGATGTATCTTAGGGTGCTGCCACTATATACAAGAAATCTGTATTTGATTTAATCATTCTAAGGGCACTTAAGGGGCCACCAAAGTGCAAAAGGTTTACATTATCTAGTGATGTGGTTTTGAGAAGGGCCCTTGAGACCACCCCCAACAGTAGATGTTGTGTAATGTGCCACAAAGTCAAAGGCTGTGACTAATCTCTACAGCCTAGGCCATTGAGACCTTGACTAATCTTTAATTGGTCACAGCACCCAGGCAGAGTAAACACACTTGACCCCTGTTAGACTGAACAGTTGCCTAACACTTTTAAACTGTATCTTCAAAACTATTGATTTTCTATAATTGCAAGTTGTGTTTATTTTGATGCTCATTTAATTATTATAAAAGGTGTGACTGTGGTGTCTATTGATTAAAGATGTATTGTCTGTAGAAACCTGTAGGTGACAAACATAGAAAATTAATATTCTGGACAGCTATAGAGTGAAATATCCTACACTTTATTTATATCAAATGCATTCTACTGTTCTGTTTACGCTTGCCATGCCTTGTGTAGACATGGTACAGTGTAAATCAATTGTATCAATATAGACTAATAATTACACATTCACAATATAGTTGACACCTGAAACAACCAAATGTCAACCATTAGAAGAGTTGACATAGTTCCGCTATACACTATATATGTAAATTTAACCAGCTGCCATGTCAAGTCCATTATAATTGTGACTAACAGTGTTCAAAATTATTCAGGTAAATAGCAAATAACAAAGGACACAAGTTTTCTCCTTGCCATACCTCTACACATGAGAAGAAGGCTGACACAGCCTGGCCCTCATTTATACATGATTTAGCATTTTTTTACATATTGTATACAACTTTCAACACAATACCATTAATACCGCATGAAATTATCTTAGACCACAGGGAGGACCGGTCTACTAAATCAAATGCTTTCTTATAATCGATGAAGATACAATAAAGCCTTTTGAGTCGAGACAAATACAATTCAACCAATATCCCTATCTGAACACTGCCTGTTCTTCACCTATTACATTCGCTTTGTTTAGGTATGTGGTCAGTCTGGTGTTCTGAACAATCACTAAGGATTAATGAACAATTGTGCAGAATGTCACCCACTTGGCAGGTTTAATTGATCTATTCAGCAATGAGGACACTGCTTAGGCTTCACTCTGGACACTGTCACTCACAGTGTTGTGTATTGTCTTAGTTGGTGCATTGAGCTAATCTACTTGACCATGAATCAGTGGTGGCTCTGGTTGTGTATTACACCCAGCTGTGGAGCTAAGATTCTCTGCCTGCTATTGTTTGATGGAAGCTGTGACTAATCTGTAATTGGTCACTGGCAGTAGCTTGTGTCAACAGACAGCATTACGCCACTAGACTCCTGTTAAACTGGACAGTTGCCTGTAGGTTTTAAACTGTGTCAAACAGTGAGTCTACCTTTTTCTATCAGATAATCTGTCCTCTTAATTTTACACATGAAGACATAATCTGGCATAACTTGATAAGTCTTTGTAGCAGCACATTTGTACTTCCATATTACATACTGTGTGCCACATTTGATGTGGCACACAGTATCAATCCATTTGCATATATAATGTAAAACTTCAACAGCCGTTTTCTTCATTTTCATTTTTTGACCCCTACCATGTTCAATGCTCCATAACTTTGCCAATTTTTGTAACAGTCATATTTTTTGAAACTGTGTAAAGCACCCTACCAAACCTTTACAAGGATGTAAGAAAACAATGTTACAATTTTTTCCGACTTATCACTCATTTGGTCAGCCGGGGTCACATATAGACGTATTAGTCCAAAGGACTTCAGGGCCACTTGGCCCATTTTTGTATTTCTTTGAAACTTTGTATACATCTAAACTTAATGCTCTTGTCAAGTAATGTGCCAAATACGAAGTTTGTTGATTACAAACTCATATCACTAACCTCACTCAAACATGGTCATTTGCATATCACAAAACAATCATCCTGTCAGATGTTGATGATGTCATGTCAGTAAGTGCCGCTAAGCATGCATAGGCTTTTAGTATGGTATGCGGCTGTGCGGCCTGTTGTTTCAAGCTGTACACAAAATAGCAATCACGAATCACGGAATTTAATATTTATTGATATCACCATAAAGATAATAATCTTATCTACAAATTTGTCACTAGATGTGTACAGGTATTGTGTTCACTTTTTGAGTTTTTGCCGTTTGAACTTGGCGAATGTTCAACCTTCCATTATATCTGTGGTCGTGTATATATTGCAGGATTAAGCATTCAAGTGATCAACTATTAGTAAAATCAGACCTACCGTAAATTCTGTATTTGTAGCCGCATCCCTAATTAAAGCCGCACCCCGACTTTTGACCTAACCCCTGATTTTCCTCCGCGCAGTTTGTCACAGGCAAAAACCTTATTTAAAGCCGCACCTGGACTTTGAGCCATGACCATTTAACCCTGCGTGTGACATACTTCGGTAGCGCACACAAGTAGAAAAAATTAAGAGGTTCCACAAAGAAAGTCATAACTTTGTTATTAATTATCATAAATGAATGAATAAGGTATAATTTTATTGGTAAAAGACTTTAATGTAATGCATTGATAATAACTACATCACATTTTATATTAACGTAAGAATAATACTATATGTGAATGTTGTCAAAATGGAAAACAAAAATAAACAAATTTCACCATGCTACCAGAAAATAACTGGGTGGCTGAATGTCCATACACCCAGTGAACGAAATGTAGCCATGCATTTAAGCTATACGGTAAAGCTAGAATTATTAAAATATTTTGAGAAGTTTTATTTTTATGCCATTTTATGTAGAGTCATGTATAAAGTCGATGTTATAAATGCATTGAAAAGACTAGAGCTGGTTTAGTGCAGTAGGACCAGCTGTGTTGACTTCAAAGGTGTTTGATTGACAGCTAGTAATTACAATGTAATAATTGTCTTCGCTGCGCCGCAGTGAGAACGGATGTGATCTTGTGGTTTGGTCTACTTCTTCCAGTTCCAGACAGTTGACCCAAGCATGTGGCATTATAATAACACTGTATCTTACCAGGGGAAGTGCAATTTACTCCAGTGCTAAGCGGCACTTGTAATGGTGTTGTGTTGACAATCAGGTGAAGCCTGGCTTCAGCAAAGCTAAGGTGTGAACGTTGTGCTTGGAACTTGGCTTAAAACATCAACACTTGATACCAAGAGCAAGCATTTAACAAAGCAGACAGTTGTTACAGTTGATGTCTGCTAGTGTGGACAGTTGTTAAGAACGGCGGATGCCATCATATTCAAAAACGTTTGTGCGCGGCCACGATCCGTGCTGCCGACGGCCCAGACACGGATACGCGGGATGACGCTGCCATGCCGTTCCAGGCAGCGTTCTTTGATAGCAACAATGAAAGTGACTTTGGAGGATTTTAGTTGTGAAATGGATGATGCCATCTTATTTGAAGATGTTTGCCCAGTGCACACGGCACGGATACATGGAATGACACCGCCGTTTCGGCATGGCATTCTTCAACGGTGACGATGAAAGTGATTTCGCTGACGATGGATTTTAAAATTTAATGTTTTCACATGTCTTGATCTTTCTTTCTGAACACTTTATGGACACGGGTTTGTGCGTGTTATGTAATTATTTTTGCACCAGTGGCAGTTGTAATACAATGTTTTATTGATACATCCGACTTCGTTTTTTCGGTAGGTTTTTCACTTAGTTATTATCAACGTTACTACTGACAACCCAGTGAGCCAATGTGTGAGATGCAGACAGTGATTTTGAGGGGTTTTAAACCTGATCAAGCTGGACCTATGTGATCATAGTGATGAACTGGAATCGACATGTTAGCTCAGCCTCTGGTGATGTATGATCGCGTTGCATCACTGCATGCTTTTTAATGTTTTATTGATTTGATACAGCCGACTTCGTTTTTCTTTGATATTTACATCGTCATTGCCATACCGTTCTATTCGCTAGTACCAACAACCCAGCCAGCGACCTAATATTCATTTTTTCGGCAAAATACTGTATTTAAAGCCGCACCCCAACTTTGACATTTCCTTCCCGATTTCAGTGACACAATATTGCAATTGAAGCCGCGGCTATAAATACAGAATTTACAGTAGTCAATATTCCACACAAACAGTTGTCACAAATGGGCTGTGCTCTTTAGTCTTGTGTACAAGCGAGTATACATAACACTGAACAACTTTGTGTCAACCAAATAATTGGGCAATAAATTACACATCAGTCCTTTGCAAAACAGTTTTACGTATACTACAATGTTTGCATTTACTCTACATAAATCGCATCATATTGCATATACTTTGGTTTATTGTAGCAGTATCTCCTCCAAGGTGCTGAGGTCCACTCGCCTCTTTCTGTCTTCATTTACAGCCTTGCACCACTCGCCTCGGATCTACCAATTGACGATAGATTTAAGAAAACTCAACTATTTTTATTTAGAGTCATTTATTTAAATGTGATTAGATATGCTATGCTTTTCTAGAGGGCCTTTCCCCTACATGAGATAATTGAGTGGTGATCATATCTCCAGATGATCATGATGTCGCTGAAATGGTGATCATTGATGCCCTTGGCTTCAGGGATGGGTCTTACCTAGTTGTTTAATGCTCTTCCGTGTTGCTCTTCTACCTAATTCTCTTGTACTACTGTTGTGTGTGCATGACGATGTTTTCCTCCATGTTATACTGCTACTTGCAATGATTCACAACAGCACTCCTACTTTCAGGTGTTGTTGAGCTCCTACGGTATACGGGGAAGAAACCGTTCACAAAGGAAGATGAAGAGGTACTTGTGTTTGCAAAAAAAATATTAGCAGATATCTGAATACAGAAATAAATTATGCCAAATATATCAATCTTTCTATGCTTAGCTGGTAGAATGTAGCGACATAATTTGACTCTTGCGTAATGCGTTTGATAAATTGTTTTGGCCTTCTCAACAAGCATGTAGTTCTGCACTATTCCATTTGATTGAATCCGTCTTTGCTTTCACATGGAACAATCAATGCTTTAAAAGTAACACTGACTGCATCCTGATAATTCAGGTTAACCAATAGGCTTATTCAACCACCACAAGACTAGATAGTTTTCCAGAATAATATCCAAGAGGTCAGCTAAAGTATTGTCTAGGAAGTGTTTTATTTGTATGTATGTATACTGCATGTAAAATCTGTAAAAATATAAACTCATCAGAAACTATAGCTACATTTTTTCAAAATACACAAGACATTTATTTGAAATTGCATTCCCACCCAAAATCTGTAACTGTCTCTTAATTGGCTCTAATGGGGACTCTTGTGTGTCCCTCTTCGTAATTTTGTCTGATGGTTCTTGTTTGCTATGCCTCTCAGTACAGGTTCCTCGGGATATTGGGCACTACAGAAGTTTATTATTATTATTACTATTATTACTCTTATACAAAGTATTCCTGCTGTCTCTGTAATAGGATACCTGGTAAATTATGCATCACAGAATATTCACTCTCACAGAGAACAATAACTGAAAGCCATAAAGTATCTACTGATAGTGTAAACATTAGCAATGCAAATATGCTTAAAAACAAAATTGGCAAATGTTACATAGATTAAAAATTGTTGGACTCTCAGTAAGGTAGTATTTTTTCATTGTCCATTTCCTACCTCATGGTTTTGTTATGGATGGCTGTGTTGTAAAGTATTCTTAAATATGTGTTGGAAAGTAAAAAGTAGTCTATTCATGGGTAGGACAATTTATTCCAGCCAAAATACATTTTTCCAAAGTTACAAGTTATTTTTAAAAACAATACTTATTTTTTCATGTATTCTATCAGTTGTGTAATAGAATATTGTGAACATGGTTTTCAAGATTTATAAAGATATCTTTGTTCGGTAAGATGTTACTTAGATAAAAGTTCAATGTTTTCTATTTTTAGTCCTTTGGCCGAAGGTCCAAGGGACTATTGCCATCACTCTCCGTCCGCCGTCCTCCGTCCGCCGTCCGCCGTTAGCTGACGTATCTCAGAAACTGTTCAGCAACTTTTTCTCTAATTTTGCATAGACATATCTTGGGACACTGCCACTATGCACAAGAAATCTGTATTTGATCGAATCATTTTAAGGGCTCCCTAGGGCCTCCAAGGACCCCAAAACTGGTAAAAATGTAACATTTGGCCTATTTTTTCAAAAACTGTTCAGCAACTTTTTTTCTAATTTTGCATAGATGTATCTTAGGGTGCTGCCACTATATACAAGAAATCTGTATTTGATTGAATCATTCTAAGGGGCCCCCAAAGTGCAAAAGGTTTACATTATCTAGTGATGTGGTTTTGAGAAGGGCCCTTGAGATCACCCCCAACAGTAGATTTTGTGTAATGTGCCACAAAGTCAGCAGTGTGACTAATCTCTACAGCCCAGTCCATTGAGACCTTGACTAATCTTTAATTGGTCACAGCACCCAGGCAGAGCAGACACACTTGACCCCTGTTAGACTGAACAGTTGCCTAACACTTTTAAACTGTATCTTCAAAACTATTGATTTTCTATAATTGCAAGTTGTGTTTATTTTGATGTTCATTTAATTATTATAAAAGGTGTGACTGTGGTGTCTATTGATTAAAGATGTATTGTCTGTAGAAACCTGTAGGTGACAAACATAGAAAATTAATATTCTGTCACCTGTAGGTGACAAACATAGAAAATTTATATTCTGGACAACTATAGAGTGAAATATCCTACACTTTATTTATATCAAATGCATTCTACTGTTCTGTTTACGCTTGCCATGCCTTGTGTAGACATGGTACTGTGTAAATCAATTGTATCAATATAGACTAATAATTATAGATTCACAATATAGTTGACACCTGAAACAACCAAATGTCAACCATTAGAAGAGTTGACATAGTTCCGCTATACACTATATATGTAAATTTAACCAGCTGCCATGTCAAGTCCGTTATAATTGTGACTAACAGTGTTCAAAATTATTCAGGTAAATAGCAAATAACAAAGGACACAAGTTTTCTCCTTGCCATACCTCTACATCACATGAGAAGAAGGCTGACACAGCCTGGCCCTGATTTATACATGATTTAGCATTTTTGTACATGTTGTATACAACTTTCAACACAATACCATTAATACCGCATGAAATTATCTTAGACCACAGGGAGGACCGGTCTACTAAATCAAATGCTTTCTTATAATCGATGAAGACACAATAAAGCCTTTTGAGTCCAGACGAATACAATTCAACCAATACCCCTATCTGAACACTGCCTGTTCTTCACCTATTACATTCGCTTTGTTTAGGTATGTGGTCAGTCTGGTGTTCTGAACAATCACTAAGGATTAATGAACACTTGTGCAGAATGTCACCCACTTGGCAGGTTTAATTGATCTATTCAGCAATGAGGACACTGCTTAGGCCTCACTCTGGACACTGTCACTCACAGTGTTGTGTATTGTCTTAGTTGGTGCATTGAGCTAATCTACTTGACCATGAATCAGTGGTGGTTCTGGTTGTGTATTACCCCCAGCTGTGGAGCTAAGATTCTCTGCCTGCTATTGTTTGATGGAAGCTGTGACTAATCTGTAATTGGTCACTGGCAGTAGCTTGTGTCAACAGACAGCATTAAGCCACTAGACCCCTGTTAAACTGGACAGTTGCCTGTAGGTTTTAAACTGTGTCAAACAGTGAGTCTACCTTTTGCTCTCAGATAATCTGTCCTCTTAGTTTTACACATGAAGACATAATCTGGCATAACTTAATAAGTCTTTGTAGCAGCACATTTGTACTTCCAGTGTATCATTGCAACATAATATACATATTACATACTGTGTGCCACATTTGAATGTTGTGCATGTAATATTTCCATGCAATCCATTTGCATATATAAAGTAAAACTTCAACAGCCGTTTTCTTCATTTTCACTTTTTTATCCCTACCATGTTCAATGCTCCATAACTTTGCCAATTTTTGTAGCAGTCATATTTTTTGAAACCGTATAAAGCACCCTACCAAACCTTTACGAGGATATAAGAAAACAATGTTACAATTTTTCCGACTTATCACTCATTTGGTCAGCCGGGGTCACATATAGACGTATTAGTCCAAAGGACTTCAGGGCCACTTGGCCCATTTTTATTACTCAGAATTTGGGTATTAAAAATTGCAAAAAATTACTGGTAATTCTATCTAGTTTAAATTAATGCATCTCCATTCATCCCAATAAGGTTACCATTGATATGTGCCACCACATCTAAATATAATCGAGCTAACATATATGTGTGCGGTGCTTTATTAAACTCTTCTTCCTAGACAGTTTGCATCTCGGATACCTAACTTTCATCAATTATTATTAAAATATTAATATACAACCTTTTGGAAAAAACAAACACCTTTACTTTTTTTCGAAATTCACTATTGGTTAAGTGTTGTAACTTCTTACAGATTTTACGTTTCATACCTTACATTAGACAGATGTAAATCAATTGTTGATAATGCTGTGCATATTTTCTGTGATTGTTGCGAGGAGTACCGATCAGTTGGGGATGTTTATGTAATGTGTTAACACAAACAACTTTTTTCAAATTTATGTCATAACAAACATCATTTATGAACACTGGTGAAATCATCTGCATCTCTGTGTAGGTAGAGCCATCCAGAAGATGGGCAGTTTTGCTAGTATAAGCAGTGAATTGTCAGTGTTTATCGGGGAGCAGTGGTCTAGTATGGGTTGTGTTTGATTGCACATGCCACCGTTTTGAAGCTTGTACAGTTTCATTCACCCCACTTGCCTGTGTCATTTGAAAGCGATTATAAAAACCATTGGTCCCTTCTACCTGGTGCCTGTGCTAAGAGAAGTAAAGAATCCCATGCAGGGAAATGGAAAACATGTTGTGGACTCACTATCTCTAGAGAAAGAAAAGTCTGAACAAACACTATGTTAGCACTAGACAGGGCTGTCTGGAGTTACCTGGTAAATGTCATGAGTAAAATAATATCTAAAAAGTCTTTCATGTGTGTTTCTTTTCACTTTTTTACTCAATATATTGTCAGTGGTAGATTTCAATGTCACCTTCTGGTGCAGTAAAGCACCCTGGTTCACAGTTGGCATGGTTATAATCTGGTTGAGGAAAGGGTGATTTGGGCAATTGTTATGACAGAAGTTGCATGTTTGGGAGTGCTTTAAGTGCACATTGTCTGTGTGCACTGCATGCAAACAAGCATTACTTCATTTCTTGTCAACACATCCAAAGATTAATTTACCTGTGTAGACTTTTTGTCCTTCGTAACAACATGGCCTTATTAGTATGGCTGATGTCTAGATTGGACGAAGTCATCGTATCACACGCAGAAGCTTGCGGTTCCTCTTGTTTGTTTTGATTGCTGCCACTGTTTTTCATAGTGTCAGCTCCTCGTGCAATGTCGAATTTTAATTAACTGCCATATACAGTATATGTTAAAAACTACTCATCATATATTGATAAGCAAAGTGCATGATGGTAACCATGGTGATCAGATAGTCTTAGAAAAAGCTTACAGTGGTGGTTTTGTGGTACTCGCCAAAGAAAATTAAATGCATATATTTCCATTTATAAATAAACCGAGATGGGTGGAACCACAAACTTCTGCTTGTATCCAATGATGATGTCATCTGACTGATGTCAGTTGTTCTGATGAAACCATTGTATTAAAAAGGATGTATATGTATACAGGTAAAATAACCTTTGAAGATGAAATGTACTCAATAAAACATACTATATTGCAAAGTGTTCAGTAATCTAAACTCCATTTCAACTGAATGAATCATTGCTGAAATGCGTCCCTTCGTAGGTGTCAAGGAGTATATTGTTATGTGGTGCCATGGTGTTGCAAAACAACAAGGTAATTAAAGCACCCAATGTATATCGCTAGCATTGATTCTTTCCTAATGACTAACCTCACTGCACGTGTGCTAGGTGTGTTGGTTTTGTAGATACTGGCATTTTTACAGTGTAGTTCCTATATAATTCATAATTCCATGTTTTCTATGTAGGATGTGTATGTACATATTTGTAGTGCAGAGATTTTCGCTTTTTAATCTTCAACACATTTCCCAGAAGTGGTGTAATTGGAATTACTGAAAGAACTTTAAAAATGTTGAACCGAGAGACATCGGTTACGTCATCAGTGTTCTATAGTGGTGCGTCATACACATTTTACATTATATGTATTTTTGAGAATTAATATGCATATTTATATACTTTTTTTGTTATGCCTTCGATCTTACTTCCAGAGCCATGCATCCCACCATGTAACACATTCTTAATTTATTTTAACAAGTCAATTGTTTTAATTATCTGCATATATCAAATCACCAGTGAAACACTTTGCATGCAGGTCTACAAGAATCATAACTGGTCTTTTAGTTAATGAACAATCATTTAACTTCAAAACTTCTCTACTTTGTCGATGTGATGATGACACTGTTGTGCTTGTGAAACCTAAGGATTATATTTTGTTCTATAAAAACTGAAAATGTATTTACGTTAATTTGCATTACCACTCTAAGTCCTCAGCATTCTCTCGCTCTGTTGATGAATTTTGGCATCCTTTTTCACGATGTTCTTAATGATTCTGGCTTGTTAGATTTTTGTGCTTAGGTTCCCAAAGTGCTATAGAAATGGTATTATTACTGGGACAAATTATAGTTATATGTTGTCTGTTGTCTTTTCCCACCTACAAAATTAGTAATTTTTTATGATGATAATAATAATAATAAATGCCTTTATTCCAGACAGCTACTCGTTATACAAGGTATACAGTGATTCATGTGAAAGAGGTACAACATGATAAATAGTAAGAATTAGTCACTGCACATGTAGCAATGTATGGCAATGCTTAGAAATAAAGCATGCTTCCTGCAGTCTTTAAACTGTTTCACGCAATCTCATTGGCTGAAGCATTTAGATATTAATTTGAGATATTACCAAAAATCATAATATATCTAATCCTTTTTCAATTCAACATATTTTAATTATTAATCATGTCACTAAACAATTTATGATATGTTTTAATGCTTAGAGATATTTTACATTGCCTTAACGATATCTTTAATTAGCTAGAGATTATTGGAAATAATGATAGCATTTATTATACATTTAGCATCATGTTTGTAACTGCCCTTAGTTAAAATCCAATCAGTTATAAAGAAGTTATTTAACAGATTATTATAGTTAGTTTCTGTTTTATAAATAGCTAGCCAAGTACACAAATCACATAATTTTTTTCTCACAGTGAAATTAAAATTTATTCAAAAGATGCCAGCATGTATTACCCATATCAATTACTATACGTTTCCCGTTATTTATCATGTTAGTACGCAGACTGCCTATAAAACTACAGGCACACATTTGAAGGAATCATACATTGACATTAAACCATGACTGCCTGTTCCTAAATTTTCATATACTAGGTAAAGCTCTTAACACTAGAATAAATATGTTGACAGTATGTATACACCTGTAGTGCCCGCCAAATTGTCTTTCATAAACCCAAAATTGTGTTCGCATGTTTTAATATTTTGACTACAAAGTGTTCACGTTGTAAACAAAAAATTCCTATTATAAACACGCTCTATTGGCAATTAAACCTGTGGAGGCTGGTTGGGCCTTTGATGTTTGGCGCATTCATGTGCTTCTCGCATTCAACACAACTTATTCAACAAACATCCTGCTAATAATTACCAGTAACAGAAAACTGTAACTGTATTAATGATAAAGCTTGTATAAATAAGGGTCACATATTTATGGCATCAAGTTTTTTGTAGTGAAATGATGCATCCATTTGTGGTGCAGCATTGTTCCAGGACCAGCCAATTATAATTGCATGTGCATTTTGTATGACTGCTAACAACTGTTCTCTGACACTTCTAACAGCTCACCAACAGTCTAGTTGTATGGGGAGCAATGGCCGTCTACTATGTGCAGGTACCACTGTTATCCTACACTAGATTGCTACCACTTACCTCTGAGCTTCAACAGTCTCCACGTTCATCATTATTATGGGCTATCAGAAACTGATGTTACTCAATTCAGATATGGGGTCAATTCCAGAATTGGAATTGATTTTCAAGAGTAAATCGGAATAGACTCTGGAAATATTGGAATTGCTTGATGGAATTAATTTATAAGGTACCATTAATCATTATTTCCATGTACACAATTGCATATTTACAAACGTTATTTACATCTATTCCGGATGTTACCCTATAGCTGATATTAGCTGGTAATGGGTAATAGTTGGGTAGTTGTAAACAACACACAGATGGTGGCTACGCCGTTGTCGAAACAACTAGCTTACACTCACCATGGAGCAACAAACCACACTCGTCATCTGCAGATTTGGCCACTACTCAATCCTTTCAGGTAGGAGAAAGACCTAGGAAACAGTAAGTAAACATGTAAGTGAATAACTCTAAATAACTATCATTGTGTTTGTATAATACACTGCCAACTGGTAGATCAGAGCCTAGCATGCACTGAAGCGAATACTCAGAGGCAAGTGATACATAGATGAGAAACAAACAGTAGGCTGATGTTAAATGACTTCACAAACATCTACTAAGTGAAACAAAGCAGGCAATTACTTCCTTTTGTTGGGATGGCAGGTAAAGTGGGCTCCCATTAAAGTAAACAGAAGGGACATAATTACAGAACTCTAAGCAGACCAATTACAACAGTTCATTTAGAGTAGGAGTTGCAACATCTCTTGAATTGAAAGTGTTACCTATGTTACATGTTTTCACTTGTCTCATTTCAAATTCATTTTGCCCAAAAAACAAACCTACACAATATACATTTCCAGAAGCAACAATTGCATATTTATAATCCAAGGCAGTTACACATTTTAACACTGCCTTTGTGCACCAAAAGAAACAATTCAGACAAATCTTCTTACCTCAATTCTTCAAATATATTTACAAATGTTTAACAATATCAGTGTGAAGTTGAATTGGAATTGAATTGGCATTGATTGACCAATTGGAATTGCCCAATTCCAGGTCAAATTGCAATTTATATTTTGGAATTGAAAATTATTAGAATTCACAGGACAGAATTGACCCCATATGTGCAAATTAATTTACTGTTGTGTGATGAAGAGTCTGAATACAGACGAATCCTTGTAGAATGACCCTATTAGTTCTAGCAACCTTTCAGTTCTTGCACAATTGCCATTGTCATTGTGTTTAAGTTGTTCTGCCATCTCTTCATACAACTCATTACTTATTCAACATGAATGGTTGAGTATAGTATGCACTATTCCATAATTCCATAATTTATGGCCCCATCAGTGAGACTTTTCAAGCTCTGTTTCCTGCTTTTAACACACTGTTAATGGGCATTGCTCATACTATCATAAAATGTTCTCAACTGTAATGTTCCATGATTAAAGTTGTGAACTTGTGATGATGCTCACATGAACTGGGGGTAAAATATAAATTGCTTTGAGCATTCTTAAGGACTGGATACTGTGCTATATTATATGAGAACTTACCTTTTACTTTAAACTGTGAAACAGATAAAGCCATTCTGGAATGAACAGATTTATGTAAACAAAATGGTATGTTATACTTTGAGCACCCTAGTTGTGACCATATTATAGAAATGTGATCACAACATTGTGGTTGCTATATGTCTTATGTTATATGTTACATCGGAGGTTATCTGCATTCTTTGTGTTGTAGTATTTGCTGAACAATTATCAATGAACTTCAATGAATTAATTAACATTTAATTTGAATCACCATTCAAACAGTTCTGAGTTTAATATGTTGCATTGACATGGTTATGTTGCTCATATCACTAAAATGGCATCTTGTAAAGATGATATGTCATGTTGTTTTTAATGACTAATTATAAAGCAGCTATTAGTGCAAACAAACTTCCATTCCCATAATTCTTTTATATGCATTATAGGTTTATAATGCAAACACAGTTGCAGGATTGTGCTTCTAACTCAAGGAATGGCATTGATGATATGATGATACAAACATGTTATTTCTTGTAGCTGTATGTAAGCATCACAAAACAGAAGAAGATGAATGAGTTTCTTCTCACTGTCACTAGGTAACCGGTCATATTATTAGTAATATTGTCCCATTCAGGCTTTGATTTCAATGGAGTCTGTGAGTCCGAGATTCCTTGTTTTGTCCTTCAGACTCCCTAAACTTCCCTTGGTAGGAGTTTGTGTGACTCTCTACTTTAGAGGATGACAAATCTAGTGTTAAAATAGTATGATGAATCGGCACCATGCTGTGCTGGGCAGTCATACTCATACCATACTTGTTTGTTCAAAAATACTGTGGCTACAGGAAAACCATGCATATATGACAACACCTGATATCTTACATTGACAACCAGGAAGTTGATAAAGTGATGGCTCCTCACAATGGATTGATATTTCGACCAGTAAGTTGATACAATACCATAGTGCCATCTGATGGGTTGTTTGTTGTAGAAAAAGACTCAAATTTGTCAGCAGTCTCCCAAATATGAGCAGATTGCGAGTCCGATAGACTCCCACCAATTTCCATTAAATCGATGCCTGCCATTACTAATATGTGCAGTGTACAAATAAGGCATGACTTTACAGCAGCTAAGATCATAACTGTGCAAATGTTTAATGTTCCTAATGTTTTTCTCTCAGTTAAGGTGTTAAATGTTACATGGTGTTTATGATATAAGTTATAGCTGTCACACATTGTTTAATGTGTAGCTAATAAATTGAGAGAGAGAGAGAGAGAGAGGGGGGGGTCAGGGAGGGAGCGAAGGAGGGAGAGGAGGAGACAGACAGAGACATGCAGAAACAGACAGGCGAATGGACAGAGAGAGGGAGCGGGAGGGAGAGAGAGTGCGCGCGAGAGAGAGTGAGTGAGTGAGTGAGTGAGTGAGTGAATATGTGTATGCATATTACGAAACAAAACATTTAGCACGTTACGTATGATGCAGGGTAGGATATATATGTACTTGAGATACAGGGAGACCAAAGGATCTGGGCAAGAGAAACAGAACAACTCGGAGTACATGGCCAAGTCAGAATGGAACAACCTAGCTGTAGCTGCCATGATGATGATGCTGCATACAGATTGATGCTATGCATGATTGTAATAAACTGTTGCTTGCATTCATACAATCATATGTTTGTGCTGTCTGTATTTCAGTCATTCTTAGTAAATGCTACACCCAATCTTTCTTTTAGGTCTATCTTCCAAGATATTGTTAGCATAGACACAGTCATCATGAAGATTATGGTATGTATAGCTGGCTTTGTTTCTAGTTGTACGGACTTCTACCTTGCATGTTGATTGGCATAATGCGTTGTTATCCAGGAGGGGCCTTTATATTGAAATCATCCGCTTTTGTGGTGAGCCTTAATTAGTGTTACTTCCCAGCTAGATGATGGTCTGCATTTGACCAAAATTCTTCAAGAATAAGAGGAGACCAAATGTGCCCACATAACATGTGGAGATTACCTGAGATGGGAGGAATCATACTCGGTAATCCTAATCTTGTGTAATCATACACAATTACATTGGTAAAAAAGTCAGTAATTATAGTCCATTATGCAGCCAAAGTAATCGTAATTGTGATTACAATCATGATTATAACTTTCTTGTGCATGTGTAAGGTGTGCAACTCCAAAGTACAATGTAAGATATCAGATATGAGTCAGTTCCATAAAATAACATTAGATTTCTACTTTTCTACATATGGCTAATGATTGTGTTTTATGATATACTAGCATATCAAGAGAGTCTACACCACCTCCTTTGAAATAGTTCCACTCCAGTCACTGTCCACATCACTAATTTATGGTAGATTCACATGGTCTTGTTGGAGCTCAGTGTCGGTCTACACCATATCACAGATTTAATAAAATTCAGGAAAAGTACATGTGCTACCTACATTTCTTTTGTGTTTCATATTAGTGTCACTCTAGATGAACTCTGCCCTCTACTAAAACCAATTTGAATTAGTTATCGTATTCATATAATGATTATTCCTCAAACTATTTTATATCAAATGTTTTACTAAATTATTTATTATTATTAATCATACATATATATACACCCTGTATATATGTATTTATTAGTATTATATTTTATATACTTATTGTGCTAGATTGATTAGTATTAATATATTATGTAATATTTAATTGTGAATAACTGCTATTTATTTACTTCTTTATTTAGAAATTCTACATTATTCAATATGTATGTATTTATTTATTTTATTCTTTATAACTAATACTTATTTTAAATTACTATACATATACATATTTATTGCAATTCTACCATTTTTATCTATTTTGATATGTTGTGAAACGCCACGAACAATACTGGATGTGGCGCTATACCAAATAAAATATTTTATTATTATTATTACATCTCTAATAAGGTCACTCCCGGGACTGGGAATGGCGAGATGACCATATTAGTGAGATTATTTTTCCTATTCTTTACTGTTACAGAAATAACTTGGGACTATCCTAGAGTGACCTTAATTGTTAGGTGGCTGTATTATCGAGGTAAAACGAGGTTCCACTATTATTGGTTGCATATATCTTTATGGACAAAATAAGATCCGAGAATAGTCGTTGGTGAGAAGCATATTGCAATATGTGTTGTTGTCTGCCAACAGAACTATGCGAAGACCCTGGTGGACGCGGACCGCACTGCTCTGTTCCTCACGGATACGAGATCGAGGGAGCTGTATGCACGTGTCTTTGACATGGGGGATGAAACGGAGGCCAGCGTCGCCGCATCCACGCACATCCAGAAGGAGATCAGGTCAGACAAGGAGGGAATAACATAGTTACCCAGTCAATATGAGTGTAATAGGCCTGTTCTGGTACAATCACTAACGATATACTGACCCAATAAAAAACAGTACTGGTTCAATACTGTCTTGCACAGAGGTTGTACACTGGTCTAGTAGTAACATACTGTACTGAATTGCCAAAATTGCATTCAATAGGTGGCTAGATCAATTTAATTGTGCTATGTGCACAATGTACTGGTTCAATACCGGCTGTACAGTTAATGATACAAATGGTACTTGTCAGTATATTGCCAGTATTGGACCAGTTCTGCTAGGTTTGCTGGGTACATCTCAGAAGGGTTTCCACGCATTTATAATTAGGTCCCACAAAACTTAATTATATATTTTAAGAATATAATTCCCTCTCTAAATATGTGTTCCGGCACAATAAGTGAAAACTGAGTCGTATCAGGCCCGATGAATTTATTTACAGGTTTTCCACTTGTAAGAAATACACTTGGTATACTTTTTAAGTTGTTGTTTGTTGACAATTGCCTCTTCGATAGTCACACCTCCATCAGCATATTAACCATTTCAGTACTACAGCCCTGATCAGCTATGACCACTGAATACTGCATTCCCAGTGAATATGCAAGGCAATAGACTACCTCACTTCAAGTATATTAAAAATATTGATAGAAATATTTTTTTCTCAGTTAAGAAAGATAGAAGGACTAGAGGACATGAAGTTACATTAGCAAAGGAGCAGTGTAGATTATATATAAGAAAGTTTTCATTTTCACAAAGGACTGTAAATGAATGGAACAGATTATCTGCTGATTGTGTGGGTGCTAGTAGCGTGAATATGTTTAAAAATAAAATCAACACATACCTCAGAAGGGCATCCCGCCCTTCTGAGGTATGTGTCGATTTCATTTTTAACATAGATAAAAGGGTCGGTCGGACTCTTGATAAGCCAAAGGGCTTCCTTGTCCACCTGCCACCTAGAGTAAATTCTCTGGGTGGCAATCTTGTTAAGTCAAGTTTTTTAGCAACAAAAATGCATTTTATGAATAGAAATGTTACACATTTTCGGAAAGTATGATAATCAGCGAATAAAATGAGCCATATCTTTTACATTCCGTCGTCATGGTAACCAGCAATCCAAGATGGCCGTCAACGTTTTTGCAGTTGCTGAACACGGTTGTATACCATTATGTATCTAATACAAACTACTCATATTGATCATGTCATAGAAGTGTACTATGATATAATGTACAATATCAAGTGCACTTTGTGGAGTACAAAAAAGATGGAAAAAATTATTTACATGTATTATATATATATGTAAGGCAAAATGGTTTATTTGTATATCTGCTAACACATCCATCGGTACTGGACCGATTCCAATCAAACGTTGCATGTTGACTCAATTCAATCAGAGGAAGGCATAAATGCAAAACAATACAATTTAGCTAATTAACATCATCCTACATGGATAACATAGTACGCAGTTCGTCCTCCGGGTTCACACCATCACTTTCATCATCACTGACATCCGAGTAACAATAAAAAATACTTATTATGGAAATTGTCAAGTAGGCAGCCCTGTTACTACAACAACAAGAACATAGACACAAGTGAACAAGTGCATTTGTTTCTTCATTTGCAGGTTCCCAATGACAAAGGGCATAGCTGGTTATGTTGCAACATCTGGCTGTATACTCAATATTCCAAACGCCTACGAAGATGACAGATTCAACAGGTTATTTACGTGACGTTTGGTTTGTTTAATTTTTTCACATAGAACGTAAGTAGGTGTTGATACGGAAATGTCTAGTACAAAAAGCTATGTCACTAGTACTTTATTTGATCAAATGTGTCTTTTAAAAGCTACTATTTTATTTGTCTATGTGGAAATCCTCTTCAAATTATTGGAAATGATGTTTCCATAGACAGCTGAACTTTGCTCCCTCGGTACAGTGCTGTTGGTCTGCTATGCTCCACAAACAGGTCTTAGCTCTTCCTGTGTAGTACCGACTGAACCTGAACATAATTATATTTATATGATATGCCACCACCTCTAGGTGCGGTTCACAGTGCTTTACAGAACATATTTAAAAAGTACATTGTAGATTAAATAACTTGTAATAAATAAATGGATATATCTTATTTAGTTTTAGATTAATTAATATAATCATGAACCATACTAAGGGTTGATATAATAAAGCAACTTGTCGATTCATGCCTACTTGTGGGGTGCGGTGATGTAGCATTTAGAACTCTGGACTCTCAATCGAGAGAATCTGGATTCAATTCCTCTTGTGCATTTTTGAAGCATGGGAATTTTTTTCAATTTATATTGCTTCAGTTCATTCAGCTGTGTAAATGAATACCTGGCTATAGTCAGTGCATAATGGATAGTTGTGTACAAATACACACAGTTACTGCATCGTGGCTGAATGGATCCCAGAGAAGCCAAGATGGTGTTCGATTGACCATGTCTGCCAGGGGTGAAGTGTAAAGCGCTTAGAGCAGTCCCAAGAGCTGGATATGGTGCTGTATAAGAACTTACTTTCCACACCTTACCTTTACCTTTGCTTCCAGAGAGGTTGACATATTGACAGGCTACAGAACGAAAACAATTCTGTGCATGCCAATAAGCATCCGAGGCAGGTGGGTGTGACTGCTGACAGATGCTTGCTCAGAGCATGCATTCTTCTACTTCCCCTTCTTCTACTTCCCCTTCTTCTTCTTCCCCTTCTTCTACTTGCCCTTCTTCTGCTTCCCCTTCTTCTTCCTCTTCTTCTTCCCCTTCTTCTACTTCCCCTTCTTCTACTTCCCCTTATTCTCCTTCTTCTGCTTCCTCTTCTTCTTCTTCCCCTTCTTCCCCTTCTTCTACTTGCCCTTCTTCTACTTGCCCTTCTTCTACTTGCCCTTCTTCTACTTGCCCTTCTTTTTCTCCTTCTACTTCCCTTCTTCTTCCTCTTCTTCTACTTCCCCTTATTCCCCTTCTTCTACTTCCCCTTCTTCTACTTCCCCTTCTTCTTCTTCCCCTTCTACCTCCTCTTCTTCTACTTTCCCTTCTTCTTCCCCTTTTTCTTCTTCCCCTTCTTGTACTTCCCCTCCTTCTTCCTCTTCTTCTACTTATCCTTCTTATTCTCCCCCTTCTTCGACTTCCCCTTCGTCTCCCCCTTCTTCTACTTCCCCTTCTTCTTCTTTCCCTTCAACTTCCCCTTCTACTTCCCCTTCTTCTTCCTCTCCTTCAACTTCCCCTCCTTCTTTCTTTTCTTCTTCTTCCTCTTCTTCTTCTTCCCCTTCTTGTACTTCTACTTCCCCTTCTTTTTCTTCCCCTTGCTCTCTCGCATTGTCGGATCCATGTAACTTGGCCTTCCGTTCTGCCTTCTTCACTATTTCTTTCTTTCTTTTACAATTGTCTTCTACTCTCAAATGTTGGTAACTGCCCTTTTGAGATCTGACTTTTTACTGTCTTTCCATATTTGTTTTGGTCTTCATCTTCTTCTACCACCCTCTTCTGTTTTCCGTGCTCTTTTTGTCATTCTTTCTTCACTCATTCTCTGCACATGTCCCCCATCTCAGTCTACCAACTAATTTCATTTTTATGTTTTTCTTCATGCCAACCTCTTCTCTCATTTTACTCATCTTCTTTATCATGTTATTTTCTAACAAAATCATTGTGCACAGTTGTTGAAGTGAGAACTGAGTATGTCGGAAAGATTAATCTGGCAGAAGCCCTGCTCAATGTAATGTAATGTAGTTATGTAAATAGTATTAGTAAGGCAAAACTTGATGGAGATGAGATGCATAATCTGACATGTTTGTTACAGTGTCATAGGCGTTGTACAGATGGTGAACAAATTGACTGGGTTGTTCACACAAGATGACGAGGAATCCTTTGAGATGTTCGCAGTCTACTGCGGCCTTGCATTGCACCAGGCAAAGGTTAGTAGTTGACAAAGCAGTGAATTTATTCACGTAATTATCCTCTTCATGCCATGTGGCACATAAGGCTCATAGTAGATCTCACTAATCCCCATGTACACATTGCAGCGTCGAGTTCTTCACTAGTTCTTTGCTCCATTTTATTCACGAGTGAAGCATTCAGCTAGTGCTGACTCCTAGGTACCAGTGTTGTAGTTTTAATATGAGCATTATGTGCCATCTAGGGAAATAAAGTAGATACAGCTGTCATATGCAAAAGGCATAGAAGGAAAGGCCAACGTTGCTATTAACACAATAAAACACCAAAATGGCCAAAATTAAAAGAGAGACATCCACATGAAGGAAGATTTATCCACATGAAGGAGACAGTGAAACTGCAAGAATGGAGTGACACCTTCAGAAAATACGGCCTCCGAATGAATCTGGAGAAGACTGAAGTAATGTGGATAGGTGAACAGGAGGTAAATCTGCATGTAGTTGTTGACGGAAAGACCATTAAACAAGTGAACAGCTTTGTATACCTGGGCGGTACAGTGTGTGAGGATGGAAGGAGTAGTAAAGAAATTCAGAGGAGGGTGCAAGCAGGAGCAGCAGCAGCATAGAAAAGGGTAGAAGGCATTATGTGGGACAGAAAACTGAAGAAACAACTGAAAGGAAAAGTGTTGGAAGCCTGCGGTGTACCAGCCTGTATATGTGGGTTGGGAACACTGCCACTGACAGAGAGACAAGAGGAGAAACTACAGGTAGCAGAGAACAACTGGGTCAGAAGAATATGTAGAGTAACGCGAGAGGATAGAATGAAAATGAAGGAATTGAGAGAGGAGATTGGAATGAAAAAACACCTAAAGAGGAAAGTAGCTGGTAACAGAATGAGATGGGTGGGACATGTACAGAGAATGGGTGAAGGCAGACTGACAAAAAGAGCATGGAAAATAGATGAGGGTGGCAGACGAAGGGGAGGAAGACCAGAGGAGATGGAACGACAGCATAAAACGAGACCTGGGGAGGGCTGGCGTGAACAGCCATGAATGGATGGCCATTGCGGACGAGAGAGAGGTGGAAAGAACTGATAAGAAAAGTAGAAGAAGCTACCAAGTGACGTTGACCCCACCCCGCAAGGGAGCAAGGGGAAGAAGAAGAAAGAGACAGTGAAACCTGCCCAGCCTACTGACAAACTTGCCACAACTGCAGGATAATAGGACACTGCCTAGAAGTGTCAGAAGGCCAAATCACAACCAAGTATCCGTGGTCGAGACCATGGCCGGGGCTATGGCCAAAACAGCTATCGCGGAATACCCAACCGTGGACACAACCAATTTCATAACTTGGAACCAACATAAATTGAGATCCAGGAGGACCACCATATGTACCAGGATGACGATTACACTGTCAACTCTGACAAGCCATTGAATACCAGACTGATGTTCATGATAAATCTGAACAGGGTGCCGACAAGGACGCTCGGCGACTCTGGTGCTTCAGTCAGTGTGATTGATGAACCGACATTAAAAAACTGAAGCCTGCACCCAACCTTCAAATGTTGGAAATGAACCTGTATCTGTACGGGTCAAGGAAAAAATCAATTACACTTCTGAGAATGTTCGTGGGAACACTCGCAACTGAAGGTCGATCACACATGGCAAACGTCTATATAGTCCGGGGCAACAACAGAACACTGTTGAGCCGTGCAACGGCAGAGAAATTACACCTAATCACAATCAACAAGAGTTCTGTGGTCTCTAGCTTTGTTACAAACCCAAAGACCAGATCCCTTGTGGAAGATTTTGAGGGACTGGGAAAGGTGAAAGATGCACAAGTTCAGTTACACCTGGATCCAAATGTGAGACCAGTGGTACAAGAACATCACAGGATACCCTTCCACCACTGCAAGAAAGTTAAAGACGAATTACAGCATCTTGAAGAGATGGATGTGATCGAAAGAGTGACTCGGCCAACATCATGGGTATCACCACTTGTCACGGCACTGAAACCAAGCAATCTGTGTGGACATGAGACATGTCAACAGGGCAGTACAGAGAGAACGACATGTCATGCCTATCATCGATGATGTCATAAGTGATCTTAACGATGGCTACCGTATTTTCCAAACTGGACCTGAATCAGGGCTACCACCAACTGGAGCTGGCACCAGAGTCCAGAGACGTCACCACCTTCTCGACGCAAGAAGAATTTTGGTGTTACAAGAGACTCAACTTTGGAGTATCAGCTGCATCTGAAATCTTTCAACACACAATCGCCAGAGCACTAAGCAGGATTGAAGGAGTAAAAAACATGAGTGACGACATCATTGTGTATGGGAAGACAAAAGATGATCGAAACCTGAAGAATGTCTTGATCCGTCTGAGGGAGAAAAACATTACCTTGAACCGTAACAAGTGGTAGTTCAACCATACCGAGTTGAAGTTCTATGGCTTCATCTTCAGCGACAAGGGAATGACTGCAGACCCGGAAAATATAGCCGCCATCAACAAGCTGGAGAAACCAACAAGAGTTGATGAGTTTCCTAGGAATGACCAACTACTGTTCATGATTCATGAGAAACTACTCCGACGTGACAGAGCCCCTCCGTTAGCTTACACACCAAGACATACACTGGTCTTGGGGACAACAACAAGATGAAGCATTTGAGCGCGTAAAGTGAATGTTGGCAAAACGGCCAACTCTTGTCTACTTCGACCCGATGAAGAAAACACACCTCGCTGTAGATGCGAGTCCAACTGGCCTTATAGGAATCCTCTCTCAGGAAGATGACCAGGGACAATGCCACATTATCGCATATGCAAGCAAGGCACTCAGTGATGTGGAGAAAAGGTACAGCCAGACCGAGCGAGAAGTGTTGGCTGTAATATGGAACACTATCATCTCTACCTGTATAGTCAACCGGTAACCGTATTCACTGACCACAAGCCACTCCTAGGGATGATCAACAAACCAGGGGTAAAGCTGTCGGCAAGAGTAGAACAATGGGTAATCCGACGTCAAACGTACGATGTGACACTGAGATACCAGAAAGGAACAGACAACCCGGCGGACTACATGCCTCGACCCCCAGTGAAACCTGCAACTGTAGAAATGACAAGAGCAACCAAAGTAGCATAGGACTATATCCACTTCCTATCTCAAGAATCGAAACCATTAGTAATAACCACAGAGGACCTCATTAACATCACTGGAAAATATAAGACCCTGCAAGCGGTTATCCAGTTGGTAACCACAGGGAAGTGGCACACCTCAGGAGTTGGGCCCTACCTCAACATCAGAAATTAACTCTCTGTGTCGAAAGATGGTTTGGTCCTTCGAGGCACAAGGATATGTATCCCGGAATCCCTACAAGAGAGAGAGAGAGAGCGGTTGAACTAACACATCAAGACCACCAGAGAGTTATGAAAACCAAGGCCCTAATTCGAGAAAAGGTTTGGTTCCCTGGGATCAACAAAATGCTGGAAGAAAGAGTAAAGAACTGTCTACCCTGCCAAGCAACATCAACCAAAACCACCAGAGAACCTCTTCAGATGACAAGTATCACCAGACCACCTGAAGAAGTTGGTGTTAACTTTGCTGTTGTCGGAAATGGGCATTGCCTCATGGTCATGATCGATTGAATTACAAGATATCCCGAAGTCGAAGTACTCTCATCTCTCACCACCAGAGCAGTTATTCCGAAGCGTGAGGCGATATTTGCAAGGTGGGGGATACCACGGGTGGTCAAATCAGACAACGGACCTCCCATCCAGAGCAACGAATTCGCCGAGTATGCAAGAAGCAGTGTGTACAAACATCGTAGGGTAACACCACTGTGGCCCGAGGTCAATAGGGAGGTGAAGAGATTTGTGAACTCGATCAAGAAACCCATCAAAGCAGCAAAGATGGAAAACAAGGATTGGCAATATGAAATGTCGATATTTCTAGGGAACTACAGAGCAACACCACATGTACCCACCAACGTGCCACCAGCAACCGCAATGATCGGACGGCCAATAAGAACAAGACTACCTGAAATATCTAGCCACAGGGTAAATGTGGTAGAACGACGTGTGAAAGACAATGATGTCAAGGCAAATCAATGAAACAATATGCCGATCATCGACGACACACACAACAAGCCAACTTCGCGGTTGAAGACAAAGTAATTATCCTGCAAAAGAATGGCAAGAAGGAGTGGATCGCAAGTCACAGCAAAGAGGGGAGTACACACAATACGACAGAATTCATCGTTCTTCAAAGTGGTAACTCCAAGATAGAATTGGCAAGAAACAGAAGATGACGAATCTGACACAGACATCGACGTTGATCTGAACAATGCATATGATGCCATGCCACACCAAATACCAGTGGGTGAAAACGTACAACACCAGCAACAGATGCAACGCTCCGTACGCCCTCCAAATTACCTGAGAGACAATGTGAGAGAGTAGAGTTAGAAAACAACAGTGTATCACAATACAAGGGCATAATAATCCCCGTGGCACTGTGAGGAGATCAAAAGATCTCAGCTTTTAAGCTAGTTTTATAATCGTTTTTGGTGCTGACTCATGGACTCGCCAGTAAGGCCTAATTGAAACATGGACTCGCCAGTAAGGCCTAATTGAAACATGGACACACCAGTAAGGCCTAATTGAAACATGGACTCACCAGTAAGGCCTAATTGAAACATGGACTCACCAGTAAGGCACCCTGTAGCAATGAAAAATTAAAATGCTGTTTCATATTTTAGGTAGGGAGGGAGTATTGCATCCAGCTAGTGCTGATTCGATTCTAATGACCAGCATTGTAGTTTTAGTATGAGCATTATGTGCCATCTAGGGAAATAAATTACTTACTGTTATACCAATATACATGCTTCTGTAGTAACAATAAGATTGCTATTATCATCAACCAGCAGTCTTATAACTATGTATTGTTTATTACACCATGTACTTGATTAATTTTTTAATGACTTTCTGTTCCATTTCCATATCTAATTACTTTGTAAGTCACTTCATAGGTTCAGAGTCTAAAGACAATTTGAACCAGGTTTACAAACCTTTGCATACAGTGATAACTGAAATGTTTAAATGAATGTTTCCCAGAGAAGTCGAGATGATGTTTGAATGAACAGGTCTGCCATCTGAGAGTGAAGTGTAATGCGCTTTGAGCAGTTTTGAGGACTGGATACTGCATTATATATAATATCTTACCTTTATTTGCTGGTGTTTGTTTGGTACAGCTGTACGAGAAGGTGCGGCGGTCAGAGCAGAAGTACAAAGTGGCACTGGACGTGTTGTCCTACCACAACCAAGCAACGGCGGAGGAGGTCGAACACTTGTCCTCCCAAGAAGTACCTCAGGAAATCCCCCAGCTCATACTGTACGTCCTTTGAATTACACATATCAATAAACTTCTTGTTCTTCTAATACTGAACTCATCACTCGATCTGTGTTAGCTACATGCACATGGGTAGAGTATTGTCGAGCTGGATGGTGTAACACTGGTTTTGGTCTGTAGGTTTCAATGTATTGCATTTGTGAAGTTAGCAGATTAGAACATCCTGTATTCAGTGCTTATGAAGCTGTGTGGGCATATGCCTAGACCATCACCATGATTCATGTGTGTTGATGTTTAGATCTGGTGGTTGTGAATAGTGTAAGTAATATGCACTAGTTGGTTTAAGGTGGTAGGATTACCTAAGACATGCTTGTTTTGATTTAAATCAAATTAATAAATGTTTTGAAGATAAATTAAAAAAATTCTCAGACAATGCCTAACACAATACTCCAGACCAAAAAGAATTGATTTTTATGTTGTTTAGTGATATTTAAATGTGTTTAAAGACACTTAAAAATATGTCAAAAATCACCCTAAAATGGCATTTTATTTCATTTTGAGAAACTCCCAAAAAGAAAAATGTTTATGGTTGTAAGTACAACTTTGTTATTGACGTTCGTACGGGTTATTTTGTAAACAAATGCATATTAAGTTTGATACAGCTTCATAAACATTTTGTTACAATGTTGAAAGACAACAAAAATCCATACTGCATTTTTTGGCACAACCCCTTCACCAAACATAAAACCATCCTGTGCAATTTTGTGTAAACACAAATCGAGTTCATATGCCAAGTTATGGCATTGTAAGTATTGTAGTTTTTATAAAAAGTTACATTAAGTAATACATCCTGGTTGTTGCTGATAACACAAGTGTCACTAGATGCTTGTTTTTTGCTTAGAAATGTGACTTTTTCACTGGCATGTGGTTTATATTTCAACACGATTTGACAGACACTTCTATTACTGAGATTTCCCCCAAGGTTTTCCTGCCAAGTTGGCTGACGCACATGTGATCGTCACTATGGAAACATTGTCAGTTTCCAAGAATCTGAAAAAGGACTTTCTACATACATTAAAAATACTAGTTTTTTAAAGGACGGATTGGTGACATATGGCACTAGTGCCTTGGTTTTTTAATAGTACACATGTTCATACTGACACCTAATGAAGAAAAAAATTAAGAAATCAACTGACATGATAGCCATCCCAGCTACCTTAATGAAAGATTGTTCATTGAAAGAATTTACTTTGATTAGTAGATCGGGCCTATTGCGAAAAACCATACATACTGCGAACAACTATATATATATTGCAATTTTGTGCCACATTTCAACCCAATGCAGTCAAAATTAACTTGAATATGTAATAGATCATTTCACTAAAACAAAGTAAAAAATTGCAGTGAAATTACAATGAACTGAATAATGAGTAACACATAGCCGTTACTGTTTTTTAGGCAGTTGTGTGTACGTTTTCAAGGAAAGTGAACATTATGCAATAAAATCACCACTTGATTTTATTTGAATAGTGTCGGTTTAATTGTATTCTAGCTCTGTAATGTCCCAATGAGACCAATAGAAGATGTGATGAATCGATGTACAAATAAAAAATGTTGAATAAATGTCTTCAGTCTTTTGCAGAAGGTATCTACAGTATCAGATGATTTTCATGTGATAGAGAGGTCATTCCAGATACTTTACACAGCCACAGAGAAAGTATGCTTAGTCAGGTTAAGCTTAGTACTTGACAGAGAAATATATGTTTCCTTGGCATGATAAATGTAGTATTTGTGTGCGTGGTTTAGATATGACTTCTCTCCCTGGAGTGTGATGCTGGATGACCAACCAGTGTACGTCATCTACATGTTCAAACAACTGTTTGGCACTGCCAGGTGAGCAACGGGGAATTGTCACAACGCATATGTCTCACTAGACATCTTTGTCTCTTGTTGATTAATAGTAACGGACACTTCATATCTTGCCAAGCCCTTACTTTTATTGATGTTTATCAAAAAAATATCTAGGGCATACCCCAGGATAGAGAGATTCAGTGGCATTGCTATGATTTACCAGCATCCTATATGGAACATAGAACATCCTTCAGGGTGATATGACATTCATTCACCTCATATAGCCTGAGTCTTTCTGAAGAGAACCTTTGGTCCCTTCTATTTGGTATCTAAGCCAAGGGAAGATCCAACATGGACAGGGATTGACATTAACTTCCAGAATGCACTTGTCACAGAGAAGCCTGAAACTGGAGGCATAGATAAAGACAGCACAAATAAATCGGCAAAGAACAGCCTGGAAAACTGTTCTGAAGCTGGATATAAATGTGTTTGTTTAAATGCAAGGGGCACAGTAAACAAAAGAAATGAACTAAACATTATGGTAGAAGATATTGACCCTCACATAATAGGTATAACCGAACTACTATTGGAAATTGTAGAACAAAATAGCATACCGCTTGCAACAGTTTTCAACTTGTCATTAGAAGAGGGGGTGGTTCCTTTAGAATGGAAAGAAACAAACATTATACCATTATTTAAAAAAGGTTCGAGAAACAAGACAGAACTATAGACCAGTGAGTTTAACATCAGTGACTTGCAAATTATTAGAAAGGCTAATGAAAGATCACATGGTGTATTTTCTTGTTAAACATAACTTAATAAACCCATCTCAACATGGGTTTCTAAAAGCGAGGTCATGCTTAACAAATATGTTTTTTTTTTGGAAGATATCACTAAGTGGGTATCATCTTACTCGTAAAACTACATGTGTGGGGACTTTACATGTGCATGCAATAATGTTGTGTGTTGATATCTTTATTTTTGTAGAGCTAATTAGTTGATAGGATGGTCAAAAGATGAGCCTAAAGACAATTTTTTGTTATAAAATGTATTGTTTTTTGGACAGACAATAAAGTATTTTTGATTTGATTTTGATCTACTTAGATTGTCAACAAAGTGCGACATCAAAGATTACTGCTTAAACTAAAAGCCCATGGCATAAAAATGGTATAATTAACTGGATAGAAAAATGGCTGATTGACAGAAGACAACAGGTAGTAGTTGATGGAGAGGCTTCAAACTGCAAATCAGTTTTGAGTAGGGTACCACAGCAATCAGTACAGGGACCTATATTATTCTTAACATATATCAACGATTTGGATGATGATATAACAAGCAAGGTGTTGAAATTTGCGGATGATGCAAAAGTGTTTAGAAGGATTAAACGTGATGGAGATAGACAATATTTACAAGGTGATCTGGACAGGTTGATCAAATGGTCTGAAAAGTGGCAAATGCTGTTCAATTTTGGGAAACGTAAATGAGTCCATACAGGACATGGGAATGAAGATGTACAATATACAATGGGGGGTACTGTACTAAGTACTACTGTAAAAGAAAAGGACTTAGGGTTAACCATTAATGCTGATATGAAGGTTTCAGAGCAGTGCAGAATTGCAGCTTCAAAGGGAAATCTAATCCTTGGATTAATTAGGCGAAATATAGCGTATAAGAAAAAAGAACTAATAATACCGCTGTACAAAACAATAGTTAGGCCTCGTTTAGAATATTGTAAACAAGCGTGGAGGCCATATCACAAGAAGGACATAGATATGGTAGAAAGAGTACAGAGGAGAGCGACTAAAATGATACGAAATACGCCTAAAACAATGTGGCTTAACAACACTAGAGACCAGGATATTGAGAGGAGATCAGATAGAAGTGTTTAAAATATTGAATAGTTATGCAAATATTGATAGAAATATTTTTTTCTCAGTTAAACAAGATAGAAGGACTAGAGGACATGAAGTTTCATTAGTAAAGGAGTAGTGTAGATTAGACATAAGAAAGTTCTAATTTTTACAAAGGACTAAATGAATGGAACAGATTATCTGCTGATTGTGTGGGTGTTAATTAGCGTGAATATGCTTAAAAATAAAATCGACACCTCAGAAGAGTGGGATACAAGTAGAAAAAAAGGGTTCCACTCTCGATAAGCCACAAGGCTTCCTTGTCCACCTGCCATCTAGGGTTAATTTTCTGGGTGGCAATCTTGTTAATCTTATTAAATAATGTAAGTATTAAATATTACTACTGGCGTTTAATACGATTGCGATGTGCCGGTGAAAGGTTTTTCTTAATGAAGAATGACAAAAATGTATCAACTTCGAAGTTTTTACCCTAACTTCGTTGCTCCACCTAATGACTAAAATTGTTTTAAAAAGTACTACTAGCACATTCTGGTGGCAATGTTGGCATTAGTCTCATGGTGAAGTGAAAGCAGTGGGCGATGTTGCATGTGTGTGAGATCGAACTGCATGGTAGCTTCCATTAAAATTTGATGTTATGTTAACAATTTAAATATTTCAATTGTTTGACTATTATACCATCTCAATAAACAGTATATATTGCAACTCAATCAACTTGTCCCGTCGGACAAGTTTCCTGACAAATGTACTTGTCCAACGTGGGTAACTACTTGTCCCGGACAAGCAGAAGAGCATTAATGTCGAGCCCTGATGGAGTAAATGTTAAACCTGCAGAGTGGTGGGCTCAAACCCACTCGATCCAATTCCATGTGGTTGGAGACGCTTCCCAGTTGGATCTGGGAAAGTTACTCCAGCATTGTCGGCACTGACTGCCTGCGTGGGTCTGTGATGGTAAATGATGGCAACAGCCATATCTTGATGTGGACAAAGACGCAGTGAATAAGTTGGGATTAAGCTCTGAAGATAACTGTCACGTTCACTATAATTCACTTTTTTACTATTTAAATAGTAAAATATAGCATATATTCAGCAACTTGTTTTTTGTTTGTAGCTGGATTCACCAGGAAACAGCCTATTAATAGTTTTGGATTATTACAGCACATGGTGACAAAATCTGTTCTAATTGCTCAGATACAGTGATCTGACTCTGATGAGGTTCACACTGACAATAAGGAAGAACTACCGCCAAGTGCCATACCACAACTGGGCACACGCCTTCTCTGTCGCCCACGCTATGTTCACCGTGCTGATGACCACATCACACAAATTCACTCCACTCGAGGTAAGCTACTCACATCAAGTTTATGGCCACAGCAGCAACACATTTGTGCATCCATGCAGTAACCCCAAAAGTGCCATCCTCAGTTTTTTGTATAGATGTCTCTATGGTGTGTTAATTTTTTCACTAGTCACACTTAATTAGTAGTAACTGATTAAATAGTAAAATGTTCATGTAACCTGGCTTTTATATATTTCAACATTGCTGTTGTTGCTGTTTAAAACTTATGAAGTATGCCATGTAGCTCGATGATTATAAGCAGGCAATTATGGAATAGTTATCTCTGATCTACGTATAGTTAACATATTGTGTGGTGTATATTATATGTTGTTTTTTATTGTTGGTTTATATGAATTAACATATATTTCTGACATGTTATATTTTGAAAACCATTGTCATGTTCTAACATGCAGTAAAGACATTTCTGTGGAACAACAGAATAAATCTTGTCAGAAACGGATATGAAAAACTATCACACATTGGTGACATCAGGTGTTGTCACACACTGAAGTCTCTCATGTCAGTAATTGCAGCATGGCTGAATGCTTCCCAAAGAAATCAAGATGGTGTTCGAACGAACAAGTGTAAATCGCTTAGATCGGTCTGGATATCGTTCACTATATAAGAACTGACTCTGCATTCTATTTTAGGCGATCGCGCTGTTTGTGGCGTGTCTGTGCCACGACATGGACCACCGTGGCAAGACCAACTCATTCATGGTGAAGAGTGCCACGCCTCTTGCTGCCATATACTCCACCTCCACCATGGAGCATCACCACTTTAACCAAACCATCGCTATCATGCAGGTACACACGCCCAGTCAACACCCTGCCTGCTGCACTACTAAACCCTTCCCAGAATGCGCCGTTGCTTGTGTCATATCTAGCTTTTGCGTTGTCACATAGGTTCTCAAAGTCCAACAAGCATGTAGTGTTTTGTGTTGGTTCAAACCGCCACCCATCCCATCAATACGTGGTGTGGAACTTAATTTAGACAGTTCTGAACAACTCAAAATGGCTGTGAGAACCACAGCTAGTAACCGCCGGATTCCACTGATGTGACGTGGTTGCATTACCCACCACACTGCGCTTCCAGTATCCACAATAGCGTACATTCATGTCTGTTCCAATGAGTTACTTTAGTAATTGATTCCCCCCGCAATGCGTGGTGATGACCATACCACCCCGAAACATACATAATTCTACATGCAACTGATACATCAACCCTTCCTGTGTGACACTAACAGTACTCATTTTTTGCACTCCCACCCGAAATCCTTGCTAATGATGGTGACTTTTGCATGTACCATCCTTAGCAATTCTGCTTTGATGTGCATTTGAGCTCGGATTCCAGATGATTTAGACGCTATTGAAATCTTATTATTTTCACCTCTGGTTGATGTAAAATGCTCATTTCGTTTCGTTGATTATTTATAATTTATTCAAATTTAAAAAAATTGCTTAATAGGTTGATCCATCCATAGTGTTTCTTTCAGAATTGAGCTTGGTGCACTAGTATCACATAACATGGCATAACATATTGAACCTAATACACATGCAGTAGCTGTTGCATTAAAGCTTATGCTGATCATAAACCAAACCATTAATCCTTTTTGTCAGTGTTTTCAGTAGATTCGTTATTTGTATTTGCGGGGTCTTTGCCACATAAGTTATTGTCAAAAAGCAATCATAGTTTAACAGTTAGTTAAAAAATTGCAAACCTCATGTACGACTACACAATTGATTTTGCAGTGTTGCTGATTCCTTATGATATATAATTATGTTACCATTACTTCACCAAAGTGAGTGATTTTCCTTTAAAATGTAAAATAAGTATTGATTTTATTCATTCATACAGAGATGAATGTTTGGATACACAGGAATGCATTTCTACTAGGTTCAATATGATATGTCTTGAAATCAGCTTGCAAGTTGATTGTAGATGCGGTAGTCACCAAGAAATGCACCTTGTAATCTGTGTCACTAACTTCTGTCTGTCACTGTCGTCAACGCACTGTATGGTGTGTGTCACCAACTTCTTGCCATCACTGTCACTAACTCCTTGCAGCAACTGTCGCTGTTTATGGCAGGCCTGTGTCATGATGTCGACCACCGCGGCTACACTAACCACTATCTTCTAGAAAACTCATCCGTCATGGCATCAATGCACTCCACATCTACCATGGAACACCATCACTTTAAAAGTACCATCAACATACTGCAAGTAAGCTGCACGCACATTTTAAAGGCAGCATGTCTGTTGGGTTAGTTAATATCAGCAGGATGCTCACTGAGTCACTTTTACAGAGTCCCAACTTCATCACAAGAAGTAAGTTTAACATTTCTTTGCGCATTGATTAGACACTGCAAATAGATAAGCGCATCAAAGAACTTGTATCAGCTACTTTTCAGAGTCTCTATTGAATGCTCATTAGAGCTTTCATGCAAGAGTACTATGGTCACTTCACTGACATGATGACCCTGAATGCTCTGTTGAGCAGCAAATCAAGATTGAACAGGAACTATAAACTGCTTTTAAAAACACAACACAGTCCGATATCAACTGACATCCGCATATACTGTTAGTACTTCACAAGGAAGAAGGACATATAATATGCTGCAAAAGCTACAGAAGAGAGATATTGTTCATGGCTTTAATATTCCATTAGACAACAAGAAATAAACTTACTTTGGAGCAGTTGTTGAAATATGCGACATTTTGACCCGTCTACAGGTGATCTTGTTCACGCAGAATCTGAGCTGCATCACATGACATCAGTGCGTGAACAAGATCCGCTGTAGATGGGTGGAAAGGTCGCATATGTTTCAACAATATTGCTCGAAAATAAGTTTATTTGTTGCTGTCTTACAGAGGAAAGCTATATCTTCTGTTTTAATTTGGGTGTTCCAAGTCACCACATTTGTTTGAGCCAACAAAGGGTTGTTTGTGGAAGTGACTATATATGCCATGTCAGTGTGAATGAAAAGTGTGTGTGGAACATATTGAACACCAGCCACTGAAGTTATAATATAGTCAAAACTAAAATGACCATCATATTAAAGAAATATTACAAGGTGGCATGCCTTGAACACCCTGGGGCGCTTTGTGCCTTCAGTGCTCGCCTTGTCCTCACTACCACCTCACACACCATTTCAGCGTCGGCAAGCACTGAGGTAGTAGCTGTCCCTAGCTCACTCTAGTTACATTACTTGTGAAGGTTGGTGTCTTTAACCTCCTGACTATTCCACTCAACTAGTAGTTGCAGTAGTGGTACATAGTAGACATTGTCAACCAATCTTTAATTGTGGTGCTTACTGCCGTATTCCCTTCTTACTATAATGTGTACTATGGTTACTAATATGGCAATGTTGTACAAATGCTGTCTTATTAAGCTATCGTTAAAACAAAAGTTTTTAAGGAATAACCAGCTAATTTGAATTGGGTTCTACTACACTAATTGATTGTTTATTACAGACTGTTTCAAAAGTTGTGCAATAATATTATTTTGTATTTTCAATCTGCATAGATCCAGTTTTCCTTGATAATAGTCATAAGGCTGTAGAGAAAAGATCACACCTCCTTGTTTGAGATATACAAAATGCAGATGTTTCTTGAGATATTGTATTTTAGGGGACTTTTGAAGGATAAATAGCACTGTAAAATGTCTGCGCATTTATCGCCCATTCTGCACGGAGCTGCAACTGTGGCTGCACAGGCAATGAGAGGTGAACGAAATTGCCTAATTTTTGAAATGGCAGCAGGTGGAATTGAACCACCATTCCCTCGATCGACAGTTCAGTGCTCTAATGCGCGACTACCACTCCCCACCAGTAAGTCCAAGATTACCAGTTGTTCCACTTGCAGTCTCTACATGCAGTCAGTGCTATAGACAGACAGTGTCTGGCCATTGTCGTAGTGTTGCTGTTGGTGGTGATTGTGACATTTTGTTGCTGTGTAACTTTCAGAATGAAGGACACAATGTCTTCGAGTACCTGACGTCAGATCAGTACAAACAGGTGAGTGTCACCACACGCAGCAACATACAACAGAACAAAAGTGATTCAGATCTTCAAAGACAATTTCATCCAGTCCCCATTAGGCCACAGAAACAATCCCAGTGTAGTGGGCCAGGAGTATCCATCCCTATGCCAGACAGGCCTTTGTCAATAAAATTTGTGCATGCACTGTACTCAAAGGCTTTGTGTACAGCACATGGCCGCATGTGCAAATTTTGTTGTACATACAAGCGCAGTGGACCTGATCCTTTGACCATCAATTGTGTTGCCTTGCCAGGAGTTGGCTCCGAACCTTAGTTTCTGTATTTTCTTATTATTTTTGTGCAAATAATTGCACAATGTATTACATATTTATGTTGATATTATGTATTATAATAATAAAATTATGCATATTATTAACCCAAACCACCTTAATAGCAATGCCTACTAGGAACCTGTTCTTGACATGGCACTGGTTTCTTGTCAGCACTTGCATTTAAAAATAGGTGCTGCAAACCCATTCCTCTAAATATGTGTTCCAGCACAATAAATGAAAACTATCATTCGCATCAGGCCTAATGAATTTGTCTGTGGTGTTGCTGCTGAAAAGAAATACACTCGATATACATCTTAAAGCACCTCACTTTTTGCTAAAGTCCTGATGAGAAACTGAGATGCTAATTTAGTCAGTAATTGCAGTGTGGCTGAATGCTTTCCTGATAAATTGTGATCGAGTCCAATTGAACAGGTCTGCCAGGGAGTAGGCAATCCTAATGACTAGATATCGTGTTACATAAGAACTTTTTACTGTCTCAATCCATACCATTAATTCCACCTGAATTACATAGTTTTACCACTGCACATAAGAAATAGGTCATACACAGCTACTGCCAATAACTTTCAGTTGTTTCATCAGAAATACCCTAGTAACTTAGCTTGATGTTGTTTTGAACCTTTTGTGAAAGTAATATGGGAATTAAATACACCCTGCTTTTTGTCCTTAGGTTCTGGGTGACATAAAGCATTGCATTTTGGCAACGGACTTGGCATTGTTCTTTGGCAACCAGGCAAAACTGAAAGGGCTTTGCGACGAGGGGAATTTCCACTGGGAAGAGAAAGATCACAGGTGAGTCCAACAGTCCCCTTCCAGGTAATACTATCGAAGCCAGGTTGACGTAAATGATAGATAACTTTCTTGAAGAAAATGATAAAAGATGATTTTTGAAAAATTATAAAAACGTTTTGTTGCACTCACTGGCTGTTCTGTACTGTCTTGCAAAATATGGATTATGTTAGAGTTTATGTTGTAGTCGATTATATTGTCAAATGGTAGCACCGTCACAAACAGTGGAGCTTTTCTAGACTTGACTCTGAAAGACACTTTACTGAGCTGCTTAGGGGTAGTTTTATCAGTTTGCAAGTCCAGAGAAATGTAAAGTGTTTCACAGCCAATATTGTGATACTATGCTGTAACAACTACAGTGATTGCTAGGATTGTAGCACTACACGATATATACTTTACAAAAATGTTGATATGTATATGATACTTCCAAACATATTGTTCACAGTTTTATTGTAAAAAGTTGAAACTACATCAAAAGCATGCATTGGAAACTTTTTTGATCTCTCATGACACAGGTGCTGTCTGTCAAAAGCACAAAGGGAACAGATGATATAAAATAGACTCCTTATAAACCTTATTTTATATCTGTATCGTGTAGTGCAAAAATGGTTTCTTTCTGAATCTTTATTTTTATGTATCATGATACATATTGTGTATATATATATATATATATATCGCAGTATGTATTGTGGCTTAGAGTATCAATACAACCCTAGTGGTTACACGTTTGAAGACAGGCCATTAAAGTGATCATGATGAAAGCTGGTGATTTGTGTGCTGGCGCAAAGCCATGGGATGTCCACTTGCCAGTAGTCATTTATAGTCTCATGTGTCTCTATACTCTCATTGTTACCTTCTCACCTTGTTCTTACTGCTAGTGTACAGTCCTAGAACCTGAGGACTTCTATCAGGAGGTATTGGCCACACTGTCATGTATAGTCTTATGTGACTCTACTCTCATTCTTACCTCCTCACCTTGTTCTTACTGCTAGTGTACAGTCCTAGAACTTGAGGACTTCTATCAGGAGGTATTGGCCACACTGTCATGTATAGTCTTATGTGACTCTACTCTCGTTCTTACCTCCTCACCTTATTCTTACTGCTAGTGTACAGTCCTAGAACCTGAGGACTTCTATCAGGAGGTATTGGCCACACTGTCATGTATAGTCTTATGTGACTCTACTCTCATTGTTACCTCCTCACCTTATTCTTACTGCTAGTGTACAGTCCTAGAACCTGAGGACTTCTATCAGGAGGTATTGGCCACACTGTCATGTATAGTCTCATGTGACTCTACTCTCATTGTTACCTTCTCACCTTGTTCTTACTGCTAGTGTACAGTCCTAGAACCTGAGGACTTCTATCAGGAGGTATTGGCCACACTGTCATGTATAGTCTTATGTGACTCTACTCTCATTCTTACCTCCTCACCTTATTCTTACTGCTAGTGTACAGTCCTAGAACCTGAGGACTTCTATCAGGAGGTATTGGCCACACTGTCATGTATAGTCTTATGTGACTCTACTCTCATTCTTACCTCCTCACCTTATTCTTACTGCTAGTGTACAGTCCTAGAACCTGAGGACTTCTATCAGGAGGTATTGGCCACACTGTCATGTATAGTCTTATGTGACTCTACTCTCATTCTTACCTCCTCACCTTGTTCTTACTGCTAGTGCACAGTCCTAGAACCTGAGGACTTCTATCAGGAGGTATTGGCCACACTGTCATGTATAGTCTTATGTGACTCTACTCTCATTCTTACCTCCTCACCTTATTCTTACTGCTAGTGTACAGTCCTAGAACCTGAGGACTTCTATCAGGAGGTATTGGCCACACTGTCATGTATAGTCTTATGTGACTCTACTCTCATTGTTACCTCCTCACCTTATTCTTACTGCTAGTGTACAGTCCTAGAACCTGAGGACTTCTATCAGGAGGTATTGGCCACACTGTCATGTATAGTCTCATGTGACTCTACTCTCATTGTTACCTTCTCACCTTGTTCTTACTGCTAGTGTACAGTCCTAGAACCTGAGGACTTCTATCAGGAGGTATTGGCCACACTGTCATGTATAGTCTTATGTGACTCTACTCTCATTCTTACCTCCTCACCTTATTCTTACTGCTAGTGTACAGTCCTAGAACCTGAGGACTTCTATCAGGAGGTATTGGCCACACTGTCATGTATAGTCTTATGTGACTCTACTCTCATTCTTACCTCCTCACCTTATTCTTACTGCTAGTGTACAGTCCTAGAACCTGAGGACTTCTATCAGGAGGTATTGGCCACACTGTCATGTATAGTCTTATGTGACTCTACTCTCATTCTTACCTCCTCACCTTATTCTTACTGCTAGTGTACAGTCCTAGAACCTGAGGACTTCTATCAGGAGGTATTGGCCACACTGTCATGTATAGTCTTATGTGACTCTACTCTCATTCTTACCTCCTCACCTTGTTCTTACTGCTAGTGTACAGTCCTAGAACCTGAGGACTTCTATCAGGAGGTATTGGCCACACTGTCATGTATAGTCTTATGTGACTCTACTCTCATTGTTACCTCCTCACCTTATTCTTACTGCTAGTGTACAGTCCTAGAACCTGAGGACTTCTATCAGGAGGTATGGCCACACTGTCATGTATAGTCTCATGTGACTCTACTCTCATTGTTACCTTCTCACCTTGTTCTTACTGCTAGTGTACAGTCCTAGAACCTGAGGACTTCTATCAGGAGGTATTGGCCACACTGTCATGTATAGTCTTATGTGACTCTACTCTCATTCTTACCTCCTCACCTTGCTAGTGTGCAGTCCTGAACCTGAGGACTCTATCAGTAGATAGTCTTATGTCACTCTAGACTGCTAGTGTACAGTCCTAGAACCTGAGGACTTCTATCAGGAGGTATTGGCCACACTGTCATGTATAGTCTTATGTGACTCTACTCTCATTCTTACCTCCTCACCTTGTTCTTACTGCTAGTGTACAGTCCTAGAACCTGAGGACTTCTATCAGGAGGTATTGGCCACACTGTCATGTATAGTCTTATGTGACTCTACTCTCATTCTTACCTCCTCACCTTATTCTTACTGCTAGTGTACAGTCCTAGAACCTGAGGACTTCTATCAGGAGGTATTGGCCACACTGTCATGTATAGTCTCATGTGACTCTACTCTCATTGTTACCTCCTCACCTTATTCTTACTGCTAGTGTACAGTCCTAGAACCTGAGGACTTCTATCAGGAGGTATTGGCCACACTGTCATGTATAGTCTCATGTGACTCTACTCTCATTCTTACCTCCTCACCTTGTTCTTACTGCTAGTGTACAGTCCTAGAACCTGAGGACTTCTATCAGGAGGTATTGGCCACACTGTCATGTATAGTCTCATGTGACTCTACTCTCATTCTTACCTCCTCACCTTATTCTTACTGCTAGTGTACAGTCCTAGAACCTGAGGACTTCTATGAGGAGGTATTGGTCACACTTTCATGTATAGTCTTATGTGACTCTACTCTCATTCTTACCTCCTCACCTTATTCTTACTGCTAGTGTACAGTCCTAGAACCTGAGGACTTCTATCAGGAGGTATTGGTCACACTGTCATGTATAGTCTTATGTGACTCTACTCTCATTCTTACCTCCTCACCTTATTCTTACTGCTAGTGTACAGTCCTAGAACCTGAGGACTTCTATCAGGAGGTATTGGCCACACTGTCATGTATAGTCTTATGTGACTCTACTCTCATTCTTACCTCCTCACCTTATTCTTACTGCTAGTGTACAGTCCTAGAACCTGAGGACTTCTATCAGGAGGTATTGGCCACACTGTCATGTATAGTCTCATGTGACTCTACTCTCATTGTTACCTCCTCACCTTATTCTTACTGCTAGTGTACAGTCCTAGAACCTGAGGACTTCTATCAGGAGGTATTGGCCACACTGTCATGTATAGTCTCATGTGACTCTACTCTCATTGTTACCTTCTCACCTTGTTCTTACTGCTAGTGTACAGTCCTAGAACCTGAGGACTTCTATCAGGAGGTATTGGCCACACTGTCATGTATAGTCTCATGTGACTCTACTCTCATTCTTACCTCCTCACCTTATTCTTACTGCTAGTGTACAGTCCTAGTCCTACCTGCTAGTGTACAGTCCTAGAACCTGAGGACTTCTATCAGGAGGTATTGGCCACACTGTCATGTATAGTCTTATGTGACTCTACTCTCATTCTTACCTCCTCACCTTATTCTTACTGCTAGTGTACAGTCCTAGAACCTGAGGACTTCTATCAGGAGGTATTGGCCACACTGTCATGTATAGTCTTATGTGACTCTACTCTCATTCTTACCTCCTCACCTTATTCTTACTGCTAGTGTACAGTCCTAGAACCTGAGGACTTCTATCAGGAGGTATTGGCCACACTGTCATGTATAGTCTTATGTGACTCTACTCTCATTCTTACCTCCTCACCTTGTTCTTACTGCTAGTGTACAGTCCTAGAACCTGAGGACTTCTATCAGGAGGTATTGGCCACACTGTCATGTATAGTCTCATGTGACTCTACTCTCATTCTTACCTCCTCACCTTGTTCTTACTGCTAGTGTACAGTCCTAGAACCTGAGGACTTCTATCAGGAGGTATTGGCCACACTGTCATGTATAGTCTTATGTGACTCTACTCTCATTCTTACCTCCTCACCTTATTCTTACTGCTAGTGTACAGTCCTAGAACCTGAGGACTTCTATCAGGAGGTATTGGCCACACTGTCATGTATAGTCTCATGTGACTCTACTCTCATTCTTACCTCCTCACCTTGTTCTTACTGCTAGTGTACAGTCCTAGAACCTGAGGACTTCTATCAGGAGGTATTGGCCACACTGTCATGTATAGTCTTATGTGACTCTACTCTCATTCTTACCTCCTCACCTTGTTCTTACTGCTAGTGTACAGTCCTAGAACCTGAGGACTTCTATCAGGAGGTATTGGCCACACTGTCATGTATAGTCTTATGTGACTCTACTCTCATTCTTACCTCCTCACCTTATTCTTACTGCTAGTGTACAGTCCTAGAACCTGAGGACTTCTATCAGGAGGTATTGGCCACACTGTCATGTATAGTCTCATGTGACTCTACTCTCATTCTTACCTCCTCACCTTGTTCTTACTGCTAGTGTACAGTCCTAGAACCTGAGGACTTCTATCAGGAGGTATTGGCCACACTGTCATGTATAGTCTTATGTGACTCTACTCTCATTCTTACCTCCTCACCTTGTTCTTACTGCTAGTGTACAGTCCTAGAACCTGAGGACTTCTATCAGGAGGTATTGGCCACACTGTCATGTATAGTCTTATGTGACTCTACTCTCATTCTTACCTCCTCACCTTATTCTTACTGCTAGTGTACAGTCCTAGAACCTGAGGACTTCTATCAGGAGGTATTGGCCACACTGTCATGTATAGTCTCATGTGACTCTACTCTCATTCTTACCTCCTCACCTTGTTCTTACTGCTAGTGTACAGTCCTAGAACCTGAGGACTTCTATCAGGAGGTATTGGCCACACTGTCATGTATAGTCTTATGTGACTCTACTCTCATTCTTACCTCCTCACCTTGTTCTTACTGCTAGTGTACAGTCCTAGAACCTGAGGACTTCTATCAGGAGGTATTGGCCACACTGTCATGTATAGTCTTATGTGACTCTACTCTCATTCTTACCTCCTCACCTTATTCTTACTGCTAGTGTACAGTCCTAGAACCTGAGGACTTCTATCAGGAGGTATTGGCCACACTGTCATGTATAGTCTTATGTGACTCTACTCTCATTGTTACCTCCTCACCTTGTTCTTACTGCTAGTGTACAGTCCTAGAACCTGAGGACTTCTATCAGGAGGTATTGGCCACACTGTCATGTATAGTCTTATGTGACTCTACTCTCATTCTTACCTCCTCACCTTATTCTTACTGCTAGTGTACAGTCCTAGAACCTGAGGACTTCTATCAGGAGGTATTGGCCACACTGTCATGTATAGTCTTATGTGACTCTACTCTCATTCTTACCTCCTCACCTTATTCTTACTGCTAGTGTACAGTCCTAGAACCTGAGGACTTCTATCAGTAGGTATTGGCCACACTGTCATGTATAGTCTTATGTGACTCTACTCTCATTCTTACCTCCTCACCTTATTCTTACTGCTAGTGTACAGTCCTAGAACCTGAGGACTTCTATCAGGAGGTATTGGCCACACTGTCATGTATAGTCTTATGTGACTCTACTCTCATTCTTACCTCCTCACCTTGTTCTTACTGCTAGTGTACAGTCCTAGAACCTGAGGACTTCTATCAGGAGGTATTGGCCACACTGTCATGTATAGTCTTATGTGACTCTACTCTCATTCTTACCTCCTCACCTTGTTCTTACTGCTAGTGTACAGTCCTAGAACCTGATGACTTCTATCAGGAGGTATTGGCCACACTGTCATGTATAGTCTTATGTGACTCTACTCTCATTCTTACCTCCTCACCTTGTTCTTACTGCTAGTGTACGTGACTCTACTCTCATTCTTACCTCCTCACCTTGTTCTTACTGCTAGTGTACAGTCCTAGAACCTGAGGACTTCTATCAGGAGGTATTGGCCACACTGTCATGTATAGTCTCATGTGACTCTACTCTCATTCTTACCTCCTCACCTTGTTCTTACTGCTAGTGTACAGTCCTAGAACCTGAGGACTTCTATCAGGAGGTATTGGCCACACTGTCATGTATAGTCTCATGTGACTCTACTCTCATTCTTACCTCCTCACCTTGTTCTTACTGCTAGTGTACAGTCCTAGAACCTGAGGACTTCTATCAGGAGGTATTGGCCACACTGTCATGTATAGTCTTATGTGACTCTACTCTCATTCTTACCTCCTCACCTTATTCTTACTGCTAGTGTACAGTCCTAGAACCTGAGGACTTCTATCAGGAGGTATTGGCCACACTGTCATGTATAGTCTTATGTGACTCTACTCTCATTCTTACCTCCTCACCTTATTCTTACTGCTAGTGTACAGTCCTAGAACCTGAGGACTTCTATCAGGAGGTATTGGCCACACTGTCATGTATAGTCTTATGTGACTCTACTCTCATTCTTACCTCCTCACCTTATTCTTACTGCTAGTGTACAGTCCTAGAACCTGAGGACTTCTATCAGGAGGTATTGGCCACACTGTCATGTATAGTCTTATGTGACTCTACTCTCATTCTTACCTCCTCACCTTATTCTTACTGCTAGTGTACAGTCCTAGAACCTGAGGACTTCTATCAGGAGGTATTGGCCACACTGTCATGTATAGTCTTATGTGACTCTACTCTCATTCTTACCTCCTCACCTTGTTCTTACTGCTAGTGTACAGTCCTAGAACCTGAGGACTTCTATCAGGAGGTATTGGCCACACTGTCATGTATAGTCTTATGTGACTCTACTCTCATTCTTACCTCCTCACCTTGTTCTTACTGCTAGTGTACAGTCCTAGAACCTGAGGACTTCTATCAGGAGGTATTGGCCACACTGTCATGTATAGTCTCATGTGACTCTACTCTCATTCTTACCTCCTCACCTTATTCTTACTGCTAGTGTACAGTCCTAGAACCTGAGGACTTCTATCAGGAGGTATTGGCCACACTGTCATGTATAGTCTCGTGACTCTACTCTCATTCTTACCTCCTCACCTTGTTCTTACTGCTAGTATACAGTCCTAGAACCTGAGGACTTCTATCAGGAGGTATTGGCCACACTGTCATGTATAGTCTTATGTGACTCTACTCTCATTCTTACCTCCTCACCTTGTTCTTACTGCTAGTGTACAGTCCTAGAACCTGAGGACTTCTATCAGGAGGTATTGGCCACACTGTCATGTATAGTCTTATGTGACTCTACTCTCATTCTTACCTCCTCACCTTATTCTTACTGCTAGTGTACAGTCCTAGAACCTGAGGACTTCTATCAGGAGGTATTGGCCACACTGTCATGTATAGTCTCATGTGACTCTACTCTCATTGTTACCTCCTCACCTTATTCTTACTGCTAGTGTACAGTCCTAGAACCTGAGGACTTCTATCAGGAGGTATTGGCCACACTGTCATGTATAGTCTCATGTGACTCTACTCTCATTCTTACCTCCTCACCTTGTTCTTACTGCTAGTGTACAGTCCTAGAACCTGAGGACTTCTATCAGGAGGTATTGGCCACACTGTCATGTATAGTCTCATGTGACTCTACTCTCATTCTTACCTCCTCACCTTATTCTTACTGCTAGTGTACAGTCCTAGAACCTGAGGACTTCTATCAGGAGGTATTGGCCACACTGTCATGTATAGTCTTATGTGACTCTACTCTCATTCTTACCTCCTCACCTTATTCTTACTGCTAGTGTACAGTCCTAGAACCTGAGGACTTCTATCAGGAGGTATTGGCCACACTGTCATGTATAGTCTCATGTGACTCTACTCTCATTCTTACCTCCTCACCTTATTCTTACTGCTAGTGTACAGTCCTAGAACCTGAGGACTTCTATCAGGAGGTATTGGCACACTGTCATGTATAGTCTCATGTGACTCTACTCTCATTCTTACCTCCTCACCTTATTCTTACTGCTAGTGTACAGTCCTAGAACCTGAGGACTTCTATCAGGAGGTATTGGCCACACTGTCATGTATAGTCTCATGTGACTCTACTCTCATTCTTACCTCCTCACCTTATTCTTACTGCTAGTGTACAGTCCTAGAACCTGAGGACTTCTATCAGGAGGTATTGGTCACACTGTCATGTATAGTCTCATGTGACTCTACTCTCATTCTTACCTCCTCACCTTATTCTTACTGCTAGTGTACAGTCCTAGAACCTGAGGACTTCTATCAGGAGGTATTGGTCACACTGTCATGTATAGTCTCATGTGACTCTACTCTCATTCTTACCTCCTCACCTTATTCTTACTGCTAGTGTACAGTCCTAGAACCTGAGGACTTCTATCAGGAGGTATTGGTCACACTGTCATGTATAGTCTCATGTGTCTCTCTACTCTCTCATTCTTACCTCCTCACCTTGTTCTTACTGCTAGTGTACAGTCCTAGAACCTGAGGACTTCTATCAGGAGGTATTGGCCACACTGTCATGTATAGTCTTATGTGACTCTACTCTCATTCTTACCTCCTCACCTTGTTCTTACTGCTAGTGTACAGTCCTAGTACATGAGGACTTCTACCAGGAGCTATTGGCCACACTGTCATGTACAATCTCACCTGTGTCACTCTATTCTCTCACTGTTACCTTCTTGCCCTGTTCTTGCTGTAGTGTACAGACTCAGTACCTGAGGAGTTCTATCAGGAGGTATTTTCCATGCTACCTTGTACAGTGTGTGTCTCTCCTCTACTCTCACTGTTACCTTCTCACCCTGTTCTTACTGCTAGTGTACATAATGACCTGTTGAAGTGTGAAATGATGCCTGATGCCCATATCGCCTAGATAAGAAATGAATATAAACGGAGACTGTGTGTATGGTCAGAATGGTAGTTAGGACTTTCTTTCCTTGAATTGCTATTTCATGATGGGCAAGCACCTGGGTAGGAATCAAGCAGATGATTTCAAGTACAATTTAATGTTTGAAGTACTGTACATTAGGTACAAATAAAAAAAAGTTATCAAGTACAATTCGAAATAGACTACAAATATATTAGGTCAAGTATAAGTCCAGTTATTTAGTACATTTCTGTCATAATAATCAATTACAATAATACTATTCAGGTGCCAGTTATTAACTATTTTGAAAATGTAGGCCATTGTTGCAGGTGTACTGGTGTATTCAGCAACCCCTGGTTCACCATGATGCCGGGGTGAGACTGGCCTTTGATTTTGCATTAACTGAGTGTGTTTGCTGTCATCTGTTAATACTGTTGTCTTGCTGCTTGCTGCTGCTCTAGACGCCTTGTGATGGCCAACTGTATGACTGCGTCTGACCTCTGCTCCATGTACAAGCCCTGGGCCATTCAGGAGAAGCTTGTCTATGTCATCATGGAGGAATTCTGGCAGCAAGTAAGGCCTTCCATCTCGTCATAATGATACTGTCGAACCTTGCTTTACAGTCATATTATACAACCACCTTGCAATTAGGATCAACTTTGGACAATCCTAAATAATGTCTGTAATGGTAAAGTGTAGGAAATTAGTCCCGCTGATATGATCACCTTGCTATTCAGGTCAATTTGGCCCTGTTCTGAGGGTGATCATAATAGAGATATTCCTCTGTAATTGTACATGAATCAAGATAAATACACATAATGAATTTGTATGTTGGAAAAGAATGTTGCTCAAAAGACCAACATTCATGTATTCACTATATCTTGTTTCAAGTTTTGCAGTAGTTGTTCACTAGAAATTTTCACAAAACACAGACAGGGAGATCAAATATTGACAATGATTTCGAAACCGGCTTATTCATAATGGATGTTTTTGCTAATTGAGACCAATTTTAAACATTTACATTTAGGAATTAAACATCAGTGGTGGTAAATGAACAATACAGAGATACTATGTAAATTGATTGTAACAGTTAAAAATCATTATTTGCAGTTGATGCTAAAGGAAGATGTTGATATTGAGTGCTGCTTTGTTTGTGGTGCTATGCCTATGCTTCACTGGCTGTGTGGGACAACAAATTATAACTGCGTGCCATACATTTATTATTCCACTGGCCAGACCTGGTGATCAGTAATTTTGCAAAGGCATAATTTATGTAATAAGATAAGATAGTTTATTATGCCTTTACAAGGAATTTGGTGTACACTTCATGGGCAATTCGATACAAAACATCATATATACAAATCATAATTTATTTAATATTGTCTCAATCAGATTATCTCAAGAGTTAATGGCTGCTATAGCAAATAACAAAGTGCCAAATATGATCAAATAAGCAAATATTGTTCATGTTGTACATAAACTTTCTTTTCAAAAAATAGTTAAAATGGTAGTTTAAATCAGATGCAACTTTAATATGCTGTGAGATTATATGTGTACACATGCATTCATGTTAATAATTATTATTGCCTTACTACAGTGACATTATTCAGTAGAGTACAGTTTGTGTGGTGCATGTTTAGGGCGACGAGGAGAAGCAAAAGGGGATAGCTCCCATCCCCATGATGGATCGGGACAAACGGGATGAGCTTCCCCAGTGTCAGGTAGCAGGATAGGATGAACACGCTTCCATGACACTCTCGTCTTTCAATGAAACACACACAGCTTACATGTTGAAAACACCCTCAGTTGTCTATTTGGCTGTAATCATGTGTAACAATATCAAATATAAATTTGCTTCATTTGAATCAAATGTCAAATGTATGAGCTTTGTTTGTTAAGGAAAATATGTTTCGTCTTTCTTTGCCTGGAAACGTGGGAAGTTGTGATTGCGGGTGCCTCTGACAAAAATGGCAGTAATTGACAGCTGATGATATTTACAAAATCTATGTTTCAGACGACTAACCCGTGTGTGTTGTTGCTAATCATCTTGTAGGAAGCTGCCAAGGTGTTTGCTGTATACGTGCCCAGCAATTTCATGGAACCAGACAAGCAGTAAATCAAGTAGCAAAAGTCCTACTTTCATTACTCCATTAACATGGATGTATCATCTAGCTGTTTTTCAGTATCGTTCAATTTGTTGTCATCACCTGAGGTTCCATGATCATTTATAAATAATTAAAAGCTGTTCATATTTCCAAAAGTTGCATAATCTAAATCTAGATTGATATTTTTTATTCTGGCACAAATTAAAAACAGTGAACTAAACAATTCATGATTTCAACATCATTTGCTAGTTACTTTTTGACTGAGAACACATTTGCTAGCTGCAGTTTTATTAATGCAATAAAAACATGTATGAATTGCAGTAGTTCGTGTACACAATAACTGCTTTTAATTGATACCAATAGTTGGTGCAACACATTAAGGGCATCAATAAATTATTACCACCATTATGGTAGCGACCTCTGGAGATCACTACTTAATTCGGTCGAGTAGGAGAATCTCCCTCTAGAAAAGCAATGCGTATCAAAAACTTGTATGTAGATAACTCTAAATAACTATTGTGTTTTCTGAAAAAACATTTCCAATTGGTAAATCAAAGGCCAGTGATCCTGGGAAGCAAATGAATATAGGGGAGAGTGGATCTGGAGGAGATTCACATACAATGATCCAAAGTTAGCATATTAATGTCTAGGTAAACATAAAAGGGCACAATGACAATGTTATCACTCTTTGGTCTTTGATCCATATTCTCGTTTTGTTTCCATGACATTGCTGAGTTGACATGTGTGGCTTGTTGTTCTGTTTTGTAGTTAGTAATAACGACATTACTTTTAGATGTTTGCTAAATAACCATGGTGTTCAATCTTATTAGATGTTTGCTTAAATAACCATGGAGTTCAATCTTATTAGATGTTTGTTGAAAACTAACACCATGTTTGCTGTGCTCCAACATTTCTTAGGGAGATTTGGAAAAAGCTGCAGGGCAAAAACCCAAGCCCATGATGGATCGTTCAAACCAACATAAACTGCCACAGTTAGAGGTACAAAGGTGTCTGTGTTGTATTCTCAAGCACAGGGTTGATAAATTGTTGATTGTCACATAATTTCTTTGTAAGCCATTCAATGACGGTGTTATGCTTCTTAGTGGTTTATGATTCTTGGCTTCTAGTTAATGTGTGTATGACAGTTGTCATGCTGCGTTGGGATTGAATGATTTCAAATTTGAAAATCTGTATTGGAGTTGGACATCGTATTTTAGCAGCTTTGGACGTATTAATTTTGTTATATGCAGGTTTAGGCATGATTTAACTGGTGTTTCAAAAGTTTAACGTTCAACCTTTAAGTTTAACTTTCACTATGTTAAAACTTTTTAGACAGCAGTATGTGAGTTTGTTTTCAAAACTAATATTTACTACATATATTAGCACTTTGTAGTGTTATGTTGTTATCATCAATTCTATAAATATTAACTATGTACCTGTGTATGTGTGTATGCATGCATGTATTGCTTTGGTTTGTTGTGATATTTGTAATGATTAAGCTAAATTACATACATGCAAGCAACATACACATACATTTATATCTTAGTTGCCATACATGAACTAATTTCGCTCCGACAGTATATTTGATTTGTGTGATTTAAATAAATTAAAATAAGGTTTTCTGTAGACAATATATTTCAAAAGCTCGTAAGCATAGCAGTCACTCCATTTTGTCAAATCTGTCTTGAACCTTTTTCTATAAGCTGCCTATCTCATCATGCTCATATATAGATACTTATGAATCATCCATAAATTACGTCATGCGTTGGGGGGGTCTATGAGCAAGCTTGATGAAACATACATTACATGGGGATAGTGGTCTTTGGGTAAGCGTTACATAACAAATTTTGAAATGTTGGCTCATCAAGCTGTTGATATCAGCCGGACAGATAATTAGTTGTTCAACCATTTTTAGGGCAAATTTCAACAGTATTCCAAACCAGCAATGTACTGTTGTTTTTCCAACTTCTACATACCTATATTTTAATGAAAACAACGAATCAATACAAACATCCAACAAACATAATCATTATTATAGATGTATGCATCATAGGGGAAGGATCCTTGTCAAAATGAACGTAGTTTTAAGGGGGTGTACATGCCAGCATTAAGGAGCAAGACAAGTGGGTGGGGGGTCTCAAAATGACCACAATTAGCATGACATACTTTATGGACGCCACAGTATGTTCTATATTTATATATTATTAATAATTTACTGTAAACAGCTATATTTAATTCATTTATTGCAGGAATGAAAAATGCATTGAATGCATCATCGTCAGATTTGTTCCCTTAGAAAAACACGGAAAACGGTCCAAAAAGAAACAGTTATCGAAAGAAGCCATTAGAAAAATTAAGTATAAAGAAATGATGTGGAAGTCATATAGACGTACTGGAAATGACGAAGACTACAACATTTATAAAGAAGCACTAAACCAAGCTACAGCTGAAATTAGAAATTCAAAGAGAAGCTATGAACATAAATTAGCTTGTAATATAAAACATGACAGCAAGAGTTTTTATGTGTATGTTCGAAGCAAACAGAAAGTTCAGGATAAGGTCGGTCCTCTAGAAGATAGTGCTGGAAATATAATATCAGAAGGATTCTTAATGGCAGAAGACCTGAATGAGTATTTTAGTTCAGTGTTTACCAGAGAAGACATTAGTTCACTGCCAGTACCAGAGGCTAAGTTCAAGGGGGCAGAATCAGACTATTTAAGACAGTTAATTGTAACCCCAGAAATGGTAGCTAAGAAAATTAGGGCTATGAAGGTTAATAAATCACCTGGAGTGGATGGTATTCCACCCAAACTACTATTGGAAATTGTAGAACAAATTAACATACCGCTTGCAACAGTTTTCAAGTTGTCATTAGAAGAGGGAGTGGTTCCTTTAGAATGGAAAGAAGCAAACATTATACTGTTGTTTAAAAAAGGTTCGAGAAACAAGTCAAATAATTATAGACCAGTTAGTTTAACATCGGTGATTTGTAAATTATTAGAAAGACTAATTAAAAATCACATGGTGGATTTTCTTGTTAAACATAACTTGATAAACCCATCTCAACATGGGTTTCTAAAAGCGAGGTCATGCTTAACAAATATGTTATGTTTTTTGGAAGATATCACTAAGTGGGTAGATGATGGATCACCAGTAGATATCATCTACTTAGATTTTCAAAATGCTTTCGACAAAGTGCCACATCAAAGATTACTGCTTAAACTAAAGGTCCATGGCATAGGAAATGGTATAATTAACTGGATAGAAAAATGGCTGATTGACAGAAGACAACGGGTAGTTGTTGATGGGGAGGCTTCAAACTGGAAATCAGTTTTGAGTGGGGTTCCACAGGGATCAGTACTGGGACCTATATTATTCTTAATATATATAAACGATTTGAATGATGATATAGCTAGCAAGGTGTTGAAATTTGCAGATGATACAAAAGTGTTTAGAAGGATTAAAAGTGATGGAGATAGACAGCATTTACAAGATCATCTTGACAGGTTGATCAAATGGTCTGAAAAGTGGCAAATGTTGTTCAATTTTGGGAAATGTAAATGCCTTCACACAGGACATAGGAACGAATATGTAGAATATACAATGGGGGGAACTGTACTAAGTACTACTGTAAAAGAAAAAGACTTAGGGCTGACAATTAGTGCTGACATGAAGGTTTCAGAGCAGTGTGGAATTGCAGCTTCAAAATGAAATCAAATCCTTGGATTGATTAGGCGAAATATAGCATATAAAAAAAAGAACTAATAATACCGCTGTACAAAACAATAGTTAGGCCTCATTTAGAATATTGTATACAAGCGTGGAGGCCATACCGCAAAAAGGACATAGATATGCTAGAAAGAGTATAGAGGAGAGTGACTAAAATGACACCAAAACTGAGGGATCTTAGTTATGAAAAACGCCTAAAAAAATATTGATAGAAATATGTTTTTTTCAGTTAAGAAAGATAGAAAGACTAGAGGACATGAAGTTACATAAGTAAAGGAGCAGTGTAGATTAGACGTAAGAAAGTTATCATTTTCACAAAGGACTGTGAATGAATGGAACAGATTATCTGATGATTGTGTGGGTGCTAGTAGTGTGAATATGTTTAAAAATAAAATCGACACATACCTCAGAAGGGCTGGATATATGTAGATAAAAGGGTTGGACTCTCGATAAGCCAAAGGGCTTCCTTGTCCACCTGCCATCTAGAGTTAATTCTCTGGATGGCAATCTTGTTAAATCTTGTTAAATTATATCACAGCAAAAATAAAAAGTGATATTAGAAACATGTTTATGTACTGTGCCTGCATTCCAGTCTGTCTCCATAGCCATGTGTACATGTTGAAGGTTGGCTTCCTGGTGGGCATCTGTCTGCCCTGCTACGAGTTGCTGGCCCAGATATTGTCAGAGACACAACCCATGGTGGATGGTTCCAAGTGAGTACATCTTGCAGCTTCACTTCATCTTCATAATCTTGCCAATCTTCTTTTTCTTGCATATGATTCAAGGGGGGTCATCACGTGTCACGCTGTAGATCCTGAAACCAGGCGTGTGCAGTCTTGTCCAGCCTTACCAGGGTGCTGTTGCATTTGTGTAGACACTCACTCAGTCTGGCTTCCAGCACCGCACTCACATGAAGCTGATGGTGCTAGCTCCATCTGGTTCAAATTGTGCTTGAACCTGCTGTATCCTGGTCTTATTCGGTTGAGGTGCATCATTGAGTGTCGGCTAATGTCGTGTCCAACAATACAATACAATACGAATTTATTGTCCAGTAATAATAGATACGTCGGATAATTGTCTGCTGTTTGCTGAGCGTAAAGAGAATACAAGGTACTGTTAGTAAACATAGTTAAACGTAGTCGTAGACGTAGTGCCTGCATGAATTAAGTTTATAATAATAATACAAACGTGAGAGTAGTTAGTGCATACTTTATATATTTTAACGGTCGGATTGCATGTGGTGGTTTGTTAACTCAAAGTTTGTTTAGGTGACTTATGGCCTGGGGAACGAAGCTGTTTTTGAACCTGTTTTTTGTACATCTTGGACATCTGTATCGTCTTTGAGACGGAAGAAGGTCAAACTCTGTATACAGTGGGTGGGCAGGGTCAATGGCAATTGCACATGCTTTTCTGATCAACCTGCTTTCACACAGCTGAGAGACACGCAGTGTGGGAATGCCTATGATCTTTGAAGCGATTTTGCAGATGTGAAGAAGCATATTTTTGTTTAAGACAGACAGAGCAGGGAAGAAACAGATACTACAATATGTCAACACTTGTTGGACATGAAATGATCTTAGTTTCCTTAACAGGTACAATCTCTGCTGGCACTTTTTTGTACACCTTTAGCATGGGGGCTAAATGTCAATTTATTGTTAAGAGTTACACCAAGATACTTGAAGGTGTCCGTTACCTCCACTACCTCACCATCAACAAGGAGCGGTCCATCAAACTGGCCACTGGTGCGGAAGTCAGAGTTCCTTTGTCTTGCGCACATTTAGTTCTATAAAGTTGTTCTTCCACCACATTGAGATCACGGACACAGAGTTCTCATACGCGTGGAACGAATCTGATCCATTCAGGCACGCCACTACTGCTGCATCGTCTGAGTATTTAATCAAGACATTACAGTCACATTCACTCCTTGAGTCGTTGGTGTACAGTGAGTATAGAATGGAGCTCCCAACACATCCTTGGGGCGCCCCGGTATTCGTGATGAGGTTGGGGGAGATGTTGCTGCCAACCTTCACGTGTTGGGGTCTGTTGCTGAGAAAGTTATGTATCCAGTGAATGAAGTTCGGGGGTATTTGCAGGGCGAGAAGCTTTTCAATCATCTAATGGCGCTGTATAGTGTTAAAGGCCGAACTAAAATCTATGAAGAGGATACGGATATAGTTGCCTGACTTCTCTAGATGTTTGTTGACATTGTGTAGCAGGGTTGCCACAGCATCATCAGTTCCACGCCCACGCTACTAGGCAGTGGGTCTGGTTTCTCCTGAAAATGTGGAGATAGGTTGGTTAGGACTAACCTCTCCAGGGCTTTCATTGGGAGAGATGTGAGAGCAACTGGTCTGTAGTGGTTGAGTTCCTGAGGGGAGGATATTTTAAGCACAGGATTGACGGTGCTAGTTTTCCAGAGATTGGGAATGATGCCGGTATTTACAGACTACTGGAACAGTTGTGAGAACAGGCGCCAGTTCTTCAGCACATGAACTGAGAAGATGGCCCGATATATTATCAGACCCAGATGCTTTCCTTGTATTGGTCCACTTGAACTGCCGAGTCACGTAGTCTTTGGAGATGACGATCTCTCCTGGGGAGGGGGATGGGATGGTTGCCAGAAGCTCTGTGCACTTGGATGTAAAGTCCTTGCTGTCGAAGAGAAATATAGAATTTGTTTAGCTCTGTAGCATCAGGCATTGTAGAAGATCTTAAGTTTTGGTTGGCACTGACATCACCGGCCATCGCTTTGAGATTTCTGAAGACCTCATGAGTGTTCATGGTCTGATATTGAAGTTCAACTTTGTCTCGAAAGGCTGATTTGGCACGGCCAATTTCTGACCTAAGCATTGCCTTGGCCTCTCTGATGGCAGCGGCATCTCGAGATTCGAAAGCTTTCTGTTTGTTGATCACTGCTTTCTTTACACTCTGTGTGATCCATGGTTTGGTGTTAGAGTATTCAGTGACAGTCTTTTCTGGGATGATGGAGTTTTGACAAAACTTAATGTAGTCAGTGACAATATCGGCTCGCTCAGTTATGTCATGGGTGCCCTCGAAGAGGACATGCCAGTCTGTGCAGGTATAACAGCCTTTCAACTGGTTTCATTAATGGGATGGGATGAATTGCCAATAATTGCCCCACAGCATACTTCTGCCAACTGATGGAAAAAGCTTTCAAGTCACATTTTGTTAGTTCCAAGAAAAATTTGAAAGTTATCAATAACGAGAAATTTCTTGGAATAATGCTAATATTTATATTTTATTTATTACACCAGTTTGCTATTATTCTCCTGTTGTTTGTTAATTGGAATTTCTATAGGGGTTTGCTTTGCTAACAGTTTTGGCAAGGCAAAGGTCGACAGAGGTCATGCACTTATTTGTGATATTTGTAAACAAACCGTGACGTTGTCACGCTTACATTTATCCAGGCGTTAAATTTTATCCGGGTGATGTTTATGTTCATATGTAATGCATAATATTTGGCACCAGTAGATAAATAATATCCTGTAGTTAAATATGTTTCGTCTGTTATCGTAATACGAACGTTATAGTTAGAGTACGTGTGCGTGGATTGTGCGTGGAGAGGAAACTGTTTTACGACAGAAATTGTTTATGTCTGTGGGAAGCAAACATGTTATAATTTATGTATATATATAGACATATATGTAATCATATATATACATATAAACATACATAACGCCCAGATAAATGAAAACGCGACAGTCGTAGCTGGTGCTAAATACATTCTCCTAGATACGCGCACGAGCAGAAACGTCACCCGGATATTATTTAACGCCCGAATAAATGTAAGCGCGACAACGTACTGGATCCATCAATTGCAGCATGGCTTTATGCTTCAAAGAGAAGTTGAGATGGTGTTAGATTGAACTGTTTTGCCAGAGAATAAAGTGTAATGTTCTCACCGATGGACTTTTTATGTACATTCACTAGATATTATATATTTTATTACATTAGTTTTTTTAGTATATTTATGGTCATTATTTTAGTGTCACTTGTATAAAAGGATATATTTAAAATAGTTTTACAATATGTTAGTATTTTTATTAGTTAGCAGTTTTATGATAATTGTTTATACTTTTTCTTGTATTACTAATTTTATTTAATGTTGTGTTATATATTTTTAACATGTTTATATTGCTAGCATTTCTGTTATGTAAAATACTACTACGAATGTATGTAATGCACCCAAGAGTAATTTCCATTGATCGAGCACTATACAAATAATTTTATTATTATTCTGAGAAGTCCTGAGGACTGGATACTTAAGGTAAGTTCATATATAGCGCAGTATCCAGACATTACTACTGCTCAAAGTACTTTACATTTTACTGCTTGGCAGTCCTGTTCAATCGAACACCATCTCCTCTTCTCTGGGAAGCATTCACCTTTAATTAATATTTAAGGTGAATGATGCTGTGCTACATATACAAATTGACGTTCATTGTGACAGGGCAAACCTGAAGATCTGGCAGGAGTTGGCGGAGAAGCAACAGAAGGAAGACATACCAGAGGAAATGGAGCAGGAAATGGCCATCGACGTCACAGTGGCACAAAATGTCAACTTGTTGTCGGCCACAGAGACCACATCAATATAGTGGACGCTTGCTGTGAGGAACCAGCTGGCATTTGGTCAGGCTCTTCCTATATCCGTGGGATGTAATACATCCCACGGATATAGGAAGATCAGGACACAGAATTAGTTGTATAAGCGGATGTTGTATTGGGAGTCGTTACGGCGAACGTCTGCTTTAAATGAATACGGATACATTCCTACATGTCATTCCAAGATTTAATTTGTGGTGAAACAGTTGATTATTTTATTAAGTAGAGTTACATCAACTCCTGTGATTATTAGTTAACTAGTACAGTAACGGTGTCTGTCAGTAACATATTTATCGACTGTACACCCATGTAGGTGTACAGAGAATAATGTTGTGCCCATATGTTGAACACATACCAGCAGTATTGTGCAGATGCCACGTTTGTGTGTATATTTAATTTATTTATATTATGTTTTTCATTGTTACGTCCTATACTTTGCCACACACTGGACATGTTTCAACAGCGCAGTGAGCTATTGTGATTCCGACAAGGGTCTGCAACCTACGTTCAAGTGAATATGGGGCAGGATGCATCTGACTTGAATGATATCTCATATGTTATGTTAATTAGTGACAACAAAGTCTCTGTTGCCGAGTCTTAAATGTAATGAATATACAACGAATGTACAACTTTCATTAGTTAACTGATGTGGAGCTAGTTGGGGGTTTCATGCAATTACAATTATCAAATTTATTTAATCTCAAAATACATCAAATTAACAATGCAGAAATGGGAGAAAATGGACATTTTATAGACCAATAAATAATCTAATGAAAAATATGATGTTTTTCATATCAAAGTGAAAATTTATACGTCTTTATTTATCTCTTCATCAAAATGAGTATTTTCAACAATATTAGTAAATGACATGTCACAATAGTAGCATGTTTTGTATTTCTAATAATCCAAGATGTTATGAATACTAATCAGTTCAATGAAAAATTGTTGCACATTTTCTATAATAGGTGAATGTTTCACATATCATTTTAACAAAATTTAATCAGATTTAACAATATTGCTACCCAGATATTAAACCCAAAATAACAAGTGGGCAAGGAAACCTTTAGCCTCTCGAGATATTCCAACTTTGTTATTCATGTGTAACCACTCCTTTCTGTTTTGAAAAGCTTTGCACTGATCGCGGGATATGTTAACCTACATGGTGAACTAGAGAGAGGTGAAATCGTTAAGGTCATCGATTTATTGTTTTTCATCATTTATTTATTTCACACTGAAAGGCATAATTGTGAATGCGTGTGAATGATTGATTCATTTAGTCATTCGTGTAACATATAATTTTAGAATCATCACAAATCAAAATGTACTTCTGTCTGAATTGTTTTCTTTAAATTAAAGTATGTTGTGCCTGATATTGTTTAATACAAAATTTAAGTAAGACACAAAATAACCTATTTAGTCTGTATTACATGTGACATTGGTTGAAACTGTTGTACCACACTATATGTACATATATTCCACACAGTTGGAATTCCATACACATGAAAAAATCCATAGTTCATCAAGATTGATAAGCATTCCATTACATTTCTTAAATACATCAAAGCAGCTGTAGACACTGTAGATTACTTTTATTTAAATCTTATACTTTAATTCATGCTAATGCACATCTTCAAATAGTGTTAATATTGTTATTATCGACTGGTTGTTTTTGTACACTAAGATGCATTTTACATAACTTTCAATATTGTGCTTTTTAGCAATGTCGCTCTGCATTGAAGCTTCGTGAAACGGCAACTATTACAAAACGATGTGGTCACTAGGAAATAGTCTGATGGTCACCGAAGAAATTATGAGGTTCTCAGTAATATTATGTGCAGTGGAATCTTGATATTAAGCCCACCCTTGGGTCTGATGGACGAGGTGACCATAAAAGCGAGACAAAGTTCCTACGTTTTACTGTTACACAAATAATTAGGATCTCTACTAGGGTAATTACCATAATTGTGAGGTGGCGGTATTATCGAGGTGACCATGCAGCAAAGTTTGACTGTACCTGAAAAATACTTTGTGGCTAAATTATATTTACTATTCCGTAATTACTAGAAAGCCATGTTCAAAATGCACTATACCGTATCTGCTGACACTAAAACCTTCAAAATGTGTGCGTATGTTTACAAGCATTGGTGATCAATTCACGTCAACCATTGATTGTACTTTGTGTATGTTTATATGTGTTGTCTGTGCATCACATGTCACATACATGTGGTAGTATTAAACACGTGTTGTATGTGCATCACATGCCACATACACGTGGTAGTATTAAACACGTGTTGTCTGTGCATCATATGCCACGTGCATGTGGTAGTATTAAACACGTGTTGTCTGTGCATCACATGCCACATACATGTGGTAGTATTAAACACGCGTTGTCTGTGCATCATATGCCACGTGCATGTGGTAGTATTAAACACGTGTTGTCTGTGCATCATATGCCACGTGCATGTGGTAGTATTAAACACGTGTTGTCTGTGCATCATATGCCACGTGCATGTGGTAGTATTAAACACGTGTTGTCTGTGCATCACATGCCACGTACATGTGGTAGTATTAAACACGTGTTGTTTGCATGCACCCGTACAAGTTTCTTCATTATTTCAGGAAGCTATGTTTGTGGTGCTTTGCTGCACTGCTATATTAATTACTTGAAAGATTATTGAAAATATCTTAATGTACTCATCAATGGACGCACCGTGGGAATGAATATAATTTGTTCTGTTCTTCACTTTAGTAATAGATATGTGTGCTGTGGCCTTGACACTTCTTACAGGTGCATGCATGGCAGAGTGGAATGTCGAGAAATTTACCGAATAAATAATTCTGATTGTTATGACGACTGTTATGTTGTTATTGCGTTCTTTATAATTAACATACCAAGTCCATTAAAAAATAAACCCAATGTATGAGCTAATTTAGATTGTTTCACATTATCTTAAATGCTCTTACTTTAAGACAATTTCTGTGACTTGCCATCTATTGCTATATCACACTGCAGAATTGCTCTGCAATCTTGTTTACGTTATGTATTTTATATAAATCTAACTATAATCAAGCGTGTGTGGTACAGCGGCCAAGAGCCACAAATTTTACGAATTGTGCACTTTTTAATAAAAGCATGAAAATTGGCACATGTGTAGTTTAGGATATGTAGATTCATATAAAGCTAGGTACCCATCACTATCAACATTGTACATAGTCGTCATCTTGATTTTAAAAAATGGCTGCCATGTTGATCAGCTTCTAAACACCATCAAACATGATCTTGGTGTCTAAACCAACATATCCAGGGTCAATTAATACATTCCTGTCATTAGCGGTATCCAAGGATGACGGCTATATTGAAATACAAGATGGCTGCCATGGAAATTCATAACCCAAATATATCCGCTTCTAAGCAATTTATAAACATGTTCTTTGTGTCTAAACCAACATTTTCAGGATCAAGGAATCCATTTCTACCATATGCTATATCCTCAGGTGACAGTCATATTGAAATTCAAAATGGCTGCTCTGCATATACATTTTATGAACATGAATTTAGTGCATCTGGAGATTGAGGACTCCATATGAGATATCCATCGGTGATCCATATGTTTCAAGGTTAAGGAATCCATTTGTGTCACTTGCATTATTTCCAAGCGAATCTAAATTGGCTACAACCATCAACTAATGGTCACACAGAATATCAAAATGGCTGCCATGCACATACTATCAGGAACGTAATCTCAATGTATGTTGGATTTAGGAATCCATATCTGGTTTATGGCATGTTTATTCACGATTGTAATCTTTCAGACTGTTGTCAACTTTTGCACAGTTATATTCTCAACCATAACCTCGCAACATAAATAGTCAGGAACAATAATATTTCAATTGGGCTACATTTCGATTTGTAACCACAGTGCACTGGGTCATAGCATGGCACCGATGCCTCCGGTAGTTCAAGTCGGGCATGGTTTCCTTATTGAATCAGATGAACTCCAACCGCAGTGTCCAAGATTAAGCAAATGGAGATTTGACACAAGAGCTTGTTACCTCACATAACCAATTTTATAAACAGACATTTTAACATCTTGGTGCAATGCATGTTTTGTTGGTGGGGTATTCCAAGTGGTACCAGATCCCTGGGTAAGCAGCTGTTTCCTTGCCTTGATGAAACTCTATCTCATTTAGTATACATGAGTCGACTTCTTATGACTGTGATGAGAGGGAGAGGAAGACATCTGTAACAGCGGGGAATGGAGTTCATGCTAACCATGCCGACTTCTTCCCTTGACCAAGGAAAATGGAAACTATGTCACACCAACTCAGGACATGATATATAGCATTAATGATTCCGATTTCACAGGTTGACATGGTTTGCAATGGGACAAAGTTGGGTTTCAATGCCAAAACACTCATCTATTTCAACACCAAGGCCGGAATAATCATATCTGTATACACTGTCTGATATCCACTTTGGGGAATCCTTAATTGGTGAACACAATGTGCTACATACAATAACATGCCAATGTCCGTCTCCTAGTGTGTGCACGGCTGAAGGTACTGCGGGTCGTTGCTGACTTTCTGGACTATGGTTACAACTACCTGCTTTTGTGTGCTGATGATTACCCTCCGCCGGAAACGTATGACATCACACAGTGTAGCAAGTAATGAAAAACATCTGAGTGGTTCCGCAATGTATTCTGCGTTCTCTTGTTGGTTGTTTGAGGATGTCAGCAAAACACCTACCACATACAATATAATACTCTTCTAACAGTTACCAACTGAGATGTAATGTATTGGAAACATTGTCGCTGGACATCATCGTCAACTGGATGAATCCACACTGACCTCGTCAATGTGAACGACAGCATCATCATCCAACATCTTTGTGTCGAAATATGGAGCAGTCTGCAATGATGGGTATTACTTTGTTTAGTACTCCAGTCAGTCTGATTGTGATCCGTGTCATAGTTGGCGCTTTTCGTCCACATGTCTACTACATTTTCAGGTGCCCTTAACGGTGTATACCGTTTGCGTAACATATTTTTGTTCGTGACTAAGTTTGTACTCGGAGTCAATATATATGCGCGACTTTCAGCGATTGGGTTACATAAAATGTTGACAATAAAGATGATATTTATTTAGCAAAGTTGTTTTGTATGCCGAAGTATAGTATGTAATGCTTTGTTGAGTTTTTAATTGGCAGTTTGAACACTATCTTCCAGCTTAATCTATACACGTAATATATCTGGCCCTGCCACAGTCCATCTCTCCCATGGTTTCTGAAAAACAAAATGTGCATTCATATAAGTTCGCAGTAAACTTTAAAACATCTTGTCAACACGGTGTTGAGTATGTTTTCTATATAACTGACGTGAATGTAACCATTTTTGTTGTCCATTCTTTTCTTAACCGATGATAATAATATTTCTCTTCACCTTCACCAATATATGCACTATATGCAAGGCAGGCATCTTGAATTCCAATATTGCTGTCACCTGAGGATACAGCATATGGCAGAAATGGATTCCTTGACCACGAAAATGTTGGTTTAGACACAACGAACATGCTTGTATGTTGCTTACAAGCTGATATATTTGAGTGATGCATCTCCATGGCGGTCATCTTTAATTTCAATATGGCCTTCATCCTAGGATACTGCACATGACAGAAATGGATTCCTTGACCGTGGAAATGTTGGGTTAGACATCAAGAACATGTTTTTGTGTTGCATAAAAGCTGAGATATGTGGATAATCGTTTTCCGTAGCGGCCATTTTAATAATCAAGATGGTGGCTAGGTACCACGTCAATAGCGATGGGTAACTAGCTTGAAATGAATCTATATATCATAAACTGTATGTGTGCCAAGTTTCATGCTTTTGTCAACAAGTGCACAATCATATCCCTTAGCCGCTGTACTAGTGTATGTACGGTATGTTATGTTTTTAGGCGTGAAACTTTCACGCATTCATCTACAATCCCAAAAAGGATCCATGATAGATGATGAAGGCAGAAACAACAGTTGGTGCTATTTCCTTCAACGTCACCAGATTGCTAGCCACCTATAATGTCAACATAATCATAAATACACATGTTCACTTAGAAATCTTCCAAATTAATATGATACCTTTAACAATGACACACACTAGCTTGAAAGATGACACAATGTTGCAGCTGCAAACTGTGATGCATGATTGTGGGTGTAACATCTATTTAACTTAAGGACAATATAGATACCTAATCTCCCTATGACCTGCTTGGTACATTTCAAATGCAGTGGTGTTAAATTCACAGCTAATATAACAAAGGATATATGATAAGTGTTAAGCAAGTGGCATCCTAAAATGTGGATGGATATGCGGCTGCTGGTGTAACCAATGTGGATATTGCATATTACGCCTATATCCTACCTGTGTTACACATGGTATATCCCATAATTTTTTTGGATCCTAGTAACACACACATTGATATCTTAAAAACGTTCATTCACTTTCAACATGAGAGTTTGTACAGAGTACTGATGGATATCGTCTTGAGTTCCCCCGACAGCAAGGAACTGTTCTTTGTACAAGCTCAGCACTACTGTCGCCAGCATGGGAATTTTCCTTTTGATGACTTCGTTCTCAAGGAACATCGACAGTTTTCGGAAGGCTTCATCGTGTTTCTTTCGACGTGTCTTTTGTTCTTCCTCCTTCGTTTCTTGCCTTACGTAATCGCGCCGACATGTGTTACTGTATCTCGCCTCCCTTGCAATGAGGTCTCCGCCTAGTCCGAGGATTCTAATTTCACAATTTGTCTTTGCCGCACGAATGATCGACTTGCTCCCGAATGTAGTAAGATATTAGTGCAGACGTTCATCCTTTTTGGACTATTCATCCTCTTCTTCCCACAGAAAAGGCTCTCCTGTCCAAGTGTGCCTCTTCTGTTGGATGTTGGTGGAATTCTCGAATTTGAGCGGGTGACTTTGCTGGCTGGTGGTCAATGGAAGGTGCAGGCTGTCTCTTAACTGCGCAGAACCGACTGAAACATTTAGTGTGATAACAGGTGTCACCCTGTTCTGTATTCGTGCTAATTGTTTCAGCTACGCTAGAGAACTGATCATTCTGAAGTGTCAGTCGACGTCTGGTAGCATTTTTTATACTATTTCCCAGTTTCTATCCAGGTTTGAAAGATTTCAAACCGGGTTTCTCTTCTTCTGTCTCTTTGCAAATTATGCAACTCGGGTTGCTATTATCTGTCATTAAAAAGGAGAAATTAGTTGAAGGGAAGCGCCATGTTGACATTTAACTGTTCGTTACTTTCTTTAATCGCATAATGGAGGTTCATCTTGCGAACGTGTACTGGAACGTATAAAAAAGCAATATTACATTATCGAGATTTCAGGGGTACTGATGCGATCGGATAAAATCTATCTTAATATGACATTATAAGTTGCATGTTCGTTGGTATTTTTTGACGTTTCTGCTTGCAGTAGTCTAAGCATGAAAGAAATGTGTTAACGTAATAGCTTAAACTTTCTGGAATTATTGTTAGATTAGTGGAAAATCCATAAAATCTCAAACTGATCGATGCGAATAAATGTTAATAGTGTAATTTGTGACATATTTGATACAAACACGTTAACTAGTTATATAATAACGGTCCTAGATATATAACGGAACTGTTACTATTAATGCCGCACGCTGTAATAGAGTCAACTAATTCACTCATTATTTGAAGCAGAGAAGATACAAAATAAATCTAACACAAAGTTTTCACACAATAAACTATATAAGATTACATTTTGGCGGTCATTACCTTTACGAACTAGGGCCTACAGTTTATAAAGTTGAATGGATTTGCTGAACCACTTAACGAATGAAAACATGTACGTGTAGCTCGGGCAGTTACAACTACACGCACCTTGTACACATTTTGAATGCTGAACTACTCCAATCAATCAATAATGGCGGTGCATCAATGTATCGATTAATTAAATATTTCAAAATAACTAGATCTGCAACAGTGCCCCTGTAACGTGGCACTCCATCTACAAAGTTACTTCGACATTACAAGACGAGCGGCTTTTCTATAGGAGACACAGTCAGTCTCCTACCTTCCACACATTACATCTTGGAGAATGAGTCTATAAGTTTGCCGCCGAGCCAATATCTTTGTGTAGTTTACGCTGCAGGGATATTGTTGCGTAAACTTTTAAGATTTAACACATTCTACCACCAGCTTGCACCAGCGTGAAGTGGATGACACATTTCAATGTCCAGACTGACCAGATGGATAAGCCTAAACAAAACAGGTCGATATTACAAACAGTTGAGCTACCCTGGAGTACTGTTGTTTAAATAAAACAATAATAATATGTATGCCAGAATACAATACATTAGTACATTAATGTGTTACTAGTACATCACCATAACAAATTTTATTTAAAAAAATCAGAATGGCATGTAGTCATCTATCATAATCAGCTTACATCTACAAACGATATTTGCGTAGCGACTCGATATACATCTGGCCGCATATCGATTGGCGCCATCTACCGTTTCGTCAATCTTTGGGGGTTGTTGTCAGTGGGATTCCACCACTCCATGTTGCTGGCATTGGTTATTCCGTACTCGTGGAACACCAGCGAAACTTTTGAAACTGTTTTAGCCTTGGCGCTGTTCATATAAATAAAGGTACTTTTTGGCTCGGCGACTTCAGGGGGGTGATTTGTGATGTTGGGGATGGTTCCTCCAATACATGGTGTCAAACACTTTGGCTCTTTTACATAAATAAAAGTGCTGGACTCCCGCTCTATCGTCATGTAATACTGACAAACAGTAGCCGACAGATATTGCCAAAGCCGCTCACGGAAACATCCGAACGTTCGAAATTGGAGGATGGTTGTCTTCTAAGCTCTAGGGGCACATTAGCTGGACCAACAATGGTGCTTTTATTTACGTATTTTAAAAGTAGAAATGTAATAGATTATCTTGGAAAAACGATATCATGCAAACTTACATTTTTACAAGTATGGGAACAAAACATCAGTTATTTTCGTTGTATTTTTCAAAACATTACACTAATCTCCCTACAGTGTCGTTCTAGATATAAACAATTTATTATATTATCTTTAATATGATGTATCACATTAATAGGTAAGATATCAAGCTCATGTGCCCATTTTTCGTTGAAGTGAGTGCCCCTAAACGCGAAGCCGGGCCGCGTCAAAACAATCGGACGCAAATCACCCGACGGGTAGCAGCTTCAAAGCACGCTTATGTAATAACCGTTTCAAGTTTCAGCGAAATCAATAATCCTAGAAATACTAGTGATGTTAATGTAATTTATTCAAACGAAACAAAATGTATGACCAATGCGTTGTTACGTGGAAACAAGTTGAAAGTCGGCAAAATCTTAACGGATTCTCGTCCGACTGAATTAGCGGCGCCGTCTGTTGACATCCCTACTCAAAGCACATTTCACTTTGTCCTCAGCAGACCTGTTCACATACCATACAAACGTCTATCGAATAGTTGTGGTACTGTATTTAATAATTAATCCAAAAGAGGCAGCACTGGTACCATTGTTTACTTGGAATTTTGGTTAAAAAATCATTTACACGCTAACTATTCAGTTACGAGTAAATTGCCTATATTCAGTTAATTCAGCTGTAAGAATGAGTACCAGGCTTTACACAGTGGTGGGTATTTGTGTACGAACATGGTTTTTGTGCAGTAATTGCAACAGGGCTGAATTCTTCCCCAAAAAAATCGAGATGATGTTCGATTGAACAAATCTACAAAGGGGTAAAATGTACAACATTCTCAGCAGTCCTAAAGACTCGATACCACGTTATATAAGAACTTACCTTTCCTTTTTATTTGGACAACTTACACACCAGAACAAAACACAATCAAGTTCACATTTTAGATGTTTTAATTAACACACACACACACACACACACACACACACACACACACACACACACACACACACACACACACACACACACACACACACATATATACAGTGTATATATATTCACATAATTTAATTGGGGAAGCATAATGAAACTGCTGAGTAACGCAGGTGATTCTGATGACTGCATTTATTATGAAGGTTTTAATGCAGCTGCCTTTATGACCAAGTGGACAATGCACCAAAACACAAATATTTTGGTCGCAGGCTTGAATCCCACATGATGTTATTTTTTGCATTTTATTTGTGGGCCGGTAATTTTTATTTTTAATATTACAGAATTTATATTAAATATACCTTTATTAATTGTGCCGCATCCTAGAGCTCTTCTCAGCTGCATGCTAGTGTCTCTTTCCGTCAACACATCCAATGCCTCTGCATACAGTCTGATGCAAAGCAATGTGATTTTCGGCCTCTGCCTCCCAGTCTTCAGAGCAGGTGTTGCAGGCCTGCAGGTCGCGCTAACAGACGTCCTTGAATCTGACGGCTGGGTGTACCACTGGTTTCGCTCAGTGGTGAGTTGTCCATAGAGGATGACTTTCGGCAAGCGGCCATCCTCCATGACAGGCCCAGCCAGCGGAGACATTTCTGCAGTGAGTACATGCTAGGGATCCTAGCACTGTCCGGTGTGTTGTTGTAAGGGACATGGTCCTGCCAGGAGATACTGAAGATGCGCTTGAGGCACCGCATGTGGAAGGTGTTGATGCGGCACACTTTGCGCATGTAGGTGGTCCACGATTCGCTGCCGTAGAGGAGGGTGCTCAGCACACAGGCCTGGTAGACTATCATCTTGGCGTTCTCAGTGAGCATCTTGTTTTCCCGCACTCTTTTGGTCGGCTTGGCCATAGTGACAGCGGCTTAATTTTGAACTTGTTAACATACCAAATTAATTATCACTGCCAAATCCTTTTAGCAGAAATGGTTCATCACCAGCTAGAATGGTATACCTTATTAAAGTAAAGGTTAAGTCACATATCTAACATGATTGATGTTATCTGTCAGGCAGGGCCAAACTTGTTCTTGAAACAAATCAAATTTCATGGTCGTCTTCAAGTAAAATTACTTCTTTCTAACCAATATAAATATTGACCAATCCTTTTGTTTTGATGCGCCTCTGAGCTTGGTTTCCAAGAATTTAGGCGCAATAGAAGTTATCTTATGATTATTAAAATTAATATCTTAATAGCGTACCTTCCACTTGGATACACGATCAATATCAAGTTGTTTTATTTTGCAGTCGCCTAGCCGCCGGACATATGTAATCTCAATTAAGATTCTCACGGTTTACATCAACTATATATATACTATGTTTGTATCTTGCGGTGCCAGTGTGGAGAATATTCAGGCCTGCTAAAATGTTGAGCTGATGCCATTAGACGTGTGCTTAGGTAGCGAGACACCCTCCGCTAAGACAAAGAGTCCGCTTGAGGATTACAAAAGTGAACATTCCCCGTCTTAATGTCCGGCAGTATGCATGCAAAGATTAAAATTAACAACTACGATGTTATGAATATACAAAATATCACAATGTTATAATGTATAAATCATCAATAAACACTTTGATATTTCATTATGTAACTGTGCTTTCATCCTTAAAATTTTACAGGATAGGAAACACGATATTTTATGGCCTCGTTGCATAACGCGTCCTTGTACGCGCGCTCACAAATTATTTATAATTATATGTAATGGCATAATAAAACGAAAAAAAACATGTTTGGAAAGGAGTAAATATGAAGTTGTAAACTTACAAATAATAATGTTCGTGGGCATATAATCCGTTCATGTTTTAGGCCGGTTGACATGTACGACCCCACAAAGAATCTGTAACCAAATACACTATATTATTATGTAACCCTGGCGAAATTGTTTCGTGCAAGCGGTTGCATAGGCTATTGTTATGTCAGCTAGTCGCCAGACGCGGGTAGGGGCTGGAGCCACACCCAGTCGCAGTTTGCTAGGGATCATGGACGTGTCCACAAAGATATACGTACAGTTCTCTCGGCTCCGTATTACGAGATCAATATACACGGCCGGGTGCGTTATGTTTTCATGTTTATATGTTATATATAATAGTGATACTATTAGAATAATGCATAACTTGAATTGTTTCTTGTTGCCTCATTACCTGTCACTTCGGGCATGCCAGCTATAGTATGACGAGTGTAGCAGCGTTCTGTCGCATAATGTTAAATTGTGTTTACAAACGACTTACATATCTAGCAAGTATTTTAACTAATTATTGTGATGTACAGGTATGTCGTGTGCATACGTTTGACTTTAGATAATGTGATAGTTATTAGTCAAAAGAAGTACTTAGGTAAAACAAGTTTCTTCGACTCTTGCCTGTACAAGTACAGACAAGTATCTATAAGGTGACTGATTATTGCATGCTGTTTAACACGTTTAATATTAGAACAGCAGACGCAACTTAGTAATGTAGCGTTGGTTGCTTGACTACACTGTTGCGATGTTGTTGTCGCAACTAGCACGCGCTGTCTCTGTCTCCCTGCTCCTATATATGTCTCTACATATCTGTTTTTTCCCCGTCTACCCTTCTCCAACTCTCCCTCTCTACCCGAATCTCACTCACTCTCCCTCCTCCACCCTCTGTGTTTGTCTGTTAGAATGTCAGTATGTAAGTCTGTTAGGCAGCTAGTACGTCAGTACGCTTGTCTGTCGATCTGCTTGCCTGCCTGTCTGCCTGTCTGCCTGCCTGCCTGCCTGCCTACCTGTCTGCCTGTCTGTCTGCCTCCCTGGTAGCCTGGCTGCCTGGCTGCCTGTCTGTCTGTCAGCCTGCCTGCTGGCTGTATGTTTATCTGCCAATCTCCGCCTCAGTCTCTGCCTCTCTGTTTCTCCTGTCTCTCTCCTGTCTGCCTGCAAGCCTGCCTACCTGCCCACATGCCTGCTGACTGTATGTTTGCTTCTGCCTCTGCCTCTGCCACTGTCTCTGACACTGTATCTGTTCCTGGCACTGTCTCTGTTCCCGGCTATGTCTCTCTCCCTCTCCCTCTTCCTCTTCCTCTCTTTGCCTCTGCCTCTGCCTCTGCCTCTGCCTCTGCCTCTGCCTCTGCCTCTGCCTCAGTCTCTGCCTCAGTCTCTGCCTCTCTGTTTCTCCTGTCTCTCTCTTGTCTGCCTGCAAGCCTGCCTACCTGCCCACATGCCTGCTGACTGTATGTTTGCCTCTGCCTCTGCCTCTGCCTCTGCCTCTGCCTCTGCCTCTGCCTCTGCCTCTGCCTCTGCCTCTGCCTCTGCCTCTGCCTCTGCCTCTGCCTCTGCCTCTGCCTCTTCCTCTCTTTACCTCTGCCTCTGCCACTTTCTCTGCGTCTGCCTCTGCCTCTGCCCCCCCTCTCTCTCTCTCTATCTCCCTCCCTCCCTCTCTCCCTCTCTCCCTCCCTCCCTCCCTTCCTCCCTCCCTCCCTCCCTCTCTCTCTCTCTCTCTCGGTATCTGTCTCTCCCATTGCCACACATTACATCAGTATGTATATATCTTTGTATATGTCTGTCTGTCTGTATCTCTCTCTCTCTCTCTCTCTCTCTCTCTCTCTCTCTCTCTCTCTCTCTCTCTCTCAGTTTGTCTTTCTGTCTGTCTGTGTGTCTGTCTCTGTCTCTCTCTGTCTCTCAGTTTGTCTGTCTTTCTGTATGTATGTATGTATGTCTCTTCTCCCCCTCTCCCAGCGTTACTATTTGATACTATTGTTATGGCAGAAACACGTGCAGATTTACAGGCTGTACTAAATGCTGCATGTGATTATTGCCAAACATGGCACATATCTGTTAATACTAGTAAAACAAAGGTTATTGTGTTCTCTCGTGAAAAGGTAAGATCACACTTAAACTTCCTGTTTCGACAAAGAAATTAGAAAGAACTGATAGCTACATCTATTTGGGAACCAGTCTAAACTATAATGGACTGTTTAACAAAGCCATAACAATACAAATCAACCAAGCTAAGCAACCTCACAACTAAAGCAAGAAACTAGAATTACCGATATACATAGAGTGTGAACTGTTTGACCAGCTTGTAATGCCAATTCTGCTATATGGTAGTGAAATATGGGGTTTTCAAAATGTAGAGCCGATTGAGATATACCATAGAAAATTCTTCAAAAGTCTACTAAAACTTAACAAGAACAAGTTGTATGGTATATGGAGAACTTGGCAGACAAAGTGTGACAACAATTATAGAAAAGAGAATGATAAACTTTTGGGTACACTTAATTGAACGCAAATAATACAAGATGTCTAGTATTATGTTTAGGCTGATGAAAAACTTGCACGACACAGGTAATTTTAAATCAAAATGGATTTAAAAAATCAAGAGTATCATTGATGGATGTGGACGATCTAACTTGTGGCATGATCATGGAAATATAAAATGGTTGAAGCATACCCTAGAACTTAAAATGAAAGACATAAACAGACAAACATGGCACAATGAAATTCATGTAAATAGGCTGTGGTCAAATTACAGAACATTTAAAAATAAAGTAGGGCTCGAGAAGTATTTGATCTACTTGAGCCCGTCTGACAGAATCAATTGATGTAAATTTCGTTGTGGAAATCACAAGTTATCTATTTCTTTTCGTCAGTACCTCCCTGAAAACTATCAGAGGCTGTGATTTATGCAACAATGGACAACTAGGTGATGAATATCATTATGTACTTGTATGTCCTTCACTATAAGAAGAACGATCAAAATACATAAAGGAATACTTTAGAATCAGACCTAATACTTTGAAAATGAACCAGATGTTTAATGTACATAATGTGAAACAGTTGACAGATTTTTCCAGATGTATTACTGTAATCATAACAAAGTTTGTCTATCTAACAAATTCCCTGTCAAAACTGTGAATAGCGTAGAATTAAAATAACATTGTAGCAAATAGTTAATTTACTAGTCGTGTAATTACATGTAAATGAGTTCAAATTGTGCAATACATGTATAATACGTGGTTTATGTTAACTTATATTATTTTACATTATTTGGTTTGCACTACTGATTATAAAATTATTGAAAACACTTAATACAGTAAGGTCACTAAATGCTTTGTGTGTTGTTTATGTTTTACATACTGTAAATATGATTAATATAATAGAAGTCTAGATGTTCTTTACAATACAATATGTTCTATTAAAATGTTCTTTAGAAAAAAAATTCGTTCATACTCCGCAAGGGGTCGTAGGGAAATAAAACTCATTGTCACTCTCCATCCGCATATCTTCCCCTCCGTCCCCTTCCTCACCTCCTTCCTCTCCCGTCCCTTCCATTTCTCTCCCCTCCTCTTCTTTTCCGTCTCTCTCCCCACTCTACCCCTCCATCCTTATCTTCCCCGTCGCTGTCCCTGTTTCCCCTCTATGTCTGTCCCATTCACTGTGCCTTGTTCCAGCCTCTGTTTCTCGTCATCCCTCTCGCCATCCTTCCCTCTTTCTCTCCCTCTCTCCCGTTCTGTCTCTCTGTCTATCTGTCTCCCTCTCTTTCCCTCCCTCCCCCTCTCTCTATCTATCGCATTCCCTGGTAATTGGATACGGTCATGGATCTTTGCACATTTAACTCGAATGACGAGGCTATTTCTATATACAAGTGCAAACAATGTCATGGTTGATTACCTCAGAGACAATGCATTGATTCAATTACCTGTGAACATTCTAGGCATCACGTGCGAGCCCAACCAAGGTACCTTCTTAATCACACGTGTGACTGAGAAGCGTAAAACGACCAATAGGAATACAATTGTTGAAATATACGTGACACGAGAGGTTTCAGTACAACACCGACTTAACTGGTGGATGTTGACTAATCTGGGTGCTGGTCACATGTTATGTATGTATCAAACAATATTCGCTTGACGTTCGACATGGTGCTTCGTGTAACAGATGATTTCAACTGAGCAACAGAGTATAGGACATGAAAACAAATGCCGGAAAAGATACAGCGTGAAGGGGTATCCATTGCAAGATGACTGCAACAGCGCCTACCGAAGAAAGGTAGGGACTTTGGATATTTAGAACAGCAAGTTGTTGTAGTCTGTTCTATGTATTGCCTTTGGGTACAACAAGAAAATGCATTATTGTTGACTGTCTATTCACGGCAGCAGGCACGCGCGCGCAAGAAAAGAACATGGTTATTGTCTTTAAACGTTACTTTCGTATCGTATCGTACTATAGACACATATATAGACATAAACATCCATACGCACTGGAGTGATGTATTTTTCTTAGGCCATCTTGCCAATCATAATGCAAACACACACACGCTTGTGCTTGGCCAATTATAGTTAGATTATTTGGCAGTGATCAAAGTACTAGAAATAAATGTATCGTCACTTAAAAGCACACAAAATAAATGCACTAGTTGAAACATGTATTAATGCAACGCACCACATAAACATCAGTTCTCACATCATCTCTCCTCGTTTTTAATTCACCATTAATATCGCACTGTGTATTGTACTTGAACAGTTGTTGGTATAAAACAAGGACAATAAATATTATTCGAATTTTGGAAGTTTCCCCATTGTGTGCGCCATCTTGGATTCGCCCCCTATCGTATTCAGCCATAACTATCCATGAATTTACATACATCAGAATACATATAATAGATTAGTAATATTATTTACTCCGCGTATACATACGTGTACTGCATCATATCTTGTAACATAAGATATGACCAACGTTTCAATACAATTTTAACGAATAAATAACTTCATTACATGAAGATATCCAAGATTAATTAAAGTTGAAGTTCACACCACAATTTTCGCCTGGCTGTGTCTGGCAGGGTATAAAAGCAGGTAAATTTCCTATGTTAATTGCAGCTTGACGTACTCAATATATAGGGATATATCACGTGGCATGGATGACCACACCGGTTATGGGAACGCCGGTAAAGGCTTGGGAGCCGATTTATCCCTCCCCTGCAGGGCACTACCACACGTTGTGGGTCAACTGTGAGAGATCAGGATTGTGACACTACTCTCCAGAGTAGGGTTGTAAGGAGCTCCCGATGAGATGTCCCGAGCCGATCATTGGGGCAGTTAGCTCTGTATCATAGGCAGTACTGGCTCCAGTGTCTCCCACTTCCCGATTCTCTCTTTTTGTCCTGCAAAAATGAACTTCAATGTTGCTGGGCCATTTTCAAGAGCTGAAAAGTAAATTTAATAACATCTTACAGGTTACATTACTGCCTCTGTCTCTTACATGCCAGCTCTCGCTCAGACTGTGCGCTTGCGTCTGGCACAATCCAAGGTACGAGTGGGGCAGTGTTTTCAGTTTTCATAGGGTGTTTTTGCTATAACTTATCTATTTTTGCGACAAAATTAATGCACCAATGAAGCGTTAACCACAGACTGTCGGAGACTGTTTCATAGATCTTTGCGTTGGTATATAAATGAGTCTTTTCTAATATTTAATCGGCATCTCCTCTGAGGCGACGGTATGATAGAGTTGGACATTTAATTCTCTGTAAACGTTCTTTGTATTCAAGGTCTTTGAAACCATGATTAATTTGGTTGCTCTGTATTGAACATTTTCAAGAGCTGTAATATGTTTAATTCAAAAAAGACTCCATAACTAATCAGAGTATTCAATTTGTGTATGTTTCATCCATGTGATCGAAAGTACGTAAGATAATCTTTTTTTTATATATGCCTCAAAATTTATCGATGAATCGAAAGTGACTCCAATACCTTTCACCTTGACCATTCTTGTAAGTGTTGTCTGGTTGCATTCCAGTGAATAGCCTTTATTCCTTGTGGATGATGATCCAATTCTCATATGGCTATATTTATCTGGTTGGAATTACAAAAGCTGCATCTGTCCAGTGTTCGGCAGAAGTAACATTTTGTTGTAGTTTTGTGCAGTCATCTTCGGTATACATAGGACTGAAGAGCTCCATATTATGCACAAACAAGACAATATGAGAGCTGTTTATAAGATCATGTAAATCATCTGTGAATATAACAAAAAGAAGGGGGCCAATCACTGATCCTTGTGATATATTCCACTGATTACCTCCTGCCAATTTAAAAATGTATTATTTACTCTTACTCCTTGTCTTCTGATGGCCAGCAGAGCTGTCACCCTGTTAAGAATGTTCCCTTTTATGCCATAGCTGTGGAGTTTCTCAATGAGTCGAATATGTGGAACCTTGTCGAAAGCTTTCAAAAATCACAATATACTATGTCTATGCATCCTCCATTATCCAGTGTTTCTCTCCATGAATCGAGTGCTTTCAATAGTGTAAATACTGTAGAATGGCCCTTGATGAATCCAAGTTGCTTATTGCTTAGCAGGTCATTTTCTTTCATATATTCAGTGATGGTGTCTCTGATTTGTCCTTCCAATATTTTCCCTACTGCGCTCATTAAACTGACTGGTCGGTAGTTCTGTGCTTGGGTTTTACTTCCTTTCTTATGAATCGCAGATATGTTAGCTTGTTTCCAGTCTGTGGATAGTTTTTCTGTTGTGAGTGATGTGTTAAATATGATTGATAATGGAGTGCTGACGCTCTTTGCTAATTCGTTTAAGACACGTTGTTGGAGGCCAACAAGTCCTGATGATTTAAATGTCTAGTTTTTATGCCATTATCGATGGGTTGATATTACAAGACTCCACTGTGTTATACCATCTTAGGGTTTCTTGTTTCCTCTGTCTCTGTCTCCTTTCCAGGCTTACTCCCTAGTCTCCTTACTTGTACGTACAATATAAACGTTATTAAATATTATACATCATTAAATAAAAAAAACATATCCATATATGTTAAATACATTTTCGAAGCTTACATTAACAGATATACCACTTAAATTGTGTATACCGAGTACATTATGTATTTATCGAATGTCGCAAATTTGACAGCGCCGCATTCATACAGCATATTGTACACTGAGTACGGAACACTAACTCTTTACCTAAACGGTACCCAGTATGCCGAATATATATATGTATATATATGGAACTTCATTATTAAGGTCACCATTGGGACTGGGTAAAAGTAATCTGAATAGCGAAGTGACCATATTAGTGGAACTAATTTCCTATACTTTACATTATAAGGAACTAATTTGGGACTGTCCTACGGTTACCTTAATTGCAATATGGCTGTATTAATGAGGTGACTGTAAACTGAGGTTCAACTGCAACTATAAGACATGTGTGGATGTAGATACTAATTCGTTTTAGGCTATATTTTACCATTGTAACTGCCGATCACAAACACAGTGTACACCATTTCGAAAGACGTGTTTGTTGAAATATGGAGTGCCTGTTTAAATAATAATGTATTTCCAACCTAACTGAAATCCTGAGATGTTGTCCAGTTAGGCAAACTATTAATGCATGGATGTCCACTTCTAGATATTACCCAAATTGGTGTGCAGCAGTATGCTTAGAATAACTTCTTTCTTATATGTTGTATCCAGACCTGCTCTGGTCCTATTTATATATTTGATTGCAGGGGCATGTTTATTGTGCTTAACTCTCCAGCTGACATCAACAAGTGTCTTGGATTTCTCTCCCAGGAGGGCATTTTTCGTTCTTAGAGAGGAGATAGCAATGCAGGGTCGCCTGCACAATGTGACATCATTCTACTCCCTTAGTAGATAACAGAAAGGGTGGTATAATAAGATTGCCTTAAGTATGCCTCTCCTGGGGATGTAGAAAGTTGACTGTTATACATAGTGGACAGGAACATGTGTCACGCACATGCACACGCACACACATATACATGGTGTCATTTCAGAAGCTATGGTTGAGTAGTGGTTGGATTATGAGCGCTACCCATCGGCCTCTTTGAAATGGCCAGAGATCAGATCAACTGTATGATACAGGAAATTGTGTCACAGAGTTGACAAGCATTTATACAGTGCTCGCAGCCAGTCACGCGGGGTCACCCAGAATGGGGTGATGACGAACAAGGGTGAGTGCTGTTTTGTGGACTTAACCGTCTACAAGTGCATCACTAGTGAGTATATAATGTACTTGATGTGGAACTTGAAAACACATATGCATATAAAATTTGAATTCTTCCAATATGTAATGCAAATTTGGTTTTCTGTTACAGGAGCAGGCTGGCGGCTTAACAAAACAAGTGAGGATATAAAATGAGTGCATAACAAATTTCGTAACAAGTATATATTGTATTATTTTTTGGGTCAAATGATACAAACATACGATATTATCTTTTTGTGAAACATTGACACTCGTTTATCGAATTTCAGATACGTATATGTACCATATGACTTTTCTAGTAATGTAAACAATATATTTGTGACTGAATGCTGTTAGAGTATGGTGTTGTAAATGCAGACATACTTTGTAATTTGTTTGTTTAAAAACTGTTCAACTGTGTTGTTTCTGACAATAGTGTTTCAGTGTTGTGTGTGGCAGGTTCGATCCCTGCTGGCGTTCAGTATCCATACACTACTGGTTGTGCACACACACTTATTCCATTCAGTAACTTCATTTACAATAACTCCACCTAAAATAAGTTAATTCCACTTAAACAACTATTGGAAATAGCACAGTAACTTAGCATACCTCATATAACATGGCAATGGCTGCTAGGTAGGAAGAAACTTCAGAAGGCTAAGCAATGAATCAGTCGTGGAAACAAGGGTGGAAAACAAATAACCCAAGTAGTGAAAATGTAGGAATTTATACAGAGTTTTAAATTCACAGAGAAAACCCATTAACAAGGAAGTATTTCAAACTTCACCCCAACATCACCCATATGTATATATATATATATATATATATATATATATATCATAGCACACCAACATGTGATGCAAATGTTGCCTATGTGCTATGCAGTAAAAAGATGGCTGAAGGAAAGGAGCCAACTTGCATGGTTTCTACAGAAAGACCACATGCTAAAGTTCAACAACTACAACTGTACTCTAGTATGAGCGGCTATACTGCTGATACATCTATTTCTGGGGTGTTTGCCAAAGATGGGTGCTGCTGTAATGCAATAGTCAATTTGTCAAATTTTAAATGTAGTGATGACAAAACGTTGGATAATACCAAACTGTTTTTATCAAGTACTTTTGTTGGTTGTGCAATTTGATTAATCACTAATGTATTTTTCAGGATTTTGAAAGAAATTAATCATGTATACTGAATAATACTAGGCAGTGGTAATTGATATGAAAACAATATTTTCAGACAAACGTGTATAAAACAGGCAATTTTCTTTTACTTTATCCCATGATCAGAGGTAATGAGCGACTAGTATTTTTGTTTTCACTTCTCTAAATTTAAGTATGAATCGGCTTGCTCTTTGCTTAATTAACAAAATGCCAGTTCTTTATGTGTTTACCATAAAGGTGTATTATATTCAACAATACATGGCCAGTAAATATGTACTGTTATTGCCACTTTGAGATTTTAAATACAAGTTTCAAGAGACAATGTTACTGAATGTCAAATGTTTCAAACAAGTTCGAGTTAGGAAATAACAAAATAATTTTCTTCTTGAGGAAACATTGTTTCTTCATATAAAACTAAATAAATAATACACAAGTTACTATTGATATTAGACATGCGTGAATCGTGTGAAGTTTGCTTATTACCCCCAATATGAATAAACCCAACATTATCCAGCTAAACATAGATCTACACACCATAAACTGTGTTCATCTTGGAACCATTAAACATCCAGTTTTCACCAGGTCAGATATTCACAGCTAGACGAGTATGTCGATAAATCTTTAAATAATTTACTATGAAAACCTAACGTTTCTTTACCACGCGCTTTTGAAATTTTTTTTATAACATACTGGCATCTAAAATATAAGGCAACAATGCAGTATTTTGAACATAGATATCATTAAACCACACATGGTTCATCCAACTCTACAAAACTACAAAAGCAGACATGGAACAAGTGAAATGTTGTACATTCTAATTAAATACATCACAAGATTTCTTTCCCATATAACTCTGTTCTGTGTGGAAAAATATTCAATAAATATTTGGCATATTTGCACTCAATAAATACTTTGTATCAGACCATCACTTCTGTTGGCATGATCTAGTGGTATGATTGCACATAATTACCTTATCTCTCCATCATATTAACATTGCTTTGTGAATCTGATCTTCAACATTCAAGGACAACATTTTACCACTAGAAAATGTGTACAAATAAAGTAAAATTACAAAGAATTAATATCTACAGGCTAATGGTACAATTAGTCCAGACATTAGTTAAACTCCAGTTTCGCATAGACCTGATCTACACATTTCGTATCACTGTTGCTACACACAAGTTTACAGTGTCTAGATTATGTTGGCAACATTGAAAATACAGTGGTTGTTTCTCTTTGGTTGACTTGACTCCGTTGCCTAAGTCAATATCTACTCTTCAGCATTACCTATTACAGCATCAGGCCCGGCAGAACCAACCAACCAATACTCCAACATCTCCATTCCTGCTGCATAGGCATCCACCTACATGACATTTTGTTTGCCACTTCTCACTATTTCCGATACTTAATAATTTCATCAGTCAAATAATAGATCTTTTTATCGTTTACATTTTCCAGCAAGATGACAACAAAACTGTACTTTTGTTTCAAATATCAACCAGGTGAATAAACTTTCTTGTTCTTATTTTGTTAATAAGTTTCAAATCAAGTATCAACCAGCCGAGATATATAATTTTAATTGGTTACATTTCTGTTAATAAAATTAATAAAGCTGACAAAATAATACATTTTGTTGACGAAAAAACTGTCTGCAACACTGGCCCCAAAACATAAAGAAACAAGAACAATTTAGAGATATATACAATGTAGGAGTTTGAGTTTGTTGGTTCTGCGTAGCCTGAACATTCACTGTAGCAACTGGACGGCTGCAGCAATGAGGGGTGTCAGGGCGCCACGACATACCCCAACAGCATCAGTGGTGAGGTCAAGGGGCCCCTTTCCCAGGATGTATAGGTTGCTGACACAACATTCCAGCATCTTCTTGTGCTGGCCAAATGTCATGCCATCCGCCTGAAGCATAACAACCACTGTCAACCCTCTGGCAACACTGGCCGAACACACTACAATTAATCTACCCATTATGTGACCTGTAGCCTAGCAAAACCTACATCAAGTCATCAGAAAACACATGGTGGGTTCGGACATTCCGTCAGATATTTTGTTGAAATTCTGGTTACAAAAGTGTTTCTTTATGGCAAAAACATAAGGTAAAGTTTGTAAAATGACAACTGTATGTGGGAATGTTTGTTTTATGAGATGTCATGCAGCAATAGTAATGTAATTCACGTATATATAACCATTAACAACATTGTTGGCTAAGCAAAGCTTGACAAAGGTCACGTGCAAAATTCAATTGTGAATGTGATCTAAGCAAAACCGTGACAGTTACTACACAAACTAACAAAAATACTGGTCCATCAGAAAGGATAACTTGGTTATTTGTATGGTGATAATTTTCATGGTTAGGTAAGAAACCAAATGCTTAGTTTGGTATTTTGTGTGCATCATGGCGCTACCCACACAGATGCAAGAGACGGTTTCAAGAAGTATTTATATGAGACATTTGATAAAGATTGCATAACTTGGGACAGTTGCATGTTTTCTATGATTGTTCCATGCTACATTTTTAAGTACACTATATTTGTGAGACTTACCAATATACATGTTGCCATGTGTGGTCAGCATGCATAATACCCCTCCAAATTCACCCTTTACAAAGCTGAATCCGTCAATCTCAAGACTTCCTTTCCTCCAAGTCCTGAAGTCAACAACATCATCCATATTCATCTACTCATACCATAGCTAATATCACAAATAGCTGGATTTTATTTTTAAACTGAAAAAAATGTTTTAAAATTACAATCGGTTATAGTATAATCTATAATTAGCTATTAATATGATGTAAAATCAGTATGTTTAAATGTTGGAAATCTTGCATCACCATTTTTTAACAGGAGTCTTCATTTGCCACCATTTTGCACATAACAGAAAAACCTATTTTGTTTAATTAAAATAAGTTACACATCACTGGAATTGAACTATGAGAAAACAGAATAAATGATGAGAAGTAATAATTTGTAAAGATTGTTAAGGACTGTTAAAATATATCCTCACCATGTTTTATTAAGGTGAGAACCATCATTTCAAGTTAACAATTTAAGAAAATGTACATCTGGTGACACACATGAAGTGCCTGATTATAAGTTATGGTGGTCATGGTTAGTTTATTAAACTGGACAGTTGCATGTAGGTTTTAAGCTGTATCTTCCCAGTGCAGTGGGCTGTAACTAATGTGTAATGAGAATCCCTACTGCACTGGTAGAACCTGAGGAACTTTAAAACAGCAGTAGACATAATTTTCAATGCAATATAAAGATATGACCTAGGATTAAAATAAAATAACTTAGGTATAAAATAATATATAAAGTAAAATAACATAGGTATACTCGAAAAGGTTAAAGCATATTTAGCAAAAAATTTGAAGGAATATTATTCAGATGTTTTACTATACATGTTGCACCTGTTCCGTCACTCCAGTTATATTAGTATTATGTCGTTAATACTGTTTTTAACTGTCATTACTACTGTTTTTTAGACAAAATGCTTGCTATGCATATACCTTGTTAACAAATAAAGTTTTATCATAGTTAATCTCTTTCTTCTTCCCATTCTGGGGGAGGGTGGTAGGGGCAAAATGAGAACAGATAATGCGTGTGCATTTTCTTAAACTGTGCTACATGCGAGATTGCAGCACACCATCTCTCCTGCAAGATTTCTACAACCACTCAAAATCGGCCTAAATAGCAGAGTATTGGGATAAAATCCAACAGTATTTTTTAAATAACACATTAACTAATATATACAATATTCACTAAATGGTCTACTCTAATACTTTATTTCCAGGTGTATCTTCACTGGCATGCATATAGTCTAAAGAGCTACTAAACATGTCAACACTTTATTTCCATCATAACTCTTAATGATCTGTAACTATGATTCACCAAAAAACATTTAATTAATAATTACAAACTCACAATATAGTCCAAAGGATTTCAGGGCCTCTTGTATTATTATGAACATGCTCTCTCGGTCTGAAATAAAGTTATCATATTATTATTACATGAAAGGGACATAGTCTGTTCATCTACCCGGAATTACCAGGCATAGTCATTTCTAACTGGAAGTTTGCTGTGTTGACTGTGGCAAAGTGAGCATCTTTGACCAACTAAGGGTATAGAAGTTAACTCAGCCCAACTCAGCCACATTGCCAAAAATGTTGTTTACTATTTGAACATGCATCCGTGGTCATGCTTTCAAATTGCGACCTTTATTACTAAACACAATTTGGCAAGAAATATACCTTCAACATAGTTGGTATAGTCTTAAGAACATTAAATTAATTAATACATGAAAAACTAGGAACAGACAACATCGTTTACATGAAGACACGCCGTACCTGATCCACTGTTGAACCTGAACTCGACACGTCTTTTCTTGATTGTGAGGGAGATGAAGTCACCCTTTCCCTCGTCGCTCTGGGCGTTGTACAGCAACAGACTGTCCGGCACTGTCTGGGCCTTGAACATAAGGATCACCTGTTCTCCATAAGGGCATCGGATAGGGTCTCGTAGGCGATGTAAGACGTGTAGTTGAACATCGGGTCTCTCACGGCAATACCTTCAACAAATGGTCATAATTAATCATAGTTAAAGAGATGGAACACATAAAGGTAAGTTCTTATGTACTGCAGTATCCAGTCCTCAGGACTGCTCAAAGCACTTTTATACTTCACTCCCTGGCAGACTTGCTCAATCGAACACCATCTCGACTTCTCTTGGAAGCATTCAGCCTTGCTGCAATTAATGCACAAAGACTATTCATATACAAATATCCACCACTGTCTATTTCAGGTAGCCATACAACTGACTGAACTGTATCAATGTAGAGTGAAAGAACTTGCTCAGTATTCAAGGCGGCGGCAAAGGACTCAAAGCAGTCCTAAGGGCTGGATACGCGCTATATATGAGACTTAACCTTTACCTTTTACTGATGGTCTCCCTCTTCTCCTTCTACCACTCAATTCTCAACTAAACATTGTGAAGTGACATAAAACGGTGAGTGACTTACCTATTTCATACCTGTCACCAGCCCTTCCAACTGGACAGGCACACCTATAGTCACGGTTCCAGGGCAGGTTGTAGCATTTACCCTTCCCTCCACCTGAAGCATACATAGGGTGAGTAATCAACTGCATCGCTGTCATTTATAAAGACAATAATTTATTTCTGTAAAGTTTATTTGCTATGTATTTCAGATTATCTGAACAATGAATGAAACATGTAATATTTTCTTTACAGATGTATATTTACATTCTGTATTCTATCTAAACGTTTTTTTTGTATAAAGAAATAAAACTTGTTATTAATATTAGGATGCACTGACCACCCTCGGTACCAGCATCTAAAGGCCAGCATGTCAATAGTATTCTGAACAAGGTTGACTAGTTCAACAAGGCCTCATGTGACATTCTTGCAACCACAGCATATACATTACACAGACAAATAAGTTAATAGAACACTACTGTGTGGTGCAGAACTAGACTATAATACAGACCTGGGAAACATTTCTCTCCGACAAGTTTGCAGTGAGTGCCAGAGAAGCCCTTGTTACAGATGCACTGGTAGCCGAGCTCAGTCGCCGCCGTTCGACAGCTACAGTTGCTCCCACAGGATAATTAATTAGACACAAGGAAATAATGACGCAACTATATCTATTTATTTTCAACATGGAAATTAATTACCAGCACCGGCAGCACGTCAGTTGGTGTGTAACATTGACACCAACTGAAGGCAATTTCTCATTCTAACATATGCATGCTTTGACAGAATGTCATACTGTTTTCATAATTCCTACTTCAATACAGATATAAAAAGAGGCCTTGGCCATTACGCTGTCACTTGACCAAAAAAGTAAGAAAATATACAGTGACAGAACAGTTAATAAGGACTGTGATCAGTATTCGGAAGGAAGGAATATCCCAGACTGAGATACTTAAACAATATTATGATCATGTACTTATTATGTGATATTAGTATACTAGAGTGCATAATCTTGTGATGTACACACATGTGTAAGAAACTAGTAACACATGTAATAGGCCCACTAATACAAGGATTACGTTTACTATATATGAACAAAATGGTGCAGGAGCATTAGAGTACCCAACGTTTGTGGGTGTAACATGAACACAAACATTATTCAAACAATTTTTGCACCCTGGTAACATCAGCTACAACTATTCCTAAGGTAGAATGATCTATCTTATTATATAATGTACTATATTATTTAACAAGATTATATAATATAATATAATCAGTACATCAGCTACAACTATTTCTAAAGGTAGTCCGTAGAATTATCTATCTTAGTACTAATTAAAAAGTCCCAATAGCAACGTTTGCTATATTTCTAAGAGATACGGGTATAACAGACTTTGACTCTCAGGCCTTGACATTTTGTATCCACAGGCCCAGGGGACCAATAGATTTGAAAAGTTACTGGCCCGCCCAAAAAAGTTACTGGCCCGGATTTGGTACAAAATATGTTGATATCAAGGTGCTCCATATCTTCTTTGGAGAAAGCAAACAGTTCTTGTTCATTTAGTAACTGCGGCAGAGCAACAACAGAAAAAATAGTTGCGGGTGTAACAAAGAGACACACTTGTTACACCCACAACCCAATAATAATCCATATGTCTAAGACAAAAATTGTTGGCCAAATAACTGCCAGAAGATCATTATATAACTTATTGACAACAATCAGTTGAAACAGTCCATCCTCACTAACTTGGGCTTCAAGAAAATAATATATTGAGTGACTGGGTTGTGGGTGTAACACATGTCACAGCTGTCCATTATCATAGCTGCATCTATTTGTTCAAAATTCCCGAGGGTTAATGGTTTGTATCGGTTAAGGATCCGTACCAGATATTTTACAATTGTTCACACGTGTGTGAAATATCTACAATTATACTAACTTACATAAACCATTCACCAATCGGATAGGGATGGTTTATGTAACTTTGTCACCTGAATTGATTTCTACACAGCATTTCATAAATACATTTATTAAACAAATTAATAAACCAAGAAATAACAATGTCATACATAACTACAACTACTCTGCAATGTATCAAATAGTCAGTGCTGCAGTGCAACACTAAAAACAAAAACAAAAGTAGTTGTTCAGACGGTTTATTTACACATGCTATATGATAATTATGCAGTGTTCTATTTGCTATCTTCTTCCTCGATTCAGATTGATCTCCACTCACTTTCTTGAAGGAACATCTACCTACACTGGTGCACACTCTTCAAAAACACAGGCATAAATGGCAACATCTACAAATTACATGTATAAAATCATTCCCCCTCACTCATATATACACATCGTATATATCAGGTCTAACCCAACCCCCCTTGTAAATGGTATGTCTGCTGCATGCAGTAATTATGACCTATCGTTTTATAAAGTAAACTAGACCGCCCTGTACGCACACACAAATAAGGTCAGATCCACCCCCCCATGTACATAGCTTTTGCAATTCCTGCCACCTCCTCCTTGTGTATGTAGTTTGAAGATGGCCCCAAAGGGGTGGTTTTCATAAGTTCACAAAGATCTGTAATGTTTTGTATTGGTTCAAGCCATCACCCACCAATGTTAATATGTAGTGTGGGACTTGAGCAATCCAAAATGGCTTCCAAAACCACCGCCAAAACCCAATGGACGTAACATGGCTGCCAATACTCCGTTTCATACGACGTGCGATACCCACCATACGCCCGATTTCCAAGTTCACAACAGCGACAACAACGTGCTTTAATACTTGTTCCACTCAACAGGTGGTACCATGGTATCAATGAATTTCCTCACTGAACCAGCACCCTCGCACGCAGAGTTGGGGCCTTTGTGAACTTACGCAACCACCCTAACCAAAGGGGTTGTTAGGCCTCGGCCCGGCTGGTGATGTCGACACTCTTGCTCTCGTACTTCTCCCAGATGATCTCTTGGACACGCATGAGTCGCTGTGCGGCTGGGCAGAACTTGCGCATGAAGAATATGTGCACCTGGTGGGTCCAGAAGTTGAACAGCCGAGTCGCCTCGTCCAGTTCCTCCTCAGCAAAGAATGTGTTGGATTGCTCGTCGAACGCAAACGTGCTTTCCCGCTGAGTTCGTCCTGGAAAGAAAAATTTTACATTAAGTGTGCCCGTTGGACTGATTCACTGATATACCTATGAGTTCATAGTCCAATTTTACTCTTTAAAACCAATTTTGCTCCTTAGCAGTGATCTTACATAGGGAAAATTGTCAACACCAGGAGATGCCACCAGGACACTTTCGACAGTGGTCACGGAAATAATGTCCCCAGTAATACAGTGGCGGCATTTTGTATTTTGAAAAAGATCCTTACATAGAAAAACATATTCTTATTTAATTATTGATTTTCCTTATGAACTCATTGCCTTCGTGAAACAGTCCCCTGCCTACTGCTACATGTGATTGTGGCTAACATCAGTGACCAATGACCAGCCATTCACCAATTATTAAGAGACGTTGTGACCACTAGTCGAGACGTTTATGAACCAAAGTGCCATGTGTGACAGAATATTTTCAAATGTAGTCATTAGTCATTACTAAATGCAGGATGTTTGATTGCCAGTTCAAAGAAACACATTTAAAAAACACCAACCCACTTATGCTGACAGCCACAAAACCAGAAAAGGACAGGAAAGGTATGTAATGCATTACTGCACTCACACATGGAGCAAAAAGCCAAAGGCAACTGTTACTGACATTATTTATTTGATATGCCTGATTATTTAATCTCTGCTGTCGCCAACTGCGGCATTGCGTGCAACCGATAAACATTTTCCAGTAGTGATTGTTTCACATTAAACTGCACCCTGTGGAGAATGTCTCACCATTCAATCTGTCCACTGAAAAAGTAAACTCTAAATGACTCCCTACATATTTTTAAATACATCGCCAATCATGGTGAATGGTCCAAAGAACTGACTGAACAAAGCAAGAGGCGAACGGACCTCAGCACCCGGGAGGAGATGTGAGTGGACCTCAGCACCTGGGAGGAGATGTGAGTGGACCTCAGCAACTGGGAGGAGATGTGAGTGGACCTCAGCACCTGGGAGATGTGAGTGGACCTCAGCAACTGGGAGGAGATGTGAGGACCTCAGCAATGGGGAGGAGATGTGAGAGGACCTCAGCAACGGGGTGGATATGTGAGTGGACCTCAGCACCTGGGAGGAGATGTGAGTGGACCTCAGCACCTGGGAGGAGATGTGAGTGGACCTCAGCACCTGGGAGGAGATGTGAGTGGACCTCAGCACCTGGGATGAGATGTGAGTGGACCTCAGCACCTGGGAGGAGATGTGAGTGGACCTCAGCACCTGGGAGGAGATGTGAGTGGACCTCAGCACCTGGGACGAGATGTGAGTGGACCTCAGCACGTGGGAGGAGATATAAGTGGACCTCAGCACCTGGGATGAGATGTGAGTGGACCTCAGCACCTGGGAGGAGATGTGAGTGGACCTCAGCACCTGGGACGAGATGTGAGTGAACCTCAGCACCTGGGAGATGTGAGTGGACCTCAGCACCTGGGATGAGATGTGAGTGGACCTCAGCACCTGGGAGATGTGAGTGGACCTCAGCACCTGGGATGAGATGTGAGTGGACCTCAGCACCTGGGAGGAGATGTAAGTGGACCTCAGCACCTGGGATGAGATGTGAGTGGACCTCAGCACCTGGGAGGAGATGCAGTTACAATGATCCAAAGTTATCACATTACTACAGAGATGCCCCTCACCTTCAGTGGCATTGTCATCACCCCCCTCTCCGGTGATGTGGCCAAACGACACGTTGCTCTGGAAGAGCTGATGTTCTGTGCCACTGTGACTGCTCTCAAAGGACGAGCTCTTCTTCACGTCCGGGGTAACTGCTGCAACACACACACACCGGGGTAAATACTGGGGTGACACCAACACAGGTTGTTTGAGTTCCAAGGGTATTTCCACTGTGCCAGTTTTACTGCCATTTTTATTGGAACAATTTGACGGATTTTAAATTGTACAGCACGTACTTCATCATACAATCAAATGTTAATTAAGAAATATAAGGGATCATCTCAGAACATTGATGTTCGATATCAGACAAAATTACTTTTGTTTGTGGGAGGGGGCCTGAGGCAGTTTCCTCTGGCGTCTGACATTGATATTTTACGCTGCTGACCAATACTGTTAATATAGTGATATTATCGTATCAATGTTTACCCACTTTCATGAGGGAGGGGGTGGTGGGGCTGTGGCCAGATGAAAGTAATGTTGTCTGATATCGGACATCAACATTCTGAGATGGCCCCTAATCTAGCCAGAAAATCAACAACAAATATTGTCCAACTAAATACAACAAAAGCAGGACACTTGTTTGAATGGTGGTTGAAATAATTCTTTCCGCAAATAATCATACAACTACGGCAAGAAATCAAAAGCACAATCACATGAAGGGATACTAGCCTGATTTCTTCATGCTGTCCACTGTCTCACTGACCAGTTGACCGCCATCCACTGGGGACACACCGGTCAGGTTGGACACGTGCTGTAGTAAGACACACAAACATCAAACACAACACAAACTTCTTTTTCCATATCACTGTAGTTACCCAGAGCACTGAGGAATAAACTCTGTATGACTAATGTTTGCAAACATGTATCTATTAGTTAACTGAATAACTGAAGACACTTCACCTACATTTATATTTATTATCAGTTCAACTGTGAAATGCTTTGATTAATGATCAGTAAATAATAGTGCTTTATCAAGAACTGGCATTATTATTACTGACAAAAATGCCCATCCTCCGGAACGGGATCCATACACACAGACGCAGGAGATGTTTTCCTGAAGTATTCATACCAGACGTTTGTCAAAGATTACCTAACTTGTAACCGTTGTTCACCAAATTTACTGTGACTGTTCCGTTGACATAAACTGTCCACTGATCAATTGTTGATGATTTACATCAGATAAGTTTGAACAATGGTAGAAAAGATGTAATGTTGCAAACATCCATCTAACATCCAGGTTGAACCCTTAACTGGTAAGAACCTTTAAACAAGAGAAATTTTGAGAAAAAAAAGTACTTTTCTTTTGAGGGGATGTAGACAAATCCCTGAAAGTTTGGGGCCATGCTAGGTTGATTATAGGTAAAGTATATCAAGTTAGATTATGTCTGAGTATAATCAATATGGCCTTAAGTTTAGGTTATGTTGAGTGTCTCACCTCAGGTTTCAACGAGCCGTTTGCCCTGGGATGTGAGGGTGGCTGGGTAGAACCATTCTCAGACAGTCCATCAGGCTGTGGACTGGTGTTTGTCACCACTGTTGTGTTCTCTGCTCCCTCATCCAGCCCCATCTGGTGGTGGCAAATACAACTACATTTTTTCAACTTTTTTACATAAAACTTACAAAACAGTTGTCATGTAATATGTATACAAAAGCTGCATTTTCATTTGAAAAGTATGTAATTTACTTAAACTTGTGGCAGTTCCACAAACAATGTTTTCCATGTATGTTTTTGTAGAGTATCTTTATAATTTTAGATTGTATAATATATATATATGTATATATAAATATATATGTATATATATATATATATATCACCGGTGGTGAAGACTGGGGTAGTAGACTATTTTATCATAACCATATATATAATTTTTCTTATGCAGATAATAATAATGTACAGTGGAACCTCACTAATAGTCACCCTCGGGACAGGGCAAAAGTGACCTGAAATACGAGGTGACCGTATTAGTGAGATTATTTTTCCTATTCTTTAAGGTTACAGAAATAATTTGGGACTATCCTAGAGTGACCTTAATTGTGAGGTGGCTGTATTACTGGGGAGGCCATAAAGCATTGTTCCACTGTGCACAACAATATACACATGTAAATTAACTGGTGACCCCTGACCTGACTGGCACCCCTGGAGGGTGATATGGGCATGGAAATGAGGCTCTGTTCCTGGGTGACGGTGGTACTCGGTCGAGGCGTAGTGGGGTCCTTTGCCACTGACTCTGTCACAAACACCTCCGCACAGCCTACCAGGGCCTCGAAGAACTCAAGGAATGTGATCTGCAAACACAGAAATGTAGCATGATGTGCTGTTAAGGGTCAAGACTGGGTCATCACACGTATCATGGGGGAAATAAATTGATACAGTGGTGCCACCTATTGAGTGAAAACGATATCACTGCACACCGGTGTTAGTGTGGATATGAGAAGCAGGCAGCGTAGTGGGTACTCTGTTGGCAACCATGTCACGTTGGTTGAATCCAGCAGCTATTGGCTGTCATTTTAGGAGCTATTTTGGATCGTTCAAAACTATAAATGCTCTATCTCGTTTTGGTGGGGGTGGATAGTGGCTTGAACCAACACCAAACACTACATGTTTTTCTTAAGTCTGTGAACCTAGGAGACCTCTAAAAGTGGAAGATATGAGTCTTACAGATTCAAGAGAAGATGTGTTAAAGAAGAACAATGGACAAGAAAAAGAAGGGCAGAGATCAGCCAAGACTGTAAGATAATGACATCCTACCAGAAGGTTACTAGTATTGACCTCAGACAGTTAGACTCTAATTTTTAAAAGACAAATGCACTCCCAGTGTCTTGACTCTTCAATAGTGCACTAGTACAATCATTTTAGAAAATCATTGTGTTTTGGGTAGTGATTTTAATGAAAATCTAGCCATACGTTACACTAAATTTGCATAACAAATGTTGCACCAAATCAGAGTTGTGCTGTTTGGAATTATTTACAGATCTTGAGAAAACAGAACTCGAGAAGAAAATGTGGAGGTTAATTTCACAAAAAGAATTTTATCTTTGCCTCCTTTTGCAATGGGGAAAGAAACATATTACTACTGAACACATCTGTGAACCTTGGAAAATTAAAATTTTTTGTACCCACCTCGACTTCAAGATTGATAATTCCCTCAGGGTTGACTTTGGGGTCATCCACACCAAGTATGTTGACAACGGCCTTGGCCGTAAGGTCAGCGTTGATCATGCAAATATCCTACACAGATGTGATATGAATTTCCTCACGGGTAACCTTTTCAATGTTGCTGTTAGTGGGAATTTTTGTATATAAACTGAGATAGAACTTATTCTTCATGAATTTGTATGGAATAGCCACTGTAAGATACTGCCGAATAACAATGATGCTGAATGTTGTTGTTGTTGCTGTTGTTGGTGCTGTTGTTGGTGCTGTTGCTGTTGTTGTTATTATGCTGGAATCCCTCATACAGAAACAGCTTGTCTTCCCTCCTCAACTTGTTGGTACGATTCATTGAAAGTGCGGTACCAGGCAGTTCGGTCTTGGGCCAGGGATTGTATTGCAGGTAATGAGAGGTGTGAAATAATGCTGAATAATGATTACATCATCAAAACATATTACATATTAATTAAACTGGCATCAATTTAATTAACCAACACAAAATGGAAATCAAAGAATGATGATTGCCCATCCTAATATAATATGCTTACAAGGTTGAGCTTGTGAGTTTGTGTTTTACCTTCAGCAAGAAAAGTAAGTCTCTCATCTTCAAAGTCAAATCATATGGAGGATGCTGCAAATGAGAAGACATACTGTATTACTATGCTAACAGGGAGTCACTGTATGTGTATCCCCTCCCAGGTACCAAGCTCCAATCACCTCTTTCTATGCCCGGCACTCATTTATCCAACTGAGTGAAGTGTGGCAAAGTAGGGTTAACTAAACTGTCAAGGTTTCAAAACGGCAGCAAGAGGAGGGGGAGTTGGCTTCTCTCGAGTGGGTCCAACATCTTAACCACTAGTGTACTTCACCCTGCCATGCACCTTCCCTTCCATTCCATGCAACCGTACATTCACAATAGAGTGCATCGTAGATAAATTTGTTCCCTTCAAAAAACAAGGGAAACGGACCAGAAAGAAATACTTATCGAAAGAAGCCATTAGAAAAATTAAGTATAAACAAATGATGTGGAAGTCATATAGACGTACAGGCAATGACGAAGACTACAACATTTATAAAGAAGCACTAAACCAAGCTACATCTGAAATTAGAAATTCAAAGAGAAGCTATGAACATAAATTAGCTTGTAATATAAAACATGACAGCAAGAGTTTTTATGCGTATGTTCGAAGCAAACAGAAAGTTCAGGATAAGGTCGGTCCTCTAGAAGATAGTGCTGGAAATATAATATCAGAAGGATTCTTAATGGCAGAAGACCTAAATGAGTATTTTAGTTCAGTGTTTACCAGAGAAGACACTAGTTCACTGCCAGTACCAGAGGCTAAGTTCAAGGGGGCAGAATCAGACTATTTAAGACAGTTAATTGTAACCCCAGAAATGGTAGCTAAGAAAATTAGGGCTATGAAGGAAAATAAATCACCTGGAGTGGATGGTATTCCACCCAAACTACTAGTGGAAATTGTAGAACAAATTAGCATACCGCTTGCAACAGTTTTCAACTTGTCATTAGAAGAGGGAGTGGTTCCTTTAGAATGGAAAGAAGCAAACATTATACCGTTATTTAAAAAAGGTTCGAGAAACAAGTCGGAGAACTATAGACCAGTGAGTTTAACATCAGTGATTTGTAAATTATTAGAAAGACTAATTAAAGATCACATGGTGGATTTTCTTGTTAAACATAACTTGATAAACCCATCTCAACATGGGTTTCTAAAAGCGAGGTCATGCTTAACAAATATGTTATGTTTTTTGGAAGATATCACCAAGTGGGTAGATGATGGATCACCAGTAGATATCATCTACTTAGATTTTCAAAAAGCTTTCGACAAAGTGCCACATCAGAGATTACTGCTTAAACTAAAAGCCCATGGCATAGGAAATGGTATAATTAACTGGATAGAAAAATGGCTGATTGACAGAAGACAACGGGTAGTTGTTGATGGGGAGGCTTCAAACTGGAAATCAGTTTTGAGTGGGGTTCCACAGGGATCAGTACTGGGACCTATATTATTCTTAATATATATAAACGATTTGGACGATGATATAGCTAGCAAGGTGTTGAAATTTGCAGATGATACAAAAGTGTTTAGAAGGATTAAAAGTGATGGAGATAGACAGCATTTACAAGATGATCTTGACAGGTTGATCAAATGGTCTGAAAAGTGGCAAATGTTGTTCAATTTTGGGAAATGTAAATGCCTTCACACAGGACATGGGAACGAATATGTAGAATATACAATGGGGGGAACTGTACTAAGTACTACTGTAAAAGAAAAAGACTTAGGGCTGACAATTAGTGCTGACATGAAGGTTTCAGAGCAGTGTGGAATTGCAGCTTCAAAGGGAAATCAAATCCTTGGATTGATTAGGCGAAATATAGCATATAAAGAAAAAGAACTAATAATACCGCTGTACAAAACAATAGTTAGGCCTCATTTAGAATATTGTATACAAGCGTGGAGGCCATACCGCAAGAAGGACATAGATATGCTAGAAAGAGTACAGAGGAGAGCGACTAAAATGATACCAAAACTGAGGGATCTTAGTTATGAAAAACGCCTAAAAGAATGTGGTTTAACAACACTAGAGACCAGGAGATTGAGAGGAGATCAGATAGAAGTGTTTAAAATATTGAATGGTTATGAAAATATTGATAGAAATATGTTTTTTTCAGTTAAGAAAGATAGAAAGACTAGAGGACATGAAGTTACATTAGTAAAGGAGCAGTGTAGATTAGACGTGAGAAAGTTCTCATTTTCACAAAGGACTGTGAATGAATGGAACAGATTATCTGATGATTGTGTGGGTGCTAGTAATGTGAATATGTTTAAAAATAAAATCGACACATACCTCAGAAGGGCTGGATATATGTAGATAAAAGGGTTGGACTCTCGATAAGCCAAAGGGCTTCCTTGTCCACCTGCCATCTAGAGTTAATTCTCTGGATGGCAATCTTGTTAAATCTTGTTAAATCTTGTTAAATCCATCCATTCATATGTCCATCCGGATACGGTATATGTGAATGTAAACCTAGCAAAAATAGCAGTTAACTTCTTGCTCACTAGAAAACAGCAAAGCATTATTTTCACCTTTTGTGGTTTGCAGAAAGCCTTGAAGATCTCATATGACTGATCCATGTGCATCAAAGCATTCACTGCTCTCCTCGGCTCAAAGTAAATGTAGCCTGTAAATGGCAGTATTTACTTTCACAAGGTCAGATCCTTGTATAGTGATGACATACAAACACGTGTGGAAGGCAAGGGGACATATTAACAATGCGAGTAGGGTTGCAATGATATATTACCTTCATGACATGATACACACTGTGATGCTAAGACACGATATGATATGTATTGCGATACCTGCTAAAATTACAATGCCATTGGTATACAATGTTCCCTGGGTAAATTGGTGTGTAGGGTGGTGGGGTGGACAAGGTGGATGATGGGCATCTGGGGGTCTACGACATGAACTGTCATATTTTTTGAAATACAAACTTCAAAATGGTACATTGTGTTACATTCTTTTTCCCTTGACGGTAGAGAGGTAAATATAACACGCATGTTAGCACATAACAGTACATATTGAAAGTAACAAAATCTTTTCTGTTAGGGAAAGTGAAGTGAAGCGATTCATCAATTTTAAATATTTTAATGGTGTATCGATGCACTGTCAGGTATCAATATATAGAATCGCAGGTTGTGTGTTGTATATTGATTGTTTGATACATCGATTAATCATTACAACCATAAGAGATAGAGACTGAGATGGGAGGACTGTGGGAACTGATATTTGGAGGGAGAGGGAGGGGAATGAGAGCGACAAATGCTCGCATGGAGACGGGTGGTGGGAATGACAGTGAAAAGGGATCAGTGACAAAAGGAGAAAGAAAGCAGAAGTAGAGGATCAGTATTGATACTAGCCAAAAAGGTGCCCAGTTTGTTGGGAGATATTTAGCAAAGTCCTATTTACCGTGAACGTAGCAGGAGTATTTGATGATGTGGTCAGAGATGAGTGTGGACAAACAGGAAGCAAGGATCGGTCCACTGGCCCTGAAACAAAAAGTAAAATCTCAACTGCGACATGTTGCAAACAACCATTCTCATGTTTGCTGTCATTATGTTAAAGGAAGCAGTATAACTAACATGTTTTTTTGTTAAATTCCGAAGACGTGGTGTGTGAGAGGTGTGATGGTACATTAATTAATAAACTCTACGCTTGATTTGTATTGTTGTTCTGCACGTGTGCGTGCGCATACATACTGCCTCAGGTATGACATGTGTCAATGTATGTCTGCATGTGTTAATGTACAGGTGTGTGTCTGTGTGTGAGTGTGTGTGTGAGTGAATGTGTGTGTGTATGTGAGTGTGTGTGTGAGTGAATGTGTGTGTGAGTGTGTGTGTGTGCATGCGTGTGTGTGTGTGAGGTGCGTGTGTGTGTTTGTGCGCGTATGCATGCATGTGTGAATAGTTAATAAATATGACAACAAATTGTAGTCACAATATTTTACAAATTGTTATAACGACCTTCACCATAACATCATAAAAATCACCACCACATCACTCCGACAAAGACATTTTCTATAAAACAGAGTATGGGTCTGTGTCATTCTATCTGTCCAAATATATATAACTGTAAGTTTTGCATGTATGGGACTGAAATTTTGTAGGCGGCCCAGTAGCATAGTTTATAGATTTACGTTTTTAAATTTCACTCGGAGGGCCTTGATGGGATGGGAATGTTGGGCTCCAGCGCAGCCTGTGGCTAATCATGTGAGTAGCCCCTGGTGGAAGAGTGCTTGTTAACTTGCAGCTTGGCGTTACATAGTAACACTGTAGCATGGCATTATATAGTATAATAACTATGATCTAGAGGTAGCAGCCAGAAAATATTAATAGCTGTATTTTTGCTGGAATATCTTGGCAAGTTTGTCTATAAATCAGCGACTGGGCCAACATAACAGTGTGAGGCGACTCACGTTGTCTCTCGGCCGAAGATCAAGAATGCGAGACTGACAAGGTAGTTGGTGAACTCCCGGAACAATACTTTGCTGTAGGGATTGTGCATGTCCACCACCTCCTCCGGGGTCACGGCTACAACATCAAACATGGAAGAAAAAATGCAGTAAGTAATTGTTGAAACATCTGAATAAACTTACTGGTAGAATAAAAACCTTCAAACCATGAAATGACAAAGTAGTGTCAAACAATTTTGCATAGGCCACAGGACAAATCTGTTCATTGTAGTTACGAAATACACTTAAAAGAATGTTGTTTAACAACAACATTAGAGGCCATGAGATTAAGAGATCAGATAGAATTTTTTTTAAATATTGAATGGCTATTCAAATATTGATAGAAATTTTACATTTCTCAGTTGAGAAAGATGTAGGACTAGAGGACTTGAAGTGGCACCAGTGAAGGAACATTGCAGATTAGATATCAGAAAATAGTAATTCTCACAGAGGACTATAAATGAATGGAACAGATTATCTGGTACAAGAACCAGGCCATGTGTACAAGGTGGGGACTATAAATGAACGGAACAGATTATCTGGTATAAGAACCAGGCCATGTGTACAACGTGGGGACTATAAATGAACGGAACAGATTATCTGGTATAAGAACCAGGCCATGTGTTCAAGGTGGGAACTATAAATGAACGGAACAGATTATCTGGTATAAGAACCAGGCCATGTGTATAAGGTGGGGACTATAAATGAATGGAACAGATTATCTGGTATAAGAACCAGACCATGTGTATAAGGTGGGGACTATAAATGAATGGAACAGATTATCTGGTATAAGAACCAGACCATGTGTATAAGGTGGGGACTATAAATGAATGGAACAGATTATCTGGTATAAGAACCAGACCATGTGTATAAGGTGGGGACTATAAATGAATGGAACATATTATCTGGTATAAGAACCAGGCTATGTGTATAAGGTGGGGACTATAAATGAATGGAACAGATTATCTGGTATAAGAACCAGACCATGTGTATAAGGTGGGGACTATAAATGAATGGAACAGATTATCTGGTATAAGAACCAGACCATGTGTATAAGGTGGGGACTATAAATGAATGGAACAGATTATCTGGTATAAGAACCAGACCATGTGTATAAGGTGGGGAATATAAATGAATGGAACAGATTATCTGGTATAAGAACCAGACCATGTGTATAAGATGGGGACTATAAATGAATGGAACAGATTATCTGGTATAAGAACCAGACCATGTGTATAAGATGGGGACTATAAATGAATGGAACAGATTATCTGGTATAAGAACCAGGCTATGTGTATAAGGTGGAGACTATAAATGATTGGAACAGATTATCTGGTATAAGAACCAGGCTACGTGTATAAGGTGGGGACTACAATTGAATGGAACAGATTATCTCGTATAAGAACCAGGCCACGTGTACAAGGTGGGGACTATAAATGAATGGAACAGATTATCTGGTATAAGAACCAGGCCATGTGTATAAGGTGGGGACTATAAATGAATGGAACAGATTATCTGGTATAAGAACCAGGCTATGTGTATAAGGTGGGGACTATAAATGTATGGAACAGATTATCTGGTATAAGGTGGGGACTATAAATGAATGGAACAGATTATCTGGTATAAGAACCAGACCATGTGTATAAGGTGGGGACTATAAATGAATGGAACAGATTATCTGGTATAAGAACCAGGCCATGTGTATAAGGTGGGGACTATAAATGAATGGAACAGATTATCTGGTATAAGAACCAGGCTATGTGTATAAGGTGGGGACTATAAATGAATGGAACAGATTATCTGGTATAAGAACCAGACTATGTGTATAAGGTGGGGACTATAAATGAATGGAACAGATTATCTGGTATAAGAACCAGGCTATGTGTATAAGGTGGGGACTATAAATGAATGGAACAGATTATCTGCTATAAGAACCAGGCTATGTGTATAAGGTGGGGACTATAAATGAATGGAACAGATTATCTGGTATAAGAACCAGGCTATGTGTATAAGGTGGGGACTATAAATGAATGGAACAGATTATCTGGTATAAGAACCAGGCTATGTGTATAAGGTGGGGACTATAAATGAATGGAACAGATTATCTGGTATAAGAACCAGACTATGTGTATAAGGTGGGGACTATAAATGAATGGAACAGATTATCTGGTATAAGAACCAGGCCATGTGTATAAGGTGGGGACTATAAATGAATGGAACAGATTATCTGGTATAAGAACCAGGCCATGTGTATAAGGTGGGGACTATAAATGAATGGAACAGATTATCTGGTATAAGAACCAGGCTATGTGTATAAGGTGGGGACTATAAATGAATGGAACAGATTATCTGGTATAAGAACCAGGCTATGTGTATAAGGTGGGGACTATAAATGAATGGAACAGATTATCTGGTATAAGAACCAGACTATGTGTATAAGGTGGGGACTATAAATGAATGGAACAGATTATCTGGTATAAGAACCAGGCTATGTGTATAAGGTGGGGACTATAAATGAATGGAACAGATTATCTGCTATAAGAACCAGGCTATGTGTATAAGGTGGGGACTATAAATGAATGGAACAGATTATCTGCTATAAGAACCAGGCTATGTGTATAAGGTGGGGACTATAAATGAATGGAACAGATTATCTGGTATAAGAACCAGGCCATGTGTATAAGGTGGGGACTATAAATGAATGGAACAGATTATCTGGTATAAGAACCAGGCCATGTGTATAAGGTGGGGACTATAAATGAATGGAACAGATTATCTGGTATAAGAACCAGGCTATGTGTATAAGGTGGGGACTATAAATGAATGGAACAGATTATCTGGTATAAGAACCAGACTATGTGTATAAGGTGGGGAGATGTACATTCAGTTAAATTTAAAGTAACCAATAGTATTAAACATGAAGGAATATTATCCCTTTACTTTTTAAACGTATATGTAGATGAACTGAGTGAACAATTTAAAATGTGTAATGTTGGTTGTAATGTGGATGGACATTTGATTAATTACGTAATGTGTGCTGATGACTTGGTCTTGATATTGCCATCATCAGCTGGACTGTGTCAGTTATTGCATGAATGTGAGAAATTTGGAACGAGTCATGATGTAAAATAAAATGCCAAGAAAAGTACTGTTATGATACTAGGATCTAAGACCTTAATAAGGATGTTCTATTCCTGACTTTAAGCTAAAAGGGATAATTTTACATGTTGTTTCATATAAATATCTTGGACACTATATTACAGATGATCTTTCTGATGATGTTGATAATTTTTTTATTAATAAACAACATACAACTTTATACGTCCAAGGGCATATTATATTGCAAAAGTTTAATATGTGCTCCTTAGAGATGAAACTCACACTGTTTTGTTCATATTGCTCTCCTATGTCTGCGGTACAACTCTGGTGGAACTACAAGAAATCCACTATAAATAGATTGCATACTGCATATCATAATATTTTAGAGTTGTTTCTTGGTATGTCCAAATATGAAAGTTCCACCTTCCTATGTACTCTGTTTGATGTACAATGCTGCCAATCTGTAACTAGGAACATGATGTATAGATTTATGTGTAGACTTGATAGTTCTGTTTACTATATTATAAAGGATATACTAGCCATACCTGTCAAGTACTAAGGTTTAGCCGTAGTTACTACGGTTTTATTGATAAAATGAAAACTATGGGCATAGTAGGAAAATTTATCTCGTTTGTTATATTTTTGTCGGTAAATTTGCTGACCGACACACTCATCAAACTCCCTTATGATTCGCGGTCTTTCCCGGGCCTGGCAGAATACCTGTACAATGCATGCAGTGCCCCAGAACGAGCACTCACCAACGCATTTTCGTGTTATGCGCAGGCGCAAACTTACTTACAGATCCCGTGGGCGCCATGAGTCACATAGGGCACCTGTACTTACAAACTTATTTTTTATAACGTGCGTCAATGGGCATTTACGTGTAAAGGTTATGGTTTTTATTGATAATTTATGGTTTTTGTCTGCCATGACTACTGTTTTGTTTCACAGGACTTGACAGGTATGACTAGCTACCAGTCTGAGATTTACTTCCAGAATACGTAAACACTGGAACAAGCTATTATATTTGAATACTTGACAGAAACAATTGTATAAAATGTACACAGCATCAGGTAAGAATGCATTATGTTATAAGGACAAGACAAGACAGGTTGGACTCTCGATAAGCCAAAGGCTTTCTTGTCCACTTGCTGTCTAGAATTAACTCTCTGGATGGCAATCTTGTTAAAAACTGTAGGAAAACTTAATCAAATACCACTGCATCAAAGTTTTCTCATTTGATTTGGATTAATAGAGAGATGAGATTGACCTGACGAAACACCAAAAAATAAATGTATTGTTGGGAGCAGATTGAGATGGGAATGACACATATAGAGAATACTAACTTCAAAGTTGACCACTATAGTCCATTTGAAAGAGTGTTTCAACTGTTTCCTTGAAGTTAGAATATAAGTCAGCATGTAAAGTTTTTGTGTAACCAAATCTTGTATAAACCGGTTTTTTTATTCACCTAAAATGAAGCAGAATGACAATTTTAAACAGTTTAGTGACACTTTGATATGCTGTGTCGCATATTGATATATCACATTACCAGCTGTGCATCGCAATGCATTAATTATTCCAACCCTTGTCCCACAGGATGAAGGGAAGATGAAGTAGAGAGGAGACACCAACCAAGCACACGGTTCATCTGTACAAGAGTGATGTCGTGGTGGTGCAGTCGACAGTCCTTGAGGAAACGCCACAACTGCATGCGGTTCATCACAACCGTGTTGTCAGGACTCTCCTCGTAACCCAGGCCACTGTAGAAGTTGTAGATCTTGCGCAGGTTCGTGATGTGTCGGATGATGACAAAGATCGCCTGAGGTAGACAGGGATTACGGGTAATATTTATAACGCAAGGCAGTTATAAACATTACCAATAATGAAGATTTTGCTTGACGTAGGTATTTTATTGGTAGATGGCAACATTTGATCAGAGTTGGAATGCTGGTTAGCCAATGAAAGACATGCAATTTACAGTGGTGCCCCTCTTGCGCTGCCACTCTCAGTAAAGGCCACCTGCTTGCTGAGGCCAGATTTCCATTGCATTAAATGTTTTATATTTAGAAAAACTTCTCTAGAGTGACCATCTGCCTTATGCGACAAGAGGCTGGCTTTCCAGGCCAATTCGTTATTTACCCCTCTACAACGGCCATTTGACAGTTGAGAAATGCTGTCAATGCAATATGATTTCTCGTAGTGCATGTCATACTTGTGGGCCACATGTCATACTTGTGGGCCACATGTCATACTTGTGGGCCACATGATCATATTAGATTTTGGCTACATAAATGGGTTCTTGTACGTTCAACAGGGTTTTTCTTTCCACAGATTCATATAAATTAAAATATTTTGTGATTAATGTCCTGTGTGGAAGATAGGAGAGTGGCTAGGTGTCTCTCTGTACAATGGCTACTCCTCTTAAACAGCCAAAGTCCGTTTGCAGAAGGATCGAATAGCCACTCAAGAAGGGATCAGATGTGAAGCAAAGATATACAGCGTATCTGGGCCTGGGTTGAGTTGTGGGAGTTGGGTTGTGTTTGTACCTGGGTGGCCTCCTCTTCTCTGTCTGCCTCAGGGAAGGATTTTAGGAGGTGGTCAAAGTCAGGCTGGAAGCTTGGACCGTACGTATTGCGACTCTCGTTGCTGTGCACCGACATGCGCTCTGGAAATATGAATAACAGTTTATTCAACAAACATAATACAAGTGTATAATGCGCTGCTGCTGCTGCTGTTGTGCTGCTGCTGCTGCTGTTGTTGTGCTGCTACTGCTGCTGCAGCAGCTGCTGCTGAAGGGACATAACTGAAGTCATGTGACTTATAAAGGTGCTATACCATTCTGAAACAAAAACTAAATAAACACTACAACACAAGTAAGAATACAAAATAAAGTACAAAACAAAATTCACAATTTGTTGTACATTAATTACAGCTTTCAGCAGATTAGCTTAATACATGTGACACATTCACAACACTAGGAGTACTGGTAGTAGCCTGACCACTTGCAATCCATGGAAAGACAAGAGCTACTAGATTATTAGCTTACTTACTTACTTATACTTAATCATATCATCCACTTAGCATGGAGACATGATGAGCAGTTTTCTGACTGTCATTGTGGCAGCCAGACATTATTAGCAGTCAGAAATTAAGGCCGATTTTGGATAAGTAGTCACAAAGTGAGAACGCAAATATCTAACACAGTAATATTTAAATGTACATGTAAATATTCCCCTACCAGCATAGACAGGAGTTCGAGTTCGTATTGAGGTCAAATCTGGTGTGTTTACGCCGTCCATCTCGAAGTTTGGAAACTCCCGAATATGGTCGTTTTCAAACATCCCCTCGTACACACGGCCATTCTTGAAGATGAACTTGCCCTAGTCAAGACAGTGAGAACTTACATGAGCAAACAAATTCGTTATTAGCATGCCAACAGAAGCATATATAACAAAGCCAGTTGATGACCAATTAAATCAGCTGTGTTTAATTGCTAGGATTTAAGGAAGTGATCAAAATATACATACATACACAGGGACATACTCAGTATACCGCAACACAATAACTTCAATAGTATATTCTTTGGCATAGTTACATTGTCTTTGTCATAAATACAGTGCAAGCAGTCAAATAAAGTTAAATTCCATTAAAAAATCGAATTTGCTAGCATCAATTCCAGCTTTCAGGATGTTATCTTACTTCTGGTTACAACTTATGAACAGGAAGCTGTAAACAGTGCATACACAATGGCTAAGCAATTAATGTAACTACAATAGTAATCCTGATTACCTGTGTTAGAATTGAGTCTAAAATTAGATTCATTCAGCTGAGTGAACTGGAGCAATGTAGAGTGAACGAACTTGCCAAGGTTTTAAATAGCAGCACAAGACTCGAATCTGTGTTCTCTGAACTGACAGGCTGATGTTCTAGCCACTGCTCAACTGCATTCCACAGCAGATCATAATTTCCTGATCAATCGAACATGACTTCACAGAGGTGCCACATAGGGAATGGCTGACCACTCCATTAATCCACTTAAAAGCAAATAACTCTAAATAACTGTCTTCAACTGTCTTCATGTTGTTTTTAGATACATCGCCAACTGGTAGATGAGAGGCCAATGGTCCGAGGACATGAATGACCACAGAAAGAAGCGAGTGGACCTCAGCACCTGGAAGGTGATACACTTACTGTGGCCCAAAGTCAGCATATTAATCTACAGCTATTTCTACCTTGCCATGTTTCTTGTCCCCTTCCCATTCCCCCTCGTAGCGCGCTCCATTGGCATAGTAGAAGGATCCTGACCCATGCCTCATACGTTGCCGGAACTCTCCATCGTACATGTTACGTAGAGGGTACTGAGAGCCGTGCACACGGCGCAGGAACCAGATGTGCTGGCCCATTCCGTGCTACAACAAATGCCTGATTAGTCATTACTGGCAACAAACTCAGATCATACAAGGTTGAAGAAGATTGCTATCTGGAGCAGAAACCCCAGATGGCAAAGTGGAATAAGGAAGCGTTTGCCTTTTCAAGTGTACAACATATTTAATATTTTATTTCGACACAAAACTTGACAGAGATCATGTCGTTAATCGGACTGCGACATCAAATTCTGGATCATGTTGTTAATCTGGATTGTGACATCAGATTCTGGATCTGGATCACGGTATTCATCTGGATTGTGATGTCATATTCTGGATTTGTAGATTACAAAAAGTTACTTTTGTTTTCAGCACTTACACAGTACTGCACAGGTTTTCTACAATTGTTTAAAATTACGTATATTATCACCCAACAGATCGGTGGAGGTTTACGTAGCTCGGAACAATGGCAGGAAACAGACATAACATTGCAACAAATCGATTAATGTCCAGTACGAACCCTAAAACCAGTGAAAACCTTTAATCCATGGAGAATTTCGAGAAACAATAAAGCATTACTTTTCTTTCCGGAGGTCATAGACGAGCCCCTGACAGTTTGGCATCAGAGATGTAAACTGTCTCGGGGGAAAACATTAACATACCAACACACATACATACGCTAGCTTGATTATAGTTACATGTGTCCTACCTGGATGCCCTTCTCCCACTGTCCAGCGTACATCTGGTCACTGTCCAGCCACCTCATGGTTCCCTCCCCGTGGCGTATGTTGTTGTACCACATGCCCTGATAGATGTTTCCCGATGGATACTGCCTCGTGCCCCAGCCATGTCGGATGTTGTTCACCCAATCTCCTTCATAGAATGAGAAACCCTCTTTGTCGTAGTCCATCCTGCCCTGGAAAAGTCAATTTCTCAATTTTAAAGTCTCACTCTTAAACTTATACCCTTTAGAAACCATTACAATGTGTCTGGGTTGATGTGAAATCTCTAAGATTTTACTGTGCATACTGCTGTTATGCAGGCTATATTGATAGATGATTTATAACAAAAGTCAACTTCCACAGCTGAAATCAAATAAATCATAGAGAGAATGAGGCAGGAGGTATCGCCAAAGAAAACATGACAAACTGAAGAGGATGGTAGGAACTGAGGAAGACCAAAATGAAGTTGTAGAGACAGAGTTATGGGGAATATAAAATATAAAGGTAGAACAGTCGAGAGTATGGGAAAACTGTAATAGAGATAAGGGTAAAACAAAGTGATATAGATCCTATCCCATAAGGGGAAAGAAGAAGACCTGTTAGTTATCAGAGCCAATCTGTGGTACCTTCCCATGCCTCCGACTCATCACCCATTCTCCTGTGTAGCTGATGCAGGTCGGTCCATGCTGGAACGTTCCGAACCCTTTCCTCAGTCCATCCACCACTTCGCCATCATAGGTGCTACAACACGGCACACGACACATAGAATGATCACTCACGTTTCACACTTAGTCATTTTGTAAGATTTGTGTTAGAAAGAGCACATCAAAGACACACGTACTTCTCGTTGGCAGCTGGGAGTCTTTGCTGAAATGTGCCAAAGCTGTGCCGCTTCCCTTCAAGCACTTCTCCCTCGTAGGTGCTGAAAGGCACACACAGGACAAGTGGAGGTTAGTCAGGGCAGTGTTAGGGAAACACAGCAACGACAGTACAACACCAATGTTAGAAGCTGGCGGTTTATTGCACAAATACCTAGTGTCATCTATGGGCAGTTTACCATGAAGCGTGCAGTTTTATCTGTGACTATTGCGACAGCGACCAGATCGGTATTGTCAGTAGTCACCAAGATCCATGCATGTTATTATCTAACTACAGAATAACCAAGCTACCATATACAAGTATTTGTGTATGTATGTTAAGCTTTTCCTCATAGACGCTTTGTATCTGTGGCATGAAACTTTCAGGGATTCATATACAACCCCTCAGAAGAAATGTAATGTGGTGGAGGGGAATTTTGTGCTTGTGTTATTAAATAGCTTGTTGTGCAACAAACCAGGGACAACTGAATTTAAAACTCTTTCCTTGACTACTTAATTTCTTCAGTCACTAATTACAGCATTGCATGCAGCAGATACTAATTTTAATATGACTCCTGTGGGACCAACCGGGGAATGGCTGACAACTGAAAAAAGTAAAACTCATTATCTTTATGGTTAGAAATGTGTTTGTTTGCTGTGTGTGATAGACATAACATAATGGCTCCTACTTATCAGCAGAACTCATATTCAACATACACGGGTGTATGCAAAGGAGATGAGCTATGTGAGTAATTTATAATCAATGTTATGTACGGTATAGATAATATATATATATACATATGTGGTGCTATTTACGATTTCCTACCTTCCGTCAGGCCAGCGATACACTCCTTTCCCTGTGATTTTGTTCTTCACAAAATCACCCTGTGTAGAAAAAATACAATGTGCAAATACGGGTGATAATATATTAGTAGTAGACAGAGAACAAATCTCACATTCAAACATGTTCAGGATGTCTTCAGGTTTCATTAATATTGCAGCCATTTCAACTCAAATTATGTAGTTATTTTGTATGTATTTAAAGTTATAGCATGTGACCATGAACAGCTTGAGATATTGAGAAACAGCAAGATTTTATTTATTTTACTTGTACAGTTTCGACTGTACAAGCTATTTACTAATAGAAGAAGCACATTTATAACTATAACATAAACAATGTTTAGGGATTCACACAAAACCTACCTCATAGACTATCTCAGAACTCCAGGTGTATTTTCCTTTTCCATGCATCAGCCCTTCGGAAAAATGGCCCTGGGAAAATACAATATGACCTCCAGCAACAGACTGAACAAAACCACAGAATATGTATCATGTATTCATTTAAGTAGATAACAAATTAATAACAAATAAAAATATTATTAACCCAGTACACTGAGAGAACTATTCATATAAAAAAAATAGTAAGATCATAGCTGAAAGGACTGTAGAGGGTATATCTACAACATGTTTCATTGTAACATGTGTGATGATACATGGTATGTTATGCGGATGGATGACATTTGTAGGTAAGTCAATCGATACGTAATGCCAGTAGCCATTGATTGAAACATTGTTTTTGCTATTAAAAATGGATTTATGAAAATGAACACTATAACAAGTTGTGACTACAATGATTCAAGTTTTCTTTTAGCAAAAAATAAATCTATGCAAAGACATGATTTGCATCTCTACTGTAGCATAACAAAAACAAAGATAATTTTCAACACTGCAATGATCTAATGCAATCACACACAAGTCAGTACTCACAACATACTGATGACCCATTTTGAAGAACGCCTTTCCCTCACCCTCGTACAAGCCTCTCGACTTCTCGCCTTCATAACTGAAACAAAATAAAAACAATTAAACTTGTTAACATTTAAATACTTAATTATTTAAACAACACATCTATGTAGATAGTCCTATTGGAACAGCTGCCAGCACATAAATTAACTGACATGACTTTTTCATCTACTAGGAGACACTGTAGGCATAGTGGTAATCTAGACACCTGATTGATAGACTGAATCCATTGTTGACAGGCAAGAATTTTGATTGATGAGCATAAGCAATCAATATTGTGTTTTATAGCCCGTTCTAGTGCATCAGAACAATCTACCAGAATTTCTAGGAGTCTCCCTGTTTTTGGGTGTATATCTTCCAGATTTTCACTTCAAATCTCCAACAGGATACTCCCATCTTCCGATGTCATCATCCAAGACAGCATGACACCACGGGAGATGTGTTGAGACCCGCTGAACCATTGTTCTGGTGAGAAATCTCCAACAGCATCCCCCTCCTCATCTTTCGATGTCAAGATCCGAGAGACAGCGCGAGAGGACAGCACAACACGGGAAGCGTGCTGAACCACAGATGATTCTTCCCGGATTTCAAAAAATGTTGGCAGGTATAGAATGGCCTATACCCCATCCATCAATATAACTCTACTCCAGTAATAATATTAAATAATAATATACGTTATTTATACACTCATGTCCAGAGTAGGACTCTTTTCAAGGGTGTTGACAACTAATAGCTACTAATAGAAGTCAACGTATAAAAAGACTAGAACTGCATTAAATACAAAAATGGACTAAACAAACCTAAACTAAAAGACAAGACACACACAAAATAATAATAATAAATAAATAAATATACAATAAAATACTAATGAATAAATTATTTAAGTAACAGGCTAGTTAAGCTAATTAAACATATAAAAAGACAAGAACTGCATTAAAATATAAAATGTACTAAACAAACCTAACCTAAAAATATCAAGATGTACATAACAGATAATCATAATAAATAAATAAGTAGACATTAAAATAGTAATGAGTAAATAATTAAAATAATAAGCTAGTATAATTGTACTAAATAATAGTACTAAATAGTACAATGTGGAGAGTGAATGGTATAGAGAACTAGACATTAAAAGCAAGCTTGAATTATTGAGTCTTAAGATGCGCTCTAAATGTGTTCATGCACTCGGTCAGATGCAGATCCTCAGGTAGCGCGTTCCACCAGAGTTGGCCCTGCACGAGAGAAAGAACGGCAGCCATATTGTAACTTTTCAGTGTCCACATCACTGGCCAACGAAATCTTCTACAAAGTAGAAGTGCCAGTAACAGTATTGAATGAGGGCCTTTATAAACTGTGGAACCGATGTAAAATCTCTCTAGCATTTGGTATGTGCTTTGAATCAGACTCATATTTCACACACAGATAAATATTCATGTAATACACCCTGTTCGACAATATGAAGGCATAATATATAGATTAAGTTACACTTTTATGAGACAGAATGTCGATGGAATGATGGACACCTATCGGTGGTTCCGACAATCATTAGCGAAATTTCACTGTCATTCCGCGTTGTTCCATCGCAGAGAAATATTCCTTAATCTATAGATAGTATATACCTTCATATTGCCAGACAGGTTGTATTACATGCATATTTGAGTATGTTTTAAGTATCAGTATGATGCGAAGCACACATCGAATGTTAAACTCCCCATAAACTAAAGGGATTTTTATATCGCCATCACCGGTTCCACGTTGTTCCACCTCGTTCCGTGGTTTACTGCGCCTCATTGAGCGACACCTGGCTTGATTCGAACTGAAGAAAATGACATGGTCAATGAAGAGGTGTCCGTGAACAGCCCCCTCCTTTAGTAAATGTCACTCCCCGCGTTCAGTGACAACATAACAAACTACAAAGTGACGTGTACCTCTCCACGATCAGCTGTGTGAGGATCGGTTCTTCGTATGACGGCTCCGGCGTTGGTTCGTGGGGCGGCGGATTCTCCTCCGTCTTTTCTTCGTCCTGGTGCTCGTTCTGCGCAGTGATCACGCGAAGTTCCTCTTCGTGCTCCAGAAAGCTACTATCGTCATCTCTGTCCTGCACTGGAGTTGACTCTTCCGTCTTCCTTGCGCTTTTCTTGTCCGAATCCTTCGCACTTTTACCCTTCTTCGGATTAGTTGACATGTTTCTTTAGCTGGTGTGACCGATTTGACAGCTTTGTGCAAGTAATATTCGCACGCCTCAGTGTTTAATTAAAATAAAAAATCACATTGTTGTTTTAAGAACACCTGTAAGAGTGTTTATCAATAAAACATCAACGCCGTATGTCAAATTTGCTCGAAATATTGATAAACCGGAAGCCTGGGATGGTTGACATGGTTGACATGGTTACAAAGACATCCGCAATAGTTTCCCCTACAGTAAATACAACCACACACATTATTCTGTGTGTACTTGTACCGTAATTGCGTTAAAATGCTATGAATGCCAATAATCATTTTAAGTATTACATGCTGTAAATATTGATGAAGGACTAACTTTGATATTATATACGCGTAGCTTTTAAATTGGATCTTATTTCAACATACATGTGGTCGCGTGGAATTAGTTACTTTGTGGCCCACCGAGAGGCGCCACTGACAGGGCTACGGCGCCTATTTGCCGCGTGTACATGTACCCTTTTTACAATATTTATTTTAAACTGTAACATAATCGAGATCAACCCATTGTGCTTACTTATACAACGGGCCAATTTGAAACACAATTGTGGCATAATTTTACTCTAAGATTGACTGCAGCATTCTTATGTAACTGCAGACAAAAAGTATCAGTAAATGGAATACAACCGGACTGGAACGGTGTACTCAGCGGGGTTCCCCAGGGTCAGTCTTGGAACCAACACTGTTCACAATGTTTGTCAACGATATCCCGGGACATGTGGACAATCTGGCTTCAATGTTTGCTGACGACACAATGTTCTACGTAGTTGTTCTACTCACAGATGACGTCAACTCCTCCAACTCTCTTCAAGAAGACATGACAAAACTACACGATTGGTCGGAAAGGATGCAAACGAACTTCCATCCGAACACACGTCATGTTCTCCACCTCGGGCAGTCAAACCCACAGAACGAATACCACCTGAACAAAGACAGGGGAGACAGTCAAACGATCAATGCAGTAACCGCAGAAAAGGACCTCGGTTAGACCTGACATTGACCTACAACTCAAGACTCTGACCACATTGAGAATAGTGTCAAGATGGCCAACCGAGTTATGGGATATTTAGAAAGAACGTTCCGCTATCTCAGCAAGGAGACATTCCTACTGTTGTACAAAGCAATGGTCATGCCATACATGGAATATGCATCCTGTGTCTGGTTCCTTCACTTGAAGAAAGACCAAGACATCAATGTGTCCATCAAGCAACAATGTACCTGAAAGCCTCTGATACAGGTCACATGCAAATAAGTTCTTTTAGACATATCTAATACGTGAATTGTTACCTTATGGAGGCTTTCGTCGGTGTTATGTCGACCACTGGGGTCGAACATTAGTGGCTTCAATCATCCGCCTCCAGTTCCCTCTGTTTGCCATTGCCAAAACTTCACGTATTGGATAAACATTTCTAAAATATATCATTTGCATAGAAAATAACTTTCCTGAAGGATGTTAACCAACCAGAGGTCACAGTAAAAAAACTAAAAACACAGATATCCTGAATGTCGGTAAATATGTCATTCAAATAACGTGGACTACGAAGGGGACACTGGTCTGTAGCATGTTTACCTACAAGAGGAATGCAGTTGGATGTCCCAAGAGGTTGTGGTTGGAGGTCCCAATGGGGTGTATTTGGAGGTTCTTGGTCAGTCTCAAGGACGGTGCAGTTTGGAAATCCCAAGAGGTTCCAAGAACGGGATGCCATTGGAGGTTTTTGGTGAGCCTAAAATTCTCGTGAATTTTGAAAAAAGCTGCAAGGTAGGAACTATTCTAAAATTAAAATCCAATAACAGATCTGCCAGGAACCAGGGTTTGATAGTGATAGACACGTGGACTTAACTTACTGAATCAGTTCAATGTTGCAGTCTTGCAATTCTGTCATCCGTCACAACTGCTGCATGTCAACAGCAACTGTGCTCACAGTTCATTGCTTGCGTGGTGTGGCAGGGGCGGACCCAGAAATCGAGTCTAGGGGGGTCACAAAACCTCCACTGGAGGTGTAGTAAACATGTTTTCTCTGTCGCGTCGCCGTAACCTCAGCCGTGCTGTTGAAAAATGTTCGCCGACGCATCGCCGTAACTTCACCTAATTATTATAACCTGAACGGGGGCACATTTCAAACAGTCTTGGGGGGACGGTCGCGTGGGCCCATTATATAAGGTCTGCGGGCACGCCTCATTCATAAGGTCGAGGGGGGCACATGCCCCCAGGTCCCCTGGATCCGCATATATGTGGTATCTTGGGCCAGCGCAAGGGTTCCATAAGCCAAACGTTGTCACAGACGTTGTAACGAAGGGGATTTGGGGGCCGAGTCCCAAATATTTTTGGTGGGGGCTGGAGATGTGATTAGCCCGCCAATATCAATATTTAGAGAAGTGGTCATTTCTTGTGTGTGTGTGTGTGTGTGTGTGTGTGTGTGTGTGTGTGTGTGTGTGTGTGTGTGTGTGTGTGTGTGTGTGTGTGTGTGCGCGCGCGCGCGCGCGCGCGCGCGTGTGTGTATGTAGGCGTAGGATATCCTTCCGGAGGGTGGGATTTCGAACTATACCTCACAGTCAATATGTAGTTCTAACCTCCCACTGCGTTAGTTACCCAACTAGCGAATGAAACATTGTTATTAGTGATTCCGTTTTAAACAAGTTCAAGTGATATAAATATAAATGAGGCTTCCTTCTTGAAACTCAATTTTTATGAACACCTCCTCTACATAGACCGTAATAACATAATAGTGATTGTTAGTCAAATATATGACCTCAGAGGCGGATCCAGAATGGGTAGTCTGGTGGCGGGCACAACCACGAATTGCACCCCCCTTAAATTAAGGCTCGCAAAAAGGCCGAACCAAATTCATACTGGGTGGGCTGTGAGCCGGAGCTTCCACAAGACTCCATTGTTGCACTGTCAGATCGTCACGTTGCTGTTGGACATTTTTCGCGGCGGCGTCCGCAATTTCAGAACATCTGGGGAGGCACGTAACGAGGGCAATTCAAAACGAGGGTACATTCAAAATGTCCAGGGGGCACGCCACTAGCGCAGGCATAGCGGGGCAAAACCCCGAAGGTCTAGGGGGCAACCCGGATCCGCATATATATATATATATATACCTTCATGTTTATCATTCTGTAGGAACACACAAATTACCGTATGCGTAATAATTATTACACGAAACAAATTTGAAAAATTGCCCCCCTTGATCGGCGCTACGTGGTTACGGGACTGTGCGTAATCAACAATGATCAGCACGGGACCCGTGGAATGCCAATGTATCAATATATTAAGTCATCTGAACCTTGATTTCTGCAGTTACTATGGTTAGGGTTAGACCGTTAGGGCATGTACGTAGGGATGGCACATGGCCCGGATCCGTCTATGGCTGTAACGTAGGCCTATACCACGTGGAACACACACGTGTTCATTGTGTGACAGTCTGTACTGTGTGATGGCGTTTATTGGGTATCATACGGTACTTGTATGATGAAAGTAGGTAAGCTAGTAAAGACACAGGCAATACTTTATAAAAAAAATTATCAAGTTGGCTTTTAGAACATAATAGTAAAACATTTATTTATCGGACAATGCATCTCAACCCTGCGGAGTGTAGGCCTATGTTACTTTTAAGTTTATCTGCAGGGCCTAAATTCTTCCGCCTGGTGGCAGGCGGCGCCTTCAGACTCAAAGAGAAGGCCACGTGCGTGGCGTGAATGAATCGGGGATGCCGCGCTTGTTTAGGCCTAGTCAACTTGTTTTTATATTCTTGCAGAGCTGTATGTCAAATAAACAAAACATTTAAAAACTACGACACCATGTAATAATATCAACAGTAAATTCTTATGCATCAATATCCTCGAAAATCACGCTCAGTGGCGCAACAAAACTAAATGATTAAGCAATCTCGTTATCGTATACAATGCGTGAGTCGTCAACAGATGTATGAAAATGTGTACGTAGACCCCGCTGTTTTGACGCAGAGGGGCGGAAGTTTGTGGTATAATATTTTATGTGAGTGTATGATTGGCTATGTCTTAAACTGGCAACAGCTAGCCACGAAAACCTTTGTTTTGGCGTAGACTTGCACAAAGTGTGCAGAAACAAAATAAATGACCAACTGTGGAAAACAGGCACATGACAATGAACCTTCCAGGCACTATTGAGCTGCCACGTCTAGGCTCCACGGCCAGTGCGGATCGCGGCTAATTATTGTCAAAGACAAATTTCGTCACATCGTTTTCTTTAGTAAATTTCTTAACCGCGTGAGCTTGCGTGGAGCTTTATTGTCATGAAATAATTGTGTAATAAGTAGATGGCAGATAAGAAAGAAGTGGAGATCTAATGGCGACCGAACACCGGTCTGTGTCATTTAGAATGACGCCAATTTTTCAACAAACGTTACTGCCATGCGCCGGTTAAATAAATGGTCTTTTTGCACGAACGACAATAAACGTGGCAGTTGTTTTGTACCAAAAGCACCGCGGGTTCCACTCAGGCTGACGTGTCGCTCACAAACAGCACAGTCGCGCGTTAGCCAGATACTTTTTTCAGAAGACCACTTGAACGACACGTTGCAATCGCCGATTCGGTTTGTGGATACTTAAGTTAGCTGTGTCTCCGTCTTGCCCTCCACTGTCAGTGTGCTGCTCTGGTTGTCACGCGAAACGATGAAGGGCTCTTTCTTGCTAGCGCTACTGTTGGTCGGTCTGGCCGGGGATCTGGCGTCTGGGAGCGAGAACAAGGAACATGGCTCTGCCCACAAGTCGGAAGACGGCGGTCACAATGAGGCACACGACGCCGAAGCCATGCTAGGTGAGGCATCTCTAGATAACTGTCCAATATCTCACATGAATACTCAGAAAAATGCAGCATTCGTAGATAGACTTGTGACGCATTATACATTGTGACCAACAGCAGGGTATATTTCCAGTAGGACTGATTTGTATGCTCTGCACGATATGATTAAGATCAAACAGGATTACCATCTGGGGTTAAACACTCCAGATGGCACGTAGATAAGGAAGCCATTGGCTTTCACGGAAACATGCATAATGATACATACGTTTACTTTAAGTGTGATGACATATAGCTGTTGTTGACATGAGAATCATAGGCCTAATAATTTTGACTGCAAAATGTAACCGTTTATGTGGCTATATAAGAATGATGTGGATGCAGATATGAGATGGGCATTAGTAGTTAATTGTTAGTGGGTAAAACATAGTTCCACTATTGTGCCCACTCCTAACACCATGTCAACCGTGACATATCTGAATTACAGACTAACGCATGGATTGTACAGAATTATGTAACAATTATAATTTAGTTTTTTCTAAAATTATTTTGTCTCCAAATCGTCATGTTATTTTCACTGGTCACTGGAGTGAAACTCTACTTGTGCTAAAACAGCTAGCTCTTTCTTTCCAACCTAGGAATACTAAAATTACCTACATATATCTTTCAGAACATAATATTCTGTTATAAAGACAACTTAAATTATCAAATATTTGACACTAATTAGTTATGCTATGTGGTGTAGTTCTGTCAAGTGCATGGCGTAGGTGTAATCTCCTTGTGCTCTTTTGACATATTATATAATAGGGGCCAACTGGTCTGGCACAACATGAATAGCCAATAGCTACAATGTGAACCTTGTTTTTATAGTTAACATCAGGTTTAGTAGCTTGGGTTTCTTCCAAAAGAAGCATAATTCGTCCATAGCACAAATGCCATGCTTTTCTAGATGGCCTTTCTCCTGCATGGGACAACTGTGGTGAACCAGTCACCTTCAGACTAGAGGGTGCCACTGCGGGAATGAATTTTAATAGATCAAAATAGTGTACCAATGAGAACAGCTGCCCTTTGTTCGTTGCTCGGTGGGTGGGTGTAAGCCAGTGGTTATTAATGCATTGGTGCTCTAGTACATATGTCACCTGATGAATGCACTGACATCAACATACTGACAGATGTGTTTGTGTAACATTAAATAATAGGGCTTATGAAGTTTCACTGTGATATTATCCAGGTGGAATATCTCATTAGTTCAACATTTAAATTCTATACAAAACAAAGTTATAGTTTAAAAAAATTAATAATAATATATCTTAAGGTTTTCACCCATTGCTCTTTTATCAGTCTGCCCCAATTTGGTGATTAGTCACTGATTTTAGAATCTTGCTAATTTAAACCAATCGTCATAATCAGGGTGGCATCCAGATGGTTCGCAACATTTGTCACATTATCTGGTTCAGTTGATAGTGCACAAAAATAGTAACTGTTGAAATATGTCAATATGTATAACTCTGTTGAACACAACAACTATACAGCATATATAGGCCAGAGAAAAGCAGTCAGTACTGCAGCCAATATTTACCATCAGGTTTAAGAGTTAATACATGGTTGTTTGCGTGACTTTTACTCTTGGGTGATACTGACAATATGTAGAACAGTTATATATACACATGATGTATTTGTTTATTTATTTAGAATAATTGTGCCATAATCAGTGTATTTTGGTGGAACCATTAATTATGTTTTTAATGTATAACAATTCTTTCAAACAGGTTCCCAGGCAGCAGCAAATGAGTTTGCAAAACTGACTCCAGAAGAAGCAAAAAAGCAACTTACAGACATTGTCAAGAAAATTGACACAAACAAAGACGGGTTTGTGTCGAAGCAAGAACTCACACAGTGGATCCTCAAGTCATTCATGTGAGTTGAAAGTTGTAGGTCTTCAACTAATTTGAATGGTTTACAGCGATATTTTCCCATTAATTATTAAGGGCTGTCTTCAGTTATTAAGGCAAAGTCTTCGGTTTGATTAAGAACTTATATTCTTTTCATAATTTCTCTTTTATTTTATATAGATTCAATAGAAGACAATTTTGCTTCAAAGGTGGGTTAGGTTTATATAACATCAGTCATTTGCCAAATCTGTGTGATGGAGGACAGTCATTTTGCATCACGGTCCTTTGTGTCACATGAAACATCATTCCTGCTGTCCCTAGTGGCACGACTGCCACACTTGTGTCTGCTATCCTTAAGCACTAGTGTCACAATTGTGTCTGCTGTCCTTAGTTTCACAACTGTGTCTGCTATCCTTAGTTATTAGTGTCACAATTTTGTCTGCTGTCCTTAGTCACTAGTGTCACATTTTTGTCTGCTGTCCTTAGTCATTAGTGTCACATTTGTGTATGTTGTCCTTAGTGTCAAAATATTAATGTTTGTGTCTGCTGTTTGCCGAGTCATATTTGTGGCTGCTGTTTTTAGTGTCACATTTGTCTCGGCTGTCTCCTTTACAAAATCCTAGATACAACTTCATTACAACACTGTTAGTGTCACAAGTGTAACACATTTGTTGTAACTCAGCAATTGTGCTTAATGTCCTTACTAGTAGTATCACCAGAGTCATGTTTGTGTCTGCTATTCTTTGTGTCAAAACAGGCATATTTGCGTACGTGGTCGTTAGTGTCAAACGAGTCATGTTTGTGTTTTTGTCTTCTTAGTGTTAAAAAGTAACATTTGTGTCTGCTGTCATTAGTGTCAAAATAGTAATGTTTGTGTCTACTGTTCTTAATGTCAAAAGTCATATTTTTATGTTGTAAAGTTACTAAATTTGTTATGCAATCAATAAAAATGATATATGTTAATAAACGTATTAGAACACTTTTAGAAGTAATCTGATTGTGATGCCTAGATACTATGGTTGACTATGATTGTGATGTCTAGATACTATGGTTGACTATGATTGTGATGTCTAGATACTATGGTTGACTATGACTGTGATGTCTAGATACTATGGTTGACTATGATTGTGATGTCTAGATACTATGGTTGACTATGACTGTGATGTCTAGATACTATGGTTGACTATGATTGTGATGTCTAGATACTATGGTTGACTATGATTGTGATGCCTAGATACTATGGTTGACTATGATTGTGATGTCTAGATACTATGGTTGACTATGATTGTGATGTCTAGATACTATGGTTGACTATGATTGTGATGCCTAGATACTATGGTTGACTATGATTGTGATGCCTAGATACTATGGTTGACTATGATTGTGATGTCTAGATACTATGGTTGACTATGATTGTGATGCCTAGATACTATGGTTGACTATGATTGTGATTCCTAGATACTATGGTTGACTATGATTGTGCATTAATTAATTAATTAAGACCACATTAAGTATGCTTGGGTCTGATTGATTCTGGACTATTTCATTCTGTGAATGTGGTTTCCAAGTTCTGTTGTGCACATATTTACATTCAGAATATTGGATTATGAGGAAGCAACAAAGTCGCTTAAAGATTATGATGGGAACAAGGATGGAAAAATAACATGGAAAGAATACGTTAAGAGAATGGAAAGCACTGAAAATGATACAAAGAGCGACTCCTATAAAACCGTAAGTGACAATTCATTTGTCTTAACACGAAATACATCTATTGTTTCCATGTATACGTCCTGCGTGGTTTCTAACAGCTAGAGCAGGTTGAAGGTAAGATGTTGGCCTGGCAAGTAGTTTAGTCAAACGACCAAACAAAAGTCAATTTATTTCACCATTTAAACAAATGTATGCACTTTTTTATTATTCCAAATGCTGATATTAGTTAAACTATTCACCACTTCACATTTGGACATCAAAGAACTGGACTCGTGATGAGCTAAACCTGTTGAGGAAATTGCTTTAAATATGGCACTATGGAGCAACAGTCAGAAAGTAGGGGTCAGTACACAGATGGTTTTCCCATTGGCGACCATGTTAACGTTTTGTCTAATTATAAGAAAATGTGACATGCAAAATGTCGTAAACTTCTCACCTGCTGTTATCATCATCTCGTTGACATGCTGATAGATTTTAAAAGAAATTGCATACTTCTAGCTCTCGTAAAATGTATGACACCCGTCAATATTTACAAATGCTGGCAAGCATTACTCCGCAAACAGGTCACACAGGCAAATTGCTGCCAGATATCCTTCCGCTTATTCAAATCATCTAGAAATCCATCATTTTACAGTCAACACCTTCTACAACCACACATGAAAATCTGCCTACTCAAATGCACTTATGTCACAGCACGTGAATTTAGTAAAAAATCATTTCTCAAAAATACACTGCACTTTTCTTCGTCTGTAACCAAACAGGAAGTCTAACTTAAACATGACCCCTGTAAGCATAGTGTATAGATCTAGCCATTGGCGTCCATCAACAGGTCTTGTGCAGTCTCGGATGACTCCGTTCTTTTTTAGATGATGGAAGAGGACAAGAAGAAGTTTTCTGTGGCCGATGTAGACAACGATGGCGCTCTAACAATGAAGGAGTATGCTGCATTCATGCACCCGTATGACTTCGAGCACATGCATGACATTGAGATTGATATGTCACTCCCATCAATTGACAAAGATAAAGATGGCAAGGTCAACTTGAAGGAGTTTGTGGGGGAAGGTGAGAACGAACAAACAATAGCCACAGACACCCATATGGCCATCTGTGCATCCATCTGTCCACCCATCCATTCACTCATGCATCCTTCCGCCATCCATTCACTCATCCATCCTTCTGCCACCAATTCACTCGTCCATCCTTCCGCCATCCATTCACTCATCCATCCTTCCGCCCATCCATTCATTCATCCTTCTGCCCATCCATTCACACATCCATCCTTCCGCCCATCCATTCACTCATCCATCCTTCCACCCATCCATTCGTTCATCCTTCTGCCCATCCATTCATTCACTCATCCATCCTTCTGCTCATCCATACTTCTGTCCATCCATTCACTCATCCATCCTTCCGCCCATTCATTCACTCATCCATTCACACATCATCCACTCACTCACCCAGCCATTCACTCATCCATCCTTCAACTAATCCATTCATTCATCCATCCACCTACTCATTCATCCATTCACTCATTCATTCATTTATCTATTCACACATCCATTCATTCATCCACTCACCCATCTATTGACTCATACATCCGTCCATCTGTCCGTCCGTCTGTCCATCCGTCCATCCATCCATCCATCCATCCACCTTTCCATATTTCCATCCATCTTTCCATTCATCCATCCCCACCCCACACACCCCCACCTCCACACACCACACCCCTACTCACACCTGTATTCATTCCCTCACACACACACTTATTTGACCCCAGGTTTCGAGAAAGACGAGGAGTCTAACAAAGATCACTTTGATAAATTTGACAAGAACAAAGACGGCCTTCTGGATCGCGAGGAGCTGAGGCCATGGATCGTTCCAGAGAATGATGATGAAGCCGGGAAAGAGGCTGACCATCTCATCAGTCAGACTGACCACAATGAAGATGGCAAGATGAGCTTGGAGGAGATTCTTGAGAAAGTAACCATCTGGGGAGGAAGCGCAGCGACGACGTACAAGGGGAACCATGACGAGTTATGAGTGCACGGTGAACATGATTATAGGACGCAGAGTTTGGTATGATTCTGATGAAAATGTGTGTGCTGAAAATTATCCATTCATCATAAATGAAGACTATATATCCCTGCTGTATGTTACTAGCTATAACTTTCTTTCTGTTGTTGACTGGCGCAATGTGTTTTAAAATAGCAAGACATGGAGGCATAGATACAAAATCATAACAATTATTGCTCGATATGCTAGAGCCACACATATATACATATATATGCATACGAGATTGCTTAATCTTTACCAGATTCATTAATCCTTTGGTTTTGCTGCGCCACTGAGTTTGATTTTCGAGAATATTGGTGCAAAAGAATTACTTAAATTATTATATTATCATTACATATCACTGAATTCATATTCTATAAAAAGACAATGTTCGTTTTCCATATTTCTCTAACTGTCTATGTGTGATTTTGTTCATGTGTTAGTTGGTTCAGAGTCGGCCTGCCAGGAACCAGCCAATCTGTTTTTCTCACACACTTGGTGTTGCATGATTACATTATAAATTTAACTGAAACATAAGTTTCAGAATTGGTGTGTTTAACTTTAAGTAACTGGAACTAGAGATAATATCAATGTTTTTTTAATTATTTTTCAATTACATTGGCGTAATGTATTTGTTTTAAAAAAACTTTAAATTGTTGCTATAGCATATACTCACTTTGAATGGAAAACTGCCCTAAAGTATGTTTGAAATTTTGTTTGTTAATATTTAAATAAAGCTACTCTAATATTTATATAATTTGTTGGCGTTGAGTATATCTGTGGGAACTTTATTCATATCTATTATGACCAACACTGGTAACAGGCAACAGTCACTGCATGAGTGTCCTCACCATGGTCCTCAAACACAAATACCCCGCTTCTGCCGTTCTGGCCATCTCAGCTGGAGTCTGGCAGAACTTGTCAATGCTTGAGAGGGTGGCAGAGTTGGGAGCAACCTCTCACCCCATCTGTTTTGGGGTTCAATCTCCCACCTGTGGTGGGGAGCAATATCCAAGTTTGGTCCACCTCTCACCAATGCCAACTGCCACTATTTTACGGTCAGTTTCCCACCAAATTTAGGACGAATTTGCCGCATCCCATGTCCTGCCACACCCCTCAGAACAGAAATGAGATCGACCTAACAAAATCGTGTCATGTCGCAGTCGCAAATGTATAATGCCATAGGCATAGTCAGAACAACGTGTACATATGTGTGACCAGCTTCGCAATCCATTATTGACATACATACATTCATACTAGAAACATACCATTTCGAAATTATAAACTTCCGACATATTTAGGCATATTTTAATTGCGACTATTATTCCATCGTGTAACAGTCGCCGGAACTCTCTCTCTCTCTCTCTAGTCTGGCGCGAAAGTAACACGTCAACGCAGATCATTCGAGCGAGATAAATTGCTAAAGCAGGCGTCATTAATAGGCCAGCCGACTTTGGGAACGAACGGCGTTAAAACGTGGCACTCATTCTGTAGTCACAGCAGTTCTGCTGACGTGTCGTTCGTTGGTTAAACGGAGCTGTCCAACGATAAGCCAGAGGAGTTTTTGTTAGACGCCTGCGTCGCACGACACGTTGCGTTTGAACTTTGACGACTCATTGGTTAGCCTAACCGTCGTTGCACTAGTCGTTTAGTATAACACTAAGTTACCGAGTACTAGGCTAATAACGTGTACATTATAATTTTGTATAACTGCCTGTTTATCTGTCGAAGCAATGAAGGGCTCGTTGTTATTGGCATTGCTGGTGGGCGTTTTCGCCCTGGTGTCGGGAAAGGAGAAAGTGGAACACGGGGAACACATCAAAGAAGCGCACTACTCGGAAAGCGGCGAGCATAATGAAGCATATGACCACCAGTCTATCCTAGGTAAGAGCGGATAAACATGGAGAATAGTAAAAACTTTTTTTCACTGGCTTCATGCGGCATGCAGTGCTGTTGTACTAACTAACTAAGCCTAGGCTAAGCCAAGCGTATGGACAGTGTCGCACTGTCGGTGACAATGTATAACTACAGCATGATTTGTAAAAGTTACACAGTTATGATGAGAAACCCTACTATTACTACTACTAGTATAGCCTAAGGCTAGGCCTAACTCTAAATTTGGTACTTGTGTAGAAACCTGACTTACCTGGGCATCTCGATTTTGCCATTTTAACTACATTTTTGCCTAAATTTGATACCCCAAACCAGTAGCAGTGGGTTAATTCCATCATTCAACATCACCACGGCACACCATACATGCGTATTTACATTAAAAAATATTGCATTGCATTTGTAGTGCACTTTTGAGGCATAATTCCCATAAATAGCATCCCAGTTTGCATCAACCTACGCTGCTATATCGCTCATTTGAAGCAAGCGGTACGGTAAGTTGCCAGTAACACACAGCGGCAGTGGCACAAACCAGCCCAAACTATCGTTATTTGGGCTTCAAAAGTGCACTAAGACGCAACATTTTTGTAACATAAATATGCGTGGAATTATGTTGAATGATGGAACTAACTAACACTAATGTATCAAATTTAGGCAAAAATGTAGTTATGACGGTGAAATCGAGGTTGGTCTGGAATCTATACAAGTGCCCCAAAATTTAATACACAAAAAAGCAGACTACAGTATTAAAATTGTGACATCAAAAAGCAGCTGCAAATGTCTTTCTTTCACAGACATTCTCATATATTTTAGAAATTAGCCAACACAGTTACAGATAACGCAAATTGTCTTTGAAAGTATTTTTTTAATGCATGCTGTCATTATCATAGAGAACTAATATTTATGTTTTTGGTGTACCAGAATTTCAATGTCTGCTCAACATTAACGCTTGTCCAGGACAAATAATTACCAATGTCTGACAAGTACATTGTCCAGGAAACTTTTCCAATGGGACAAGTTGATTAAGTCACAGTATTAATAGGGCTTGAAGTTGCTATAGCCTCATTGCATTTAGAGTATTATCTTACGCCTGCCACTAGATCAATTGCTTTAGTTGCAGTGTGCAATTTAGAACTGTCCATTAATTATTGTCCTGCCCTTGGGTGACTGACATTTGCCTCCTTGTGTTGATATATTAATGCCCATTAGCCATGATCAAATAAATTGTGCATGATGTCACTTTAATGTGATAATATTGATAAATTGTAGCAAGTGAATGATGACTTTGCCTAAAGCTATAGGTACAAAGTCCTATGCCGGCACCCCTGTACTGTCCACCCTTAGTGACTTGCGTAACCAGCAGAAAGAGGCAACTCTTAACTAACTAGCTAACCGTTTTTTAATTGTTTAAAGTTTAATCTGTGAAATAATTTGTGCCTACCAGTGGTATGCAATATTCAACATAAACTTGTCAGAATATATAAAGAGGAGAATGTTCCCTATGTGAATACCTTATCGACGTACATACATTCAAAATAAATTTTAATTAGTTACAAGGAGGCAGTCTGTTCCTAGTTTTTAATTTATCAATTAATATAATGTTCTTAAGACTATACTAACTATGTTGAAGGTATACTGCCCGCCGAGTTGTGTTTAGTTAACCTGTAACAACGTTCGTACTGTAATTTGGAAGGTACAAACCCAGAGCCAGTTGTGGCAATAATTATTATTATTATTACTAGCATTTCTATAGCGCCATATCTCCGGGACCAGCCCATTCATAGGCGCGTACACACATTATAAGACGTACATGGAAACAAATGTAAAAATATATATGTATAAAGATGCCGGTAAATGTAATAATTATTAAGATTTACAAGATTGTATATATATAATGTGACCAACATACATGACATATTTGCACAAATATTAATATAATTAAGAAAGAGAATATACATTATGATATATAAAATTGTATTAAAAGATAAATAATAATAAATAAATTAGAATACATTATATAATAGAATAAATTAATTGATTAAATACATATTCATAAAAAGTGTCCTACAGCACAGTTCCGCAGTCAATGTACGCCTGCTTAAATATATACGTCTTAAGGCAAGTTTTGAATTTATCCAAAGTCTATTTGATGAACGTTTAATGGTAGAGCGTTCCAGAGCGTAGGTCCAGACACGGAGAAAGCTCGTCTGCCGTAGCCCTCTAAGTTGTACCGCGGGACTACAAGCAGATGTAGATCAGCAGATCGGAGGTTGCGGGTGGGCGTATACGGTATTATGAGATCTTGGATATACGCTGGAACAAGACCATGTAAAGCCGTGAAAAAAAGGACCAGCAGTTTGTACTGGATACGCCAGCGAACTGGAAGCCAATGCAGTTCGACCAGCACAGATGTTATGTGCTGGTGCTTTCGGTGTCTTGAAATTAGTCTTGCTGCCGAGTTCTGTACCATCTGCAATTTGTTCATAAGTGTCTAGGTGATGCCGTACAGGACCGCGTTACTGTAGTCCAGCCGCGATGTCACCAGGGCGTGGACTAGTGTCTTACATGCATCAGTAGTAAGACAATGTCTTATTTTTTTAATTGCGTAGAGATGGTAGTACGCTGACTTGGACATCTGTGACACGTGTGACGACATTGTTAGTCCAGAGTCGATTGTAATCCCGATGTTGCGGATGGTCGGTGACGGAACAATGTTACATCCGCGTTATATGTTTAAAGCATTTTTTTGGTGGGATAAGTAAATTTCTATTGGGACAAGTAAACATGAATTAGTACTTGTCCTACTGGACAAGTGCTTTGTGGGAGTTAATGTCAAGCCCTGAAGGTAAATGAAAATAGAAGAGAATGAGTAACAATGATGGTACCTTATCACTAAATCAGTCCATTCTTTCCATCAGGTTCAAAAGATGAAGAGCAGGAGTTCTCCAACCTCCCTCCAGAGGAGGCAAAGAAGCGACTTGCAGTAATTTTCGACAAGATGGACGGCAACCATGACAAGTTCATTAGTAAGGATGAGATCATAGAGTGGATCCTGAAATCATACATGTGAGTTGACAGTTCAAAATACAAAATTTTACAATTACAGTCGCGCCTCATTATAACACGGGTTTGGTTATAACGTGGTCGGTCGTGGCCCCAAATTTCTGCCACCAGGGGGGAAATAAGCACTATGACAAACTATTAATGCAGTAATTATTGTCACTTGTGTGTGAAGTTACCCTCGTTTTTGTTCGCTACGTGTGCATTTTGAAAGACTAGTTGGCGGACTATAAATTTAACGTTGGCGTAGGCCGTAGAGCCTAGAACTGTGCAACGAATTTGGTGCGAGGCACGTCGCTACGTTGGCTTGCTGTTGTTTGTTCTGCACTGCCAGTACTATCAAAGGCGTCAATTTCTTTGACTAGGGTCAATTAATTTTAGGCAGAGTAAATGTGGAGCGAGGCATTGTTTGTTTCACACCGACATCAAGCAAATTGTTTCCCTTCTGCAAGTCATGGCTTCCACGGATCGGCACCTTCACCTTCCGCAGGTTCGCCTGGCTTCGGTGCCGGGCGGCTTGCAAAGTGCAATTGAAATTCACAAATACGCTTTGCTTAGGAATGGGGCAAGAATGAGATAAAACGTTTTAATGCAGCCTAGTAGGGAAGATCAGTATGCTAACATTGCATTACAGATATTAGCTTTTTCGCTGCGATGAACGCAAAGCTACTGGTGCACCAAAATATTAATTCATTAACCGCATATGAAATGGTGAATCGCAATATTGTTCGGCATGGTAAATGTGCATTCTAAATTGGTATTTTGAAATTGCTTTATAGACGAGAAGTTAAGCCAATTGTGAGCGTATTTATTATAGTGTTAAATCTTTAGTCAGCTCTGGCACAGCGTTTGTGAACTCATTTGTGTATTCAGCTGCTGAGTGCCAGGTTATCATATTATCGTTCAGTTGACAATGACCTGTTGGTCCGTAGTCTGTTTTAAAACTATACCATTCATGAATTTTATTCAGTTCAACATTCAACAGTGTATGAAATTCAAGCATAATACACATTGACAACGGCTGACGTTTTAATTAGCTTCATAAACCGCGTATAGACCGCGCGGCCAATACACCGATTGTGCGTGTGGCTTCGATGGCGTTCCTGGTGCAGCGGCCGTGACGGTCGTTGAAGTGCCCCTGGTGGCAGATATGGGAACCCGTTATCACGCCTTGCTTATGCTGTGGGTTCATTTTGTGGACCCCAACTACCGTGTTATAATGAGGGGCGACTGCACTTAGTCCCTTGACCAACTTGGTCATTGGGGGGGGGGGACAAGTGACGCTGCAGCTGTGATGTTCTGCCATTCCTGTCTGTTAGTGGCTGTGATGAGGAGCTCTTGCATGGAAATAGCCGTCCATTCCATAATATTGTCCATCCAGCTCTTCCCTTGATGTCCACAGCAATGTCTGCCCTCCAGGGTGCCCTGCAGGATCGTCTGCAGAAGGTTAGCATGACATGTTACATGTCCAAACCATGTCAGTTTCCTTCTTGACAGTTGTCAATAGAGGTTCTTGTGGGCCCACCAGGGATGCAAAATCCAAAATTTTTAACTTGTCTAAAAGTTGAACAGAATTGAAATGGCGCATATGTGACACATCATGACGGTTCAAACCATAACCATTTTAGTGCCACAGAGCCGATTGCACCGATCACTGGTTTTGTCAAGAAGTGCCACGCAGCCGATTGTGCCGATTTCATGTATGCAATGTATACTGGCATTTGCTGGTGTCTATGACTAATAAGATTAATCTTTACAAAAAAGGTGTTCGGCTGCTAATTTTACAATTTTTGCACTTTTTGGACATCAGTAAAGCCCAATTTACCAATCAAAGGCAATTCTTTTGATTATTTTAACAACTGTACAAACAACTTCAACCATTCCCATGCTTCATATTTGAACAGGGCCTCACCCAGGATCACATTTTTGCCAGTCCAAATTTGTTTAGACATGCTACGAAGCACCGTCAGGCACATGATCAGACGCACGATTAAACACGTGATCAGATGCGTGATCAGCATGCTATCGGATGTGAGACGAAGCAAGGCACACGGCTGAATGCACATCTCATGTGTGATCAATAATGGAAGTAGTAATAACAATATAAATATGACAACAAATATGTATATTTATTTATATAAGAATTAAAGAGATATTTCTTTTATGAGGGACATTTTCCGTTGCAAAACAGGCCAAATTTTCGTTGCAAAACAGGCCAATTCCGTTTCAAACAATTATTTTCCGTTTCAGAATTAAAAATTCAATGTGAAATGATGCATTTTCTGCTTAAAAGTTACACAGAAGCCCGTTTCTGTTCAGAACAGTAATATTTGATTTCAAAGTTAACTTTGAAAAATAATACATTGTATCGAATATTTAAAATATCACAATGTTGTGATCTTTGCATCTAAATAATACTGTTTTACTGTATTTACCTTGAATTTACCTTGAATCCTCCTCTTCTACTTAGTAGTCAAGGAGTTGACGAGGAACGGAGTCAAACGTTGACTCGTGTAATCCTCCGCCCTATTTCGTAAATATTTGTCAATGTGACGCTTGAACTGGTTGATGTTTTTGGACATCACTGCTGCTTCCGGAAGTCTATTCCAGTCGTTAACTATACTTTGAGTAAAGGGGTACATGCGTATATATAATCTTTTGCATTTTGGTTATTTTGAAGGGGTGCCTTCTTGTTTTGGTCTGTTTATTTTCCATAACAAAGAAATCTGCAGGAAGAATACTCTCTAACCCGTTGAATATTTTATAGACTTCCAGTAAATCAGCACGCAGTCGTCTAGTCTCCAGAGTCGTGATATTTAGCACTCTTAACTGTCTTTGGTAATCTAAGTGACTTAAATCTGAAATCATCCTGGTCGCCCTACGTTGCACCTTTTCTAATAAGTCTATCTTTTTGTTTGAATGGGCGCCATGCCTGAATGCAGTAGTCTAGGTGAGGTCTTACTAAGGACTTGTATAGTTTTACAACTACTTCTTTGGTCTTATATTTGATAGCTCTGTTAATCATGCGTAGCATCGCATTAGCCTTATTTAATGCCTTAACACATTGCTCCGTTACATTAAGTGTGTCTGTTATTATCACTTCCAAGTCTTTCTACATGTGATGTTTCTATGGGGTTATCACCCATGAAATAGTCGTACTGCCTGTTGTTATGACCGTAATGTACACACTTGCATTTTTCTGCATTAAACAACATTGTCCATTCTGCACTCCACCCGTTCAAGTTGTTTAGGTCCTTTTGAAGTTTCTCAGCATCTTTACAGGATGATACCTGACTGAACAGTTTTGTGTCATGAGCAAATTTTAGGAGATGGTTGCACACTCCTTCGTCTATGTTATTAATATATATTACAAATAAAATTGGACCCAGAACAGTCCCTTGGGGGACACCACTCTTAACAGGTGACCACCCTGAGCTGAAACCATTTATAATGACACGCTGTACTCTGTCCGTCAACCACTGCAATATCCATCTATTAACTGCCCCTCCTATCCCATGTGCATTTAGTTTCGTCGCCAGCCTGCAGCGTGGGACTCGATTGAAAGCTTTACTAAAATCTAGATAAATAGAGTCCACTGGAAGCCCTTTATCGATATAGGATGTAACCTTATCCAGGTACACTAAAAGGTTCGTCAGGCATGAACGTCCCTTCATAAACCCATATTGCGACGGTTTAATCAAAACATGATTTTGAAGATGGCCCACTATTTTATCCTTGATGATGGCTTCCATTACTTTATATATCTGTGATGATAGACTTACAGGTCTATAGTTACTGGGTTGTGATTTGATACCTTTCTTATATATGGGGGTAACATTTGCACTTTTCCAGTCTAGTGGAACTTCTCCCGTTTCCATGCTGTCTGCGAAGATTTCGCTTAGCAGTGGTGCAATGGCCGTGGCCACTTCTCGGAGCATTGTCGAATTTAATTCGTCTATTCCAGGGGCTTTGTATGGTTTAAGTTGCAACAGTTTTTCCAGTACTATTGCTGTAGTTATCTCAATATGCTGGAGTGACTCCTCAGATGTCTTGGTGAAAAAGTTCACAGCGTCAGGAAGATTTTCTGTTACCTCGTCAGTGAACTCTGAAGCGAAGTAGTCGCTTAGTACATTTGCTGTCTCGACCGAGTCTATGATCACATCCCATTGCTATCCAAAAGGGGGCCGACAGTGTCTTTTGTCTTAGTTTTCATCCTAGTATATGAATAAAAAGACTTCGGGTCTTTTTTTATGTTGTCGGCAAGTCTTTTCTCAAAATTTTGTTTAGCCTTAACCACTTCCTTCCGGGCTTTATTTAGTTGACGTCTGTATGCCTCGTACATATGATATTCTCCTGTTTCTCTGTATTTCTTCTACATGTATTTCTTCCGTCTTGCCATGTCTGCTCGTTTAGTCATCCATCTGGGTTTGGTCTTTCGTCTCCTTGTTGACACGGGGATAAAACTTTTCATTGCCGAATTAACGACTCTTAAAGATGTCCCATTTTGTGTGTACATTAGTATCCTGGAATGCCTGCTTCTAGTCATAATTCTCTAAACATTGTTTCATTCCATCATAGTTTGCCCTCTTGTAGTCGTAGTAAGTTTCTCTCCACTCTTTTATGTGTATAGACACTAATATTACATACCACCATGTTGTGGTCACTGAAGGGTTCACTTACCCTAACTTGCTCAACCATATTTGGTTCAGAGGATAGTACTAGATCCAATATATTCTCACCCCTAGTAGCATCGCATACATGTTGGGTTAAAAACAGATCTTGGGTGAGTTCCATGAACCATATCCCCTCGGCTCCTGCCTGCATCCTACTCCAGTCAATGGTTCTGTGGTTGAAATCTCCAAATATTACAATGTTATTGCTCGTTGCACATGCTGTGCGTAATAATGTATGTAGAGCTAGTTCGCTGTCAAGACCAGCAGATGTGCTGTGGTAGCATACTCCCACAAGTAGGGAGTCTGTTGTTGTTGTTAAGCGACACCATACTGATTCCGTGTTGTGTGTTTGTGTAAGCTCCTCACATTTGACATAGTTTATATTGTTTCTTACATATATAATGCAGCCTCCTCCTTTCTTTCCCTCTCTGTCATTTCTGATCAAACTGTATCCCTCGAGGTTAAGCTCTGCATCAGATACATCTTTGTGGGCCCACGTTTCGGTTACACATATCAAGTCTGGGTTTTCCTCAGTTGCAACATACTGCATTTCATCCAGCTTGTTTAAGAGGCTTCTGGCATTCACAGATATGGCTTTGAGTTTATTTACAGTAATATGGCCTGTGCTCCCTATTTCTTTTTTATTCCCTTCACCAATTTTATGCAGGTTTTTGCTGTAAGTGTTTATATACATACTAGTGCTGGTGCTATCCACTCCCATCTCCACTCCTACTTTTTTGCTGGTTTTGTGGACTGGCTGCCCCTCCTGGTGGGAGCCGTTCTTGATTGTTTGTTTCTTCTGGGAGGTGTTGATTGGCTGCTCTTTGTAGGTGCCGCTGTTGTTGTTTACAGTAGTTTTCTGTTTTGTCGTTCCTAATGTCTTTCCTCCTCGCCCTTTGAGGGCTTGATTTTTAAAAAAATTCCTGGCCCATGGTGGGCCTCTCACTCTGTATATGCATTTCCCCAAGTCTCTACTCTCCTTCGCCCTTGCCTCCTCTAGTAGTTTTTTTCCTTCCTCTCTCTATGCGTTTGGTCATGTTGAATGCTGAGGCATTTATATTTTGGGTCAGCCTCCTTAAGGTTTGAAAGGTTTCGGAATAACTTCATCTTTTTGTCTGTGTCTTTCATAATTACCTTAAATGGTCTTGGTTTGTTGTTACTCTCTCCAGTTGCTTTTTCCCTAACCTGATCACTTTCTCTACCTCTGTATGTACATCTAGATTTTGGTGGCATACCTCATTGAATAGTCTATCTTGATTCTTTGATCTTTTAGATTGGTTTCTGGTTCTGGTGCATTGAAGATGATGAAGTTTGCTTCTCTGGATTTTCTTTCAGCTATTTCTTTAACTGCGTCCTGTAACACTTTGTTATTAACTCTGTCGGTGGTATGAGTATGGGCGGCATTCTCGGTTGGTTGATTTGCAATCAATTCCTTCCTTACAATTTCTTTCACTTCTTGTTCGTCGCATTTGTCCTGTAGCTTTTTTTCTACAGTCTCTAGTCTTGCATTTATTGTTTCAAGGTACAGCTCACATCTTGGATTATTTTCTCATTTAGTATGTTTTTTTCTATTTTTGGTTTGCATCTGATACAAAACCACATACATCCTGGTTTTCTCATGGCTTCATACTCTCCTGCTTTGAATTTTAAACATCTGATGCAGTAATGCTGTTCACAGTACTCACACTCTAGTACTTTGTCTTTTTCACTTTTGAAGATTTTTCCACAATCCTCGCATTTCCATGCCTCACCTGATTCTGAGTTTTTGCTACGCCTCCTGGCTCCCTTATTGTTATTGCTGCCCCTCCTGGACCCCTTATTGTTATTCGTGAGCTTCGTGGCTACTGCTTGGGCATATCCTCCGCTACCTTGAATGTCACTCATTTTGTATTAAGTTTCTGATTGTTATAGTCTTGGTCTAATGTTTATTAACCCATTTCATTCTGACAGCTAGTTAGCTGGCCACATTGCTCAGATCTGGACAAAATTACCAATTTACAGTTGTGATAAATTATTTCGACGGGTGGGTCACATACTAATTTTTTGCCAGGTTTTGGTTGAAGAAAAGTGTATAAACCCTTACATTTGTGGAATCAGAAGAGAATTGCCTACATGATGGTCTTAAAATTGTTTGTATAGAGTGAGCATAGAAGAAGTTATCTCAAGGTGAAGAAGAAGACTGAAAAGCAATAATAATAAAAACAGATTGTACATCAACTTTGGACTTGTTTTACCTGTATACAACCACTTGGGATGGTCATACATCCAATGAGAGAAATCTGCCAAATTCATTTCTTCAAACAGTGGTAAAAATGTCATGTAAATATCTTGTTTCAGTCGGAAGTTACACATTTCTGAATGAATGTTGTCGAGTATGTGAAAAGATATCTTTCCTGACAGGGATTCACCAACGCTTCAATTATAATATTTTTTCAGGCAACTGTTGAAGAAAAGTGTATAAACCCATACATTTCTGGAATCAGAAGAGAATTGCCTACATGATGGTGTTGAAACTGTTTCTGTAGAGTGAACATGGAGGAAGTTATCTCACGGAGAAAAAGAATGAAAGAAATAAAATAAAAACAAAATGTGTACACAGACTTGGGGCTAGTTTTACCTATATATAGCCACTTAGACATATCATATATCCAGTGAGAGAAACCTCCCAAATTAATTTCTTCAAACAGTGGTAAAAATTTGATGTAAATGTCATATGTCAGTCTAAAATTATAGTTTTTAGAATGGAAGTCGTCACGTACACAAAATTAGTAATTTCCTTACAGTAATTCACCATTGCCATTGCCTTGGCATTGCAGTTTCCAATGAAAACGAATTACAACACAAGATATAATGTGCATAATAAAATTTAATGAAACAATAACCCTTCACCGAACTAAGGTAATAATGTCCATGACACTGTTCATGACATCGGCGATGTCACAGTTCATATTGTTCACGTCACTGACTGCCAAGTGCCAACTCACAAGTTGAACAGGCTGTGGAAGTGCGTACAGACACACTCCAAGCTGTTGGCACTGGACACAACAGATTCGTCTGCGTCGTTTTCAGTCGAAATACTGCTCGTACTACTGCCGATTTCACTGTCTTCCACGTCGATATCGCTTCCATCACTAACTGCACCATCATCCGCCATTTTTAAATGCCAAAAATCTCCAAAATATCGAACTCGAACTTCACTCCAAACTTGCAGATAAACACGCGGTTGAAAATTTGCAAATGGCTTCCAAACCGGTAGTGTGGTCATACTGCATCATGGGAAAAATGGTAAAAGCTTGCTACGATGCACACAGTTTCTATAAATACCCGATAAGGCCGTCACGTGCGTTGACTACGCCTGCAGGCGTATCCCGAATGAAAAGGTTCTGGGTATCATAGACGCCTTGGTGAAATGAGCCTGTTAGTAGTAATATTATACAGAAGCGGGTAGTGCAGATCTAAGTATATTGACTTAGAGTATTAGTTTATGTTTTCTGCAGGATATGAGAGTGTCTAGAAATTGGCGGGAAAATACTAGTTGCTGCTTTACAATTTAAAGGTGCGATTTACTCTGATCAACTAGTAATTTAAACATAACATGTGGGGGTCAATTAGTATGCAATGTATTACTGCTGGGGGTGAAATACTCTTTCTTAGCTGGACAAAAACCAAGAAAAATGACTACATTATATGGAGCCTCTGACATAAACAAACCGCTGCCGAACCGCCACAACTGGAAGTCGTGGACCACCAGTATGGTTAACTTTTCTAACAACATTTATTTGTGCAATATTTACAACACAATAACAACCGTACATAATCAATTTAGATAATAAAATAATTCCTATCATACCATAACAAAAATGACTGGTTGTTTCTAATGCAGCGGTGCTTAATATATAAGTTAGGCCACACCAATTTGATTGGTAGGATTACGGATTTTTGTTGAGGGGGGAATAAAAATAAAATAAAAGTCATTGCACAAGAAAGGTGTTTCGTGTAAATACTTGAATTATCATATGAGCCATAGAATACATTGCTAATCAAATATTTAGCTTTGTATCAAAACTTACTAGACACATACTTTTATGAAAGTTTAGCCATTTCAGTACTACAGCCCTGACCAGCTGTGACCACTGCATTCCCAGTGAATATGCAAGACAATGGACTACCTTCAAGTAAAGATTTGAGCAACAAAAATGCATTTTATGAATAGGAATGTTATATATTTTCAGAAAGTATGATAATCAGCGATTAAAATTTTATATTCCATCGTCATGGTAACCAGCAATCCAAAATGGCTGCCAAGATTTCAACGTTTTTGCAGTTGCTGAACACAGTTGTATACTAAGTTCGTTGACATTGTTATTGTGTCAATCGTCAACATCCGACAACGATTCTTCGCTAAAACTATCAAATAATCTGTCCAAAACATATGGTGGTAAATCGCTAATTGAAACAATGCCGTCCGCCATTGTGGCCACTGCAGATTTTGATAATCCATCATTAAAATCTCTGTAAACTATTAATGAACAATAATAAACGATGACCACTATAGCTAATTTATTTGCCTTGACAACCGTACACAAGTGGCTCCATACAGTGATAATTATGAGTAAAAATGATTTGAATAGCAGATATCATCAATGCCGAATAACCAGCCTGTCGTAATGAATCGTCACAGACAGTGTGGCTGGAAATCCGGCCTGTCGTACTGAAGTGGTAAATAAAAGTTTAAGACTTAGTATTTTGAATGACTTGGCAGTGCCATTATGTTGTGTTAACATTAAAGCCATCAACGTGTAGATTAGAGGTAGGATATATCTTGCTGTGATAGTATTAATTTGACTGGCATAATTAGGATTTTATTGTCGTACATCTAGATATAACTACATTATTCTATTCCGAAGTAATGCAATGCGATGCTGACTATGCAGGCATTGAAGAGAATGTCTACACCCACGTGTCATCTTGATTGGCCAAAATTCTATGTTCAGATTTTTTTATGTAGACAGAATGAGTCGCGCGTTAAACATGTGCACATTATTGGTTTCGCCTGTGTTGCGCATTGGCATTATATTTTCTTTTATTGCTATTTTGCATCGTGTGTAAAATGTCAGCCTTCGGGTTGCCTTTTAGCATCATTTCGGTGCCACTAATGTTGTCATCATTCAAGAAAATAAATGCGTTATACGTTGAATTGCTCACGTAACATCCTCAAGGACACTCGCTGCCATTTTGACAAGAATCCACACATTCAACGCCAACACATACTTTCGATATGAGAGAGGCGTCGCTACAAACACGGGAAATTACAGTGTTGATTGTGTTGGACAATTTAAATTTTGTTACTTCCTTTTGGGAAGCAGCGCCAAACTTCAATTTCTTGATACAAAACCATACTGCAGCATCTGGTTCAACCGTGGTTTACATGAATTAATGACAAGTTGGACTTTTGCAGATTTGTTGGGTCATAGACCGAAGATACGCAACAACCAATGAAACAGTGTTTAACATACAATGTTTGGTATGATGCCTGTTTATGCTCAATGAATCGATACATAATCATTGGTTCGGCATTTCGATCAGATACAAAAGTTAAAAATTGCAATTTTATTTCTGTTTTGTCAAAAACAATGTTGGCGGGTCTGCAATCCGAATAATAATAAAATTGTTGTCTTACCAAATGTAAATTACACAAACAATCATATTAACAATTATGAAAGTTCAAATCACTAATCCTGTTTCACTAATAATTTTGTTCAACCATTTTAGCTAGTGCTATAAATAATGCCATCCAATGGAATTTGTTAGAACTACGAAACGCGGGCTACATCACTTTGAGCCAGCATAACCTAAGCTGTTGTTAGTCCTTCGAGTTTTGTGTTCGACAACGGAATATGTACACTTATACGTGTTCTAACGATGTGACAATTACATTTAATTAGCAACATGTTTTCAATGCACTTAGCGGACAGCAGACAACGATCGCGAAACGGTTTATATTAACGCCTTCCGCCCGCATCCCTGTTTACATTAATTGACACTAGGCGCTATGACACTTTGTAACAATTTGCTTTGTGCGTTTTAAAAATCCTGTGTCATAAATCAACCAAAATAAATGAATACTGTTGCATAATAATCATGTTTATAGTGTTTTGTTTTAAAAATATTATTGTCAATAAAATCAGTATCATTTATGGTGTTGGTGATTCTACTCTTTCAGCATTTATGGAGTTTCCATTCAAAAATACAAATCCCGTTTCGAAATGTTGATTATGCAGAATTCCATCCGTTTTCCAAGATCGCATCGTAATCGGCAAGTGCTTATTGTATCTCCCCGCCCTGACGTTGACCTCACGTAGGATTATTTATTCTATGTAAGTGTTAGCTACCTTTCAAGCAACCACCACTAGCGGTTAGGTAACAATTACTCTAACAAGTCGAGGCCTTAGTTGGTTTCTGGCATGTGAGTTGGGCAGCTGGCCAGGCGATCCGGGTGGTCGATTTTCAAAACCAATTTCTGTAGATTTGGCCGTTTCAGTGATGTTGTAAAAATGGCATGGATGAGCTGGCCTGCGCAAAAAAATGACATGGATGGGCCAGCCCGACGGACCCGACCACAATCAATTTCAACCCGTCCAAAAACACAATTTTCAAATTTTACCCGTCTACAGGATGGGTGGACGGATATCTGGGTGAGGCCCTGTATTTGAATATCATCAAACCAGATTTGCAATAAGCTAAGTGAATCAAGGTAGTTTTAAATGTTCTGTTGTATTTTATGCTGCAGACAAATGGATGTGGATGAAGCAAAATCTTCACTTGAAGACTACGACAAGGACAAAAATGGCAAAGTGACGTGGACCGAGTACGTAAACAAACTGCAAGGTGAAGACCCAGACAAACAGGAAGAAGACGAGGGATTGAAGGAAGTGAGTGGAAATTTATTTGTTAGGTAAGAAATAAATAGTTGTGTGCGTCAAATGACTTGGACACGAATTGAGATGATATTCGGATGAGATAAATGCTGCATTTTAATCCAACTTTTTGTTAGATGGACTGAAGCTTCATTCTGTTCATAGTGGGATTAGGACGAACATTTCTTCAGCTTCCTTGGAAGTTATAATTGCAGTAATAACAAAAGTGGCCAGCAATGCTTTCAGAGTTGAGGATCTGGATACATAATCTTTTATAAAACACAAAACCAAAATGTTTTTATACAGATTGTGCAGAATATCCCGGAGAACACAACAATCCAAACCAGATTTCATATCATTTTTATTTTCAGATGTTGCAAGTTTTTATATGGCCAAAAACGTGATTTTTCTGTAAACGGCTGTCAAAGTTTACACAGTGATAATATGAATTATATTATTGCAAACAAGTAAAACATTCAATAAATTGTGTTTGTTTATCTCCTAGAAACTAATTATGCACAATAAGCAATATTTGAAATGAAATGCACCCACAGAATTTACACAATTTAGCCTTTTTTATAAATATAAAGGTAATTTGCATCATCATCTGATTTTGTGTAAACGTCCATCTGACACAATGATGTCAATAATAATGGCTGTAAACAGCCAAAACAATCAATTAAAGGTGTTTGTTTTCTCACAACATTAATTATGCATAACAAGCAATGTTTATAATGAAATATATCCACAACATGATAATAAAATGTTATTTATATGCCAACAAATCTGGGGCAACAGCAAGTTACAGGTTTTATTGAAAAGAACAGACGCCCATATATAAATTGCACAGATCTGAAAATATAACTTAACAAAGCAATAACTTAAGACACACAAAACAGTTAACATGTCAAGCCCAAGGCCAGTTAATTGGCCTGTTGTCATCACGCATCAGTGCTAGCTTTGTCCGGCTACAGGAGGCTATACCTGGCAAAGCTGCAGTCTAACTATACTAGCGTCATTAGTGCTGACAGTAACACTATCACAAGCCTCACACTCAGCCACGGCAGTGGGCAGCGAAGTCGAAGTGACAGCTCTGACTGGCATTGCAGCGTCTTCGCCAGCGTTTCTGACACGCGACGAAATTAACATGCGTTTTTCCCGTGCAGAAGCCGCCAATAACTGCCGCTTTTTCTTCACAGATGACATTCTGCCCCACCTTCCCTTTCCATAACTTTTCTCCATGCTAACTAACTCTAAACTATCTCTTTCATCAACATCGTCAGAGACAAAACTCACATCGCTCGAGAAAACCGCCATATTTTGTAAACAATGGGAAGTAGCAACAAGTGGCATGCCGGGAGAGTTTTGCGCTCGCGCAACTTAGTAGACCAATCAGAGTGTTCATAGACACGAGGCGTGTCACGGAACTTCGCGGATGACGCCACAACGGTTACTGAATGCCAAATAAGGTAATTCTCGGCAAAATATAGCTTGCATAAATAACGATGTTGGCCGAATGCTTTCACAAGGGTGGGATTACCAACTATGATGATTGACAGACAACGTTTTGGCGGTTCCAAAATATCAAAGAAGATGGCGTAAGTCGAAGGAAGGACCGCGTTGTCATGGCGTAAACATCGACAACTTTCAGCGCATACCGCGTCTTCCCAATAAAAATGGATACATCATTGTGATAGGTGTGGATTTTATACATGAATAAAAGTCGTTTAGAGGTATGTTGTTGGTCTAAAAGTTTATTTATTTATAGTAAACATAAAAATCTACTATCTGGTGTTGGAAAATTAAATTGACATTTTTTCAAAAAAAGCTTAAATTAGCACCCGTACCAGGCCTTAAACTGTAATATAATCCACCAAGTTATGGGCATTGGCATTCCAGTATGGTATTTATATATGGGTCATTCTCTGAAACTGCACTCCGCTGTGGGCCACGTCTTGTGATACATATAACAAAACTACCTTCTTGTGTATTTTAAATGTTTTGCACCCTCATTGATTGAAATTGATATGAGAGACAACAGAAATATCATGAAATAAAAATGATGCCTTTTTGTGTTGTTTTATTGCGTTTTTGTGTGCACATCGGATCAAAAATGGCGTGCCGATTTGTGACATGAAAATAGGCATGTTGGGGATATGTGCATTCAAGGACAAGACTGTAGGCTGAAACGCTCGAATTGTGCCTTTTAAAGCATCATTATGCCAATATCTACCAAACAAGCTGCTCGATAATCATGTAGATATTGCAATGTTTTGATCAGGATCAGCTATGTAACGCTTTGCGTCCGGACACACACACTCTTTCCCTCGGTGTGTAGCTTGGCGTATGAATACACTGGACTGACGCTATCAGCACGAGCATAACAAGCACACGTGTAGTCAACATGTTTTCAGAAGGACGGCTGTTTTAACTGTTGAAATTAAATTTTGAAGTTGCCACTCCGGAACCGTGTCCGTTTTTGAGCGTTACGTGCCAATCAGAAGTGACAAAAGATGTGCGTATTTGAAGCGAGTAAGGACTACGTTTTTAGTAGAAGAAGGTCACCTGTACTGGCGGAAGAATATCAGTACACATTCTTTCGGATGATGCTGTGGGGTTGCCTTTGCGGAGCAACTTTTCTGTGTGGTGTCTATTCGTGTGTGAAAGTTACGCGGCTGATGCCAGCGAGAGCAAACTGCTCAAAGGCATGTTTTGATGCAGATTTATGGACGTTTTCTTGTATTTTCTTGTTTCTAAATGATTGTTATGAAATTGTCTTCGCTTTACAGTACTTTGTCAACGAACTAATTATCGTTGCACAATTTTTTTTAAATGATCTGAGGACTGCCATTTCGACTGTTCTCGGCAAGGACCACACTTGCGACGATCAAAACTGTTTGACACTGGCTATTCTTATTTAATTCCTAGAAATATTTAGTTATAGTGTAGTTAATTGATTGGTACGAGTTTTGAAGAAGCATGAAGCCTCCAACGAAAGGTTTTAGTTAGATATGTCGGTAGCCCTCGCCATTTGCTCCGTAACAAGGAAGCCAACTCATTCGCCATGACTAGTGTCTTTGTGACGAGGCTGATCTTAATGTGAGAAAATCGTGCTTTTTATAGTCCATTCCAGACCAGATAAGAACTGTATACCTTAAATAGTTGCAGTTGTCCGAAATTGTGTTTTTTCTTCGAAAATGTCTTCATGAAAACTTGTAAATAGATGACTACACTCTTCCTGCAGTGTGTTGGTTTTCCACGTCACGCGGAAGCAGATTTTTCTTGCGTCTTGGTTACGAAGCTGATTTTCGAGGTCGATCCCTGTTTTCGATCGCAGTTTTTCTTTTACTTACTCAATCGAACAGAAATCGTTTCTTATTCAGATTACCTTTTCGTGTAAGCTGACCAGGGCTGATCTATTGAACTTTCGGACTTCGTTTTCAGCTGATTGCTGGATTGTTATCTCACCCACGTAACAGACACGCAGCATGTATTGCAGCTTCTTGTGAAAGTGCTCTCAGCTCCGTCACCGAGACACCAGCACGTTTCGGTCTTGAGAGATTGAAGGGAAACTATGTTAACTTGATTTGCTTGTTTTTCTGAGCTGTAACTGATAAACATGTGATGTAACAGGGATCAGTGATTTTGACAGGAGATCATGAGGTCTATTTTTTACAACACCAACATTTCTGTCCTCCTGTTTTTTAAGACCCCTCTCCTGCGGCCCAGCCCCAGCCACCCCCGCATCCTGTGGCCCATCCTCACCTAGACCCTCCTCCTGCGGCCCAGCCTCGGCCAGTCCACCCTCCTGTGGACCTGCCTCAGCCAGCTCCCAACCCAGCCAGAACCTCCTTCTGGAAGTACCTCTCAGGTTGGGAGCTTTATCAAGGTGGAGCTACCGGGGAGGAACAGGAAGGTGCCATTTTATGGCAAAATACTTCACATTGATTCAGAATCAAAGGACTTAAAGGTGCTGTACTTGAAACAGCGTCCAGATTCAGGCATGTCTGTCTGGGCTGATGAGGCCTGGCTTCCAGCTCACCACCCTGCGACTTTTGTGTCCCCTCCCAATCTTGCACCTGGTCGCGGGGTTTTTACGAAATAAACGAAGCTTGATTACATTCACATTGCAACCATTTATTAGTTTTTAGTCCTTTGGCCGAAGGTCCAAGGGACTTTTGTCATCACTCCGCGTCTGCCGTCCGCCGTTAGCTGCCGTATCTCAGAAACCGTTCAGCAACTTTTTCTCTAATTTTGCATAGACGTATCTTGGGGCACTGCCACTATGCATGAGAAATCTGTATTTGATTGAATCATTTTAAGGGCTCCCTAGGGCCCCCAAGGACCCCAACACTTGTAAAAATGTAACATTTGGCCTATTTTTCCAAAAACTGTTCAGCAACTTTTTTTCTAATTTTGCATAGATGTATCTTAGGGTGCTGCCACTATATATAAGAAATCTGTATTTGATTTAATCATTCTAAGGGGCCACCAAAGTGCAAAAGGTTTACATTATCTAGTGATGTGGTTTTGAGAAGGGCCCTTGAGACCACCCCCAACAGTAGATGTTGTGTAATGTGCCACAAAGTCAAAGGCTGTGACTAATCTCTACAGCCTAGGCCATTGAGACCTTGACTAATCTTTAATTGGTCACAGCACCCAGGCAGAGTAGACACACTTGACCCCTGTTAGACTGAACAGTTGCCTAACACTTTTAAACTGTATCTTCAAAACTATTGATTTTCTATAATTGCAAGTTGTGTTTATTTTGATGTTCATTTAATTATTATAAAATGGTGTGACTGTGGTGTCTATTGGTTAAAGATGTATTGTCTGTAGAAACCTGTAGGTGACAAACATAGAAAATTAATATTCTGTCACCTGTACATGACAAACATAGAAAATTAATATTCTGGACAACTATAGAGTGAACTATCCTACACTTTATTTATATCAAATGCATTCTACTGTTCTGTTTACGCTTGCCATGCCTTGTGTAGACATGGTACTGTGTAAATCAATTGTATCAATATAGACTAATAATTACACATTCACAATATAGTTGACACCTGAAACAACCAAATGTCAACCATTAGAAGAGTTGACATAGTTAAGGCACAATAAAGCCTTTTGTGTCAAGACAAATACAATTCAACCAATACCCCTATCTAAACACTGTCAAGTTCAAATACATCAGCACGTTTTTCACACCTGCATGGTAGTTTAGGCTCAGTAGTGTGCTGGCAGCTACTAAACCTATAGGCTTGTGTGAAAAGGATAGTTGGCAGAAGAACTAACTTCAAAGCACCATTGCATCCATTTAGCCAGGCAGCAGTCACACTGTCCCAGTGTCTGCTGCTATGTTTATATAATAATTATATAGGCTTAATGATCCCAATACACCAATCTGTTGGCACAATGTCAGATAATGGAACTAGGTTAAACATCTTAACAATAACTATAATTAGTTCTGTGGAGCTGTTTTTTTTCAGTGAACAGTAAACATGTAAACATTTTACTTCCATCATAACCCTTAATGATCTGTAACTATGATTCACCAAAAAACATTTGATTAATAATTACCTACAGGGTTGTTTGATTTATGCCGGGCAGAAACTGTTTCTGCCCGGCAGAAACAGCAACAATAGGAAATACATGCCATTGATAGGCAAACGTGTTCTTTTTATAGAAAATTTCAGTTTCTTTCTGTACCTGTCTATGTATGATAACCATTTGTCCGCCCTGCTCACAATAAACATCACATGAATGATAAAAGGAAGATCACTGCCACTTAACTTGTGGATTATTATTATTATAAAACTGCTCTGCTACTGCTTGGTGGACAGTAAGCTGCAACTGTCTTTGAGTTTGTTTACATTTTGACAAACTACTATTATATAGCACTAATTTTTGAATGAATCACATTTTGAGAATGCATGTCATTGTTTGCGGTGTAACTTTTGTATGCTTAATTTTCTGCTGCTACAAGTTGCATTCATCTGAAAGATTATTCAGTTACCTATCCAATGATAATACATATGTTGTGGTGTTAGAAATATATAGCTTTGGTATATTGTACACGAGGGTTGTGATAGGAAACTATTGGACATTGCGACAGTGCAGAGAGACAGTACGAGATGTGTCACTCAGTATATGAAGTGTGACTTTCTGATACTTCATTTTGTAGTGCTATGGATTATGATGGGCCTCTCCATTAGCTCCCTATATATTTGTAAGTTAGGTGAGTAACACCTTTGAAGTTCTGATAGCAGGACACCGCCTTCGATGAAGTCGAGACAAAAGTTTTACAAAGGCTTCAATTTCAAACAGTCTATCACTGTCTAGCTGACACATTTTTGTGTATGTTGTATACAACTTTCAACACAATACCATTAATACCGTATGAAATTATCTTAGACCACAGGGAGGACCGGTCTACTAAATCAAATGCTTTCTTATAATCGATGAAGGCACAATAAAGCCTTTTGCATTGAGACAAATACAATTCAACCAATACCCTTATTTGAACACTGCCTGTTCTTCACCTATTACATTCGCTTTGTTTAAGTATGTGGTCAGTCTGGTGTTCTGAACAATCACTAAGGATTAATGAACACTTGTGCAGAATGTCACCCACTTGGCAGGTTTAATTGATCTATTCAGCAATGAGGACACTGCTTAGGCCTCACTCTGGACACTCACTCACAGTGTTGTGTATTGTCTTAGTTGGTGCATTGAGCTAATCTACTTGACCATGAATCAGTGGTGGCTCTGGTTGTGTATTACACCCAGCTGTAGGGCTAAGATTCTCTGCCTGCTATTGTTTGATGGAAACTGTGACTAATCTGTAATTGGTCACTGGCAGTAGCTTGTGTCAACAGACAGCATTAAGCCACTAGACCCCTGTTAAACTGGACAGTTGCCTGTAGGTTTTAAACTGTGTCAAACAGTGAGTCTACCTTTTGCTCTCAAATAATCTGTCTTCTTAGTTTTACACAGACATAATCTGGCATAACTTGATAAGTCTTTGTAGCAGCACATTTGTACTTCCAGTGTATCATTGCAACATAATATACATATTACATACTGTGTGCCACATTTGAATGTTGTGCATGTAATATTTCCATGCAATCCATTTGCATATATAATGTAAAACTTCAACAGCCGTTTTCTTCATTTTCACTTTTTGATCCCTACCATGTTCAATGCTCCATAACTTTGCCAATTTTTGTAGCAGTCATATTTTTTGAAACCGTGTAAAGCACCCTACCAAACCTTTACAAGGATGTAAGAAAACAATGTTACAATTTTTCCGACTTATCACTCATTTGGTCAGCCGGGGTCACATATAGACGTATTAGTCCAAAGGACTTCAGGGCCACTTGGCCCATTTTTTATTTGTATTGTCTGTCACCTGTTGCCTGACGTTAGTATGTGGTGTCCATGTTACACGGCTGATACAAATTTATAAACAGATGGCAGTTCTTTAAAATTTATGAGTAATCATCTCAAATCTTTTGTGGGCATTCTTTGCTCTTTTATGTAGCTAATAATGCTGTCAGTATGCTGATAAATGTCATTCTTGTTGGACAAAATAGAAGTGTGTGAAAAAAAATTCTGATTGCTACGAACCAGTTCGTGAATAATGCACAAAATATGACTTCTAGACACTGCCTCAATGTAACAGAATATTTGTATGCCGTTTTTAGAGGTTACTAAAACATATCCTTGACATTTAATAGACTCTGGGGTTCTCTTCAAGCTATTTGTAAGAAACAATTTGTGTCCCTGTTACACGGATAAATTTCGTCATGGCCGACAACTTTCAAGTTTCTACTGCCAATATACTTTCCTGACTTATCTTTTTTCCTGCAGAACTACTTTCTATGACCATGTGTCTTTAAAAAAAAAGCATTTAAGATGTTTTGGAGCAGTTTTATTTTTGGACCCCAGTGTCTGGGGCCAAGTTTCCGAGAACGACCCATATATAAAATGGAACATATATGTTCATCCTTAGTCAACGTAGTTAGTAGATTGTACTAAATATGGTATATACTATATAGATATATTTTGTTGTAAATATTTATGAATGTTTTATACTTTATAATACTTCTTTAATGATGATGATGAAAGTACTTGACATTCTCAAATATTATTTCAAATATTTTGGGCGTGCGTATCAATAAATGGCAAGTTATATTTTTTTATTCACCTATCTTGTTTAATTTCTTGAGACAGTGAGTCAAACAATTGTACTTATTGTATTTATGCATACAGTGCATTATACCATAAAATGTTCCGATGAAAAATGTAATAGTAATTGCTTAAAATGTAATAGGATGAATTCAGCATGTAATAGTAATAGGAAGGAAACAAATTAATAGTAATATATTACATTGCAATGTAATTGACCCCAGGCCTGCAGCAAATATGCCTCAATTTAAAAGGGGATCTGCAAATTGAAATATTACAAATTTTATATTATAAATAGGCCTTCCAGTAATGGATTGTATAATATGCATACTTGGATACACACACACAAAAACATTCACATGCAAACACATCATTACTGTGAAGCAACTACATTTCAGTGCAGGGGCTTAGCCAGAGACCCGACTGCCAGTCCTCAAGACTGGCATATGACAGGCCAAGACGTGGAATTACAAATGATAAGACAGGTGAAATTTAGAAGGGGCCAGCTGGACACTAGATTAACTAATAGTTCCAAGTCCAGGGGCTCGTATTAATGACTATCATTGGCACAACTGGCAGTTAAACAAATTGAATATAAATTATAGCTCAAATGACATGGTCTATTATTGAACAAAATAAACTGGCCAGCAATGGCTTCCACACAAGCCATCCGCTGCTAAAAGGCACTCTTGATTAATTCAAGACTGACACAAATTATTCTGGCTAAGGGCCTGTTTCAGTGGTACTTGTGTAGTGCACTAGTTATGTTTTATTCCTACTGTGTACCAAAACATGGTTGCTTTGTTGTTTCATAGACACTCGAGCAGGACAAACTGAAGTTTGACGCTGCTGATTTGGACAAAGATGGAGCTCTGGATTTGAAGGAGTACGCAGCGTTCCTGTACCCGTATGACTTCAAGCACATGCACGAGGTGGAGATCGACATGACGCTACTACAAATGGACTCTGACAAAGACGGCATAATCAACTACAACGAGTTCATCGGTGAAGGTGAGTGCAGCTGTACTCTTCTGTCTGCCTCGTTGAAATCTCTCCATCCCTCCTACTCATTACCACATCTTGCATTGATCTTCCTCACAAACCATGTGTGGCAGTTGACTATACTACCTGTGACATTTATACCACACATACAAGGAACAGTTGTACTTTGTCCCAGTTATAGCTCTTGACCCATTAAGATAGTTCTAATGATAAATTTGTTCAATGGTTTTAACACAAGTATGCACTCTTGTTTGACCTACTGTGCATGTTTGTTGACCCATGCATGCACTACTGGTTTGAACGTCAACAAATATTATTCATGTCGAAAGCAGAAGCAGCTGAGGCCGAGATGCATTTGTGTTGTGTGTAAGTGAAATTTATTTGTGTTTGGTGTTGTCATCAGATGAGAAGGACATGTGTAACTGAGACGTGTTTGTTGTGTTTAGTGGCTTCCAGTGAGAAGGACCAGATTGTGTCACGTATAACTAAGACATGTTTGTGTTGTGTTTAGTGTATTCAGACAAGGGGGACCAGATTGTGTTGTGTGTAATTAAGACATGTTTGTGTTGTGTTTAGTGTCGTCAGATGAGAATGACCAGATTGTGTCGTGTGTAACTAAGACATTTTTGTTGTGTTTAGTGTTTTCAGATGAGAATGACCAGATTGTGTTGTGTGTAACTGAGATGTTTGTTGTGTTTAGTGTCTTCAGATGAGAAAGACCAGATCGTGTCATATGTAATTGAGACGTGTTTATGTCATGTTTAGCGTCATCAACGGACGAAAAGGACCAGATTGCAAACAGAGAGAACTTTGAGGAATATGACAAGGACAAAGACGGGAAACTCGACCGAAAGGAGATGGCAGAGTGGGTCGTACCGAGCAACGATGAGTCAGCCACAGATGAGGCAGGTCATCTGATTGAAGAGACGGATACCAATGACGACGGTAAACTGAGCAAGGAAGAGATTCTCGCAAAACACGAGCTGTGGGTCGGCAGTTCAGCAACTGCATACGGAAAGGGACTTCACAATGAATTATGAGTGGTCTGGTGAATAGAATGGTGTCATTTTTTGTGATGGCCATAAACGTTTAATTTGCCTGAGGTACTCTGTTTGTATGCAATGTTCATACGCAGATGAACATGTTTGATTTGTTCTTTCACTGGTAGTTAAGACGTCAGCGAATGTGAAGTTCTTGCCATGATTTTATTTGTTGTAAGCTATCTCTGCAGTTGTGATGATTGCGTCTTTTTCCAAACGGTGTGTTTAGATTGAATGAAATGAAAAATGAGCACATATTCAAACTGCTATAATGAAAAATAGATGTTGTTTTCATGCAGATAGACGTGTGTGGCTATGGGATGTTGTTATGTTACTTGTACATGTGTACAAGTGTACTCTTTTTCACTGTTTATGTTGGATATTGTTTTCGTAAATAGCTTTGTAATATAGGCCATCCTGTGGTGTTTGGTATGCTACCTTCCTAAATGCTTAGATAATAATTGCACCATTGGGGACTGCCATGTTACAGGCCTAGCCTCTGGCTGCAAGTGCAATAAATGAAGTACTCTGTATCTTGTACGTTATCATTTCACTGCCATTGCCAAAGGTTTCTTTATTGACATATTATTTTTCTTCAAATCTTGTTACCCACAGAACACCAAACCGAGGTAAAATAGGTTCACTTTTTGTATTATTTCTTTGATGGGTTTTGGATACAGGAAAGTGTTGTTTTGCCATTGCCTAATGTTTCTTTGTTGACAGGAAGTTAAGGTTTTTATATTTTAATTTAAATAGAACTCAAACTGTTTTCTCATGCATTTATTGAGTGACTGGAGAGTTCTAGATACCATACAATATTGATGAAGTAGTTGCACTACTGCCTGTTGGTGTCGTTATAAACATTCCAGATTAGTAGTGGACGTTATGGCTCTCACAATTGGTAACTTTCCTTTGTCGTTGTATTTACGCAATCTTTACAGTAATTGTTTTTGTAATGTTGTTAAGAATGTTGTTAAGGACTGTTCAAAATAAAACTTGTGCTACATTTGTAGTTAGCTTCTGAAAAATAAAAGAAATGACTTACACCAAATGTTGCAGTTTTATGTTGTATGTAAATCACTGTACAGCTTTGTGAGTGTAATAGGGGTGTCGCTGTGAGTGAAGATCCCAATGTTTCTCTTTTGTCTGCAGAGGCTGACATAGCCTGCAACAAAATTCCTTATCTGATTCCCAGGAATGGAGAAAATAGCAGAACACCAGTACAATTAATATAGCTGTTGTCCAAGAAAGATTATAGTTTGGTGCATGCAGTGTCTGGTAGATGTAAGAAACACTGAAGTTGTAGACCGTTACTGTTGCCAAGATTAGCTCCTCTTTTCATTTGTTTTTTAAACGAATACTGATTAACTTGGTGTGGACCACCAAGTGTAGCATTTTGGATGCATTTTATAAATCTCCCGCATTGGATTTTTTGTAACAAATGCACCCATACTGCGTCGGGTTAATTATCGGGGCTCGGTGTAAATGTTCTCAGCTGGGATAGAGCGTATTCTCAAGCCAGGGGTAGTGACTAGGTAAACTACCCTTGGCGGATCTCCTACGCGTTGTATGGAAGTTAGAATCAAACCCATAATTGACTTCGCCGTACCACTAGTGAGAACTGTGCAGACATTCGTCTGACTCGCGCTCCAATTACATCTGGAAGCCTTTGATTATCCATTCGACGAGCATACTACGTATACTTCTCAAAACGCTGGCAAGCAATATTATTGCTTGAGTTTATCTTCCAAATTTCGCAAGATAATATGCCGGACGTACTGAGACTCGGCGGCACCCTTGGCGCGCGAGAATGGGACGGAATTATAATAATCATTCGAAGACTGGTTGAGACGAACAGTGCCGCCACTTGGTGAGTATGACCTTGTGAGATTCGCCAGATGGCAGCACAAAATAATACTGCATAAAGTACCTGGATAGACTTCGTGATGTGTGGCTACCGTTCGTCACAGGGTAGGATTGAAATGTATCGTGGTACTGAGTATTGTGGTAGACTAGGCTAGAATTGAAAACGCGATGTTGATCGGTTCCATTTTATTTCACAACAAATCCAACGGGGTTTTCACTTCCGTTAGCACGGGCAAGCTAAACTGCATAGCGTTCAATTGCAATTTTAGGCTAAACAGCGATACACCACATTCCTCCAATTATGAAGAACACTTATGACATAGGCGGGCAGCGCACGGCGTACACCCTAATTATAGATCAAGCCTGATCGGCGGCTTAATCACTAGCAGATCGTCGGGGATTGGAGATTGGAGACGACGATTGTGGAGTGGAGATGATTGGAGACGACGATTGGGGTTTGGAGACGATTGGGGTCGACGGCGGTTGTCGACTCTCGGGTTCGGACAGGGGAACGTCGATGGGTGGCGCTGTCGGCGGAACAACGCTCACAGCGCTCGGATCGGGTGGCGGGAACGTCTCGTTGACGTTCTCATCGGGGAGACGCGTGCGTAGATGGTCGGCGTGGCGTCTCCAGATGCGTCCGTCCGTCATGCTGACGATGAACGAGACTGGTCCGGTGCGATCAGTGAGAATTCCCGGCAGCCACTTCGGTTTGCCAGCGAAGTTCATTGCCCAAACCGCGTCGCCTGCGTAGAATGCGGTTTCTGACGTATCCGTGGACGTGCGGTAGTCACGTGCCTGTTCCTGATGACCAAGCACTCGGTTTTCTCGCTGCGGTAGTAACAGGTCGAGTTTTATGCGCGGCAACTTTGAGTTGAGCATCTAAGCCGGCGACTCGCCCGTTGTGGATTGCGGCGTCACTCGGTAGCGCGCCAGATAGTTGTAGAGTCGTGTCTTGAGGTCTGGACCGCTGGTCTTCCTCAAGCCCTGTTTGACGACGGTCTGCACCGCCCTCTCAGCGAGGCCGTTGGTCGCTGGGTGAAACGGCGCACTGCAGATGTGTTTAATGCGGTTACTACGACAGTACGCTCGGAACTCCTGGCTCGTAAAAGCGGTGCCATTGTCGGAGACTATAATGCACGGGAGACCATGCGTAGCGAACGTTTGACGTAGACTGCGTATTGTCGCTCGCCGTAGACGTTGCAGACGACATGACGTGCGCGTCGATATACTTTGAGTGTGCGTCTACGATCACGAGAATCATTTTGCCCTCGAAAGGTCCCGCGTAGTCGATGTGCAGTCTGTATCAGGCCTTGCCAGGCCATTCCCACGGATGTAAGACTGCTTTCGCCGGTAGCTTACTGTGTTCCTGGCATGTTCCGCAACTGCGTACTTTGTTCTCGATTTCGGCGTCCAGTCCTGGCCACCAGACATAGCTGCGAGCCAGTGATTTCATACGCACTATGCCCGGGTGGCATTCGTGTAGTTCCTCTAGTATGCGTTCGCGCCCTGGCGTAGGTATGATTACGCGCGAACCCCACAGCAGACAGCCCTGTTGTATGGTTAGTTCGTTACGCCGTCTGTAGTATGCGTCCTCGACGTCATCAGTGTTTGACGGCCATCCCTGCCGCACGTACCCCGCCACTGCAGACAGGATGGGGTCGCGCGAGGTCCACTGCGCGATCTTAGCAGCGGTGATCGGTGTGTCGTCGACGATCGACAACGAGAGTACCACTTCAGCCGGTACAGGGATGGACGATGGCTCAGTAGGCAAAGGTAGTCTGCTTAGACCGTCTGCATTGCCGTTCTGAACCCCAGGTTTGTAGCGTAGCGTATACTGATAGTTCGACAGCGTCAACGCCCAGCGTTGTATGCGCGCGCTGGAGAGTGGAGAAATCAGCTTATGTTCCCCCAGCAGACCTAGTAGTGGCCTGTGATCTGTTTGTATCTCAAAGTTCCGGCGCAGACGTAGCGGTGGAACTTGGTTACGCCAAACACGACGACCAGGCCCTCACGTTCAACTTGCGCGTAATTCTTCTCGGCCGTGACGAGCGAACGTGACGCGAATGCCACAGGCCTGTCTGTGCCGTTTGCCATGCGATGAGAGAGCACGGCGCCGATGCCGTATGGAGACGCGTCGCAACTCAACAGCAGTGGAAGACTCGGGTCGTAATGAACCAGAACTTGCGACGATTGCAACAACGCTTTTGACTGTTCAAACGCACGTTTTTGAGGCGACCCCCAATGCCAGGAAGTGCCTTTCTGCAACAGCTGATGTAGCGGCGCTAGCACAGCGCTCAGGTTTTTCAGAAACTTGTGATAATAGTTCACCATGCCCAAGTAGCTTCGCAATTCTGACACTGATGTCGGCGCAGGTGCCTGCTGCACTGCTTGTAGTTTCTCTGTAGTAGGATGGATGCCCTCGGCGTCTAGACGATGCCCCAGGTACACACACGAGGCCTGCATGAACGCGCATTTCTCTAGCCGTAGCCGCAAACCTGCCGTTTGTAGTCGGCTCAGTACAGTGACTAGATTCGTCTTAGCCTCCTCGTACGTGTGACCAGACACCAAGATGTCGTCAAGGTAAACTGCTACCATCGGTATATTCTGCACTAGTTGCTCCATCTCCCACTGAAAGATGCCGGGAGCGGATGCTACGCCATAGCATAGGCATGTATATGCGAATAGTCCCTTCAGCGTAGTGATAGTAGTGAGCTTCTGTGAGTCGGCACTGAGGACGACCTGTTGATAGGCGTTGCTCAAGTCTAGCTTAGAATAAGCCACGCCCCCTGACAGTTTAGCGTACAAGTCCTCAATGTTAGGGATCGGGAATTTGTCAATCTTAGCAGCTTTATTGACAGTGAGCTTATAGTCCCCGCAAATGCGTACCTCGCCATTAGCTTTTAGAACGGGTACGATTGGTGCCGCCTATTCAGAGTGTTCAAATGGTACCAGCACCCCCTCTGCCTGTAATCTATCGAGTTCGCTATCGACTTTGCCCCTCAATGCCAGTGGAACAGTGCGTAGTTTGAAGCAGCGTGGCACAGCTTCGCTATCTATGTACAGTTTTGCCTCAACCCCCTTTAGTTTGCCCAGACCTTCACTAAAGAGTTCTGGAAACATGCGCGCGAAATCAACATTTTCCTCTACCCGATGAACTGTAGACCAGTCCAACTTGAGATGCTCCAACCAATCTCTGCCAAGCAAGTTGGGAACATCGCCGTCGACCACCAGGCAAGACAACCGGTGTGTCTCGTCTCGGTGACGCACGTCGACCGTCACGCGCCCTGCCGGCTGAATGAGCTGACCGGCGTAGGTGCGTAGCGTAGGTAGATTGTCGGTGCCTAGCGGTAGCGACTGCGTGCCGCGACGTAGGCTTTCGAGTTGTCGCAGACTGATGATGCTCGTAGCTGCGACAGTGTCGATTTCCATCTGGGCTACAACATCATTCAGCATGGCAGCATACATGTATGGTTTTACAGTAGCATTCTTTGTTTGCAGTGTTCAAATCGAGGATGTCGTCGCGGTCGCACGATACATGCTGTATCGCCGTTGACAGTTCAGGTTCGATCGCAGTGACGTGTTGAACTTGCGACTTCGAACGACAAACACTCGCGAAGTGATTTTCACGCTGACACAGATGACAGCGTTGGCCCCATGCCGGGCACTGGAGTTGACGTTTAACATGTGGCGCCGCCCCACAGCCATTGCAGAGACTATGGTGTGAACTTGCTCGCCAGTTGTCAGCACCGTCGTTCGGCGACTTCCGATTTCGTAGATGGGAAGTCGTCCTCCAGGTAGCAGCAGCTGCGTTTGGTTTCGCCTGCTGGTGTGATCGACTCCGCCAGGTGGAAGCACCTCGCGATTGCGTAGCCGATTTTGTGACTGACAACTTGTTGACAATCGAGCGATCGGTGACATTGCCAGCGCTATTGCCTGTCATCGATGCGTGGTTGTTAGCCATAGTCTGGCCCTGAGCATTCGTAGCTTCTAGCGTACGCCCAAATTTCAACAGTTCAGACAATGTGATGTGTGCGTCACTCAGTCCCTTATCGCGGACTTTGCCGAGTTGACAGCGTTGAATAATTTGTGAGCGAACTTCCCTGTCTAGGTCGTTGAAGTTACAGTTTTTAGCGAGTTGCCTTAGTCGTGCGTGGAACTTATCCAGACTCTCGCTGCCTAGTTGCGCCGCCTGGCGGAACACGTAAACCTCGTACTCGATATTTCTTTGCGGAGCGAAATAGGCCGTAAGTATGCGTTTAGTGTTCTCCAGAGACGTATCATCCACAATGCCTAGTGATTCTGCCAGTTCAAACACTTCCTCACCCACGTAGTGTAAGAGTATAGCCTTCATTCGTCGCTCGTCAGTAATGTCCTTCGCGACTGCATAGTTCGTGAAGCGTTTCAGCCAACGCTCCCATCTCGACGCTGCAGAGTCTGCTGGTTCCGCTGCAAACGCTGGCAGACCTTCTTGATCCATCGTAGCCGTGGATGCGTAGTTCGAATTTCTCGTCGCCAATTGAAATGTATCGTGGTACTGAGTATTGTGGTAGACTAGGCTAGAATTGAAAACGCGATGTTGATCGGTTCCAATTTATTTCACAACAAACCCAACGGGGTTTTCACCTCCGTTAGCACGGGCAAGCTAAACTGCATAGCGTTCAATTGCAATATTAGGCTAAACAGCGATACACCACAAGGATCTTATGACCTAAATTTTTTATCGCGTACATTAATCTGTAATGGTGTCTAAATGTATTGTGTTCGCTGTTGATACAAACATAGTCTGCAGCAATAGTGACTTAAATGAACTCGTTCGGATGACTAATGCAGGATTCCGTAAACTTCTATTTATTGTGTAAATAGAGTATCACTTAATGTAGCAAAAACAAATTACTTTTTTGAATTCGTAAATTAACTATTGATATTTCTAGTAAAATAAATAATGAAATAATCAAAAGAGTTAATGTCACAACATTTTGGGTGTTATGATTGATGATAAATTTAAGTAAGCTGGAATAATCATAATTATTAATAAAATCAAAACTTTATTACGTACAGAGCCAGCTTTTTATTGACATGGGTGGCATGCATATTTTATACTATTCACTTCTTTTCTTGCCTTATTTTGCTGAAGTTTGGGGAACTACATATGCAGTAAAGGTGATTACATAACGCTATGTAAGACTAGTTATAAATTGATAAATTATTATAATTATTATTGTAGCCATAACTAGGCTGTTTCTTATATATCACGGTGATTAAACTCAATGACATACAGCCCACGCATGTGAGCTGTATGTCATTGAGTCTAGTGATACAATTCATGTCAGGTTGTAATAGAGAGCCAGGTATTACAGGTACAACACTAATATGTACCCATAGCAATGAGTCGGCCTACTACTGTGACATTTTCACAGTGGAGTTGGGTAAAATTATATATATAATTGAACAATTTTATTTGTCATGTCACACAGTAGTAAGCAGAGCGTAGATCGTTTTTGAAAATTTATTAACGTTGAAAATTATATTTTACATACACTAACTTTTGAACAACACATAGAACGCTTACAATTAAACAGATAGCAATACATTAACATCAAGATCTACAGAAGTTTAAATATTTAAAATGTTGTCTGAATGTCACACACATAACGATGGAATAGCCCCCCCCCCACAAAAGGAGACTACCTGATAAATATTCACAATATTACAGCGCATATTCCAGCAACCCTACACCTCCGGCAAACTCCGACAAGCCTGGACCACAGCTCCTGTCACTCCAGTTTACAAGAAAGGCAGCAAAAAGAGATCCTGTAAATTGCAGACAGATATGCCTGACAAGTCATTCCGTGTCAAATCAATCACTTTTAGGCCATTTTTGCATGACCCGACACAAATTTTGATAAATTCAACACAGTTGTTGGCCTACATGAATATGACCTTTGACCTCCGATACCCAAAACTGTATCCTCTGATTTTTTATTTTAATTCTTCTGCATCCTGTATCATTGCTCAAAGTTCCTTGAAAATATTAGGATGGGCAAATAATAATGTTCAGAGATTCAGTAAATTTAATACAACCGGGCGACCTATTTTTGATCTGCAGATCTGCAAATCAGTAAATACTACACTGAATTTCAGCATAACCTTTTCAGATCATGTACAATTTAATTAAGACTGACTCGTACGCCCACTGACCGCTGTAATGCAGCTAACGTCTGCGTCTACATTTTTCGACACTGTCACATCTGACAATTATGTGTCGGGGTGACCAACAAAAGAAAAAAGTACTTTGAAAATAACAAATAATATTCAGAATGGTACTGTACATATTAAGTTACATATTAAAAAGATGGATTTCCAAATTGCCTTATCAGGAACTGGGATGACAGGATTAAAACTTTAATTTAGAATGCTCCTGTTTGAAATGTACAAAGATAGAATCCTCAACAACTGATGCAGGAAGACTATTCCACACAGATTTTGTTATAGGGATAAAGCTATATTTAAAACAACCAAGTGAGGTAGAGATCAACCTAAATGTTAGACTATGATTAGCACGTGTTCTGGATGATGCCGGTATCAAATAAATGTTCTTGTCAATGTCTACTAAGTTGTTAAACATTTTATAGAGCATTATTAATTGTAGCTTGCAGCGTCTTGATTGAAGAGTTTCCCACTGTAGATGATCTAACACTGATGTTACTGAACTGGTATATTTATAATCATTCATAACAAATCTAGCCGCTGTACGTTGTATCATTTCTATTCTATATTGTTGGTCAGTTTTACATGGATTCCATGCAGTGGCACGATATTCCAAATTAGATCGTATTATTGTTATATTAAAAGCATTTGATTTAGTTTTTTCATTCTTGATTATAAGATTACGCATTAGAAAACCTAATATATTGTTTGATTTCTTTGTTAATTTATCAATATGGGATTTCCAAACAATATTGAAAAATAAATCTACACCCAGATATTTAGATGTAAATTTAACTTCCAACACATGGCCTTTCAATACGTAAGGAGTGATAATTTGATTTTTTGAATTTGAAATTCGCGTAACATCATACTTAGATGGATGAAATCCATTGACCATTTTATTTCCCATATTTCCAGTTCATTTAAGTCTTGTTGGAGAAGCTTACAATCATGTATATTTTTAATTTCCCTATAGATTATACAGTCATCAGCAAATAAACGAATTTCGATGTAATATTGTTGGGTAAATCATTAATAAAAATGAGAAAAAACAACGGGCCTAGAACAGAACCTAGTGGCACTCCACTTACTAGAGAAACATGAAGGCAAGAGTCCCCGTCTACAGTTGGTTGTGTGCTTCCAGGTAGAAAGGTATAATCTTCTCATATTGATTATTTCATGTTCCATAATGATGTATTTTTTAAGAAGTCGCTGATGAGATACACGGTCGAAAGCTTTTTAAAAATCGAAGATGACTAAGTCTGTTTGCTTCTTATTACTGCCAGAATATGCAAGTTCGTGAACTAAGCCTAAGAGATGCGTTTCATAACTCCGTCTTGATCTAAATCCATGTTGACGATCCATGACAATGTTATAGTGATCGAGATGATCCATAATATTACTAACGATGATATGTTCGTGTAGCTTACAACATATATGGACGTCATTGAAATAGGGCGAACATGACTAGGTTCATACTTTTCACCTTTCTTAAAAATAGCTGTAACATTTGCCTTACCGGTATGTCATTTGGTTTTACTCCCCCTTCTAAACTCTTGTTAAAGGTCACTGTTAGTAAATGTGCTATCTCTATGCATAATTCTTTTAATATTCGGCCTGGAATATTATCAGGACAGTTGGCTTTGTTTATTTGGATTTTCTTTAGTAGATTCAGAACCACCTCTTTTGAAACGGGTATGTTAAGCATTGTTGGATATGGTTGTCCGGCAGGTTCTGGAATGTTACAGTTGTCTTCGTGAGTGTATACACACTTATATTGTTTGGCTAGAATATCTGCCTTGTCTTTACTTCCTGTATAAAGTGTCCCATTTTCTTTAAGCAGTCAGATTCCTGTGTTATCTTTCTTTAAGGATTTAATGTAACTCCACAAACTTTTTTTTTCGTAGGAATGCTGATGTCATCATCCCCTACATCTAATATTTCGATGTAATCCCAGTAAGCCCTTCTCTCCTCTCGTTGTACTGTAGCCTTCATTGCTCTATATGCTGACTCATGTTTGTTACTCGATGTAATCCCAGTAAGCTCTTCTCTCCTCTCGTTGTACTGTAGCCTTCATTGCTCTATATGCTGACTCATGTTTGTTACTCGAAGTAATCCCAGTAAGCTCTTCTCTCCTCTCGTTGTACTGTAGCCTTCATTGCTCTATATGCTGACTCATGTTTGTTACTCGATGTAATCCCAGTAAGCTCTTCTCTCCTCTCGTTGTACTGTAGCCTTCATTGCTCTATATGCTGACTCATGTTTGTTACTCGAAGTAATCCCAGTAAGCTCTTCTCTCCTCTCGTTGTACTGTAGCCTTCATTGCTCTATATGCTGACTCATGTTTGTTACTCGAAGTAATCCCAGTAAGCTCTTCTCTCCTCTCGTTGTACTGTAGCCTTCATTGCTTTATATGCTGACTCATGTTTGTTACTCGATGTAATCCCAGTAAGCCCTTCTCTCCTCTCGTTGTACTGTAACCTTCATTGCTCTATATGCTGACTCATGTTTGTTACTCGATGTAATCCCAGTAAGCCCTTCTCTCCTCTCGTTGTACTGTAGCCTTCATTGCCCTATATGCTGACTCATGTTTGTTACTCGATGTAATCCCAGTAAGCCCTTCTCTCCTCTCGTTGTACTGTAGCCTTCATGGCTCTATATGCTGACTCATGTTTGTTACTCGATGTAATCCCAGTGAGCCCTTCTCTCCTCTCGTTGTACTGTAGCCTTCATTGCTCTATATGCTGACTCATGTTTGTTACTCGACGTAATCCCAGTGGCTCTTCTCTCCTCTCGTTGTACTGTAGCCTTCATGGCTCTATATGCTGACTCATGTTTGTTACTCGATGTAATCCCAGTAAGCCCTTCTCTCCTCTCGTTGTATTGTAGCCTTCATGGCTCTATATGCTGACTCATGTGTGTTACTCGATGTAATCCCAGTAAGCCCTTCTCTCCTCTCGTTGTATTGTAGCCTTCATGGCTCTATATGCTGACTCATGTTTGTTACTCGATGTAATCCCAGTAAGCTCTTCTCTCCTCTCGTTGTACTGTAGCCTTCATTGCTCTATATGCTGACTCATGTTTGTTACTCGATGTAATCCCAATAAGCCCTTCTCTCCTCTCGTTGTACTGTAGCCTTCATGGCTCTATATGCTGACTCATGTTTGTTACTCGATGTAATACCAGTAAGCCCTTCTCTCCTCTCGTTGTATTGTAGCCTTCATTGCTCTATATGCTGACTCATGTTTGTTACTCGATGTAATCCCAGTAAGCCCTTCTCTCCTCTCGTTGTATTGTAGCCTTCATGTCTCTATATGCTGACTCATGTTTGTTACTCGAAGTAATCCCAGTAAGCTCTTCTCTCCTCTCGTTGTACTGTAGCCTTCATTGCTCTATATGCTGACTCATGTTTGTTACTCGATGTAATCCCAGTAATCCCTTCTCTCCTCTCGTTGTACTGTAGCCTTCATTGCTCTATATGCTGACTCATGTTTGTTACTCGATGTAATCCCAGTAAGCTCTTCTCTCCTCTCGTTGTACTGTAGCCTTCTTTGCTCTATATGCTAACTCATGTTTGTTACTCAATGTAACCCCAGTAAGCTCTTCTCTCCTCTCGTTGTATTGTAGCCTTCATTGCTCTATATGCTGACTCATGTTTGTTACTCGATGTAATCCCAGTAAGCTCTTCTCTCCTCTCGTTGTATTGTAGCCTTCATGGCTCTATATGCTGACTCATGTTTGTTACTCGATGTAATCCCAGTAAGCTCTTCTCTCCTCTCGTTGTACTGTAGCCTTCATTGCTCTATATGCTGACTCATGTTTGTTACTCGATGTAATCCCAGTAAGCCCTTCTCTCTTCTCGTTGTACTGTAGCCTTCATGGCTCTATATGATGACTCATGTTTGTTACTAGATGTAATCCCAGTAAGCCCTTCTCTCCTCTCGTTGTACTGTAGCCTTCATGGCTCTATATGCTGACTCATGTTTGTTACTCGATGTAATCCCAGTAAACTCTTCTCTCCTCTCGTTGTATTGTAGCCTTCATGGCTCTATATGCTGACTCATGTTTGTTACTCGATGTAATCCCAGTAATCCCTTCTCTCCTCTCGTTGTACTGTAGCCTTCATTGCTCTATATGCTGACTCATGTTTGTTACTTGATGTAATCCCAGTAAGCTCTTCTCTCCTCTCGTTGTACTGTAGCCTTCATTGCTCTATATGCTGACTCATATTTGTTACTCGATGTAATCCCAGTAAGCCCTTCTCTCCTCTCGTTGTACTGTAGCCTTCATGGCTTTATATGCTGACTCATGTTTGTTACTCGATGTAATCCCAGTAAGCCCTTCTCTCCTCTCGTTGTACTGTAGACTTCTTTGCTCTATATGCTGACTCATGCTTGTTACTCGATGTAATCCCAGTAAGCCCTTCTCTCCTCTCGTTGTACTGTAGCCTTCATTGCTCTATATGCTGACTCATGTTTGTTACTCGATGTAATCCCAGTAAGCCCTTCTCTCCTCTCGTTGTACTGTAGCCTTCATTGCTCTATATGCTGACTCATGTTTGTTACTCGATGTAATCCCAGTAAGCCCTTCTCTCCTCTCGTTGTACTGTAGCCTTCATTGCTCTATATGCTGACTCATGTTTGTTACTCGATGTAATCCCAGTAAGCTCTTCTCTCCTCTCGTTGTACTGTAGCCTTCATTGCTCTATATACTGACTCATGTTTGTTACTCGATGTAATCCCAGTAAGCCCTTCTCTCCTCTCGTTGTACTGTAGCCTTCATTGCTCTATATGCTAACTCATGTTTGTTACTCAATGTAATCCCAGTAAGCTCTTCTCTCCTCTCGTTGTATTGTAACCTTCATTGCTCTATATGCTGACTCATGTTTGTTACTCGATGTAATCCCAGTAAGCTCTTCTCTCCTCTCGTTGTATTGTAGCATTCATGGCTCTATATGCTGACTCATCTTTGTTACTCGATGTAATCCCAGTAAGCTCTTCTCTCCTCTCGTTGTATTGTAGCCTTCATTGCTCTATATGCTGACTCATGTTTGTTACTCGATGTAATCCCAGTAAGCCCTTCTCTCTTCTCGTTGTACTGTAGCCTTCATGGCTCTATATGCTGACTCATGTTTGTTACTAGATGTAATCCCAGTAAGCCCTTCTCTCCTCTCGTTGTATTGTAGCCTTCATGGCTCTATATGCTGACTCACGTTTGTTACTCTTAGTCTCTTTCTACTTTATGTAAAGTTTATTAATTTTCTTTATGCCATCAGTGCCTTCACTTTTTTGTTATGATTTTTATTTCCTCGTATGAATTTACTTGGAATAAACCTTTCCATACCAGCTGCTATTATATCTATAAATTTTACACAAGAATCCTCAACATTATCACTGTCAAGTCCATTTAAAAATAGAACTGAACATTATCTTAAAGTTTCTTTGAATCCATCGTAATCAGCTTTTTTGTAGATAAACACCTTCCTTTGCGGTTGAATTGTTTGATAAGGCCTAAGGCTTGATTTTATTACAACGGCGTCATGGTCACATATGCCAGGTATAATTTTCACATTTTTCACAAGTGATTGACTGTTTGTAAAGACTAGGTCTAGAATATTCTGTGTCCACAGTTCTCAAATTGGCTCTCTAACAAGTTGATGTAGGAATTGTTTTTTTTTTAAATTGTTAAAAGCTGCTGGGAAAAACAAGAGTGACCTGAGCTAGGTTTCACCCTCTCGCTTTCCCCGTCAATACCTGGTAATTTAAAATCTTCACCTAACCATAAATGTGATTTAACAGGAATGCTTGACATACGTGTTTGCAATATCATTGATTTACGTATTGTGGATCAGTTTCATCTGGGGTACGATAGAACGAGCCTATATGTAGATATTTTGCACCAACCATTTTAATCCGAACCCATAGAAGTTCACATCGTAATTTTACTTAAAGTTTTTGTGGCTCATCAGTCAAATCATTCAAAACAAGTCACATATTCTTAGATCCCGCCTAATTAAGCGATGTAGGCTATTAATACACGTGTGGCGGGGTAAGAGGATTGGTAGAGGTCTAGGCTATTAAAAACTATATCTAGTAAGCCAGGTGCAAACAGCGCCGGCAAAAAAAAAAACGTTTCAGGCTGACAGCACAAATAATATAATATCTTTAAATATATTTTAGCACTGGTTTATAAGTATATATGTACTGTTTTGGGACTTTTTTGCAACTTTTAGCAACATAATACTGCCAGTCGACAATTGTCTGAAGGTAAATATTCTATTAATGTTCGTTTATGCATGATAATGGAAATAACTATATATAAAACGATATACAATAAATATAATATAATAATACAGATTTGTAGATAAACATAACTGAAACATCTTAATGATATAATGCAAATGTTTCAACTAACCCTGTCACCTTTTTCAACTAACCCTTATGCGAGGTCAGTTGAAACAGACGACACGTGCTTATTGAGGTAGATATATAACGAATATGCTTAAACATCTAAATTCGCTTAGTATCTTTTAATAGAGTAGAGGTATTTACCTTGAAGGGTGCATGCAATTTGCTGTGGTAAATACAACGGTTTTCAAGATAGTTAAATTTATAAAAAAAAGTGTTTCAATTAGTCCCGGTCACCCATATAGGGGAAATGTGTTTTGTTTTGTGGAACACAGATTTAAAAATAACACGTGATCATGGAAATGATTTGCATGATGGATTGTATAAAACAGGGAGATCATTAAAATAAGGCGATATTTAAATAATTAGTCTCTATCATTAAAAAGCATCATGTGAAACCGGCGCTATATAAGACAACCCTATTATTATTATTAACCCGATTTCCTCAAACCAGAATAATGTGCAAGTAGTGTGACAGATGCTGAGAAACGTAGATCCTACGCCATGTGCTCAGGTAACACAGCAAGCTAAATTTACGAAGTTTACGGTAAACGATTTCGGCACGGTACCGCTGTTTACTGAAGCAGACTTGCAGAACCGGCCACGCGTGACGGAATATAATAGACGCGTGCGGGGATCGAGATAATCCGTATTTCATACAGTCTAGTAAGTTCGCCGCGTCGATGCGCTATTATTACGCACACTGGCGTTATTACTGAGACACACGTGAACACGAAAATACCTGTCCGGTTATTGTGACGACGGACAGTTTAAATAGAGACGCTACCGACTGCCGGTTATTCTTGGATGAGACGCACGTCTCAAACACGGAGCGCAGGTGAGTGGTGTGTATATTTAGGCTTTAAATGCAATACAGTGGATGGTCGCTTGAGGATTCTACTATGATACAATTAACAAATGTCGGACATGCACGATAGTGCCAGAAATTGACTGCTATAGTGAACGATGCACAAGGGTTGCTTACGTGTTATATTGGAATATAAAGTCTGGTATCTGCGTCTACAGATTCATTCCGTCGTTCAACGTGGCTCTTCTATCGCAGGATAATACGTAGACCTAGCTTAGAACATGTTCAAAAGAAAACACCCAACATTGCCCCCCCCCCCGCCACAGTAACCGTGCACGTCATGATCCTATCAAATTCCACAAAGGTTGGGTGATAAGCTATCGCGGCCGTCATAAAGCGTTACTATTCAATAACACAACACGGCGCATTCTCGCTTAGGAACTCCTGATGTTGAGAATATCCACCTGAAAGGAATAACTCTGAAATCCCCTTTCTGGCTGGCACTATACAGGCTCAATCTCAGGATATAAGGAATATCGGATATAAGGAACATATTGACCAAGTCTTAACATGTTCCTTATAGCAAGCGTCCACTGTTCTTGTAATTGCAATGGGTTCCTATACTTTCAAAAGTAGTCCACTTGTGTAAGAACAAGAACAAGAACAAGATGTTTATTTTGACCCCAAAGAGTACAAGTATAGTCACAATATCGTGTACTTCAATTATTAGTAAACAGAACTTAATTATAACTAATTAAAACAATGTAATAAAAAAAGAACTGTGAAATGGGTCAGTAACTCCTGTTAAGACAAAACGTGTCGCTATCACAGGGGCCACTCATGGTATAAAAAAATTAATTGGCCTTTCTTCATATGAATCTGTTATATATATATATATATATTATACGGTGTCTATCTCTTTATAACTGTAGCTGTGTCTGAAGCGTATGTAGTGATATGCTTTTTATAGTACAAGTAAAAATATTTGAGTGAAGATTCCTAAATACGTGTATATATAGAATATCTATGCATCTATCCATATATGTGTATTTTTTTAGTTTGGGATACTAAACTGACATATGTAACAATTTGATTGTGTAAATGCGTTTTCATATCTTTGTAAGAGGTGATTTTTTAAATAGTACGCAAACCCACGTAAACTGTGAGTAAATATTTTTTCTATATTTCTATATATCTATTCTGGAGTATCATTTATAACGTGAGGCAAATTGTATTTTAAGCATTTTTTTGCAAATTCGTGTCTTGTCCTAGATGTGTGTAAATTTGTAACATTGCGAGTATTATGACTGTGTATATTGTAATTTGGGATAATTCTCCAGTTTAATAAATAAACTGGCAAATTACGATAACTGTATTTATAGTAAAATGTCAGATCTTGTAACTTTAACTGATCTTCTATTTTCAGTATTTCAAGTTTTAAAAAAGGGGTTCAGTATGTGAATTATGCCTGTTCAATGTTATTATTCGAATTCTCATTATTCGATTAACTTTGTATCCCCAAGCCAAAACACCATAATTAAGATGTGATAATGTGATAATATTAAATAATTGTATAAAAGTTTCTTTATTTGTAACGGTAGTACATGCTTTAATTTGTTTAATACACCCGTAGTTTTAGAACATTTATTTGCAATTTCGTCCAAATGTTTTTTCCATGTTAGATTTGTGTTCAGAGTTATGCCTAGAAAATTTAATTCATCCACTCGTTCAATTTTGATATTATCTATTTCAAGAGTAGGAATTTGCGTCTCTTTGTTGGGTACATGAAAAATCATATATTTAGATATGTCTTTGTTTAATGATAATTTATTAGTGTTTAACCATTCAATAACTTTACATTGTTTATTAGAGATTCTATACTTTTGTTTTTATGCTGTGTGCTATCACTAAAATGCTTTAATGTGCTAGAAAGTGTTGTGTCATCAGCATACACAATGAAGTTAAATATATTACTAACTTGTGGGAAATCATTTATGTAAATAGTAAACAATAAATGTCCTAACATTGAGTAGTATTGGTAGTATTTCTGATTGCATTTCATCAGTTTCAACATACTATCTTCGGTTATTTAAATAATTTTCAAATAAAAGTAAAGTTGAACCATTCAGGCCGTAGTTCTTAATTTATATAATAAAATATGATGGTCAATGGTATCAAAGGCCTTCGATAGATCGAGAAATATATTAATTGGTATCTCATTATTGTCTATGTGATTTTATAATTTTGTCTACCAATTCAAGCGATGCATACTCAGTGGAGTGTTTAGGTCTAAAACAATATTGATTATCGAGGAATGACCACGTGTCGTTGCCTGGAGTAGATGACCATTGCGGTAAGCGAGAAACAAACGAACCAGCGTTGGCGTTGGTTTCAAGGCTCTATTGCAAAACAAACGTCGATACGTGCATTACATCGTCGAACTTAAAATACACAACAAGGCACATGGACCAAAGTCACTGGCGCCGGGACGAAACTAACACTGGGTGGGTTGAGCCGTAGCTTCAGCACGACCCCGCTATCGGATCATGACATCAAAAGGCGGGGGAGGGGAGCGTATTGTCGAATATTTTCCCGGCGACGTTCAACATTTTTGAAGCTCACCAAAAACCTTCAGCAGCACCCCATCGCCTTGAGACTAGCCACAATTCTACAATCATGTTTAGAGTCTCCAAAACATATCCAATTGCACCTCCACCTCGCCAAACACCCCACCTTCAGGCTCTACAAAAACCTCTAATTGCAACCACTTGAGGCATGCCAAAATACCTTTAAAACACCTTAAATTGCACACAAAAATGCACGCCTTCCCTAAATATTGGGAGGGGCTAATCCTATCTCCAGCCCGCCACCAAAACATTGGAGGCCTCAGCCCCCTGAATGACCCCTTTCCAGCCACTTAGAAGTTGATATGTCACACATCACACGTCGAGTTTTTGGAAAATGTATTGTCTCAGTCAAGTCTGCAAAACACAGTTATCATTACGTCAAACACAGACTTAACGCTATTTTGTTCGATGTCGAATGTAAGGCTTACAACTTTCACAGACATTAGAGTGTTATATATAAAACCGCATCGATGCATCTAAATGTAAATGCCACTACGTTGCGTTTTCGCCTTTAAGCATTGGAAAAGCATCGGTTAAATAATGTACAAGTGTATGTAGGATCAAGGAAAGTATTTGTAGAGCTAACAAGTTTTGGTGTGTCTTTAAAGTGTTAATCAATAGTATATATAAGGTATATTATAATCATACTATTTTTTAACTGTGTGCTAGGGTTCCCGTATATTTAGGCGCTATATAAGTGTTATTAGGCCTAATATTATTAGGCCCTATTGTTATTATTATTAATAGTATATCTGTAATGTTATACTTCACCAGTGCGTTCTTTAACGAGACGTTTGTTAAGCACACGATGCGTATTTTCACACTTGTTCAAACATGTTATTGTTTACTCGAAATATCAGCCTTCGAAAAGATCCTTTCGCATTGGCGCTCCTTCAAGTTTTATTAGATTGTGATCGTGAGCCGTTGTCCCAAGTTTGAAGTGCCTCAAGTCCGGCGCGCGCCGCATTGTTAGAGTTGACAGACGCTAAGACAAGAAGCTTTGATAAGGCCGGGAATTAGTATAATTAGTATAGGACATGCGTTAGCAGGCCTACCGCCGACCTGCGCGGACTGGGCCGACTCCTCCACCGAATACCGTCAGGCGCGCTCTGCTTAGAATAATGCGCGTCTGGCCGGACATGCGAAATCGATTAGGATGTCTTATTGTCAGGATTATCCCTTTCTAAGCTTTCGAGACACGCATCGGCTAGATTGCCAGAGGATTAGCTACCTAGATGGAGGTAATTAGTTTGACGTAACTACCAAGAAGATGCATTCTCACAGCCGATTTTTTGTCTAGCCGGGATCGGAAGACTATGACAAGTTTAATGGTTTCTCTGCAATTCATTGTTTCTGCCCGTCTCGTTTCGAAGTAACTCCAAACCAATGCACCAATGATAGACATTCGTGTTTGTCTGATTCGCCAGATGGCACCACATGACAATATAAACCAAAGTTTCTTTGTGGTGTTTTGGCAACGATACAGTTATGGAGTCTTGCAAATTACGCTGCAGAGATCACCATTGCAACAACGTGATCACACTTTCAAATTGAACGGCTGGCTAGAGAGATGCATTTTCTGGTTGGATTAGTGCTGTCCGCATCGCCTCAATTAACCAAGCTCCGTGAAGTGCCGCCACCGGTTATCGCTCTTAGAAGTTAGAGTCGCACTGATGGATCGTCGTGCCTACGCGCGTCGAGTTCACCTCGATATAATAATAAATTATTATGTTTAATGTTACATGACGTAGTGTCTCCATACCATTAATCTGATGAAATCTGGTGACGGTTGCAACGCAGAATAAATTGTTAGGATAAGGTTTATGATATATTTTGAAGAAAAAAAAATGTTGAATTGTTACTCAAAATGCTCAGTGTAAACATTGAAATGTTTTAATTGTATAAGATGTCGCAACTCCTGGAGATTGTTTTAATGAAATTTGCATCAACTGCGTCAACAACAAGGTGGTCTGGAGGGGGGCAAACGCTCCAATTGCATCCCCTTTGAAGCTAGCCAAAAAACAACACTAGCTTAACGCTCTCCAAAAAACCTCCTATTGCACCCCCATGATACTCGCCAAAATACCAACACTTTTTACCAAAAATACCAACAATTGAAGGTCTAGGGGGCACGTCTGGCGCGGGGCCACATTGTTTAATTAGTCGAAATAATTGGCTTTGATCGTTAAATCTAGTAATTTGCTAAAGTATGTTGCTGGACAAACTATTAGCCTTCAAACCACCTTCTTGTTAGCAACGTGGTTTTCGAGAGCTAGGAAAGTCCACAACATCAACACGTAGACTCATAACGCGATTGATTGAGAATCACCGGAATTACTGTTTGGTCAAGCATGAAAAAAGATGTTTTGGTGATTTCACCAAAACGACACAAAATGACTGCACAAACGACCTTAGACTAACTATGCCTACACCTACATATATCAATCGACAATGGTGAGCGGCACGCCGGGATCACAAACTCCCCTCTCAAACCTGCATTTCGTTATCACCTCCCGTCATTTTGAATCTTCCGTCTTCCACATTTTTAGGTCACTCTCCCATCATTCTGGAGCCAGCACCATCTCCCACATCCAAAAATGGTAGTGTAACAAAACGTAAGTGCAGTTTGAGTTGTTTCGTGTGACACAGTGGGCTAGTAGCTGCCATGAGACACACAGTAATATAGCTAACACAACACTGAATAACCGACAGAGAATTGCACCTGTACGTGTGCAGTTCATTTCTACATGGGCACATTCCCTTCACGTCTCGTTAAACATTGGATGTTAAGCGGAAAAGCAGAGTAATTAGACACATTTCACTCATTTTTATTGAACCTATCACCGAGACGATCGTTGGGGTGGGTACACGTCTGGATGAGTTGTTGATATCTGCCGCCACCGTGTTGCCTGCAGGAGATCTTTGAGCGGCAACCCCTTCCAATCTTTGATATTTTCGAGCCACATTTTCCTTGGTCTTCCCTTTTTCTTTCACGTTTCAGTAGGAATTTTTCGGCGATGGTATTGTGGGGTATAGTGTGTCCGTACCACTGTAGCAACATTTGTGATAGTATTAATTTTAAGATGAGGTTTTGAGGTCCAGCCAAGTCTTTGATGGTGTTTCTTATAAATTCGTTGGTCTTGGCACATCTAACATAATTAAACCACGCACGCACGCACGCACGCACGTACGCACACACACACTATTTTGTCGGCGAATGGGCTGTTACTGGCTGAGGAATGATTCTAGATACACACTTCTGAAATCCAGAAAATGGATTAGTTGATATCGGAGCGCCACCGCGTGTAAACATATTGCATATTACAAAAATTGCCTGTACTATGATTTGTTGTGGCTACACATCGCGGTGCGTGGAGCGATCATGTCTGTTTCAAATTTGATTCATTGAAATATAACATATTCATGTAAAACTAAACCGGAACTAAGTACTACTGTAAAAGAAAAGGACTTAGGGTTAACCATTAATGCTGATATGAATGTTTCAGTGCAGCATGGTATTGCCGCTTCAAAGGGAAATCAAATCCTTGGACTACTTAGGCGAAACATAGCGTGTAAGGAAAAAGAACTAATAATACCACTATACAAAACAATAGTCTCATTTAGAATATTGTAAACAAGCGTGGAGGCCATATCGCAAGAAGGACATATATATGGTAGAAAGAGTACAGACGAGAGCGACTAAAATGATACCAAAACTGAGGGATCTTAATTTATATAATAAATATAATAAATACGCCTAAAAATAAAAAATGTTGTTTAACAACACTAGAGACCAGGAGATTGAGAGGATTTCATATAGAAATGTTTAAAATATTGAATGGTTATGAAAATATTAATAGAAATATTTTTTTCTCAGTTAAGAAAGATAGAAGGACTAGAGGACATGAAGTTACATTAGCAAAGGAGCAATGTAGATTAGATATAAGAAAGTTCTCATTTTCACAAAGGACTGTAAATGAAAGGAACATATTATCTGCTGATTGTGTGGGTGCTAGTAACGTGAATGTTTAAAAATAAAAACGAAACATTCCTCAGAAGGGTGGGATACATGTAGATTAAAAGGGTTGGACTCTCGATAAACCAAAAGGCTTCCTTGTCCACCTGCCATCTAGAGTTAATTCTCTGGGTGGCAATCTTGTTAAATCTTGTTAAAAACAATAATCCCTCGGTGAGTGAAATACCGGCGACCCTGGCGACTGTCTGCACCTATTTTCGTTGTCCGAACACACAACCTAAACAAAAAATTCTGACACTCCTTTATTGAAATGTTGTCACGTTGATTACAATGAATGCCATCTCTGTCGTGGTCGACTTCCTGGAAATAATATCGCACCCCACGTAATTTGGCCAGTGTTTAATTTCCAGTCGCATTGTCAGCTAGAGCTGTGTGGGCCGAACTAAATGGCAGGGTTGTCTGTAAACGTCGCCGTGATTCTATGACAGTGCCTTAAATTCTCAAATTTCGCAGCTGATCGTGCTACAAGGAAGCCTTTCAAGCGTCCGCCATCGTTATCACACAGCGAAAAAATCGATCAGAAAACCGGAACATTTAGGATATGATCAGTAAATGGGTGGCTAGCGAGTCATTAAGTAGTGTTTATCTCGCTCTCTAGCGTATTAGAGAAATAGCATTCTGGCAGACTGCGTGTCCATCAAATCGAGATTCTGCTACATAATTCGACCCAGCCATAAACACGACTTGGTGGGTTTCTGATTACTACTGAATTTCAACGATTTTTCACGAAACAACGCGTCGGTCGAGCGAGCGACAGAGTAAGCGAGTGAGCGAGTGAATGCATGCACTGCTGACGTCGTGTTCGACCGACTTTTCGCATAGTCTCCATCCAGCTTGACCGCGCCACGACCCACCAAAGTCTGCGTATAGGAGGTCCCATTGGTTATGAAGGTTAGCCTCTCCAACGCGCAACGCCGCGCCTCTGCCACCATCTCCGCCTAGCCACGCGTGCAACCACCGGAGACGGATCCAGAGTCTGACGTCACAATCCAAATTACACGCGTCACTTTCTCCGGTCTTCTGCGTATGAGTCGGTGGACCCAATCAAATGGAGGTGGTCCACATATAAAAAGACAAGAAAGGACGAATTTTGACATTTGCTGAAAAGATGGCGGTCCGGCACTGTTTAAATGTCAGCATAAAATATGGCGAAATTAATATCGTACAACTTCATCTTCATCTTCATACACGCCCGCATACACGCACGCATGTGTCCGACATAAGGCTCAAAATGCCAAGTGCGAACCGGGCCTGTTACCTGACAATGTCAGCAAACATCCGTACATTTGTGTTGGCAATGCGTCAGTGATAGTCTCGTAATATTATTGGCTCTGGAGACTTCTTCTTCGTTGTTCATTTAAACGGGAACGCCTGTCTCCCTCACAAATGACGCCGTCCTCAGAGCCTCGATATCACCATATCGTTTCTCATTGGGGGGGGTCCTCTGGTCATGCATGTCGTCTGTGGCCATCCTGTAGTGGGCAGTGCTGTAGTAGGTGCTCACTGGTCATCGGGGCGGTTTCATAGCGGACTGGCCAATCTTCATGTTATTGTATAGATATGTTTTCATTCTGTCGTGTCCTGTTCGGAGTCTGAACAGAATGACCTGGTCAGCTCTGGAGACTGAGAAACACGGCTTTTTAAGGCGTTCCATTTTAACTTGTTTAACATATTCCCGTCTACCCGTGACACCTCTGCCTTTCCCAGTGCATACGCAACGTCTCGTCTACAACCTTCGCCGCACTTTAACCGATACACGCACATCAATAGTCATCAACCCACCAGTCCACCAGCTTGGTATCCTTCACCTCCACCATGCGCAGGCAGGTGGCCAGCTTTCCTCAACGGGGGTTCACATTTCCCAATGCATACTACAGGGGCGCCACAAGTGTGGGGTTATATTTCTGTCCACATCAGTCAGCCGCTAGTGACTACAATTAGGAGTCATTTACCTTTGGGGTAAATTTGGCTTCTTGTGCATTTGTTATCCCACGAGTTAACGTGGTAGGAGAAATTGAGATTGTGTGAAGTCCTGCTGCATGGCTAATTGGAGGCAAAGGTTCTTTGATACACATTTCTCCAGTGACTGCCCTTGTCACACATTTCAACAACAATTCATTACGCTCGCTTACTAGATAAGGGTTCTCCCTTTAACATTTGCACACATCAAGCTTCCTTGGCATGCATAGTAATGTTTGAAGAACACCCAGCACCTTTCTGGAGGGCGTTCGCGCTTTTGATAAAAGTGGGCCAACCGGGCCAACCGGGCATGTGACTTGTGGCAGCTGCTGGCCCGACAGAAGATTCACGGGCCCCGTTATATCGAAAGCTGACGCACACATGCACAAAGTCTGCTTCAACAAGCAATTTTAGACTCCTACACCTAGACTTCGTCATCGAATTTCCTCTAGGCGTTCTATGGTAGTCCTAATGTCATGCGGTTTTTACACAAACAACACGAACACTTTGTTTTCGTCTGTTTACGTTTTAATACCGGTATAAGATTATTGATACGTTGGTTATTAATTTTACTGTTCAAAACGTTTTGATATTTAAATTTATTTAAAGTGTTTTATGTTTGAAAAATCTTTTTTATCAATAGTGTAGTGTCATAATCACATCATATTGAATTGTGCGACCAGTATTAATAATCTGGAGAAATAATAGTAATAACTTTGACAAATCTTTTTCAACAGAAGTTTAAACAATTCCACAATGTTCACTTATTATGTCAATACGCTTATGTTAACAATGTTGTCAACAGTTTATTTCCTGTGTTGATATTTAAATTGTATTAATTTAATTAGTTTTTAATGCATTACTTCATCTTCTTGGCATCGCGCTTTGATGGCAGTCAAAGGCATCACTTAGCACTATTACAGTATTGGGATCTTAAACTCGTTCGCAATGGCGCCATCTGGAGGCGTGCACACCACTCACTTAGCAAATTTTTTTCGCTGACATGTAGAAACTATATTGGGTACATGTACGTAAATAACATTAATTAACACACTTTGGAAATCCATCGTCAACTGGTAGATCAATGACTAATGGTCAAGGAAACGAATAAAAGTAGAAAGGCATAGCTAGTATTAATTTATTCTAAAATGCTAACTTAGCATTTATCAAACAGTAGTAATAAAGTACATTTAAAGCATCCACGACAAATATATTACCTTATGTTTATTCAATGATTGAAGATGACCACTCAGCCTGTGTGCACACTACTTCACCCCAAATGTTACTCTTTCATAAGCTGTCGTATTCGTATTCTATACACCAGGGACATACATTTTTGGTTTTGAACACATTTTAATAGCAAATTTCCGCAAAATTAGTAGTATTCCATGAGTTTTCGAATCACAAATGCCAAAAAGTCTAATTATGTTGCTCCTATTGCACCTGTGGCTAGCTGCATAACAACACGCCTCTCAGTTTCTGCCAGTGGAAAAAACATCGCAAGCATCCTAATTTAGGAGCCCTAATTTATGTCTGCATGTGATTAAGTCGCTGTCAGTTATCTCAGGTCGGCCGGAACTCATCAATCAGCAGGCTTGTTAAAGACGAATTCTGGATAAGACACTGCGAATAAGTCGCCGATCGAGAGCTGTAGGCTGAGGGGGGGGGGCGAGTGCGTATGTACCTCAATACACCCTCACACACCAGGCCTGTAGGGCGGGGGGGGGGTTGCGACGAGAGAGTATGTACCTCACCGAGGCTGCCCCCAATGCTCTTGTTCCCTGTCTGTCATGGGTGAGGCTCGCCTCAATGCTCTTGTTCCCTGTCTGTCACGGGTGAGGCTGCCCTCAATGCTCTTGTTCCCTGTCTGTCATGGGTGAGGCTGCCCTCAATGTTCTTGTTCCCTGTCTGTCATGGGTGAGGCTGCCCTCAATGCTCTTGTTCCCTGTCTGTCACGGGTGAGGCTGGCCTCAATGCTTTTGTTCCTTGTCTGTCATGGGTGAGGCTGTCCTCAATGCTCTTGTTCCCTGTTTGTCACGGGTGAGGCTGCCCTCAATGCTCTTGTTCCCTGTCTGTCAGGGGTGAGGCTGCCCTCAATGCTCTTGTTCCCTGTCTGTCAGGGGTGAGGCTGCCCTCAATGCTCTTGTTCCCTGTCTGTCAGGGGTGAGGCTGCCCTTAATGCTCTTGTTCCTTGTCTGTCAGGGGTGAGGCTGCCCTCAATGCTCTTGTTCCCTGTCTGTCAGGGGTGAGGCTGCCTTCAATGCTCTTGTTCCCTGTCTGTCAGAGGTGAGGCTGCCCTCAATGGTCTTGTTCCCTGTCAGTCACGGGTGAGGCTGCCCTCAATACTCTTGTTCCCTGTCTGTCAGGGATGAGGCTGCCCTCAATGCTCTTGTTCCCTGTCTGTCAGGGGTGAGGCTGCCCTCAATGCTCTTGTTCCCTGTCAGTCAGGGGTGAGGCTGCCCTCAATGCTCTTGTTCCCTGTCTGTCAGGGGTGAGGCTGCCCTCAATGCTCTTGTTCCCTGTCTGTCACGGGTGAGGCTGCCCTCAATGCTCTTGTTCCCTGTCTGTCAGAGGTGAGGCTGCCCTCAATGCTCTTGTTCCCTGTCTGTCAGGGGTGAGGCTGGCCTCAATGCTGTTGTTCCCTGTCTGTCAGGGGTGAGGCTGCCCTCAATGCTCTTGTTCCCTATCTGTCAGGGGTGAGGCTGCCCTCAATGCTCTTGTTTCGCTCACTGACCTTGCATTGCTCCCTCTCCACCGACTGTCTTCATCCCCCCTATCATACGCTTTCGTTCTCCACTCCTCTCCCAATCCTTCCGCGGGAAGTAGTTCCGCTTGGCAGGAAATATATGTTGTTAAATTAAAATTTTTACGTAATTTTTTTTTAAGGATGTCTGACAGAACCCCCAGTCGACGGGAAATTCTCCAACACTCTTTCTGCTCGACCGGGAAAATATTCAGCACTACCCCGTCGACCGAGTAAATCTCCAAAACTACCCCTCTCGACCGCAAAAAAATCCAGGCAGAAAACGCACCCCCTCGAATCAATCTCGCTACAGACCTAACGTAGCTCGATTATAGTTAGATGCTAGTTTAATGTTCTCCCACTTTATTTGTAGACCAACGGATTGAGCCACGGACAACGGGATGAGTGACCTAGCAGACTGTCTTCGCTTGACCCAGACTGATGGCGGCACGGTACGTATCGTTGAACACGGATCTACAGTGGTCGCTCACTGAATGTTCTTTATACCCGCTGTGTTGTCATATCCATTACATAGACATCGGAATGCGATGAATATTGGGGTGGGCAATGGGCATGACGTTCGCCCAAACCCCCCAATTGCACTCCATCGAGCCTCGGGGAGAGTGCAGTTGTAGCACATTAGTATTTTAAAATAAATATGTAAGAAAATTACTATATGATTATTATATTTTTATTATTATATAAAAACACATTTTAAATGACTACGGGTAAAGTATTAATTGTGTTAACGAACACATAATTGTGAATTCCACTTTGTATTTTACCTCAAGGTGGTCATAATACTGTTAAGTAAGTCACAATACTTCTGCTAACTCATGCTAACTCATGCTAACTCATGCTAACTCATGCTAACTCATGCTAACTCATGCTAACTCATGCTAACTCATGCTAACTCATGCTAACCATGGTTATTAACCAATAGCAATCACAAATAGAACGACAATAATACTATTGAATCGGTGACGTAAGATATGTATGCATATCTGTTAATTAAAACAAACAATGTTGTAGGATGCGTATGTATGTATGTATGTATGTATGTATGTATGTATGTATGTATGTATGTATGTATGTATGTATGTATGTATGTATGTATGTATGTATGTATGTATGTATGTATGTATGTATGTATGTTAATTAATAAACAGTAATCACAAATAGAACGACAATAAACATTATTGAATCAGTGACGCAAGATGTGTATGTTTGAAGGCATTTAAAGTATTTCCCGCGCGGGGTTGCTATGCATTTTTTTAATTATATCAATGTTTGTAATGATTCTTACACTTAGATTTATTTCTGCCACCCCAGGACTATCTGCGACAGCTGGGGGTGGACGAATGTGAATTAGGCAGCGATCCTGGAAAATTCTACGTCGACGTTTCTGTAGAAAACAACCCTGAAGCGCTCCTCGGTAGGCACGCACTGTGTTACTGGAGGATTAAAGTAACCTTGTCCATCACACGGAATCACCCTCTCAAGTCAGGGGTAGTAATATAATGAACAGAAAGTAGGAACTGGAGTGTGGTAACCAGCCAACTTCAAAGGTACTTGCAGGTAGTGACGTCAGCCGTAATTATAAGTCGATGTAACAGGATATCAATTTAGTGTACAATATACACTAAATTGATATTATGTATTTATATATATATACATATATATATATATGTATATATATATATACAGTGTATATATATATATATTTTATGTATATATATATGTATATATATATATATATATATATATATATATATGTATATATATATATATATATATATATATAAATACATATAAATTGATATCCTGTTCCATCGACTTATAATTACTGAGATGGTAAATAAAACAATTTATTGCATTATTCAAATAGTCCAAGTAAACACGACAGTTTGTGAGAAAGGTGCATCAGTAAACGTGTTACGAATAGTTTATATTTAAACATCGTTTTAGTGCATAAAACATTCCTGGAATAGCTGCTAGTCGCTAACGCAGTGGACTCGTTTACCGCTAAGCCGGCTTGAAAAACAGGGCCTCGGCCCACGCGTTTTTGCAGTAGTGTTTGACGTAGAATGTATAAAATCATTGAACGCTCCTCGGTGCAATCGTAGACGATGCATAGAGCGTTGCAAACAATGGTACGTAACTACGTGAAGTTCCATCGTACGAATGTGCTTACGGCTGGATTTGGGCAAAAAATACGGAAAAACCGAAAACTGGTGAAATGGCTTTTTAAACTGTGTACATAAGAAGCTGGTGAGGAGAAGACTAAAGTGAGCTGGGCGTGTGGAGGGAACGGGAGTAGAAAGGCAAAGAAAGCAGATGCCCAGAGAGTGGAGGGAGGAATGAGGCGAGGAAGACATAGACTGCGAAGGGACGACTGTGTAAAGAGAGGCTTGTAAAGTAAAGGATTTGGAGAGGAGTGGAGAACGAGAGCGAATGGTAGGGGGGGATGGAGACAGCAGGTGGAGAGAGCAGTGCAAATTCAGTGAGGAAAAAAATTAAACAGAAATCGAGTCATGACAGACAGGGAACAAGAGCATTGAGGGCAGTCTCACCCATGACAGACAGAGAACAAGAGCACTGAGGCCAGCCTCAGTCATGACAAACAGGGAACAACAGCATCGAGGGCAGCCTCACCCATGACAGACAGGGAACAAGAGCATTGAGACCAGCCTCAGTCATGACAGACAGGGAACAAGAGCATTGAGGCCAGCCTCAGTCATGACAAACAGGGAACAAGAGCATTGAGGGCAGCCTCAGTCATGACAGACAGGCAACAAGAGCATCGAGGGCAGCCTCACCCATGACAGACAGGGAACAAGAGCATTGAGGTCAGCCTCAGTCATGACAGACAGGGAACAAGAGCATCGAGTGCAGCCACACCCATGACAGACAGGGAACAAGAGCATTGAGGCCAGCCTCAGTCATGACAGACAGGGAACAAGAGCATTGAGGGCAGCCTCAGTCATGACAGACAGGGAACAAGAGCATCGAGGCCAGCCTCACCCATGACAGACAGGGAACAAGAGCATTGAGGGCAGCCTCATCCATGACAGACTGGAAACAAGAGCATTGAGGGCAGCCTCACCCATGACATACAGGGAACAAGAGCTTTGAGGCCAGCCTCAGTCATGACAGACAGGGAACAAGAGCATTGAGGGCAGCCTCAGTCATGACAGACAGGGAACAAGAGCATCGAGGGCAGCCTCAGTCATGACAGACAGGGAACAAGAGCAACGATGGCAGCCTCACCCATGACAGACAGGGAACATGAGCATTGAGGCCAGCCTCAATCATGACAGACAGGGAACAAGAGCATTGAGGGCAGCCTCACCCATGACAGACAGGGAACAAGCGCATTGAGGGCAGCCTCACCCATGACAGACAGGGAACAAGAGCTTTGAGGCCAGCCTCAGTCATGACAGACAAGGAACAAGAGCATTGGGGGCAGCCTCAGTCATGACAGACAGGGAACAAGAGCATCGAGTGCAGCCACACCCATGACAGACAGGGAACAAGAGCATTGAGGCCAGCCTCAGTCATGACAGACAGGGAACAAGAGCATTGAGGGCAGCCTCAGTCATGACAGACAGGGAACAAGAGCATCGAGGCCAGCCTCACCCATGACAGACAGGGAACAAGAGCATTGAGGGCAGCCTCATCCATGACAGACTGGAAACAAGAGCATTGAGGGCAGCCTCACCCATGACATACAGGGAACAAGAGCATTGAGGGCAGTCTCACCCATGACAGATAGAGAACAAGAGCACTGAGGCCAGCCTCAGTCATGACAAACAGGGAACAACAGCATCGAGGGCAGCCTCACCCATGACAGACAGGGAACAAGAGCATTGAGACCAGCCTCAGTCATGACAGACAGGGAACAAGAGCATTGAGGCCAGCCTCAGTCATGACAAACAGGGAACAAGAGCATTGAGGGCAGCCTCAGTCATGACAGACAGGCAACAAGAGCATCGAGGGCAGCCTCACCCATGACAGACAGGGAACAAGAGCATTGAGGTCAGCCTCAGTCATGACAGACAGGGAACAAGAGCATCGAGTGCAGCCACACCCATGACAGACAGGGAACAAGAGCATTGAGGCCAGCCTCAGTCATGACAGACAGGGAACAAGAGCATTGAGGGCAGCCTCAGTCATGACAGACAGGGAACAAGAGCATCGAGGCCAGCCTCACCCATGACAGACAGGGAACAAGAGCATTGAGGGCAGCCTCATCCATGACAGACTGGAAACAAGAGCATTGAGGGCAGCCTCACCCATGACATACAGGGAACAAGAGCTTTGAGGCCAGCCTCAGTCATGACAGACAGGGAACAAGAGCATTGAGGGCAGCCTCAGTCATGACAGACAGGGAACAAGAGCATCGAGGGCAGCCTCAGTCATGACAGACAGGGAACAAGAGCAACGATGGCAGCCTCACCCATGACAGACAGGGAACATGAGCATTGAGGCCAGCCTCAATCATGACAGACAGGGAACAAGAGCATTGAGGGCAGCCTCACCCATGACAGACAGGGAACAAGCGCATTGAGGGCAGCCTCACCCATGACAGACAGGGAACAAGAGCTTTGAGGCCAGCCTCAGTCATGACAGACAAGGAACAAGAGCATTGGGGGCAGCCTCAGTCATGACAGACAGGGAACAAGAGCATCGAGTGCAGCCACACCCATGACAGACAGGGAACAAGAGCATTGAGGCCAGCCTCAGTCATGACAGACAGGGAACAAGAGCATTGAGGGCAGCCTCAGTCATGACAGACAGGGAACAAGAGCATCGAGGCCAGCCTCACCCATGACAGACAGGGAACAAGAGCATTGAGGGCAGCCTCATCCATGACAGACTGGAAACAAGAGCATTGAGGGCAGCCTCACCCATGACATACAGGGAACAAGAGCTTTGAGGCCAGCCTCAGTCATGACAGACAGGGAACAAGAGCATTGAGGGCAGCCTCAGTCATGACAGACAGGGAACAAGAGCATCGAGGGCAGCCTCAGTCATGACAGACAGGCAACAAGAGCATCGAGGGCAGCCTCAGTCATGACAGACAGGGAACAAGAGCATCGAGGCCAGCCTCACCCATGACAGACAGGGAACAAGAGCATTGAGGGCAGCCTCATCCATGACAGACTGGAAACAAGAGCATTGAGGGCAGCCTCACCCATGACATACAGGGAACAAGAGCTTTGAGGCCAGCCTCAGTCATGACAGACAGGGAACAAGAGCATTGAGGGCAGCCTCAGTCATGACAGACAGGGAACAAGAGCATCGAGGGCAGCCTCAGTCATGACAGACAGGGAACAAGAGCAACGAGGGCAGCCTCACCCATGACAGACAGGGAACATGAGCATTGAGGCCAGCCTCAGTCATGACAGACAGGGAACAAGAGCATTGAGGGCAGCCTCACCCATGACAGACAGGGAACAAGCGCATTGAGGGCAGCCTCACCCATGACAGACAGGGAACAAGAGCTTTGAGGCCAGCCTCAGTCATGACAGACAGGGAACAAGAGCAACGAGGGCAGCCTCATGCTCTTGTTCCCTGTCTGTCATGACTGAGGCTGCCCTCAATGCTCTTGTTCCCTGTCTGTCATGACTGAGGCTGCCCTCAATGCTCTTGTTCCCTGTCTGTCATGACTGAGGCTGCCCTCAATGCTCTTGTTCCCTGTCTGTCATGACTGAGGCTCGACAGCCTTTTTGAGGGTAAAACTAACTTAATAAATAATTTAAAATAAATAATGATCTAAGTTAGTTTCACTACCACAAGTATGATAAATGTTTGAAAAAACGGTTCGGTTAACTATTTTATAGTTCTAATGGGGGTAAATGTCACTTATTAGCCATTTCGAATATGCTCTGACATGGCAACGTAATGCAGATGTGCAGCTATTTTACAAAGACGTTTCTGCAGAAACATTGTGCAAGATCCAGTAAGTCTAAAGTAAAATTAGTTCATGTTTCTTTTTTAATGTGACTTGCTAATTCTTCCATTGAACAGCAGAAACGTCTGGTGTCATTATGTATATATCTTACTTATATGCGGTTGTAACATAGAGACTGCCAAGTTCTGTAGTTTTTTACGCATCCCATAAATGAATTTAATGCATACTCAAAATGTTAAGGTTCACGCACCGTGCGAACGTTTCTTTTCACTTGCATCTTTTTACTTTAGCTAAAGCAAACTTCGACCAGGGCAGTTGTTTGAATTATTCCACCGCTGACCCGGTTATTGAATTTATGCACGTTTCTATTTTAGAATGTCATTTCGATACATTTATGGTGTTGACATCTGACTTGCCACTCGTGCAGGCCTAGTTATATGCTGCACGATGCACTATCAAAACATACTGAAAAAAACATAGAGTTATATCTTATGTACGGCATTTTCGCCAAGGGAGCGAGATGGTAATGATAGAATACTCGTTGTTAAAAGACCTAAATAAAATTACTGGTGGAGATATAGTCAGCTTAGTCAACTCCATGAATGCGTTCTTCGTGTCAGTGAGTGAAGATTTACCGAGATTGCAGACTTCCCACCCGATCTTTGACATTAAGGAACCACTGCCAGATGAATTCACCATCAGCGTGACTGACACTAAGTTGGCACTTAGTAAGGTCAAAGTGAACAAAGCCACGGGTCCGGACAATATACCTTCATGGGCTTTGAAAAACTGTTCGCACCTTCTTGCGGCACCGGTCACTGCAATATTCAACAGCTCGCTCAGGGAAGGTGTATTGCCAAAATTGTGGAAATCAGCAACCGTTATTCCGTTGTCGAAGAAACACCCTCCAGTGACAGTTGAAAATGACATTAGACCTATATCGCTTACACCAATTCTGGCTAAGGTTTTTGAATCTCTAGTGCTAAAGTGGGTCGATGTTTATGTTAAACCACAAATAGACGACAAGCAGTTTGGGGGTATGTTAGGGACTGGTACCACGGACGCCCTTGTTGGAATGCTTCACAAATGGTACGAAACCACCGATGTAAAGGGCAATTTTGTAAGAGTGCTATTTCTCGATTACAGTAAAGCATTTGATCTCATTAACCATGATATACTAATACAGAAACTGATTGCAATGGAAGTACCACCACACTTGGTCCGATGGATGGCAGCGTTTCTACTAGACCGCGAACAGAGAGTAAAAATCGGCGACGCGGTGTCAAAGCCAGGCTACCCTAACGGGGGCGTTCCCCAGGGAACTTTGTCAGGACCAAAACACTTTGTGGTTCATATCAATGATTTGCAAACATCTTGTCCTATGTTTAAATATGTTGACGATTGCACCATATTTGAAATATGCAATCAAAGTATGATATCTGTTATACAGGATTCTGCCAACATTATTGAGCGATGGTCTAGTAATAATGACATGCGCATCAATACGAGTAAGACAAAAGAAATGGTTAGATGTTTCGGTAAAGATAGAACATTTGTAGAATCTCTGCCGTATATTGATATAAATGGGACAGATATTGAGAGAGTTACTCAAGCAAAAGTTCTCGGCGTAACTATATCATCGGATTTAAGTTGGAATGCACACGTAGATGAAATAGCATCAAAGGCAAGAAAGAGAGTGTATATGATCTATCAGTTGAAACGTGCTGGTATCAACCAAAATGACTTGGTTAGAATATATGTATCTGTGATTAGACCAGTAGTTGAATATGCCTGCCCGGTATGGCACACGAACTTGCCTAAATATTTATCGAACAACATCGAGATAATTCAAAAAAGGTGTCTCAAAACTATATTTCCTGGTTGTGTGTACGAGGATATTCTGGAGATGGTAAACTTACCAACGCTGCATGATAGACGCAATGAATTGTGTAAAACGTATTTCGCTAGAATGAAGCATAGTGACCACAAACTGAATACGCTACTACCAAATATTCGAAATGTGCCGTATGCACTAAGATCATTCAATGAGTTACTCGTCCCAATGGCGAACACAAATCGCTACAAAAACTCAATAATTCCATGGTGTTTAGTACACTGACATAACACTTAATGATTTTAGTGTATGTCTCAACAGTCAATTTTAATATTTAAACTATATGATTTAATTTTAGTGTATTTAAAGTATCTTATTTTTTAATGAAAGATAGTAATGCAATGTACACTTTTTAATATAAAGCGCCTCATACTGAGTTTGTTGCGTCACGGGGCGATTTTGTGTAATTTACTTAACAGTATCTTTGGTGGTGCGTTATTTTATTTAGTACAACATGTTTTATGAGTATTGTAACATAATGTTGTGTCGTATTGTAACTTGTAACATTATGACATTTGTGTGATTTGGGGCTTTTATGGTGAATGTATGTACAATCCAACTGAAAAGTTGCAAATAATAATAAATTTATTCTTATTCTTATTCTAAGAGAAAGAACCAGAAGAAATTGCAAATGATATCAAGACAATTTCCCGACAAGAAGCGGAAAATCACCTACGGAAGAGAGAAAGAGGAAACACCAACCGTGGATCAGTATAGAGACCTTAAAGAAAATAACAGAAAGGAAAGAGCTTAAGAAACGCAAAAACGAGGAATCGATCAGAGTAAGGTATAATGAGATGAGCAAATTAATAAAAAAAACTCTGCAAATGGGACAAACAAAAGTATATAGAAGCCAAGTGTAAGAAAATAGAGGACTTTATGGCAGAAAACCGAAACCAAGAAATGTTTAAAGAAATAAAGAACATGACAGGTAAATTCCAGCCCAGACTCGGTGTCTTCAAAGATAAAAATGGGAAAACTCTGACTGATGCAGAAGACATAGCCAAAACATGGAAAGAATATTGTAAAAATAGGTACGCACGAGATGGAGACAACAACGACCCCTCTGATATGGGAAACGAAGACCAAGACGAGGACGATCTCGAACCAATAAGAGATGAGGTGAAATGGGCCATTAATAGTCTAAAAGATGGGAAAAGCGTTGGGTGCGACAACGTACATACAGAAATGATAGAAGCAGCGGAAGAAGGAGGAATAGACATGTACCATGCACTGTGTAAGAACATATGGAAGAGTGGAAAATGGCCAGACGACTGGAAGAAATCCCATACATCCCATTACCAAAGAAAGGAGACCTACAGCTATGCTCCAACTACAGAACCATATCACCCATTAGCCATGCATGCAAACTATTGCTGAAAATGATAATGAAAAGAATGCAAGATAAAATGGAAATGGAAGTGAGCAGTACACTGGCAGGCTTCAGAAAAAAACAGAGGCACAAGGGACCACATATTCAATCTGAGAATGTTTATTCAGAAATTCAGAGAAATAAATAATGATCTAGGAATATGCTTCATCGACTATTCCAAGGCTTTCGACTGCGTGAATCATCAGATGATGTGGAAAACGCTCAATGACATGACCTTCCACCCAAAGATAATCGCCCTCTTGAAATCACCTTATAGCAACCAACAAGCAGTAGTCAGGCTGGAAAACACAACTACATAAACTTTTTCGGTGGGAAAATGAGTAAGACAAGGATGTATTTTTTATCTCCATACCTATTCAACCTCTACACAGAAGACATAATGAGAGATGTAGAAATTGATGACAGAAGTACAAGATACAATGAAGTGAATATCCATGGACACAGAATAAGAGACCTACGATACGCAGACGATACCGCACTCCTGTTCACTACAACAATCGGCCTAACAAACCTAATCATGTCTGTAAAAGAACACAGTGAGAAAAAGGGCTTGTTACTTAATGTGAAGAAAACAAAGATCATGGACACTGACAAATGTATTGACAAAAACAGAAATTGCAATAAACGGAGAGCAAGTTGAAAATGTGAACCACTATGAATACATTGGAACAAGACTACAAGGAGACGGCAAGACATCATCAGAGCTCATAAGAAGAATAGCCATAGCAACGCAGAAACTAAATAATCTGAACAATGTATGGAATGGACAAAACATACCAACAAAGATAAGAATTTTAAAAACTTGCGTTTTCCCAACAGCTCTATACGGGAGCGAAACGTGGACACTGAACAAAGAAGACAAGCGTTTGAGATGAAATGTTACAGAAAAATCCTAAGAGTGCCATGGATAACAAAAACAACCAATAAAGAGATCCTTACAAAATTAGACATAACGAACAGCCAACTAGTGAATAGAATAAAAGGACTAAAACTTAGTTATTTTAGCCACATCAAAAGACATAATTCCTTAGAGAAAACCAAGGAGAAAATGGGAGCAGGACATCAGCGACTGGTTGGAAGACGACATCGTGAGATCAGGGAGACGAACGGCAGACAGAGCAGCGTATCGTGGGATCATCCGGGCAGCTACGTCTCGCAGAGATATGTTGAACTGAAGAAGAAGAAATTATTTATTATTATTATTGTTGGTGTTATTATTTATATTATTATTATTATTATTATATACCTTTAAACCCCATCCCCAGATGCCCAACTGCGTAACTCGCTGCGACGGAGGCACTTCGTCCACCGGCCCTACACGGACATCGGCAGCGACCGTCTGGACGTGGTCGACCTCCTGCGCTGCGGAGAGACGACCGAGGGCGGGCGGCGGGCGAGGGAGGTCGTCACGGGGACCCAGTTCGGCCTCAGTCCCCGTGACGGCGGGCTACCGAGGAGTGAAGTCGTCACGGACACCGAGGGCGGCCTCAGTCCCCGTCTACAGACGATGCAGGAGGAAGTAGAGCGGATTTTGTTGGTGAGTGGTGAGAACCTAACTATAACCGAGCCAGCGTATATACATTAACGAACGTTTCCTCCCTAGACGGTTTGCACATCTCATGGCAAACGTTTAGAGATTAATCTTCGTTCCGCTGGAAGAAAACTAACGCTTTAATTTTTTCGCGAAATTCCCTGTTGGTTAAGGGTGCTTAATTATCATTTGTTGTGTTCGTGCTGTACGGTGCACGGACGTACATAGATTGTTCGTAACGTTACATATATTTGCTGCGATTGTTCCGTGGTCGCCAGGAGCGTCGATCAGTCGCGGACGTTTTACGTATACATTATTTAAGTCATAACAAACTTACTTTACGAATACTCCAGGAAACCACCGTCTCCGTCTGTTTGTACGTAGCGCACCCGGCTGCTAGTTAAAGAAACCACCGTCTCCGTCTGTTTGTACGTAGCGCACTCGGCTGCTAGTTAAAGAAAAACGATCGTTTTCAAAAAATAAAAATTGTAAACTTTTTCACGGGCAGTGTACCTTGTATCTGGTGACGTTTCGACTGCTCTCGTGAATCATCATCAGACGGCTATTTTGCGGAAGTATCACTCTGATGTGTGCCCCCACGGCCGCTGCCTGGGGGTTCTTCGGGAGGTCGTCATAGATCCGTGAGAGACGGTACCGGCCGTCTTGATTCATGCTGGCGTTGGTGTTTCTGATCCAGACCACTTCGTTGATGCCTCTTGTTCCCCAGCCGACTCCCTGTCTACCAATATGATCCCCTCCCAGTCTACCACGTGATTCCATAGCATCTTGTGGTCTGTGATAGCTGATTTGTTAATCTCTTTTTCCGATTTTTGTTGCTTCTGGTGTATTGTGTTTGTTCTTTGGTGCAGGTTCCTAATGTGCGTTTCGTTTCACCTATGTTTATGGCATTACAGTTCTTACAAGCAATGGAGTGTAGTTCTTCGCAGATATTTTGAATTGTGGTTCCATTTTGTCTTTTGGTCTTACAAGTGACCTCTTGATGGTGTTGTGTGGTTTTGTTGCTGTGTTTACCTTGCACTTCTTCATGATCCGCGATGTTATTTCGGATAGATGTTGGACATACGGATGTACTACCATGCCTTTTCTTGTCTTTTTCCACCTTCTTCTCTCTGGTGTTGCCTTCATTTTGTTCGATGTTTCTCAATGTGAAGCAGGTTGTGTTCGGGTAGAGGTAGTACTACTGTTGTTCTATAATCTGTCCTACTCTCTCCAGTCTGGCGAGGATGGCTATAAGTTTTCTTTTGTATTTAGTAATTGAGTCCGAATTCAATTTGGCCTATGTCTTCTCATCGTTTAGAATCTCACGTACTTTCTTCTTATAATGCGTTTTGTTCATTACTACCGTGGCACATCCTTTGTCAGCTAATAGCATGATGATTGTTTCGTTTTTGCCGAGTGATTTAAGTTCGTTGCTCTCTGGTTTGCTTATGTTGGATTTCGGCGGTTGGGCTGATTTCAAAATCTATTTCATGTCTGCTCGCATACTTTCTGTTTCCTGAGCTAGCCTGTTCAGTAGCTACAATATATTTCTATGTTGGAATTTGTTTCGGCGCTATGGCATAATTGAGTCATTTCACGAGAACCTTTGTTTCTGCGTGATTATGAGAGAAAGCAGTCGAAATGTCACGAAATATAAGGTAAACTGAATATAAAAAAGTAAAACTATTATTAATGTTGAACCGTCCAGTCTGATGAACCTCTTGCTTCATAAACGATCATCTTGCCAACGCGCTTCGAGTTTGTGCATTTGAAAAACCGCGTGTTACGCGCGTGTCTTGCCATTTCTATTCTGTTTACAACGTTCACCTCATTAGTTTGTTAGTGTCATACATCGTTGTGACAACAATAATAAGAACAAGAACAAGACAGTTTTATTCTGACCGGAGATACATTCTGCATATACTATCAGTTAACATAAACTATAACAGTGCATATATATTCATATATACCAGTGTCACGTAATTTCTATTAAAGGGATCAGTGACTCCTAATAAGATGTTACAGTCGCTTTCATAGGAGCCACTAAAATAATTGTTCAACTTGTTAGTATCAAAAAAGACGTGCGTTGTGCAGAAGAAGAAAGAAAGACCAAAAGAGCGCGCACGACTTTGCCTGCGTGCATATTCATAGTTCAGTGTTTACCAGGGAATATATTAGTTCACTGCCAGTACCAGAGGCTAAGTTCAAGGGGGCAGATTCAGACTACTTAGGACAATTAATTGTAACCCCGGAAATGGTAGGTAAGAAAATAAGGGCTATGAAGGATAATAAATCACCTGGAGTGGATGGTATTCCACCCAAACTACTATTGGAAATTGTAGAACAAATTAGCATACCGCTTGCAACAGTTTTCAATTTGTCATTAGAAGAGGGAGTGGTTCCTTTAGAATGGAAAGAAGCAAACATTATACCGTTATTCAAAAAAGGTTCGAGAAACAAGTCAGAGAAATATAGACCAGTGAGTTTAACATCAGTGATTTGTAAATTGTTAGAAAGACTAATTAAAGATCACATGGTGGATTTTCTTGTTAAACAAAACTTGATAAACCCATCTCAACATGGTTTTTTTAAAGCGAGGTCATGCTTAACAAATATGTTATGTTTTTTGGAAGACATCACTAAGTGGGTAGATGAGGGATCACCAGTAGATATCGTCTACTTAGATTTTCAAAAAGCTTTCGACAAAGTACCACATCAAAGATTACTGCTTAAACTAAAGGCCCATGGCATAGGAAATGGTATAATAAACTGGATAGAACAATGGTTGATTGACAGAAGACAACGTGTAGTAGTTGATGGGGAGGCTTCAAACTGGAAATCAGTATTGAGTGGGGTACCACAGGGATCAGTATTAGGTCCTATATTATTCTTAATATATATCAACGATTTGGATGATGAAATAATAAGCAAGGTGTTGAAATTTGCGGATGATACAAAAGTGTTTAGAAGGATTAAAAGTGATGGAGATAGACAGCATTTACAAGATGATCTTGACAGGTTGATCAAATGGTCTGAAAAGTGGCAAATGCTGTTCAATTTTGGGAAATGTAAATGCCTCCACACAGGACATGGGAACGAAGAAGTAGAATATACAATGGGGGGTACTGTACTAAGTACTACTGTAAAAGAAAAGGACTTAGGGTTAACCATTAGTGCTGATATGAAGGTTTCAGAGCAGTGCGGAATTGCAGCTTCAAAGGGAAATCAAATCCTTGGATTAATTAGGCGAAACATAACGTATAAGGAAAAGAGCTAATAATACCGCTGTACAAAACAATAGTTAGGCCTCATTTAGAATATTGTATTCAAGCGTGGAGGCCATATCGCAGGAAGGACATAGATATGCTAGAAAGAGTGCAGAGGAGAGCAACTAAAATGATACCAAAACTGAGGGATCTTAGTTACGAAATACGCCTAAAAAAATGCGGTTTAACAACACTAGAGACCAGGAGATTAAGAGGAGATCAGATAGAAGTGTTTAAAATATTGAAGGGTTATGAAAATATTGATAGAAATATTTTTTTCTCAGTTAAGAAAGATAGAAGGACTAGAGGACATGAACTTACATTGGCAAAGGAGCAGAGTAGATTGGATATAAGAAAGTTTTCATTTTCACAAAGGACTGTAAATGAATGGAACAGATTACCTGCTGATTGTGTGGGTGCTAGTAGCGTGAATATATTTAAAAATAAAATCGACACATACCTCAGACGGGCGGGATACACATAGATAAAAGGGTCGGACTCTCGATAAGCCAAAGGGCTTCCTTGTCCACCTGCCACCTAGAGTTAATTCTCTGGGTGGCAATCTTGTTAAATCTTGTTAAATATGATGGGCAAGGCCAGCGAAAACAAGACACTTTTGAAAAACTGCTGTCGACAGCCGTTTTCGTGGTTGTTATGGGGGCCTATGTAAACTGCATACACATTTCCGACTCAAATGGCTAGAAGACATCATACGGATTAAAATGATGTATAGTTTTATGTAGTTAACTGTAAAATTTGCAGAATTACGAACGCTTGCACGCGGCACAAGTGTGCGTTTTCGCATGTCGCCGGCAACACTCTGACTACAACCACTGTTCAAAGTATTAAACTACTTATTATAAAAGTGCCTCACGTGTGTTTCCTTTATCTAATGCAAAGTGTAAATTATTTTATGATATAAATAAATTCCCTGCAGTACAGAATGATGTGTCTGTGCTCTTGAGTAGCTTGTCGCCGAAATCATGCGATTTACGTTACGCTGTTTCCTTTGATTGATCTCCAACTTTAAATTCACATCACACGTAGTTGCAAACTCTTACTGAAATCTAATAACACACACACACACACACACACACACACACACACACACACACACACACACACACACACACACACACACACACACACACACACACACACACACACACACACACACACACACACACACACACACACACATGCACACACACACACACACACACACACACACACACACACACACACACACACACACACACACACACACACACACACACACACATGCACACATGCACACACACATGCACACACATGCACACACATGCACACACACGCACACACACGCACACACACGCACACACACGCACACACGCACACACACACACACACACATGCACACACTTGCACACACATGCACACACACGCACACACGCACACACAGACACACACACACACACACACACACACACATGCACACACACACACACACGCACACAGACACACGGCGATACTGAAGAAAGTATATGCAGGGGCATGCCAACGGAAATGCTTCACATGTTTTTAATAGAGGTCACTACCAATACCACATTAGGCCTATACATTCGCTCCGGCGTTCCTTGAAACAGTGTTGATAGGTTGAGTCGTGAATTTGGCCAACTGAGTTACGTGACACCATTTTCGTTTACGGGGACAAATAATTGTATAAGCGCCTAGCAAACTGCCATGCAATTTTATCATATCCATGGTTACGTGACTAGGTAAGTTTAGTCGTAGCGTTAGTGTGAATAAATCGTTCATAATGTATATTAGGATTTTTACCCTTGAAGCATAACTCACTCAGTTTAATGTTGGAAACATAACGATAGCAAATGTATTATGCATTTCTAGTGTGAGATTACATATTCTTCGATGGGCGATATTAAATTGAATGAAATGTGAACAATGGACCTGTAAAACTTGCCTGGATCTTCGGGTTTTAAAGTAAGGCACAACAGCCTTGTGTACACCCGCCTTTATGCATCGTATTTTGGTATTGAGAACGTGGCTTGTCTTGTTATTTTGTGCTTTTATTAAAATTTAAACCTGTCCATCTTCAATTCTTTGTCGAGTTTTGTTTTGAAGGAGAGGATGTTTTCAGCGTTCACTGTTTGCTGAGAAAGGTTGTTCCAGAAAGAATAGGTAACGGAAATTGTAACGTAAATCGAAATTCGTGTACACGACGTACGACTTGTAGAAATGTTAAAATGCTTTACATTATGTATTGTTTTTAGATTAATAGGACCATGTAATATTGCATGGCATGATTAACGACATTATTATTAATATTATGTCAATTTTAACAAACTTTGATAACATAGGGCTATGGGCACATGCGTGGGCAGTTTTTGAAGCATTTTTTAGTTTGTGTTTGTAGGAACCACAAAAACATCAGCTGAACGCCAAAAAGCTTACTGAGATAGAAAAGACAACAGATCCACATTACGGAAGAAAGGATACATATCGTGTTATGAAATATGATGTGCCAAGAGACAACCTATCAATGTCAAAACTGCAGGAAAAGATAAGAAAGGGACGTGTCTACAACAACACATATCGGAGAAATCTCAAGGCATTAACAAGTGCGGCTACGCAACCAGAAGTTCGAGAGGTGGCAGAAGAAAATGGCGGGCCCTGCGACAGCACAATTTTGCCCGATACAACGTTTACTGTGAAATTGCCATTTCAAAATGCAAGGAAGAGGAATCGCACTAGCACTACTGTGTCTATGCAGAACAACACAATACACCAACAAGAGGTGAAACTTGATGAACTCGAACAAAGAAACAAGCTGGTGGAAAAGAAGCTGAAACTTCACAGAACACTGTCCAGAGACTAAAGAACACCAAACATGCCGGTGAAGATAGTAGCGACAGAAGGATAAACTGCTGAAGAATCGAGTCCGAAAAGTCAGGCAAATGAGGATATAAGGAATGCTGGCTTCACTCCGACGAAAGTACCGACAATCAAGGAAATTCTCGTGCAACATCATGCCCTTCTTAACGATGTGGAGAAAACACTGAACAGTTCGCAGAAGAAAGCAATTGTCCGCGCTTCACACGAAAGGGTGCAAGAAAAGAAAACCTAGTTTTTATTACCAATGTTCATGGTTACGTTATTAAATAACTTGTTAACATCATATCAGATTAAGTGCAACCTGTTCACCTTTTAATTTGATCTCACAGTGAATGAATAATATACAGTAACTTTGATTATTTCATAAACAAATGTTGTGTTTTTGCAATTTGTATTATTTTCCACTTTCTCCCAATTTACGTTACGAAAACATGTCGCATGTTTGAAGGAGCAACACATTTCAGTGCATTCCAATGTGTCAATACAATGTTGTCTGGTATTTTGGGAACCTTTACATAAGGCAAATCAATGGTGTGTGCAAACACAGCTGCATTCCTCTTCGTGCGACGGACATCAGAACAACCTGATATATAGAACTTCCTAAAAAATGATGGAATGCAGAAAATTCTTGCATGAACGTTGGTCAGATAAACAAACACTAAATTATGATGAACGTATAAATGGCATTCTACCAATACTATCAGGTCTTCTTGCTCAATATACACGTGTATCAAATCGGGGAAGTAATTTTTTTAAATAATAAGGGCAGGTAATTCACTAAGCGTCATTGTGTAGTTAGGACGATTTTTGTGAGTTATTTAGAAATGTTCACATTTTGAAGTGATACTCAATCTTTTCTAGGTCACCCTCAAAATATCCTAAATGCACATGACAACTATTGTTTTATATTTTCAGGAGGATATCAAGCAACTCTTTCCGCAGAAACTCGACGAACCTTCCCCCCGGAAGCAGTCTGCATTCAAACAGGTCACACCAACGATTGGATCGGATCACTCTGGCAGCGGCACCAGCTGCTTCAATCTAACCCGAGAGAGACATCCGAACAAAGAAAAAGCGCGCAACAAAACAACGATGCCGGCAAGTATATTTACGAAAACAAAAACAAATACTGGAATTTCTGGCCACACAGTCGCACACGATATGTCATATATGGCAATGTGCTGCCCTAAACGCACGAAATATTCGAAGAAAGCTCCGCAGAGCAGACGCGGTTGCATGCGTTCGAAACCTCACAGAAGATCCGCCGGAAACGACAATTCTACAGACGACAGCGATGAGCACTTGCTAATACCCGATATTCCGCTGCAGCATCTATTCGAGCGCATGACATCGACCGAGATCACGCGCAGTCACGTCAAAAGCACGCCAGATGGCAGCAGCAGCGGGCGTACTGATACATTAACGGTCGACCGAACCACCCAGACCGATTCATCCGCGATACACATACATAGTCTTTCTAACGACACGTTGACGTATACATGCGGAGTAATCCTAAACCCCGACCTCGAATGGACGCCAGCGAAAACCTTTGAAGAGAAAACTCGCCCTAAAGGTGTTGTGCTTTCGGGGGTGGACAGCACGCGCCACCTGGTGGAGTTCGTGTGCGACGACGAGGAGGAGACGTTGCCGTGGGAAGTGTACCATGAGGACACCGTGCTTCAGATGGCCCGCGCCGGACACTTGCAGTTGCTGGTAAGGGGTGCCCCCATAAGGGATCATCATCAGAACGTCGATGTCCAATATCAGATGATATTATTTTCATCTGTCCTCAGCCCCCGAAACAAAAGTGTGTAGACATTAATATGATGATATCACTGTATTAACAGTATCGGTCTGAAGCATAAATACCGATGTCCGACGCCAGATGAAACTGCTTTTGACCCCCCTCCCTCAAACCAAAGTAAGAGAGAGAGAGAGAGAGAGAGAGAGAGAGAGAGATATATATATATATATATATATATATATATAGAGAGAGAGAGAGAGAGAGAGAGAGAGAGAGAGAGAGAGAGAGAGCCATCCAGCCGTCTGCATGAACCTTAATCAATATACCAACTCACCTGATCTGACAAACCTGCTAAGATGCTACACTATACTTAACTGGGTTTACTTTGTAGCGCGACCTGATATCCGCCGACCCAATGCGGCAAGCGGACGTGTGTGACGAGGACGGCAACACTGCGCTCCACCTAGCGTGCGGGAACGGCCACATCGACTGTGTCCGCTTCCTCTGGGACGTGTGTGCCCACCTAGCGGCGAGAACTAACCACGCAGGACTTACGCCCGCGATGATGGCCGTTAAGGTAAACCCCCCAGCTTATGGGATCGTAGATGTGTCCGTCTTCGATCGTTTATTAGATCCGCCCATAGGCGGATCCAGAGGCGGCCTGGGTGCCACGTGCCCCCCCCCAGACCTTTGGAATTTGGCGTGCCCGTAGACGGTTTTGAATGGACCCACATGACCGTGCCCCTTAGACCCTTGGAAATGTGCCCCCGTTCAGGTTACAGTAAGATGAAGTTACGCCGACGCGGTGGCGAAAGTTTTCAACAGCCAGATAGCAAATATGCCGAATGTCGGCAGGATATTAATAAAATACACGAAATGACGTGGGAGATTAAAATGTTCGTTTACTTTCAGAAATGACGACAATATGATACAAGTTAGCACCACGGTGCGGAACAAAGTTGGTCGGGTATGATTATCTGTCGTGGTATATCTGTATAATCAAGAGTTGCTGACCGAATTCGTATATAACGAACACCTAACAAATCCCCGCAGTATATAGTTTTCCCATGCGCCAAAACAATCGCGTACCTATCATTGAGGGGGAGCGTTGACCCGTGACCTCCCTTGGCGCCTCCGTTGGTATCTTCCTTTATTCCCTTTTGCACCAGTACGTTTTACCATTTATTTGTTTGTTTGGCGAAACGTTTTCGCCGTGTTGGGACAATGCTTTATCGGTCGTCGGGTGAGATATTTAGTGGCTAGGTATAGTTTATGGATATGCATATGCATAATATATTATGCATTCCAGCGAAGGTAGCGTCATAAATTGACGCTTTTCTTTGACACATTGACAGTTGCCTCAAGCGGCAACTGGTGGGTTGAGCATGCGACGTATAAGTGGCGCTGCTGTGAAAAGTGGCCACGGTATACTTCATTATTATTATGAAGCACGGGGTCAGTTTGCTGCCAATGCAGTAAATAAAGTAGAATAGTGGCCAAATCAACGCCACATCCACCTCACTGAAGTTAAATTGCTATTGTGCATGTGCTACCGAAAATGCGCGGCGTCGTTGCGAACGCGACCCGAAGGCAGACTACTTATTTCGTCTTTAAATATTGTTCTAGCGGAAGGAATTATACTATAGGTGGACGACCGTCTCCGTGTGCACAATAACACACGGAGTTATGGTTACATGACTACATAAATTACCGTCAACGAATGCAGTTATTAATTAAATTATTATGTTTTAGCTAACATACATGCATTGACACGCATATGAAGAACACATATTTTTAAAGATGAAGTTACTCGCGACCAGAACAAGGTGAACCGAACCACGGCGACATTGAAACGACGTGGTATTTTTCCAGTATGGCTTAAATACCGATTAGTGTATTACCATTGCACAGATCGATGGCGCAAAACGCTAGAAAACAATGCAATCTGAAACGCGAATCGTGCTGTTTCACTAGAATTAATATTGAATGCTTTAATCGCATTAGGCCGGGTTCGCCAATATGGAGGTGTCTGCGGTCAGGCAATATACGTGCATGTCTTTGTGGGCGAATGTAGCGCACGCCTAACGCCACCCACCAGCTCGCGTGAAACTGACAATTCGCGTCCACGCAAAACGGCGCACACAAAGCCTTCACGCATTAGGGTTGCCCATAAATTCAACGCGACGACGTCCTGTGGTATCTACTGTGTATACCTTAATGAAGAGAATCCGCTAAATGGGATACTTATACACGCGAATGCATATTCGTTATTACCTAGCTTCACCAGTTTGACTCCCGATCAATTATTAAGGTAGACGCTTATAGAAATGACACCGCTTGCAGCGGTCAGTTTGTGGAGCTCTATAACATGTTGTCGCACAAAGGATTTGCACCAATTATTTGATTCGATACGTTCAAATTGAGCCTAATGTTTCAGCTTCACGTTTACAAATAAACTGATATATAAACGAGGCTTTGGATATCTAAAAAAAGTTATGAAAAGATCCTATAGATTATATAAATTTGAATCCACCGATTCAAATACATGTTTTATGCTGAACGTAAAATTAAGTTTTCATTTTTATGCTTGCGTTGTATTGTTTTAACCTTGTTACAAAACACGATCGTTTGCAGGACATCGTATTAACATACTTTTGCGTATAAATCGTGCAAAAAATATATTCAGAGGACAGCAACCATACTAGATTACGTAAGACCCACTAACAAATGACAACCCTCACATCATCCTAGTTCATGCAACTTGAAATGCCTGTACAAATGCCACTACCACGCTTCATCGAAACATTCCCTTACGATAGAATTCACAACCTTTTGTGGGTTTCATTTTGGAAATGAACGAAACTAAACGGCCACGCGTAGCATGCAGACACTAACGAAGGACGACACATAACAAAAATAAAGAATGGACTTTGAAAGAACAGTTTCGCCGTTTTTGCGCCATTATTTTTTGCTCAGCTCCTTTCAAAATCATTTCGCGAATACATTAATCTGTTTAATGTCCCATACGACATGGTAGTCAGTTTGTACAAAGGTGTCATTTAGTTTTGATGACGTCATCGGACACACACAGTCCATTCGCAGTTCGGTCAAAAGGGTAAACAGTGACTACGCCTGTACATACAGTGTTATACTATTAAAGTTACCAAATCTAACGATCTATCTAGTTTGTCGACAAAACCACAATCTTCTGTTAACCCGACTGCTACTCTAACTAATAACACACCACACACATTTATTTGAATATCGAAAATCCCAATTTGTGATGTCCTGAATGATTTGAGGATGGAACTATAATTCTAGTTTGCGACGACCAAACGTATGATACTCATAGAAAATATTCCGAAATGTACAACATCGTACATCTATGGTGTAGCGGTGACACCACCGTCACAATACGGTGACATCACCATGATATCACCGTGACATCACCGTGACATCATACCGCTCGCACACGACTACACGGTACTTGACGGTTTGATATTTCTTTGCCGGTGCAGAAAGGAGAGATCGAAGTGCTTGATTGGATTGTGGACCACGCCGCCTCGGGAAGGAAGGGATCTGACAGTGGGACACAGGGATCAGCAGAGGAACTCCCCGATGACTTACGATCGCTTCTACTCCTCGCGGCCGACTTGGGACAGGTTTGTACAATATCGTTGGATGTGTGTGTGTGTGTGTGTGTGTGTGTGTGTGTGTGTGTGTGTGTGTGTGTGTGTGTGTGTGTGTGTGTGTGCGTGCGTGCGAGTGTGTGTGTGTGTGTGTTGGTGTGGGTGTGGGTGTGGGTGTAGGTGTGTGTGTGTGAGTGTGTGAATGGTTGTGTGTGTGTGTGTGTGTGTGTGTGCGTGAGTGCGTGCGTGCGTGCGTGCTTGTGCGGATGTGCACAAGCACGCACGCATTGTAAACGTCATGGATGTTCTTCAATTAGTTGGTTATTTGCTTGCTTTGTTTCTTAGTCGTCATCTTCCCGTCAAACCATCTTCATGCCAGGTCGGTCATACTCTAGTAATGTCGCGTTGATGCAGTGTCATTTGCATTCAGTGCCATTCTGATCTTCTTCATTTAGTACCATTCCATCAACACATGCGGCACGTTTTCTATCCATGACGCACTCAGTCGAACAGACTGAGTGCGTCATAGATACAAAAAGTGCCATATACATAGATACTATTCACTCAATAACATCCTCCCTCCTGCAGTAGTGCGAGAGTCACCAGGACATCAACGTCCCACCACACCGCTGCTGTGGTAATTCCACCATCAACCACAGCTAGCCGCCTTATATAAGAGGACGTTGCTACCAACCATCCACTGTCTCTGGATCGAACTCCCAAAGGCACTAGTTACCACCAGGGAGAGCGTATGTGTGAGTGAGAGAGAGAGAGAGAGAGAGAGAGAGAGAGAGAGAGAGAGAGAGAGAGAGAGAGAGAGAGAGAGAGAGAGAGAGAGAGAGAGAGAGAGAGAGAGAGAGAGAGAGAGAGAGAGAGAGAGAGAGAGAGAGAGAGAGAGAGAGAGAGAGAGAGAGAGAGAGAGAGAGAGAGAGAGAGAGAGGGAGCACTGTAAGAA
>CM034540.1:45206288-45208788 GCA_020002185.1 Paraescarpia echinospica | reverse complement strand
ACAACCACCAAACTACTTACATAAGATAATATCTGTGTAAGCCAGTACTTGCTAGATATTTTGATTAGGTAGCATTGTTGTTAAAATTAAGCAAGGGCGATAATCGGGCGGCGTAACCTAAATAAATAAAGCAGCCTAACGTAACGTCATTGATTGTATTTAAATTAGGTCACTACCGGTAATGTTAGCGTTCGTATCAGGATAAATAGTTGGCTGTGTAATTGAAATTTGTAACCTAAAGTGTGCTGTAGTACACAGGAAACAGTCTTTATAAAGACTAAGTTAGTTAAGTTATTAAATAAATTCTGATCGGGATATGGCGCCTTGCAAGCGGCAAGTCAAGGCAAAGCGACACTTGGTGTGCGATCACTGCCACAGATGGGTAGATTTTGCATTGTCCGGCTGTGGGAAGTCATGGGCAGAAACCATGGAGGAAGGATTCACCTTTCAGTGCATTGGGTGATGGAAGGTGGAGTGTCTGCAGAAGGAGATAGTTAGGTTGACAGATATTGTGAAGGGAATGGAGATGGGAATTAGCAAGGAGGCAGGTCGAATGGAGAGAGACGACAGGGAGAGAGGTGAGAATACTGCAAGACTGAAGGAGAATAGCAGCGGCAAGAAAACTGAGGAAAGGAAATTGAGAGGAGGGAAGGTGACTGGAGGGGAAGAAATTGGAAAATCGACAACAGAAAACGTGACAAGCGTGAAGGTGACAGGGAAGAAAGTGACAGTAGAAAAGGAGGGAGGGAAGATGGGAAGGGAGAGGAGAGAGGAAAACGAGATGGGACGAACGAAAAAGGGACGAAAGGAAGTGAGAGCAAATGTGATAGAAGAGAAGTCGATAAAAGGGAAGGTAACAAGAGAAAAAGTGACAGGAAAGAATGGATCGGAAGAGAGTGTGACAGGAGAGAAGACGACAGGGGGGAAGACAACAACCAGACAGATGCAAACCGAAGAAGGAGCTATTCTAAGGCAGTGATTGAGGGGGCAATGAGGAAAGAGAGGGTGTTTATGGGCGACTCCATTATGAGAAAGACGGACAAGGCACTGAGCGAGGGGAAGGACATCGTTGTTTGTTTACCGGGGGCTAGGATTGAACATGTAACTGACAGGGTAGAGAAGGTATTGGGACATGGCAAGGGGGGGTCTATACTGGTACATGTAGGAACAAATAATGCTGACAGGGAGGGAACAACTGCGATAATACAGAAGTATAGACAGTTAGTGAGGAAGGTAAAGAAGACGAGAGTTGAACAGGTTATTCTGTCAGGAATTTTGCCAGTAATGGGAGGAAGGGGGGCAACGTATAGAAACTGTAAGAGGATGGCGATCAACGCACTAGTTGAGCAGATGTGTGAGGAAGAGGGGGTGGGATTCACAGATTTATGGGGATACTTTGTTGGGAGGGAAGATATGTACATGAGAGATGGCCTCCATCTTAGTGGAAAGGGGGCAGCAGTTTTCTCAGAGAACCTGCTGCGATCTGTTGACAGTGGGACAGGTTGTATCTATTTAAACTAGATTCGCAGGGGGGACTCACAGAAAAGCCTGAAAATGGAGGCATAGATAAAGACAGCACAAATAAATCAGCAAATAACAGTCTGGAAAACTCTTCTGAAGCTGGATATAAATGTGTTTGTTTAAATGCAAGGAGTATAGTAAACAAAAGAAATGAACTAAACATTATGGTAGAAGATATTGACCCTCATATAATAGGTATAACCGAATCCTGGACCACCACCGATATATCAGATGCTGAATTGGGACTGACAGGATATGTAATGTTTAGAAAAGATAGAATAGGAAGAAAGGGAGATTAAGGTTATTTTATATATTAAAAAGAAGAATCTATTCAGGCTATGAAATAAAATTAGAAAGAGAAGCAGATTGCGAGAAGAAGCTATTTGGTGTAACATAGTTACAGAGGAAACTCAACGTTAACATTTAGGTTAGTTTATCAGAAGTCAAACATAAAGCATAGAAGAGAATGAAAAATGCAAAACGCTATAAGGGAAGTTAGCAAACGGGACTGTATTATTATGGGGGATTTTAACCACGGGCATATACAATGGAAATCTCTACAGAGTATGGGGAGTGAGGACCACAAGTTTTTAGTTTTAGTTCAAGATACGTTCCTTTCTCAACATGTGCTAGAACCAACCAGGGGTGAGAATGTGTTAGACATAGTTTTGTCCTCACAGAAAGAATTAGTTGACAATGTCAAGATATGTGAGCCACTGGGGAGTAGTGATCACAACCAGATACATTTTACCATCAAAGTAAAATCAGGAAGGAATAGTAAAAAGCAGTATAGGAGAAATTTCCACAAAGGAAGGTATAAGGACATGAGGAAATATTTAGCAAAGATAGACTGGAATAACACACTGAAAAATAAGACAGCAATAGAATGCTGGAATATATTAAAGAGTGAAATTAAGTGCATTGTCGATACATTTGTACCCTTCAAAAAACAAGGGAAACGGTCCAAAAAGAAACACTT
>CM034540.1:44857288-45205288 GCA_020002185.1 Paraescarpia echinospica | reverse complement strand
TTCTATAATGTGGGCAGAATAAATTGGACTATTTGCATAAATTATAAAATAATCCCATCCACTTACCGTGTCTGGCATTATTTTTTAAAAGATAAATTGATACCTGAAGAAAATCTCATATCTGTATGACACGTGCAGACGATATGCTAAATGTAGATTACTTCTTATTGTTCATCATCCGAGAAGTACTCATGCCAGTTGTTTACAGAACTTTGTTGGAAGACAACATTGTCTGTGTGATTAATATAATCACAGGCTATCAATGTTCTGACTAAAAACATACATGCACTCACATGGTCACACGTACAGATGGACTCTTTCCCATCCCCTTGGCGATTGGAAAACAACAGGGGGTACATTACCCCTTTCTACAAACCCTACCGAGGGCTCTGGTTATTCTAAATCACTAGTGTAATAGATGACTGAAGACAATATTGACCCATTATCCAAAACAACAGAAGGTACCCAGCTTTATATTCTCTTCATTAATAGATTGCTATTAACGCCAGTTTTTGTATGTAATTCCTTCTAATAAAAACGTGGATTGTGCTGGAAAGAGATCGCCAATTAAATTTGGGCCTATTGCCCAACTGTTCTCAAACTATGCTGTTGCTTGTGAGAATGTTCGTCAGGTGGGAAGAATAATTAAATTAAAACAAATTCTTAATAGATAAACTAGAAATGTGAGACTTTTCAATCATTGTCGCCAGTCTTCATTAACTGTTGTTGTTGTCTTGTAGGTAAATCTTCACTTCATCCAGAAAGAGGGGCACCATGAACAGGCATTTGCCATACTGTATTACATCACCTACCTGTGAGTTAGCATTTACGTGGTCAATATCTCTATCTATTATAGCCTGGAGCTGTTTACAGTTTTGTAAATTACCTTGTCTGCAAAGTCAAAGTGAATTCTTTTGATGATTAGGTCTACTCTCTTTTATAAAAACCAACTACTAATATTACTGAAACTATTCAGGCACAGTGTTTTTAGTTTTGATAACATCATGACACAGTGTTTTGTGATTGCAACTTATATTATGAAAACTGCATCAGACTCGACAGATACTAACCATTGATACTATTTAATAAATCTAACGGGCAGTCAAGTGAGTTCGCAATGTCCCAAAATATCTTAACCATTTTTTGTGTTTTGGTTGTCTCACCATATATCACAGTGAAAATAAATTGCTACAGTGGCATGCCTAGTTAGTGAAACATATGCTAATACAAACTGATGGTAATAGCCTTTTGTGTTGTAAAATTTGCAAGTCCCAGACAATGTATTGTTTTTGGTGCAAGGGCTTAGCCAAAGACCCATCTGCCCACCTCCAAGACTGGCAGATGACTGGACAATACAAAATTCTGGCTAAGGGCTTTGAACTAGTGCTAAATGCGTATTGTTTTTTGGATTTTGCACACTTACACATTTGCAAAGTCCAAAGCATCCTCATACACAAGTTGTTAAATTCTGACTGGCGGATTGAGTGTTCTTCCACTGGTTGTAGAATGCGTGGTATCCTGCTCTTTGTCACAATCGTCCTCATCGGCGCGGGATGGACCTTCATCAAATACATCCTCTCAGACCGTGACAAGAAGATCTTTGTCATCATCATCCCTCTTCAGGTGAGCAGATGTCTAGGTTCATCTGTATAATAATATGCTAACTTTGGATTATTGTAAGTGCATCTCCGAGGCGCCGAGATCCACTCGCCTCTTTCTTAGTTCACGCGTCCTTGGATCATTGTCTCTTATCTATCGGTTGGCGATGTCTTTCAGAAAACGTAAACGGTAGTTGTTTACTTACATGTTTTTTGTAATGTTTTGGATTCCTCAGATCATGCGCTTTAAAATTATACCTCATTTGTGTAAACATCTTCAGTAATTTTTGATTTATTGCAAAAACTTAAGCAAACTACAAAAACAACCTCACAAGAAACAAGGTCATTTAGACTCAAGTTGTCTATGGTTTTTAAGGCGTGGGTTCGTAAATACATATTTTATTAGTTTCAGATTACTTGTCAAGGAAGTTGGAAGATGATATTTTGAGGATTGTGTTTCTGCCAAAACAACCAACTGTGTTGGACATGAACCTGGCAGCTATTTTTAGCTCGTGTGCAGAATAAGTTTGTGCGACTTACTACCCGGTTCACTGTGGCGGGTCACATTTGCTGTTGGCAAGACTTGTGGATGCCGCTATGCACAGACCAGGGTTCATACAGGGCATGGAAATTCTTGAATAGCATGGAATCCCGTTAGTTAAAAATTAAGATTTTGAAAGTCTGGTATTTTCTAAATGACCTGGAAAAGCCTGGAGTTCTAAGTTTTCAGAAATAAAATGACGGGCACCCATAACATCTCCATCCAGAAGGTGCCGTTGTGTGAATAAGTTTTAAAAGATCTAAGTACTGTAATAGTGACATATAACTGCTCCCCTTGGTTTCTTCCATGGGTGGAAGTAAGCTAATACACATATGCTGTATAATTAAATTAAAATGTGTTTTTATAAAAAAAAAACGTGGTCAATAGTAGTTGGTTGTGGCATGGAATTTTTAATGGAAGTCTGGAAAAAGTGTGGACATGTCATGGAATTTTATAGTTGCTCGACTTTATGAACCCTAACAGACAGCGATTCATTGTAGATCCAGGCGAATGTTGTAGATCTTGGTGAATGTTGTAAATCTTGGCGAATGTCGTAGATCCTGACGAATGTTGTTGTAGATCCTGGCGAATGGTACAGATCCTGGCAAATGTTGTAGATTCTGGCGAATGTAGATCCTGGTGAATGTTGTAGATCCTAGCGAATGTTGCAGATCCTGGCGAATGTTGCAGATCCTGGCGTATCTTGTTGCAGATCCTGGCATATGTTGTATATCCTGGCAAATGTTGTAGATGGACTCAACCGAGAGAAACCGGGTTCGAATCCTGTGCGGTGGTGTTGAACTTTGAGCAAGTTCATTCACTTTGCTGTGTGAATGAGTACCTGGCTATAGACAGTGGTGGTTATTTGTATACAAATAGTCTTCGCGCATTAATTGCAGTGTAGCTGGATGCTTCCCAGAGAAGTCTGCCAGGGAGCAAAGTGTAAAGCAGTTTGAGCTGTCCTCAGGACTGGATACTGCGCTATATAAGAACTTACCTGTTTTTAGATCCTGGCAAATGTGGCGCAGATTTTCCTTGAGGAGACGGAGGAAGGTCAGTCGGAGCACACGATGTGGAAGAAGACGTTCTACGTCGTTGACCTGCTCTGTTGCGGCGGCATCCTCTTCCCTGTCGTCTGGTCAGTCATGCTGCCCTCTAGTGGGCCTCTCGTGGCGTCTATCCATGCATGGGGCACAGTAGCGTAGCAGCTACAACTTGTAAAATGAGCGGAATGTGGTTCAAATTAGGGATCATCTCAGAATGTTGATGTCGGGCGAAATTACTTTTGTTTGGGGGAGGGGAGTCAGAGGCAGTTTTGTCTGGTGTTGGATATTCATATTTTACGATTTGAACTCGTACTGCTAATATATTGATTGAAAATGTCATCTGGGGTGGGGGGTTGAGGCCAGGTGAGAGTAATTTTGTTTGAAATCGGACATCAACGTTCTGAGTTGGTCCCTTAGCTTCATGATATTCAAATCCTCCAAGTACTAATTATATATATCTTTGTTTGTTACGCTGCACCTGTTGAACTGCAACAGATAAATGTAGAGAGATAACTGTCAACTTGTATTAAACAATTGTGGTTCAGTAAATGTCAGTATGAACAAATTCAGATTAAATGTCATTGTTTTACAAAAATGCACCATTAAATTTTTGATAACTATTTTGTTATTCAAAAATCGATTTTAGTGCATAAATGGCACTTTGAGTAGGCAACAGCTGCTAATGTATCGAAATTGATAGAGTGAATGTTTACTGTTAGGTGAATGAAAACCAGTGCTGTGGCCCATGCGCTTGTATGAGAACGTTTGATGTATATTTACGTAACTCGGTAGAATTGCAAAGGACACACAGAATGTTGCGAACAATTGTCCACAAGTAGATCTAGCAAAACCTCTTTGGACTTGGGCCAAAAATATGGAAACTTCCAGAAACCCATAAACTTTCCTTTTTGAACTCTATATGCCAAAGTCCCATTTTACTGCAGATTTTTAAAATAACTAATTATTTATATTTAATGTTTCACTATGATAAGTATGATCGATTGTTAATAAAACTATTCCATTGACCTTTAATACGCATTCGGGGAGTCACGATATTAGAATGGTTCATGCTATATTTAACATGAGTTGACGATGATAAATTATTGACCATTTTGTTATTTACAGTTTGTTTTCTCTTACCTCGATCGGATCAGTGATTTTGAGTTGGTTATCGTAGGTCGATTCGCCATCTGCAGGAGGCATCGACGACAGATGGTAAAGCAGCCATTAGCCTCGCCAAACTGAAGATGTTTCAGCACTTCTACATAATGGCGAGTCATTTAATTTTATTGTACAGCGCTTTGAGCATATTATGGATATTGCACTCTATAAATATTATTATTATTTGTCACTTCTTCTCTCCTTCCATTCTGCAACTGTATGCTCCCTTCTCCAGTATTAGAGTCATAAAAGTCATGTGACGTGTCGCAATAGTTCAGGTACATTTTGGTGGTATGGAGTTAAGAGCATCATGTAATGATATAAAAGGGCAACATTTCACAGTGATACCAATGTCATCCATTTAAGTTAATTTATTGATCCATTATGGATGGTTGAACTGACCCATCCAAAGAATTCATGTTTTGAGACAGATGACAACAAAGTTTTTGTGTTTCAATTCAATTACCATTAAATCCAACCATGCATCAAAAACACTTTTTCAAGGTAATAATTGCAAATTGCATGATTAAATCTTGTAGTAAATTGCTTATTGTTTCAAAAAAATGCAAAGAACAAAAATGGATTCTTTCACCCCGCGAATGAATTTTCGGCCTGTTACATATAGCTGTGTGGGGATTGGTAACATGTCAGCAGGCAGATGAATTATCACTACTGGTTTTTTGCTACTCTGTTAGAACACTGCTATTTACCTGTTCAAAGTTTGTGTTGGTTCTTGCAGAAGATGCCTATTTGAGGTAAGAACCTGAAAAATACATGTAGGTATGATCAGATGATAATCATATTATGAGTTCAATGTAACTGTGGTGCAATTTTAATAGTGTTTATTCCATTCTTCTGAATTGTATTCAATACATCGTAATACTCTATCCTGTATGGTAATATAGTGAAACCTGTCCATAAAGAAAACCTGTCTACAATGGACACTTTTGAAAGTCCTGAATTGGGACAATTAGCGATTACGTGACATCCAATCATGTACCCTGGTAACGACCCTTGGTGGGCTGTACACAACAACCGCAAGAAGGCACTTCAGCGTCTATTGCAATGAACGGAAACAGTCCACTATTTTTTAAGCTGTGCATCTTTCGCCAGCCATCTGAAGAACTTGCATATTACTTCCAGGCTTTAGTAGTTGTGTTATCCTTCAAAATACCACTAATCGTCCAAATGACTAGTTTGCAGTGTCTGCTGCCTGTCTGTCGCAGTAATCTGATCACCATGGACATACTGCAGAGTCCTGATGATATCCACTGTGAATAGGTTTTATTGCATGATATGATATTCAGAGCTTCTGTAGGAAATGTGTTTTGGGACTGCAGTGCCACCTAGTAGTTTGTACCTAGATGGTTTATAAGACAAACTTGATGACGTATTCATCGAACTTTCAATTGAGATAACCCTGATTTGAATCCTCTGGCAGCTGTTTTGAAGCTAGGACAACTTGGTTCAATCCTTATTGCCTCAGTTCACCCACCTGTATAAATGTGCACCCGGCATAGAGTTTTGGGTATATGTGTAAATACCGATTATTCGTCTTTACATGGTAATGATAACATGGCTGACTGCTTCCCGGAGAAGTCAACTGAACATGTCTGCCGGGGGTGAAGTGTAAAGCGCTCTAAGCAGTCCTAAACATGGGATACTACCCTATATAAGGACTTACCGTATTGGTTGCGTAGAAATAATTGTTTATCCCACTTGTGAATTTGTTTTGTTTCAGATTGTGTGCTACATCTACTTTACTCGAATCATAGACAATCTCTTGTCGGTGAGAATCTTGTCTTTTATTCACGTTCTATCTTTATATGGCCATCGTTTGTAATAGTTTTTACAAGCAGAATAGCTACGCCACCTGTCCCAACTCTCGGTAAAGAAGACGAGAGTTGAACAGGTTATTCTGTCAGGAATTTTGCCAGTAATGGGAGGAAGGGGGGCAACGTATAGAAACTGTAAGAGGATGGCGATCAACGCACTAGTTGAGCAGATGTGTGAGGAAGAGGGGGTGGGATTCACAGATTTATGGGGATACTTTGTTGGGAGGGAAGATATGTACATGAGAGTGGAAAGGGGGCAGCAGTTTTCTCAGAGAACCTGCTGCGATCTGTTGACAGTGGGACAGGTTGTATCTATTTAAACTAGATTCGCAGGGGGGACTCACAGAAAAGCCTGAAAATGGAGGCATAGATAAAGACAGCACAAATAAATCAGCAAATAACAGTGTGGAAAGCTCTTCTGAAGCTGGATATAAATGTGTTTGTTTAAATGCAAGGAGTATAGTAAACAAAAGAAATGAACTAAACATTATGGTAGAAGATATTGACCCTCATATAATAGGTATAACCGAATCCTGGACCACCACCGATATATCAGATGCTGAATTGGGACTGACAGGATATGTAATGTTTAGAAAAAGATAGAATAGGAAGAAAGGGAGGTGGAGTTATTTTATATATTAAAGAATCTATTCAGGCTTATGAAATAAAATTAGAAAGAGAAGCAGATTGCGAAGAAGCTGGTTGGTGTAACATAGTTACAGGAAACTCAACGTTAACAGTTGGGTTAGTTTATCGAAGTCCAAACATAAGCATAGAAGAGAATGAAAAAATACAAAACGCTATAAGGGAAGTAAGCAAACGGGACTGTATTATTATGGGGGATTTTAACCACGGGCATATACAATGGAAATCTCTACAGAGTATGGGGAGTGAGGACCACAAGTTTTTAGTTTTAGTTCAAGATACATTCCTTTCTCAACATGTGCTAGAACCAACCAGGGGTGAGAATGTGTTAGACATAGTTTTGTCCTCACAGAATGAATTAGTTGACAATGTCAAGATATGTGAGCCACTGGGGAGTAGCGATCACAACCAGATACATTTTACCATCAAAGTAAAATCAGAAAGGAATAGTAAAAAGCAGTATAGGAGAAATTTCCACAAAGGAAGGTATAAGGACATGAGGAAATATTTAGCAAAGATAGACTGGAATAACACACTGAAAAATAAGACGGCAATAGAATGCTGGAATATATTAAAGAGTGAAATTAAGTGCATAGTCGATAAATTTGTACCCTTCAAAAAACAAGGAAAACGGTCCAAAAAGAAACACTTATCGAAAGAAGCCATTAGAAAAATTAAGTATAAACAAAAGATGTGGAAGTCATATAGATGTACTGGAAATGATGAAGACTACAACAGTTATAAAGAAGCACTTAACCAAGCTACAGCTGAAATTAGAAATTCAAAGAGAAGCTATGAACAACAATTAGCTAGTAATATAAAACATGACAGCAAGAGTTTTTATGCGTATGTTCGAAGCAAACAGAAAGTTCAAGATAAAGTCGGTCCTCTAGAAGATAGTGCTGGAAATATAATATCAGAGGGATTCTTAATGGCAGAAGACCTGAATTAGTACTTTAGTTCAGTGTTTACCAGAGAAGATATTAGTTCACTGCCAGTACCAGAGGCTAAGTTCAAGGGGCAGATTCAGACTATTTAGGACAATTAATTGTAACCCCGGAAATGGTAGCTAAGAAAATAAGGGTTATGAAGGATAATAAATCACCTGGTGTGGATGGTATTCCACCCAAACTACTATTGGAAATTGTAGAACAAATTAGCATACCGCTTGCAACAGTGTTCAACTTGTCATTAGAAGAGGGAGTGGTTCCTTTAGAATGGAAAGAAGCAAACATTATACCGTTATTCAAAAAAGGTTCGAGAAACAAGTCAGAGAACTATAGACCAGTGAGTTTAACATCAGTGATTTGTAAATTATTAGAAAGACTAATTAAAGATCACATGGTGGATTTTTTTGTTAAACACAACTTGATTAACCCATCTCAACATGGTTTTTTTAAAGCGAGGTCATGCTTAACAAATATGTTATGTTTTTTGGAAGACATCACTAAGTGGGTAGATGAGGGATCACCAGTAGATATCGTCTACTTAGATTTTTAAAAAGCTTTCGACAAAGTACCACATCAAAGATTACTGCTTAAACTAAAGGCCAATGGCATAGGAAATGGTATAATAAACTGGATAGAACAATGGCTGATTGACAGAAGACAACGTGTAGTAGTTGATGGGGAGGCTTCAAACTGGAAATCGGTATTGAGTGGGGTACCACAGGGATCAGTATTAGGACCTATATTATTCTTAATATATATCAACGATTTGGATGATGAAATAACAAGCAAGGTGTTGAAATTTGCGGATGATACAAAAGTGTTTAGAAGGATTAAAAGTGATGGAGATAGACAGCATTTACAAGATGATCTTGACAGGTTGATCAAATGGTCTGAAAAGTGGCAAATGCTGTTCAATTTTGGGAAATGTAAATGCCTCCACACAGGACATGGGAACGAAGAGGTAGAATATACAATGGGGGGTACTGTACTAAGTACTACTGTAAAAGAAAAGTACCTTTTTGTATTCCTCAGATGATGAGCTTTAAAATGATATATCATTTGTTGAAATATCTTCAGTAGTTTTTGATTTATTGCTAAAATCGAAACAAACTTTTAAAGGGTCGTTTTGAGAAACGAGGCCATTTTAACCCGTATTGTCCGTAGTTTCTCAATCTGTGAGTTCGTAAATGCTTGCGTTTTATTAGTTGTCGATTATATTTCGACGAAAAAACCGGTCATCAAAAGGTGATATTATAAAGGTGATATTATAAAATTTCTGCCGAAATAAAAAAATTAATGGGACGTGACCTAGATAGCTAATTATAGCTCATGTGCAGAATAGGCCTGTGCGACTTGATACCCGGTTCACTGTGGCAGGTCACATGTATGTACTCGACCGTGTAAGGTCATAAAAGATGTGTTTTGTGTGCAGATGGCCATGCCATTCCGCTACACGTGGCTGTGCGTGGTCTTCAAGGAGATCTCTACTGTCATCTTCTTCCTCGTTACTGGCTACAAGTTCCAGCCCGCTAGTAACAACCCCTACCTCCAGGTGGCGACAGAGAGTGATGACGAGGTCGAGATGGACGAAGTGTAAGACGACTTGTTTATTCCCATAAAAGTAGCATTCTGTGATAATTCATTTAGACCTTGAAAGGCCAAAAGCGGCTAGACGCCCATTTCCTTGAGCGGCTGCAAATGGCCACAAACATTGTCTAACTTTGGCAACGCGTGATTTGTAGTGTATCTGCTGTGCTATAAGGGTATCTTTGATGAGGCTTTGTACTGGAAGTTTTCGATCGAGCATTGTTTGAAATTACCAACTGATAAAGAGCTCATAGATACACATAACAAATAAACGCACCCAGACACTGTGTGTTGTCTTTCCCATTTAATTTAAAAGTTGATTAGTATGTTTAACACTGATTTTTGTGGAATTAAATTATCTTTCAGATAAGCACAACGTGTAATGTTAAGAAACAAAGTACAAAATAGTTAAATGCAAAAAAGGTGCGTCCATATTTGGGTGACTTTGTCACTTTGTGCATGACTCGGAACATTTTAAATATAAATTTCCAGGGAATCGTCATGCCCCACACATTATATATCACTTTCATCAACTCCTTATAAACTTTGTTTCACGTAATATACCATTTAAAAATAGAACAGTACAAAAGATGGCGTTTGAATGATCAGAACTGCCAGGGAGTGAAGTGTAAAGCACTTTGAGCAGTCCTAAGGACTGGATTCTGCACTATATATAAGAAGACACCATTTTACCTTTGGCTACTGACGGCTTGGCAATGTACTGTTGGTTTGAGTAATGTCAAACATGAGGTCATACTGTCCACGTTGGATGGATGTCTGCCAGTAGTTATCGGAAAGGTTTCGATGTCTGTTTATTTAGGCCATGCTGGCACATGCAACACGTGTAATTATAAACCTATTTACAAAGCATGAAGCCCTGATCATTCCAGTCCTGTTTGTTTATGTTCTTCATCCGTGCCTTGACAGCTGTGGCTATGTTTATATCCTGTGCTGCATACTGACCTTGGCCTGTATTTAAATTACCTGTGTACTCTATAATAATTGCTATGTAAAAAACACATTGATGGGGACAAATTTGTACATGGGAATTGCAGAGATTATATAGTAAAATGTGCTTTACTAATTTAAATTAATCAGTTCGCAAAGTTCAAAAAACATTTGGCATACACACGGGAGGGGGGTGGACTGGTTGTCAACGTAGAAAAGTAAATTGATACACTGATGCCACCTATTGAGTGGAACAGGTATTAATGCATATTGATGTTAATGTTTGTCACATTTATGACACAAACCCTTTGATGTCCATGGTAATAAATACTAAGATGCACCCGTTGACATTTACAGGGTCACGCCAAATGGGGTGTACGACGCCCTACAGAAAGTGAACACGCATACCAAAGGCGGGGGAGATGCTGGTACCGCCGTCAACATCACGAAGCACAGGGAGACTAGTCTGGAATACGACTGAATGACCCCCCGAAACCCCCAGCCAAAATGGAGGACAAATGCCTTGGGAGCCATCTCACAAACGTGAGCTGTGTAAATAGCCACCAGACAGTGCCAAACACTGGAGTATTTGCAATAACTGGACTAGGTGAACAAGTACCTTGTAGCCTTGAACATAGAGTTGGGTGCACACATACTGTGTAGTGTGTTGCTATACCCATGAATGCAAGATTTAGTTGCACATTGTCGGGTTTATTCACACAGCCTATCATAATAATGCTATTTTTCTTAATAACACCAATTGAGCGCTCTACATTGAAATTATAATGCGTCTAAATGATTACCGGTTTTGTGCATACAACTATTAATTAGTTTTGGTCACTACTTTAAAATTAATTCCTCTAGGTTAATACTGGTTATGTGCTACAATATCTAATTAGTTATGTAGTTGACAGAAGTGAAGATGGCAGACAAATCGTAATGTCCTTACATGATCTTGGGAAATTCCCTGAAGGCTGGTCAACTTACAACACGCCAGAATACAAAATGTCAGTAATGGAGACCGATACAGTTCTTTTTGTAAGCTAATGTCTAACACACATAGACACATAGATAAAAGGGTCGGACTCTCGATAAGCCAAAGGGCTTCCTTGTCCACCTGCCGCCTAGAGTTAATTCTCTGGGTGGCAATCTTGTTAAAATCTTGTTAAATCTAATTTACTTAATTGTAAATTGATTGTCATGTAGTAATGACGAGCACCCTGTTTGATACAGGCCCGTACTGGTGTACTGTTCTACTGTATAAAGTTACTGTGTATGATATGTTTTTTCTGGTACTCGTAGCGTCCCAAATGACAAAGGCGTAGACAGTTTGTTATGGCTCAAAGAATGGTTTATCTCATTGAAATGTCAGTCTGCGTGTAATTGCAGATACGTAGTTGTGGGTGTGGTGGGTATGTATATAGTATTAATCTTGTAAATATTGTGTGACGTTGTGTTTTCCGTAAGTTGTGTATCCATGGGAATGGCAGAGGCTTTACCGCAGGGCATACCGAATTATGTATACATAACATTTGTAGCGTGCTGGTTCATATATCTATGGCTCAGTGGCTCAGGGACAGAGTTTTGAACTCAATCATGAGGAACAGGATTTAGTCATCTTATGGCCATTTGTGATCTGTGCAATTTCATTGCTCCTTTTGCCAGACAGTTGAATGTTTCCCAGAGAAATCAAGTTGGTTTCAATAAATTGTTCTGCTGTATTGTGAGAAACGTGTGTTTATTTAGCAGTGTAACATCAAACATGATATGTATCGTATCACATATGGTGGATTCTCACTACTACATGTCAGGACTTGATCGAACTGTTTGTTATATCCAGTGTTCCATATATAACCATGGGTACAGAAGACAAGCAGACCAGAACAGAGATTCCAGTCCTCTGTACTTGGATCGGTAGATGTAACATGCATGGTATGGCAGTAGTAATACACACAACTCTACAGGCGTATATAATACTGACATAACTACTTGCAATAGGAGAATTTTTGTCAAACGACAACGCAAGCAGACATTTCTTTACCAGTCAACAATCGCTCGCACAGTCCAACAAACATGTGCTTAGCTTCAACCTCCACTCCTAACCACCAAAGTGTGGTGTGATTTTTTTGTGATTTTTACAATCCAAAATGACTGTCTATTTGTGTTTCATGCACCAGATGGAGCCACAGTATCAGTTTATTTATCCCACGATACATGGTTACGACCAGCCCACCCCTCCCCCAATAAATATAAATAAATATCATTGTTAACCTGTTTCGGGACTTTGCAAATTTATGTGACCACCCCTTAACGAGGTACCTCGGTAGATCAGTCAAAGCTAAACCAACCCTTAACCAGGTACCTCAGTAGATCAATCAAAGCTAAACCACCCCATAACGAGGTACCTCAGTAGATCAGTCAAAGCTAAACCACCCGTTAACCAGATACCTCAGTAGATCAGTCAAATCTAAATCACCCCTTAACTAGGTACCTCAGTAGATCACTCAAAGCTAAACCACCCCTTAACTAGGTACCTCAGTAGATCACTCAAAGCTAAACCACCCCTTAACTAGGTACCTCAGTAGATCACTCAAAGCTAAACCACCCCTTAACTAGGTACCTCAGTAGATCACTCAAAGCTAAACCACCCCTTAACTAGGTACCTCAGTAGTAGATCAGTCAAAGCTAAACTACCCCTTAACCAAGTACCTCAGTAGATCAGTCAAACCTAAACCACCCGTTAACCAGGTACCTCAGTAGATCAGTCAAAGCTAACTTTGGTTGTACCTGTTCTACTGTTTTCACTGTGCAATTCCTCAGTTTGATATCGGCAGGTATAGCCAGTTAATCTGCTGTACTCTGGGTTTTGGGGCTTGATGTCAATCGCTGCCATGTTGTATTCGTAAGATATTCCAATATTGTGTACAATTTTTCAGTTACATTTTGAGGATGAAGCACAAAAGTTAGTTTTTGTCCCCTCCCCCCAAATGGATGTATTGCGTTTTCCGGAAACCTTTTATATATATGTGAATAATATACACAAGTGTATTATATACTCCTAACAGCTGCATCCGCAGACCAGATATGAATAAGGTGCCACGTTAGGCAGATCACTGTTTTTAAGCAGACCAAAGCCGGTTTGCTTAAAGTTTTAACTTTAACCTTTTGTGTGGATAATGTTTTATTTTAAAATTTGAAATGCTAGTATACATAATATAACTAGAAATATAATTACACAAAAAATTATTTCCACCAACAAAATTATTTTGTGATTTTGAGAGGATTGTTTTCTGAGGTTGTATATCCTATCTCTCATGGAGCGGTCTGCATATGCTGCCCTTAGAATTATAATATATACATATGTATATATTTGTACATATATAATTATATATATATATGTACCTGATATACTGTTGAGAGTTAAAACAGTGGAAGTCTATTTTGACCTGCGCAAGAGGCTGTTGGATGTATCACTTTATCTTGTCAAATAATTAGTGCAGCAAATTCTGTTGGTGCGAATACGTTCATGAGAGGTTATTATGTAAACTTCTAAAACAGAAAATTGGACTCATTGTTTCAACTCTTCACTAGTGAATATATGTTGTGAAAATAAAAAAATAAAATTGTTAGAATATTCCTCACTATTCTAACCTGTACAGGCACTGAATAAAAATGTGTATATAAATATGATGTACTGTTGGGGTTTATAAAAATAGTAATTTCTTGCAGTGCCAAAGGTTAGCTTCAGAGCCGCAATTCTTGAAATATTTACGAATTTGTAATTCAAGTTTTCAAAAAAATTGCAACAAACTGGGAGTGTCACTCGCAGAATATCCACCAAAGTAGGGTGTCACTCACAGAATATCAAACAAACTGGAGGTGTCACTCGCAGAATATCAAACAAACTGGGGGTGTCACTCGCAGAATATCAAACAAACTGGGGGTGTCACTCGCAGAATATCAAAAAACTGGGGGTGTCACTCGCAGAATATCAAACAAACTGGGGGTGTCACTCACAGAATATCCAGCATGAAATAACCTGGTGAATTTAAGATTATAAAGCGAGACTTCCAGGCTTGGCTGAGGTACAAAATATATTATTAATACTCCAATAAACCTATTCAATATGTAACCCTTTGGTTAATATGTACTATGAGTGAACCCCTTGTAATAGTTTGTGCGATTTTTATGGAAAAAATTGCATTACGAAATAGCGTTTCGAGAATGTGGGCACCAGTCTGTAGCTGTGGACAAAACTGGTTTCCTTGCTTCTAGAGACTGGGATGAAACAAAGAAATATGACACCAAAAACAGGATATTTCTTGACCTTTTTCTGTGTTACTGCTGTTTAAGTATGTGTGCATGTAAAAGACAAATAGAATAAATTTACAGTGTCCAAGTATTGACTGTTGTGCAGAACTCGTCAGAATTCCCGAACTCAGAGGTGCAACAAAACAAAAGGGTTTGGATATCTTGCAATCAGAGACCGATACAATAATTGTTGTGCAATAATTTATATTATGGTTGTCGCCAAGGTTAAAAAGATAAGTCATTAGGTGAGGTGAAATTATAATATTTATTGTTCCCAGCTGATCTGCAACGAAGCGAGTTCCAAAGACTCGGTGAACCAACCAAGAAAACCCTAGTTACAATGTCTGTTTCAACTTGGGGGGGGACTAGAACAGGGCCAGACGATAGAAGCTGTTTACGCTTATTTATAGCTGTAACCAGTGAATATAGATATACCAAATGGTTGCTAAAATATGAAAGTGCTAGATAGTATAGATCTTGACAATAATATGATATTATACAGGAAGCAGGAAGAGATTTTAGATACATGTCTACAATTTCCACATCCTGAGAGCTAACCATTAATGATAGCAGAAAATACCAAATGGAAGCAGTGAATGCATTACCATAATATTACAACTAAATAATGAATTCTTAACAATGTTATTGACTTTTTACAGAATCTATGTTTGCATTATATTTATAAATACAGCTTGGGATTTCAACTGCATCGAACATAGTAATAATAAGTGATTTCTGTTTCCATTTGAAAAAACTAATTCAGTCATCAGGGCATAATAATACCAGTTTCCAAAATAGTAACTTGGAAGAAGTGATATAAAAGCTTTGTGTAGAGATAGCTTAAAAGTAAAAAGAGATCAAGATACCAGACAATAAATATAATACGTCATGCTGCTTGATAGCAATAGGTTGGCATGATTGAGTACATGCGTAAAACGCAAGTGGCTGTGTGAAGTCTCATTTTTTGTGTCCAGTATTGTCAACAAGATCAAGTAACTTATGACACACTTTCCTCCGACTTGTCCAGTATTGTCAACAAGGTCATGTCACAAGTATCAATATACACACTTCTCTATACACTGTCCAGTATGCATTGTCAACAAGCTTAATCTAGAAGCACCATGGACACATTCCAGCATGTCTGCCAAACACAAATTGCGCCTAACTTCTGCGTCTGGCTGATTATCTATGTAAGCATACCAAGGGCTACTCAACAGCACAATGCAATCTGTTCTACTTGACATGTTGCCCAAAACCGTTTCCTAATGTGCAGTTGACTTACTCAGAGATGTCTGCCTTGAAACAAATGTTATTATACATATGTACATACAGGGGTAACTTAGATGAGCGTGTTCATTGCAGCTGGATGTATATGAAATTGTTTTTACTGTTTTGGGATGGGAGGGAGGGATGGAAGGAGAGAGGGAGTGATGGACGGACAAATGGGTGGATGGAGGGAGGGAGTGATGAACAAACGAATAGACGGATGAAGAAAGGAAAGGAGGGAGTGATGGATGGACAGACAAACAGATAGACAGATGGAGGAAAGTAGGGAGGGAGGGAGGGAGGGAGAGAGGGAGGGAGGGAGGGAGGGAGGGAGAGAGGGAGTGATGAATGGATGGACAAACAGATAGATGGATGGAGGAAGGTAGGGAGTGATGAACGGATGGACAAACAGATGGATGGTGGAAGAGAGGGAGTGATGAACGGATGGACACACAGATAGACAGATGGAGGAAGGGAGGGAGTGATGAACGGATGGACAAACAGATAGACAGATGGAGGAAGGGAGGGAGTGATGAACGGATGGACAAACAGATAGACGGATGGAGGAAGGGAGGGATGGAGAGAGGGAGTGATGGATGGACAGACGGATAGATGGACGGAGGGAGGGAGGGAGGGGGTAGGGGGAGGGAGGGAGGGAGACAGATTATTTATTTGTAACCACACCAATTTAGATATATTTAGTGACAATTAAATAACAAAGATGTGACCTAAGAAAATAAAAAATATTGTTCTACTCCTGAAAAGACAAAACGCTCCCAACAGGGAATAATGATTGTTTGCATTTTATGGCACAATACTTCACTAAGATTGTGTGCATCCAATGTGCGACTGGGCTGTGGTGTGAAACGGTGCACGAATGCTGTGACAATAAGAAACTACTGACAACTAAGTACTTGTTAGTTACGGTTCAGTGAGAGCTAAACACCAAATGGTTGATTCTGTTTGCAGCTTCAGTGCAGCTGTCGTGTCACGCCGTAAAGACTTAGGGCCAGATTTCTTTTGTTTGGAAAAACACAACCAATCTATGAATATGTACTCACTAATGTACATTCGAAACTCGGTTTACAATCACCTTTGTAATGCAGCCACCTTGCAATTAAGGTCACCCTAGGACAGTCCCAGATGATTTCCATAACATGTGAATGTATGTGTAATTTGCCGCCTATTTACCTTCACCTCACTAATCAGGCCACTTTAGTCCGCTAATATGATCTCCTCACTAATCAGGCCACTTTAGTCCGCTAATATGATCCCCTCACTAATCAGGCCACTTTAGTCCGCTAATATGATCCCCTCACTAATCAGGCCACTTTAGTCCGCTAATATGATCCCCTCACTAATCAGGCCACTTTAGTCCGCTAATATGATCCCCTCACTAATCAGGCCACTTTAGTCCGCTAATATGATCCCCTCACTAATCAGGCCACTTTAGTCCGCTAATATGATCCCCTCACTAATCAGGCCACTTTAGTCCGCTAATATGATCCCCTCACTAATCAGGCCACTTTAGTCCGCTAATATGATCCCCTCACTAATCAGGCCACTTTAGTCCGCTAATATGATCCCCTCACTAATCAGGCCACTTTAGTCCGCTAATATGATCCCCTCACTAATCAGGCCACTTTAGTCCGCTAATATGATCCCCTCACTAATCAGGCCACTTTAGTCCGCTAATATGATCCCCTCACTAATCAGGCCACTTTAGTCCGCTAATATGATCCCCTCACTAATCAGGTCACTTTGGCCAAGGGTGGTCTTATTAGTGAGGTTCCGTTGTATCAAGAAGCATTGAATAACACAGCTACAGCACAAACATGTGAGACAGTTTGTTTCTTCTATGAAACATCTTGCGCTGTTTTTTTAAACCACGTTTTTTCAGTGGTGTGCGTACAGTTGCTTGGAAAAATCATCCCATTGAATCCAGTCCAGAAACTGACATGATTTAATGTCCAATGCTAGCATCCCCACAACATGAAAACGTGAATTATATTGGCCTGTATGTAATTTTATATTCACCAAGTTGCCCATCGCCCATAACCCATTGTTACACAAAACTACCTGCATGAACTATCATCAGGAAAAGAAATCTGAGAAAAATACATCATTGTACAACTCTAAACAAAACAACAAACGTCATGTGTCGATCATAAATATTTTGGGATAATCCCTAAGCCTGTCTCCTTTTATTTTGTTAGTTTGTTCTCAATTAGTTTCGGTTTCTGCGAACTGTCTACCAGAATTGCTATCATCCATAGCCTGTGAGTCACAAAAGTTGACAAGTAAAACAATACAAACGGAGATGTTGTATTTTATACAATTATTTTTGTAAACACGTGTGCAACACTCCCAATGGAGTACATTCATGAATGATGGAGTAATTACTTGAAACTTTCATACTTGAGTAGTTTGACCAAATACTAAGTGAGAAAAATGGCGTCTGGTCACAAGTGTTTCATGCCTAGAATTTGGACACCCACTGAAAAAAAAGGGTCAAACAGCGAACAGCACAACTTGGTTTTGGTGTTCTTGTTCAGTTTTGAAGTCCAATACATATAATTAATTCTAAACAATGCTTTATTCTTGGACTCCATAATATATTTAAGAAAACGGTGGTTCTATATGAACCGGCAGCCTCCTCATTTTTAGGATGACATCAATTGTCCCATTCTTTTTGTTTCTTTACGTCGACCAATTACAAAATGAATATACAATGATTTACACCAGTGTTTCCACATTCTATATATGGTATTTCACATCACCTTTGAGAATGCTCAAATTAAAAAGATCAGAGGACTGTAGTCATCATATAAATCTGTATATGGTATTTCTTATAACCATATTGCAATTAGGTAAACAACCATTTGACTAGCACAATTGTATGTCTAATCCTAACGCCTTTCCCAATATATATTTATTATTGTAAAGGCACATACTGTTTTCTGATGGTGTGTGAATGAAAATTCCACCGCAGAAGAGATATGTATATAATGCATACACCTGAATTTGTTCTTAAAGCTAAATCTGAATAAACATCGCAACTACCTGGCGTAAGTAGTGTCCACCGTTGTATGCTAGTAGGCGTGACATCTGGAGATTTATGTCCACGTGATTACATTGGTAATTCATTATAAGAGGTCAGTAAGTCCAAGTTTATATTCCTTGTTTGGCTCACACTGACCAATACTTTAAACTGTTGACAAATCATCAGAATCACATGACTTCCTCATTGTTATCAACAAGTTTACTGTTGTGTTCTTGACGTTGCTTTCCGGTGGTTAAATAGTTATAAATATGTAAGACATTGATTGCACAGAATTAAAAAATATATGCGCAGTGATAACCTTATCTTTGTGCCATAAAGTATTACGTGATTTTGATGTTAAAGACATACTCTGGTTGATAACTTTAGGGTGTGTTTATTTATTTGAATTTGTAAGCACTGCCATAAATAGATGGCCATATTTAATGAAGAGCAGTTAAAATTAGGTATGCAAGAACATCACTAAAACATGAGTAAGATGTATTAATGAGAGGCTAGATAGACTTCCGTGTGATGTAACATGTGCAGGGTGTAGAGTATATTTATGTCAATTATAGCACTAATACAGCAAACAATATATAAATTAATCACTAAAAACGACTTAAAAAAACACTCTTGAAGCAACTCACTTATAAAATGAGTTAAAACGCAGTTTCAAATCAGTATACAACTTCCTGACAATCTTAAAAGACAGGTCATTTTTTCAGGCATATATGATATTTGTTCAGAACAAAAAAAGCACAAAGGATGGATTCTATTTTAAGCGTGGCATTCCATCTGCTGATTGCTTTGGTACACATCAAATGAACCACAGCAGTTGTAGCTCACAGAGATTGCCAAACTATGGTGTCATTCTTTTGTGAGGCGCCCTTTGGACAGAAGAGACGGGTTCTGGAATGTGTCAGCCTAGATACCCCTGCCAAGACCATGACTACCTTCGTGACGACATTAAATTAGATTTTGCCTGAACACAAATAAAACTACAAGTGTGGGAGGTTATTCACGTCTACATCTGAGAGTTCAAAAGAAATAATTAAATTTATTCTTCTAGGTTTGTGAACATTTCACCAACAATATCTATAGTACTGTAATTATTGTTTATACCTTATTAATTGATGCTAGGTGTGCATGTGCATTGTGTGTCTAATACTGTCTATGCCTCTATGGCATGCATGCATATGCAGTGTTTGTAAGTTTGTGTGCATGCGTGCATGTTTGAGGTTTGCATGTGTGGTGTGTACATGTGTTGTGATTTTGTGGTGCGTCTGTGTGTATGCGTGCGTGCGTGCATGCGTGTGTGCGTGTGTGGGGTGTGTGTGCATGTGTGTGCATGTTGTGATGGTGTAGTGTGTGGTGTATGTGTGTGTATGCATGCATGCATGTTGTGATTGTGTGGGTGTGTGCGCATGCGTGTGTGTGGGTGCACATGTGTATTTTGTGTTATCATGGATGAGTGAACATGAGTTTACAGACAAGCAATTTAATGCCTCCTTAAAACGTTCAGCTGAAGCGTTACGTACACCACTGAAACTTATGAATGCACCGAAGGCATAATGTCATGTTTCTACATATACCAAGGTAAACACAGCCTTAAAGGAATGGTGGCCACATGTGCTTGGAAACCCCATTTCAAAATAGTATATTTATCAGAGCAGATATAGGTTATTCTAACATATTTGAGGTTTAGCAGATGTTTCTATATATCCAGAACAATTCATAAGTATAGTCTTCACTGAGAATGGCTTCATACAGGCAATAATTATTACTGACAAAATACACAAAATGTTATTTAATATTGCATAAAAAGAGTGAAACACATAAATATATTCACCTTTGAAGAACAACATGTTACATTTAAGGATAAGGATACTTTTATTAGTCCCAACAGCATATAGCAAGACGATACATTATTCAGATATACACACAAGTATTGAACTGTAAAACATACAGTGCAAATTTATATAAAATAAACAGAATATATATGGTATCAAAACGAAGGGATGGGAGACTCCTACTAAGATCACAACTGGTCACTATCATATGAGCCACCCAAAAACAAAAATTATAAATTCTTTATGTTTCTAATCCTAAGTTTTATAAAGATAAAAATAACACTAATGATACTATTTGTAGTAAACCTTTTTTATTGTCTTTCTCTTACATACTGTGTGTGATGATTGTTTCGTTGATGTGTTCTGTGTGTTGTGTACGCGTGTCGTCGTGTAAGCATGTGTGCAAGTATACATATTGAAACAGTTGTATTGTACTTTTATGGAATGTGTTGCACGTTCATGATATAATTTATTTAGTTGAATTTAATATAGTACATATGACGTTATATTGTTTTACCATAGAATGTTTGGCATAATTTGATAATCTTCTCAAACTATGGGTCACTATTTTGACTATCACTAAATAGGGATATTATTAATAACATGTAGTAAATTATATTTAAGACACTTGTTTGCAATTTCATGTTTAATTCTGGATGTGTGTAGTTCAGTTGCTCTCCGAGTGTATTAGTCATGGATGCCAGCGTTTGGGGTTATCTGCCAATTTAATAAGTAGACAGGTAAATTTTTATGTTTATATTTGTAATAAAAGTTTAGTTCTTGTAATTTCCGTAAGTCGTCTACTTTTAATATGTTGAGTTGCTTAAAAAGCGGTTCTGTATGTAAATTTTATTGGCTTAGTGTGATAATTCGCACTGCTTTCTTTTGGATTTTCATTAATCTGTTTCCTTGGTATCCCCATGTGGTGATACAATAATTTATATGAGATAATAGAAATGCATTATACGATACAATTTTTATTTCTAAAGGTAGCACATGTTTTAATCTATTTAATATTCCTAAAGTTTTAGAACACTTTTTTGTGTGTTTTTTCCAATAATTATTTAAGTTAGTGTCTAGAGTTAAATCTACGAAGTTAAATTCTTCCACTCTCTGAATATTTATGTTATCTATTTTGAGTAATAATCTTGGTGTTGGTTTATTTGGCATTTGGAAGGGCGTATATTTAGATTTAGTTTTATTTAGTGACAACTTGTTAATATTAAGCCACTCAAGTATTTACATTTTTGTCAACCTCAATGGGTTTACAGAAGATATCTTTCATGTTGCACGTTTACCTATTGAATTATATTAACGACTCATTATGAGATTTTATAAATCCGTTCAGCTGTATATGTATTGTGACATTGTAACCAAATAACATTCTTCTCTCTATCAATCTATCTATCAGGCACAGTGCAAGTTATGCTTTTAATTGGTGTATCAGTTTTATTGGTGTTTAACACCAGCAGTTTACCAACAAATAAATATGATCTTTCTTCAAAAAATAATCATCTGAATCAGCTGGATTTTACTGTTCACTTTATGCCTCGTGCTTGGGGTGTATATTATAGAGTAACAACGAATTGGATCAACTAATAGAAGAAAGTCCACACAGACTTGCACACATGCTTACTTGTTTCAATGAGGTTTACACTTGAATCAGCCTATCCTTCAACTAACACGACCTACGATTACTGGACACAGCTGCTGGATGCACCTGTTGAGTTCTTTAGTGACAGAGTCGAGATTTATGATCTGTAACACAATCTGTGTGTGGCTTGCCCAAGCAATCACAGGAGTTTGTGAGCAGTCTAAACTCCAACTGGCCACAATGGGGACTATCCTAGAATTATAGAATTAACAAGGGTTTATTAAGTCAATGTCTACAGGGAGAGGTTACCATCACAATTCATCAGCTATGGCATCCACGTGACCCACTAAATGCTGTCAAGGCCTGTGGTGGTATAAGTGGGTGTGAATATTTGTGGTTGGGTTCAAACCGTAGGCGGTTTCCTTGGCACATGATGGTGAATCATGCAGAGGATGACACAAGAAATGAATTGATCATGTTACTAGCAGTATAAGCTTTGCCACATCAGAATTGTGCCTCGTTCATTTATCGCAGAGACCAAGAAACAGTTCTTGGCACATTGCCAATTTTTTTTAACTATACTGAGACTTTCCCTGACAAATCAAAAATGTACTAACAGGAAGTGGTCTGTAGCACTTGGCTACAAAAAACTTTAGTCTGACAAGACATTTTACAACCGATGATCGAGAAGCATTTCCACTAGCTACAGTAGTGTAATTACTTACTGAATGGTACTCAGCTATTTAAGTATCTAATTGTTACTCATTTGAATTGTAGTGTGTAGGTGTATTTTGGGACATGTTATCAAGTAAAAATAATAGCTGAATTGAGTGGTTGCTATTAACTGCTTTTAATTAGTTTTTTCATTTAAACAACCTTAATATTTTAACTATGTAGTGGAGCACAGTGTCTAGACATTTGAACTCTCGACCGAGAGAACCCGGGTTCAAATTCTATGCTGTAGTGTCGAACCTTGGGCAAGTTCGTTTACTTGACGTTGCTCCAGTTCACTCAGCTTTATGAATGAGTACCTGGCTATAGACAATGGTGGATATTTGTGTACAATTAGTCTTTGTGCATTAATTGCAGTGTGGCTCGATGCTTCCCAGAGAAGTCGAGATGGTGTTCGATTAAGCAGGTCTGCCAGGAAGTAAAGTGTAAAGCGCTTTGCGCAGTCCTGAGAACTGGATACTGCGATACGTAAAAACTTACCTTGACTTTTTTACTTTGTGTACCAATTAACACAATTTTAATAAAATATGGAAACAGAGTATTTTTTACTCATCACATGTAAACACTCATATCTCAGTACACTTTTGAATGACACACTTGTTACTTTTACTTTATTACCTGAGTAGTTTAACCAAATACAAACCGAGATAAAATAATATGTGGTCAGTTGTTTCAAGAATGAGACATAAAATTCATATCACCTTCTGATTGACAAACTTTACATTTTATTACCTTACCTATCCTCTTCGGGCCTTGTGGCCCATAAGGCTGCTGTGCGACTCCGCCACCTCGCCCTGTCAATGGCTATGTGTCTGGCTTTGCTCCAAGTTGCCCAGCCCAGTTGCTTCTGTTCTTTTTCCACTGTGGTTCTCCACGTTGTTTTTGGTCGACCAACTTTTCTTGTTCCTTCCGGCGTCCATGTCAGTGCTGTCAGGCAGTGGTTTTGGTCCTTCTTTCTCAGCACATGCCCGATCCAATTCCACCTTCTTCTCTGTACTTCTGTGCTGATCTTCTCTTCTGCTGTTATGTTCTCAATGTCTTTGTTCGAAATTATTACTGGCCATCTAATTTTTAAAATTCTTCTGAGACAGTTGAAATGGAAAATGTCAAGTTTTTTGTTGTCGCATTTGTTTACTTTCCATGTTTCACATCCATACAGTAACACTGATTTGACCAGAGTATTGTATAATCTGAGTTTAATTTTTAATGTGTACACATTTGAGTTCCATATCTGCTTGAGTTTCATGAATGATGTCCTTGCTTTTCGTATTCTGTTGTTAATATCGTCATCCCCTCCTCCTTGCTTGCTGACGTTTGCGCCCAGGTATGTATATTTCTCTACTTCATTCAGTTGTTGATCATCAATCTGTATTCTGTTGTTGCATTTGCTGTTGATCCTCAGTACTTCAGTTTTCTTTTTATTGATTTTTAGGCCAATTTTTGATGCGAATGCATTCATTTTTGTTGCCTTTGCTTGCATGTGTCTGTAACTTGATGACATAAGCGCAATGTCATCTGCGAAGTCCAAGTCTTCAAGTTTTGACATGAATCTCCATCTTATCCCTGTGTTGTTTTCTTCAGTTGTTTTCCTCATTATCCAGTCGATTACCATCAAGAAAAGAAATCCGGACATTACGTCTCCTTGCTTAACTCCAGTTTTTACCTTGAACCACTCAGATTGTTCACCTTCATCTAACACTGCACATTCACTGTCCTCGTACAAAATCTGGACCATTCTGATTATCTTGTATGGGATTCCATAGCTCGCCATGATTTCCCAAAGGCTCTCTTGGTGTACAGAGTCAAATGCCTTTTCGAAGTCTACAAAAGTTACATATAGCGTTGCTTGCCATTCCACTACCTGTTCTATTATGTTTCGAAGGATGAATATCTGCTCAACTGTGCTTCGTCCTCTTCTGAAACCTGCTTGTTCATCTCTCAACTTGTTGTCAACTCCATCTCTTATTCTGTCTATTATCACTCTTCCGAACACTTTACTGGGGACAGATGTTAGAGTAATACCTCTCCAGTTTCCGCACTCTGTAAGGTTACCTTTCTTTGGTATTTTAACAATCAGTCCTTGTTTCCACGTCTTTGGTACTTTTTCTTGTTCCCAAATTGTTTTGAATAAGCTTAGAAGCCAATTCTCTGTTGTCGCCATGTCTGCTTTCAACAATTCTGCTGTAATGTCATCTTTACCTGCAGCTTTCCCATTCTTTAGCTTCCTCAGTGCTGATCTAATCTCTGTTTTTGTTATAGAGTCTGTGCTGATTTCATCTATGATTGAGTCTAATTCAATATCTATAATGGGGTCATCGGGCATAGGTCTATTAAGGACTTCTTCAAAATGCTCCTTCCATCTTGTCCGCATGGCTGGTCCTTCAGTTATTAGGTTTCCAGATTTGTCTTTTACTGCATTCGCTGTTTTGTGTTTGTCGTTACTAAGTGTCTTTGTGATGTTGTAGACTTCTTTCATCCTTCCATTCCCGGCTGCTTTCTCTGCTTCTGCGGCCAGGTTGTCTACCCACTTTCTTTTATCTTGTCTCATGTTTTTCTTTACGTCTGTCTTTTTGTTGATACTTATCCTTGTAGCTCTGCTTTATCCTTTCTGACTTTGCTTGTTCCATGTTGTTCTTTAGTCGTTTCCTGTCTTCTACCAGTTCCCATGACCCTTTGCTGATCCATGGTTTTTGTCCTCTCTTTTTGTAACCCAGTACTTCTTTGGCTGTTTCTTTGTAGGCCACCTCGAATTCTTGCCATTTTCTCTCAACAATGTCATTATCTGTCTCGTCGTAGTCCTGTAGTACATCATATCTGTTCCGTAGCTTCAATGAGAATTGCATTTTTATGGTTGGTTGTTGCAGCTTGATTGTGTCGAATTTCTTTCTGTTCTCACTGGTCTTTTGCTTCCTCTTTAGCTTCAGCCTGATCTTCGAGCGCACTAACTGATGGTCACTCGCAATGTCTGCCCCCCTCATCACTCTGGTGTCCATAACTGATGTTCTGTGCTGCCTGCTCACTAGCACATGGTCAATTTGGTTTTTGGTTCGCCCTCCTGGAGATGTCCATGTCTGCTTATGGATGCGTCGGTGTGGAAATATGGTTCCTGTTACCACAAGGTTGTTTAATCCACAGAAGTCAATTAGTCTTTCTCCATTTTCGTTTCTATCACCAATTCCATGGCTTCCCATTATGTCTTCGTAGCCCTCATTTTCTTCTCCAACTTTGGCATTTAGGTCCCCCATTACTATGAGCATGTCATGTTTATGTACACTGCCCACAACTGACTGCAACTGTTCATAGAACTGGTCTTTCTCTTCGTCACTTGTTTCATTTGTTGGTGCATATGTTTGTATGATTGATAGTTTAACATATCTTGAAAAGAATCTAGCATAAATAATTCTATCACTGATAGGTTTCCACTCTAGTAATGCTTGCTCTGCTTTCTTTCTCATCATTATTGCCACTCCATGTCTGTGTAGGTTGTCTTCTCTCCCAGAGAAAATAACTCTCTCCAGTGTTTAACTTGACTTTCCCATGTCCTGTCCATCTGCATTCGCTAATGCCCATGACATCGATTCTGTATTTATCCATTTCTTTTGCAAGTTGTGCTGATTTACCTATTGAATATAACGTTCTCACATTCCAACATCCTATATTTACAGTTTCCTTTGGTCTGGTCAGCGACGCTATCGACTGCCGAACGTCCGATTGGCTTTGATCCGGAAGTGTCATACTTTCCATGTATCTGATGTCCTCAGGTATATGAAGCGTCGCCTCGTCATAACCGTTTCCAGCATGTGCTGGCGAAGTCACACGTTTAGTTTCCGTAACAATTATTGAACTGGGGGGGTTGTTGGCCCTCCGCAGTAGGTTTAATTTTGGGGTTTTCCTTCCCCTAGTCAGAGCCTCGTTTGCCCACAACCGCAAGGTAGTGGTTTCCCAGGGGGAACCACAAGGAGGTGAGGTTGACCTGGGTGTTCTACGGTTTACCGGCAGGTTACTATTTTCACTTTTCACCCCCACAGAGGGCTAGCTGACCCCAACGTCACTGGCTGTGGCGCTGGGCGCTTGAACACCCCTTTCCCCCCTAACATTTTATTAATATCATTATAATATTATGTGCACACAAAAGTTCAAAAGTAGGCGGATAGCATGAAACCTACAAATCTGAACCCATAAGCATTTGGGGATTTCCTTCATGCGTAAAACTTCCTTGTTGCCGTTATTAAAGGGCATAAAGACCACTTCAAAAACCCCATGCACATTCTATTGGCCACTTTCCTATGATGACAGTATAATAATGGGACTTTGTCAACAAGAAGTGGCCACTTGAATGATGAACACAAGTCAACACACTTGAGGGTCTCGGTTAATACGAAGAACACGACTCAGAACAATAGAATGCTGATCAACGTGAGTTTTACTGTGTAAGCTACATTCTGGCAATCTTGCAATTCCAGGTTGTAATTATACTGGGCATGAAACAAATGGAAAGGGAACAGATGATGTAGAGAGCGGGTGCTCTCAGATTGGAAGGCAGAAGGGAAAAATAAAAAATGAGATGGGAAGATTGTGAAGAAATTTATTTGCAGGGTTGAATGCGAGAGATGGGGAAGTGAAGACGACAGTGAAATTGTTCTTCTTCTGTATTTGCTGAAACTGTAACTCTAGTTTCTCATACGTATGTTGCTGAATACTGCAGGTCTTCCAGAGGGCCAAAGATCTTGTCTTTTACTGATGTCTCCGACAGTGAAATGGAATCTGTGGCAGAAAAGTGAAAACAAAAAACCGAGGCCAGCCTCATCCTGGAATTCGGAACAATACGGAAAACAACAACTGCACGGATGGCTCACAACAAACTTTTGGCCTTACCGACTGTCTCCGTTTATCTTTTATAAAAATATCACTGTCTCTAATACAGATTACTGTTTTATAACCGAAATTCCATTCTTTCAGGGTGCAAAAATACTTTAAGTGTCAAAACTATAGTCATGGAAGAAGTGCTGCGTACACATTGTTTGCAAATCTATGCAAACATGACCATCATCATTTGTGGAGCGCAGTAGTGCAACGGCAAGAGCTTTGGACTCTCGACTGAGAGAACCCGGGTTTGAATCCTTTGCTGGAGTATCAAACCTTGGGCAAGTTCGTTTACTCTACATTGCTTCAGTTCACTCAGCTGTATGAATGAGTACTTGGCTATAGCCAGTGGTGGATATTTGTTTACAAATAGTCTTCACGCATTAATTGCAGCACGGCTGAATGCTTCCCAGAGAAGTCGAGATGGTGTTTGCTTGAACAGGTCTGCCAGGGAGTAAAGTGTAAAGCGCTTTGAGCAGTCCTGACGACTGGATACTGCACTATACAAGAAATTACCTTTAGTTTTTACCATTTATCCTTATGGCGAAGAAATTCAGGTAGGGTAATGCGAGAGATCCTATATTTGATCTGCTTTGAACTATCTAATAGGTCACGATGATATTTTGATACTTAGTCTGAGATGTTCTTGACCTTTCTAGAGTGACAACAAGTGTATGATTGTGATAGAAGATGTACGAAATGGATAGCAGGTGTCACACCTTTTAATATTTCATTAACAATACAACACACACACACATACAACTAGTACTGTTTCATCACAAAACAAACTTATGTACAATCATCTATCACGTTCCTTGTACGTACATGTAAATACAATAAATACCACAGACGTACAAAAATACAAGTCTATAATATCTGCACAAAAGGCAAAACATCCATCCAGTTTCACAGACAGACAATACCAGTTATATCACACATTTTAAACACTGTAGAATGATATGCTACGACGTGCCCACAAAAGTGGCAGTTTCAATATAGCTAGCAGTGAGACTGGAATGCTATAGAAAATTCATGGAGAGTTATGCTATGCAAGCCCTTGAAAGGTATATCACACAGAATCTGCGTTGAGTTGCTATGTACATATCATTCGAAGACACAAAATAACACTGTGCCAGACATGCCACATTTTCTGTGTTGAAATATGTATTTTTCACTTGACATTCTGCAATACGCTTTTTTATTAGGTCAACAAGTTAGCCAAGCTGTAGCTTTCCTATTCTGGTTAAGGGTAGCCATCTACATATCTACTCAACTCAAGTATGTAAAATTCACCTACAACACACAAAATCTGCTACATATTCTCAGAAATCTACCTCTAGAGAATCGCAAGTATTTGCCATAAGTCTGTCTTTTGAAGTTATACACATGTGAAGAATACAAGAAATTGCAGACTTTATCAACATTTTTATATTTGCAGCAAATCTATATGAAAACAAGATATGGCCAAAATGTGTATTACATATGAAAAATCTGTACAATGTGCCATGAAACTGCTTCTCCATGTTATAGAGGAGCAGTTTCTTGAACATACAACAAGAAATATCTGGCATACAACATGTATACTACGTCATTAACGAATATAAACAACTGCTATGTTTTGGCTACGTTTAAGCCTGCAAATTTCACACGATACCCAACACCATGCAGAAGAGGCAAAACAAGTCGATGGAGTTCAATATAATACAGTCACCGTGCGAATTATTCCCACGTGCCAAACTATTCTAACAATCAACAAAAACAGTCTCTACGGTAACATTTCCTTGTGCGATTCACTTCCTGACAGTCTACGACAGGAAAACGTGAACGGGTGTTTTGCTTGCTACCACAGCAAGTTGTGTGGTGTCACCATATGCTGGACAATGTCAGGCACGTCACAGACGCACATACGCAACGTTTGTGTCACTCACGACCGTTCAGCATCGTGCGACTCCGGCGACAGTTTCTTCTTCTTCATCACGAGCGTGTCCTGAATGAACTGGAAAGCGACGGAGAACTGGACGAGCGAGAAGCTGTAGCTTCCACCCTCGAAGAACGGCGGCATGAGGTCGGCTAGGAGGGTGAGATGGGGGTACAACTGGGCAACATAACACGGGTCTGTGTTACACAGGAGGATGACGAGGACGTCGATGAGATCGTCGGAGCAGGCGCCAATCGGTTGGCGCTGCAGCGACTTCTGCAGCGCCGAGAGCTGCTGGTTGATCTCGCGCAGACAACTCGTCAGGTGCTGGAACTTGAGCAGCGGGGACGTCTCGCCGACCACGCACGCGATGCTTGCCAACGCGTTGGCGAAGTTCCTCGCCCACTCCGGCTTCATCGAGATGTCCTGCTCCTGCGGCGAGCGAGGTTCGTCGCTTGCGATGCTTGATGATGGTCCGCTTTCGCAGTCGACTGTGAGCGCGTCGATGGCGCATTCGATGTTCTCGTCGTGGCTTGATGTCCGCTGCATCAGCGGCCACGTACGGCGATCATAGACGACCGTCACGGCGTTTGGGACGTGCACCGTGACGCACTTCACGTGCGGAGCAGACTCCGGTGCCGTGTCCGAGACGGAAGCGTCGTGCAATTCTTCCGTGAAGCGCGACACAGGATGTTGTCGGACAATTCCGTTCTTCCTGCAGATTTCACCCGACTTTGGAGATTCTCTGAGAAGCTTAGGAGAATCACACAGCTTAGGAGATTTTCCCAAAAGTTTAGAAGATTCTCCCAGGTGCTTAGGAGATCCTTCTTCTAAGTCCGACGAAAGGTTCCTGTCGCAAAACATCAGTATGGGACTCTCTGTCGATCTATCGGTCGCTTGATCAAGAAGCGACGACAACGACAAGGACAACGAAGACAATGACGACGCCAACGATGACGGGGTCTTCTCAGAGAGCAAGTGTTCGGCAAGGCTGCCGCCGAGACCAAGATCAGCGGGAACAAGGGTCGGGATGGAGTCGGCGAGACTGTGAACGGTCGACACATACGCCTGCTCGTACAGCTGCGTCAGATTAGGCATCGTCTTCTCGTAGAAGTGGCTCTCGTAACACAGCCACACCTTCCGGTAGTACGTCGAGTTGGTGTGCTGCAGTTCCGTCTGTATCCGGTTGCACATGTCTTCGAAGTGCGCGTGGATGTCCGCCTTCAGATTCTCAATGGTCTTCTTCAGATAGTCGCGATGCGTATCGTGCACCATGACGAAGTTAGAGTGGCCGCCGAACCATCCGTCGAGCAACAGCAGCTGCTCCTGGTCTTTGTCAGCGCCAACGTGTTGTCGGCTTACCTTGAGCGACTTGTCAGAGATTGTCTCTCCGGGGAACGAGCTTGCGCAGGAGAATTCTGAGGCGCTGAACTGTTGCGCTGGGATGGGCAAACTCGATGATACGTCGCTCTCGATCCCACTGTCGGTGTTACGGATGATGTCGATCGTGTGTCGCTGCGATTTCCCCCGTTTGTACCTGCTCCGTTTCAGCGTCGCCCTGTCGATGTGTCGCACGTCCGTGACGCGACGATGCGGCGCTACCATGGGAATGCTGTGGGTCTGAGTCGCACAACAGTGGCTGAGGATGCCGCTGTCGGTGCTGCACAGACTCGCCGTGTCTGAACTGTCATCTGGTGGCAAGAGTTCTTTCAGTCGTTTCTCGTACAGCGCTGCTTCGCATACGTTATTCACCTGCGCCGTGAACTTCTTAAACTCCTGGGCCAGGTCGCTATACCCGGTCAGTAAGTTCGATATCTGTTCGGTCATCGTCAGCCATTGCCGCGGAATCGTCGACCGACACAGAACATCGGTAGCGCGCTGTCGACCAGTTCTATCCAGATCGACGCCGAATGTTTCGTTGTCGCTCGTCAGCTCGTCGATGGCTGCCCTGATCGCTTCTTTGACACTGATCACCAGCACTTTCCGATCGATGAGTGCCAACATCTTTCCCTTCTCCTCCTGGATCTTGTGGAACATTTCCACGTAGATATTATGCAGCGGTTCGTTCACGTGTTTGGTGTTTCCGTGTCGCTTCGGACTCGACAGACTGAGAATGCACACGGTGCTTCCCTCGCAGTGTGACTCGGCGGCGATTGTCCTTTCCAGGTACTCCTTTAACGTCTCTCGCGCCAGCAATAACTTCTGGTAGACCTCGAACTGTGCATCCCGGTCTCTCCTTGCCGCGGCCACGTCAACGTTAAGCGACTTCGCCGTCTGTACAGCATTCTGGAGATCGTCCAATTCCTCCCATACTTTCCTGACGTCGCCCTGAAGGTGTTTGAGGAGGAGATCAGCGAACTCCACAGAATACTGCGGCACCTTCTTGGCGCCGTTCAGTTCCGCGATGAACTTGTTTCGCAAGCGCTGCATCGACGACTCCACGGACTCGATCCGCGCGTCCTGTTGCAGGATCGACGCGTTCGCTTTGTCGATGAACTTCTCCTGTTCGTTGAAGACATGCTCGAGGTTTGCGAGGTCGTCAGTGCTGAGTTTAATGGAGGGAAGCACGTAGCAGTGCAGCTGCTGAAAGATACCGCTGCGGAATTGCTCCGTCGATATGAGCCCACTCGCGTAGCTCTCAAGGAGTTCCTGCACGGTGTCAAACACTTCATCCAGTTCGTTCTCATACCCGAGGCACTCACCGCCAATGTACATCGATTCGGACAGTCGCTTCTTCTGCTCGTCTATCTTCGCCATGTCGGTGTTGCAGTGGCACTCAGCCACGTAGGCGAGGCTCTGTTGCGACAGCTCGGGATGCGGCAGCGGCACAGACGAACACCACGAGATTTTCTGGTTGCGGCAATCGATGCTGATCGAGTCTAGCACAAGCACTTTGAACCAGACCGCTGGTTCGAGCACGATCTCAATTGTACGTCCGCTCTCATCCGATACGGCTGTTTGACTGCCGAGCATAGGAGTGCACCCGTCAGCTAGTGTCACCTCGGACACTTCAGTGGAGAGTTGGAGGCAGCTCAAGTACAAATACATGCTTGTCGGGTTGCCAGAGTCAACACTGGAGGCACTGACACACATTCACATGATCGCTGCCGATACACAACGAGATGGATACAGTCATTCTGCTGGGGCCCTGCAGCATCTGTCAGACTTCTGTCAACAAAGTACAGGTTTTTAAATCACAGTCGTTGGTTTGCGTTCCATTAAACTGTTAATTCCTCCTTTTTTATATAATATTCGTCATGCCAGTATAAACATGTTAATGGTATACTGCCTGCCAAATTGCATTTACAAATCTGAAACGGTGTTGGATATGTGTACGCTGCACCCGCAAAATGTTCAAATTGTAAACAAAACATTACAATTGTAAACAACCATTATTGGCACTTATTGCAGAGGCATGCATCCTAACTTGGAAGTATCTTTGAAGTTGCCTGGTTCCCACACTCCTGACTATAAAGTGGGATCAAACACAACAGGTTCGACAAACATGGTGCTAATAATTACCACTGCAGTCTGAATGTAACTAAAGGAACAGATCTTGCTTTAAGGGTAATTAGTTTTATAGTTAGGTCAACTAATATATCATACAACAAGTTATAGATTTATTAGAAAGAATAAAGCATGGCGACAAAGCTGGCTTCCCTACTGAGAGTTCATGATAACAAACATTTATGCTGTGTTCACACAGAGTTAGACTGGCTTAGCTTTAAAACAGTTTAACTTCACGTGTACGACAATTACATAAAACAATTGTACGTCATAAACTGATTGAAAGCTAAGCTGGTTAAACTTTTCTGTGTAAACACGGCATGTAAAGAACATGGGTTAACAGCAATATTGCCGACAAGTATTTTAAGTGGAGATCAAACAGAAGTTTTTAAGATATTGAATGGTTATTAAAATATTGCCAGTCTATGTGTTGTTTTCACAACTTGAGTATAGCTGAACTAGAAAAGACAAAGGTAAAGAAACAGTGCAGATGGATATCAGAAAGTATTCATTTTAATAGAAGACAGTAAATTAATGACCGGAACAATCTACCTGGGTTATGCTAATGATGTTAATACAATTAAAAACAAAACTGACAACTATCTCGGTACAAAAAGATGAGTAATTAATCTGCTAAAGTTCTTTGGGACATTGCAGGTGTATCCCCTGTGAGGTGCTATGGTTCCAGGGGCTTAGCCAGAGACCAGTCTGCCAGTCTTGAAGACTGGAGATGACTGGCTAAGACTGGTAATTACAACTGATAAGACTGGTGGAATTGAGAGAGGGCCAGCTGGCCACTAGATCAACTAAGTTCCAAGCCTAGGCACAACTGACTACCATTAGCACAACTGGTAGTGAAACAAGTAGAATGGATCAGTACTAATTAAATGGTTCAAATGTCACTGGTTTGTTACAAAAAAACTGTTCAACAAAGGCTTCATGTGAATGGCTTCCACGCAAGCCGTTCGTGCACTAAAAGGCACAATTTTGATTCATTCAAGACTGGCAAAATATGATTCTTGGTTGCATGGTTCACTCACCTCTTTCTACATTCAGTCATTCCATTCAACCATTTAACTACCAACATTTAACTACCAAGATCTACCAACTAGCAATGTATTTAAAAACATGAAATGGAGTTATTTAGTTATTTCCTTTTTGAGTGGAAAATTTGAAAGGTGAAACATTCTATAGAAGGTGCCATGGAAGTGTTATGTTCGATTTGCCAGGAAATTATTGCTACATGAAAAGCATTATCGGCTCATTCAGCTCCTTACAAAATGCCATCATTGGCGGCAGCAGAAAGTAGTAGCAGAAACGAGTCTTGTTGCCCTGGGTGTGTTACTCCATAGGTGGTGTAAGCTAGCAGATGAGTATTGTTTAGATTCAACATAAACTTTAGCGGGTAAACCAAGGCAATGGCTTCCTTTCCAATTGCCATGTAGAGTTTTGGCTTAGGATGGAAATCTCGCTAATCCTGTTTTAAACATTCATCATGAATGCTGATTTCAGGGATATTGTCAAAATGCCTGTACAGATGTTGACCACTTCGCACTTATTCACTCACATAAAAATAAAATGGATTTCATAGCACTATGGGCATCATTGTTATTTCTAAATTATGAAAGTTTTGACAAAAACACTTAGATTTAATCTTTAAATTGTATGTAGGCACAAAAAGCTAGATTACTGGTGCATCTGATCGGACATCATCACAGTGGTTGCTGACATATTTAAGAGCACGACCAGTATGTATTCAGTAATGAATATATGCAAATAAATTGGTGTAAGTATAGCACAGCTGGCACACGATGCATTCCAAATGTCCTACAAAGTCTGTACATTGTGTGCAACTCGAGTGGCAGATTGAAGAGATCGTGAGGCGGCTGTTTACACAGCGTGGTGTCTGAGGCTCGGAGCTCATGAAAACTGTAAACACCATTTGTTCCTGTTTCATTGTTCATACATGCCTTCAAATGTATACATGAGAAGGCCGCCATTTCCATCAGACACAAATGGATTCTTCGAGTGACTAACGGAAATGTTGTCAGCATGCAAACGTGCAATTATTTGATTACGCAATATACATACTTAATAAAAGTTCAAACATTTCAGTGACTAATAGAAATGCTCTCAGAATGCAAATGTGCAACTATTCAATTAAGCAATGTGTATACTTATTAAAACATAAAAGTGTAACCTGAACCATTTACATAAATATTTTTATTATTTTAAAATGTGGTATTTCTGACCTAAAATTTAATGATAATAGAAATTCTCAAAACAAGGCAAATCTATTCCTTAGACAACTTTTAATTAATGAAAAATAGTTCACACAGGTGAAAATGATTACTATATATTTTAAGTTTGTACACTAAAAATGTATTATTCATATGCACTACTATGGATATAAGAACCAGGCAGCGTGGTGACTATAATGCCTCGTCAGTTCAATCCGGTGGGTATTGGTTGTCATTTTGGGAGCCATTTTGGATCCCTCAAAATCGCATGTCCCAAACCACATTTTGGTGGGGGTGGGTGGGAGTTTGAAACAATATATATATATATATATATGTTTTTTTAAGTTAGCTAAATCTTTTGATACCATTCCTTATCTCTGTATGTCTGTTGAATAATCAGCAAATCTCAACTTGAGTTTACATGTAATAATTATAATATTTACTCTGTATGACCAGTGTGGGATATTTTATTTCCCTTGGCATAGACACCAGATGGATTGGAACCATGGACCTGTCAATCGACCCTCTGGTGATCAACTGTCCCCGTCTAGATCTAGGACATCTCAGATGGCAGTGTAGGTAGGACAGAATTTCTTTCTTCTGTTGTTTCTTGGAGAGAATAGTTCAGGATAGGCAAGCATTTGAGTATTTCAATTTTCCTTGAAAACTGTTTTTCTTTGTGAAGTCACCCACAGTTTCTTCAGATCAATTATAATTACTATACGAAAAACATACTTATGTTGTTTCTACATCGAGAAACTAGGTGGGGCGGGAAAGACTGGTGTTCTTCTGTGTGCTTGCATTAATACATGGTTGCAAATAAATTATGTATTTATTTTTTTCGTCAAGTCATAAGAACTTTTAGGATCAGCTACATTTAACAGGGTCATTCGGGCAATCAGAAACAAAACCATTATTCTCATCTGGTATCTAGGCATTATGTCATGTTTGTTTGCTTATAACTTCAAAGTTAAAACTCTCTAACACCAGGAGGGTTTTTTCGAAGATCTTTTAAACTTTCCTAGTCTTGTTTTTTTGTTATTTTCCTGTCTTTCTAATATCTACTAACTCTTCTTACCACTTTGTTAGTGCCACACTGCCAGTTATTACTGACATTATCTAAAGTTTAGTTTCTGAGACAGGCGGACAAGACGAACTGAGACCCATATTGTTCATATTTCCAGTATTATTAAGTACTCCAAATTTAGCTTGCAGTACTTCCAACTGGAAATGTTTCACTCAATCAATTATTGGCATCTTGTAATGATTGCAGCTCTGTTCGTATACAGTCACCTCTGTAATACAGCCACATCTCAATTATGGTCACCTTTGTAATACAGCCACCTCTCAATTACAGTCACCTCTGTAATACAGCCACCTCTCTCAATTACGGTCACCCTAAGATCAGCCCAAGTCATTTTTGTAATCATTAAACTATTAGGAATCAGTCTCGCTAATATGGTCGCCTTGCCATCCAGGTCACTTTTTCGCAGTCCCGAGGTTGACTTTATTAGTTTATAGTGAGGTTCCACTGTACATGTGCACATGTTCTCCAAGTTCGACAATTTACTTGTAAAATATATTCCAATCATATCTGTCAATTATGAGTCCTTTGAAACTGTTTACGTTAGTTCAGTAATTGACATGACTACCATACTTCTGATAATCTACTGCATTCATTCCCAATTCTTCTTGTGAATGAAAACTTTTGAATGTCTAAATAACTCTAATCTTGAGTGAACTTCTGCTTATTTTATATGGGTGCACTCTTGTTGCCTCCCTTAGTTTCACTGTCTCAGGAGTTGTGACATTTAATGCTCCCAATCTAGTACCGTATGGTCGTTCATATTGCTCACTACGGGCTTCCTGCTCACTTCCGGTATCACCCTGGTTGCCCTATGCTTCATACTTTTTACTACTTAATTCTGGGATACCTGGGCTGGCGAATGGTACAATTCTGGTACACAAGGACTGACAAATGGCGCAAATGTGGTCCAAATAACAACGAACCCAGATGACCGACAGTGCCACCTGGTGTTGTTGTAGTGTGCATTATTATCAAATGTTTGGCTTCCGTGAATGTTTATAACGATTTTTGTGTTTTTTTCTTCGCATAATAATCTGAGCCGAAATGAATATCGCGCCACCTGGTGTTATTGTAATGTGCATTATTACAAAATGTTACGTAAATGTTTATAATAATGATTTTTTTGTTTTTTAAACAAGAATCATATGGTTTGGGCGGGTGGGTTACACATAACAAATATCAATTATTATATTACTATTCATGGGATCAAGTCAGCTTGAGGGCGCACTTCCGGTATATACCAGAATTTTTTATTACCGGTAAAATAAAACCATGGGCTATTTAAGCACCAAAGGTGTGATGAAACGCAAAATGTTTACTATGTAAATATACCTAGGACTAGGATGATGTGAAATGATGGAATTAACACATTGATGAATCAAATGTGGGAAAAAAACATAGTTAGGGTCCGGATTCTACACAAGTTCCAAGTAAGCGCTATTTTAAAAGAATAGACGTATATAATGCGTCAGAAGTTAATGACCGTTTCTTGTATGTACTACAGTTGTACAAATATGTACCAGAATTGTACAATTCTCGTACATTCCAGAAATGGGCTGCACTAACATTAAGTTTAAGAGCATTTCTCATATACCAGAATTATAAATTCTGGTACATTCCAGAAATGGGCTGCGCCTACAGTGGATTCCTGGTATACCAGAATAGTACAATATACCGGGAGTGCGCCTTCAAGCTGATTTGATCCAATTTATCTACTTGGATGCTTAGAGCACTGCTCCGTCATGTCAATGGCCTAAGTAAGTGTTTTTCTTAGTGTGATTTTTGCATATTAAATAGTTATTGCTCACAAAGTAGCCATATCGTCTCTTCTTGTGGCCACATTAATATAATTATTTAATAATATTGATACAACATTTAATAATATATGCACCCCATTTTGAGGATCTGTGTGTTCAAATTAATTACAAAAATACATAACATAAAACAAACTGAAATGATTACAATCATGTAACAATGTACTGGTAAACCAATTACAACATGACTCGGTCCACCCTTTCCCACATTGTTTTACTTGCCTGCCTTTATGTCTGTCCCCCTTTTCCCCAAAAAGTAGATCTTGTTATTATCCCAGTTCGTGGTTGTTTATATTAGCATTGCTAGGCTCTTATTGCGACTTCTTGTGACAGTTGTGTCACGTTTACATCTAACTTCACCAACTTGTCCAACACATTTATCCACCGACTGTGGAGATTATCACACTTAACAAACTCTAGATGTAACATCCAGTCCTACTACAAAAACATCAACAATGTAGGCATATCGGTATTGCAACATATCAACAATCGGGTATTTCGAGTACCTTGAGGCTTGACTGTTTTGTTTACCTTTAGAACTCTTTCGCAATCAACACCATGACCGATTGACGAACACGCCTCGACATTGGGATTGCCTCGGCTCGGGTCCAACTCCACACTTTGACTTTGTCTGATATCACCCGACTTTTAAAACGCAGCAAAAGAGCTCCAACAATCGCAGACACACATTTATTCTGAATACGCTGTATTGTCAACTAAATGTGCCATCCCGGATAAACCCGTGTGACTCATCGTGCTTATAAATACACGCGGGAAGCTAGCGTAATTTACGTTGCATTATGTCAACAGGTTTCCATTTCCCAGTTCACGACCCCGCAGGAGAAAGGCCGGCCCAACAAGGCATCAACGGACAAATAAACACATTCTATTCCGTTATTGCACAGTCTTTTAGTTTGTTGCGTCCACATATAATAATGATTATAAAAACATTTTGTCCGTTTGGCCTTTCTAAAAGGCCAAACTTTTGTTGTCATATTACGTTACTCAGTTGCCTAAGGGACTATAAGGAATGTAACACCAGAAATTGTTTTCATGGCGCGCATACTGCAGAGGCATTTGGAAGACGCTGTTAATTAGCGTTTTATCAACAAATCCTAAATGTTATCACCGAAATACAATATACCTTTATTGGTAGTTTATTATTATTTATTTATAATGGTAATATGTTATGCAGTCCGCTGGCAAAATAGGTGCATATGTTGAAACGAAAACAAGGTTCTATGGCTATCCAGAAAACTGTTTTGAATATAAGCAAAATATTATTTTTTAGTGAAAAAACAAATATCACGTGACGGCGTTTCAAAACTTTACTGTAGCATGTTTGCCGTGAGAAAAATGAATAATTAATCTCGTAATCAGGTAACTGTAATTTTTGTTTGTTTGTTGCGCTTTAGTTTGCCCATAACTTCAAAGTTAAATTGTCTTCATTACGTCATGTGCCTCCACACTGTAAGGCTTGCTAATTCATATCAAAAGTAGGGACACTGATTTTCTGTTAAAAAAAATGCAAATTCCGTTTCAATTCCGTTTCAAAATTCCGTTTCAGAAAAAGGCACATTTCGTTTCAAATGACGTATTTTCCGTTTCAGAGAAAGGCAAATTCCGTTTCAAACGATGTATTTTCCGTTTCAGCAAAAACAAATTCCATTTCAAATGACGCATGTTCAGTTTAAAATGGCTTAGGGGCCTACAAGCTAAAGAAGACCATTTCTGTTCAGAAAAGAAATATTTTATTTCAAAGTTAACTGAAATATCTAAAATATCACAATGTTATGATCTATGCATCTAAATAATACAGTTTTACGGTGTGGTTAACTTTTCTAACAGCATAAATTTGTGCAATATTTGCAACACAGTAACAACCGTACATAATCAATTTAGATAATAAAATAATTATGTCACACACTTACATATAGATGACTGGTTGTTTCGGTGCTTAATATATAAGTTAGCAAATGTAAATCATACAAGCAAGCATATTAACGATTATGAATGTTCAAATCACCGTTTGCTGTTTCACTAATAATTGTGTTCAACCATTAATTTTTTAGCTAACGCTATATATGACGCCATCCGACGGAATTTGTTAGAACTACGAAACGCGGATTATCTCACTTTGAGCCAACAAGCTCGATTTATAGGCCATGTCATGAGAAAGAAAAGGTTAGAACAAATAGTAACAACAGGAAAGATAGAAGGAAAAAGATCCAGAGGACGCCACAGAATAAAAATAATAGATAGTCTCTCAACATGGTGTGGAAGGAGCACAACAGAACTGCTACAAACTACACACGACTGTGCGGTTTGGAGGGCCATGATTGCCAACGCCTGTGACAGACATGGCACGTAGAAGAAGAAGAGCCAGTGTACCCTAGGCTGTTGTTACTCGTTCGCGTTTTGTGTTCGAAACCGGAATGTGTACACTTATACGTGTACTAATGATGTGACAACTACATTTAATTAGCAACATGTCTTCTATGCGCTTAGCGGACAGCTAAACAACGATCGCGAAACGGTTTATGTTAGCGCCTTCTGCGCGTGTCCCTGTTTACGTCGGTTGACACGAGGTAGCACAGGCGCCATGACACGTCGCAACGATATGCCTTGCGCGTTTTTGAAATCCTGCTTCATAAATCCACCAAAATAAATCAACATCTTTGCATATTAAACAGTTTGTTTCAAAATATATCAAGTTAAGGCATTATTGATGAAAGAGGCGGTGCTTCTGCCCTTTTTCCGCGATCATGGAAGATCCTTTCGAAAATGCAAATTCCGCGAATTCTTCCCGTTTTCCGCGATCGCGGAAAATCTGTGTCCCTATATAAGCGTCGGAACCTGAGGGGGGCTTATGGTTTGAATCCCCCAATGTTTTGGTGGGGGCTGGATATAGATTTAACAAGATTGCCACCCAGAGAATTAACTCTAGGTGGCAGGTGGACAAGGAAGCCCTTTGGCTTATCGAGAGTCCGACCCTTTTATCTATGTGTATCCAGCCCGTCTGAGGTATGTGTCGATTTTATTTTTAAACATATTCACGCTACTAGCACCCACACAATCAGCAGATAATCTGTTCCATTCATTTACAGTCCTTTGTGAGAATGAGAACTTTCTTATATCTAATCTATACTGCTCCTTTGCTAATGTAAGTTCATGCCCTCTAGTCCTTCTATCTTTCTTAACTGAGAAAAAAATATTTCTATCAATATTTTCATAACCCTTCAATATTTTAAACACTTCTATCTGAACTCATCTCAATCTCCTGGTCTCTAGTGTTGTTAAACCGCATTTTTTAGGCGTATTTCGTAACTAAGATCCCTCAGTTTTGGTATCATTTTAGTTGCTCTCCTCTGCATTCTTTCTAGCATATCTATGTCCTTCCTGCGATACGGCCTCCACGCTTGAATATAATATTCTAAATGAGGCCTAACTATTGTTTTGTACAGCGGTATTATTAGCTCTTTTTCCTTATACGTTATGTTTCGCCTAATTAATCCAAGGATTTGATTTCCCTTTGAAGCTGCAATTCCGCACTGCTCTGAAACCTTCATATCAGCACTAATGGTTAACCCTAAGTCCTTTTCTTTTACAGTAGTACTTAGTACAGTACCCCCCATTGTATATTCTACCTCTTCGTTCCCATGTCCTGTGTGGAGGCATTTACATTTCCCAAAATTGAACAGCATTTGCCACTTTTCAGACCATTTGATCAACCTGTCAAGATCATCTTGTAAATGCTGTCTATCTCCACCACTTTTAATCCTTCTAAACACTTTTGTATCATCCGCAAATTTCAACACCTTGCTTGTTATTTCATCATCCAAATCGTTGATATATATTAAGAATAATATAGGTCCTAATACTGATCCCTGTGGTACCCCACTCAATACCGATTTCCAGTTTGAAGCCTCCCCATCAACTACTACACGTTGTCTTCTGTCAATCAGCCATTGTTCTATCCAGTTTATTATACCATTTCCTATGCCATGGGCCTTTAGTTTAAGCAGTAATCTTTGATGTGGTACTTTGTCGAAAGCTTTTTGAAAATCTAAGTAGACGATATCTACTGGTGATCCCTCATCTACCCACTTAGTGATGTCTTCCAAAAAACATAACATATTTGTTAAGCATGACCTCGCTTTAAAAAAACCATGTTGAGATGGGTTTATCAAGTTTTGTTTAACAAGAAAATCCACCATGTGATCTTTAATTAGTCTTTCTAATAATTTACAAATCACTGATGTTAAACTCACTGGTCTATAGTTCTCTGACTTGTTTCTCGAACCTTTTTTGAATAACGGTATAATGTTTGCTTCTTTCCATTCTAAAGGAACCACTCCCTCTTCTAATGACAAGTTGAAAACTGTTGCAAGCGGTATGCTAATTTGTTCTACAATTTCCAATAGTAGTTTGGGTGGAATACCATCCACTCCAGGTGATTTATTATCCTTCATAGCCCTTATTTTCTTAGCTACCATTTCCGGGGTTACAATTAATTGTCCTAAATAGTCTGAATCTGCCCCCTTGAACTTAGCCTCTGGTACTGGCAGTGAACTAATATCTTCCCTGGTAAACACTGAACTAAAGTACTCATTCAGGTCTTCTGCCATTAAGAATCCCTCTGATATTATATTTCCAGCACTATCTTCTAGAGGACCGACCTTATCTTGAACTTTCTGTTTGCTTCGAACATACGCATAAAAACTCTTGCTGTCATGTTTTATATTACTAGCTAATTGTTGTTCATAGCTTCTCTTTGAATTTCTAATTTCAGCTGTAGCTTGGTTAAGTGCTTCTTTATAACTGTTGTAGTCTTCATCATTTCCAGTACATCTATATGACTTCCACATCTTTTGTTTATACTTAATTTTTCTAATGGCTTCTTTCGATAAGTGTTTCTTTTTGGACCGTTTTCCTTGTTTTTTGAAGGGTACAAATTTATCGACTATGCACTTAATTTCACTCTTTAATATATTCCAGCATTCTGTTGCCGTCTTATTTTTCAGTGTGTTATTCCAGTCTATCTTTGCTAAATATTTCCTCATGTCCTTATACCTTCCTTTGTGGAAATTTCTCCTATACTGCTTTTTACTATTCCTTTCTGATTTTACTTTGATGGTAAAGTGTATCTGGTTGTGATCGCTACTCCCAGTGGCTCACATATCTTGACATTGTCAACTAATTCATTCTGTGAGGACCAAACTATGTCTAACACATTCTCACCCCTGGTTGGTTCTAGCACATGTTGAGAAAGGAATGTATCTTGAACTAAAACTAAAAACTTGTGGTCCTCACTCCCCATACTTTGTAGAGATTTCCATTGTATATGCCCGTGGCATATTTTGATATAGGCTTTGTTCCCCCAATAATTCGGCAAGGGGTGCGGTTTGTGAGCTTCGAGGCGGGTGTAGTAAAACAAGAAGATCTCGAGAGTTCGAGCCAATAACAAAACGAAATGTTTTCCGGTAAAACAATATATTTATATGTGTGCACATAAAATTAATTTGTATTGCAAAAAAACCTGACATGTCTCGATACTATTCGCAGTCCATTCTGTGATGCAGCATACCGACATTTCAAAATGGGCAACATTGATTTTCATAATTTAAATATACAATACAGATTCCAGCCTTTGCCAATAGGCTGCTTTGAATTTGTATTTTTAAGACATTCCTACATCACATACAAGTACAACTTTTCATTAGACTGAACGAAGAAAGTAAGGACAAAACAGAGGAGTGAGTTTTTGTCTAATAAAAATCCGGATTTATCTCGTTTTGCTTTGAAACCATTGTTATTTGTATACCAGAAGGTACTGCACGTTCATCGAGGCGCTGATTCGATAGAGGATAAGAGTGCAATTGTTTACTGTTAAAATCGCTTGCGGTGTACTCCCAGAATTAAGTGGCCACTCTAACGTGAAATGTTGGCAAGATAATTGTTTCCCTTGATCAACCGACCCAACTTCAGGATATGTCACATTCCTGAAGCTTTTGAGCATAAAATATTTGAATATATGAAACTATGAAAAGGCAAATGTCATAGTCATAAAATGTATATTTGTAGGATATATTATATCCTACAAATATACATTTTATGACTACGACATTTGCCTTTCATATCAAGTATAAAATACGGCAATAATTGTGTTTTGTTAAATCACCCACCCAACGGCAATGTTTGAGCCTTAGCTGTGCGTTTGTGTTCAGTCCAATCCACAATAAATGTAATACGTTTCATAAGTAGCAACGTTTCTTCTGGTGTTCTGTTGCTTGCATACATAAAGTAATGCGCGAACGCTTGAAATCACATTAGTGCTTGATGTATCATGTATTGAGATCCATTAAAGCCGTCGTCTGGAACGATTTTTTTTCACCAGTTGGCGCTGTTCTGTGATTTATAAGATTAAAAATAAGAGGTTCAAATTTAAATAATATTTTCATAAATGTGAACATTTAATTTATGTAAACTGACTGAAAAAATATGTAGGGCTAACTCTTCCAGTACTGTTACCCCTTCATACAGCGAAGCATTTAAATAACACACATTGACATATTTATACACACGTATGCACGGTCATGTACACGCGCGCGCACGCGCACACACACACACATGCCGACATCCACACATACACACGCACCTACTACTGTCTTAGAGTTGGGGAGTCCACTAAACATAGGCATGCTCTTTTGAATACACTCCAATAATTGCATACATATTGAGCACTATGCATCATTCACTAAACAATGAGGCTAACAATATTCCGCTGACACGTGTGGTTAGATTTTAAAAACAACATTATTTTCTTGGATATGTTCTATTTATTCTGCATGATTTTAACAATGCCTATCACACAGCATTGTAATACTCATCAGAATCGATACAATACAAAAGTATTATGAATATCGATGCCGCTATATGAAGTTGAATTCTCCACGACTGTCCATATGACATTGAATTCTCCACGACTGTCCTATGTCGCCCCGAACAATTGAAATACGTGTACATAACTACGCAGTACGTGCCAGATTATTTACCATAACAATGGTTAGTGCCCTTGAACCAAATAGCAGTGCTTGTCAAGGCGTCCGTCAAGGTTCCCGTGTACCGAGAGTATCATCTAGAATGTGTGGATGCGGGTGATTCATCAGCACACTTGGGAATTTGCCACGTTCTGTGACGCAACTGCACCGACCACACTGGCCTTATACGGATGTAAGCCAATCATTGCCTATGTAGCTGTGTGTCCAAAAAACTAGCAGACATGGTCAACCCATCTTTTTATCAAATGATAACATTATCTTAGTGCATACAACTTAACTGGGTATAATTATATGATTTACGAACTTATGTGTAAATTTGGCTTAAAATTGTTAGATTTGCAGCTCCACTAGCTATGAAGGTGACTGTTGTGGCTTTGTCACGACCGTGTGATCCCATTTGGTCATGTTCAGGATCCTTCCGGTTTTTGTTGCTCTCTTCTTTGTCCCTGATATCGGAGGTGAGGCCGTCATATGGTGTTGTCGCAAATACAACATGATAAAGTCACGTGTTACAAAAAACAAATAACTGAGTGAGAATAACTGCGAGAGTGAAATGAGTAGACAAGCGAAGAATGGAGAGTATGAGGTTGGTGCGAAAGAGAGTTAAGATGAAGCTTGTCAGGAGTGGGTTGTGCACGTGAAACGGATATGAAAGGGGAACGGCTAAGGGAGATTTCACAGTGGCGGGTAGAAGAAGAAGACGTGAATTCAGGGACTGAGATGGGAGGACTGTGCGAAGTGAGATTAAGTGGTTTGGAAGTGGAGGCGAGAGCGAGAAAGTTAGCGAGAGCGATAGATAAGTGGAACGAAGACGTGTGCCTGAGACGATAGCAGCACAAGATCAATGACGGAAGAACGAAAACAAAACAACCGAGGACCAGTATATAAGCCAGTGTAATATCAAACTTCCGGGACAAAGAGGAATGTAATTCTTCTTATGACAAATATGTCATTTTGTTTCAAGCGTTTATGGCCCCACAATTGTTTGGGTGTGGTAGGCGGGGGAGCTGTTTTGCCCCCTAATTATTTCTGTAAGAGTTTGTTGCTGGAAGTTTTTGGTGAGCCTCAAAGTAATTGGAGGTTTCTGGTGATCCTCTTGTGATGCAGTTACAGGGTCTTGGTGAGTTTCAGCCTCTCCCCCAATAAGTAACCACGTTTCGTCGCCTAAATAGGTATAGCTAACATATTATATGCAATACAAAATATACAATAAAATTAATAGATAATATAATAATTACTATTTTATAGATTTTTGTTCAGTTCGTATATTGTCCTTTCTGTGTTCAAACAACAATGTTCCTTCACTACCTCTACCTGGTGTTCTAGAGTTGTATTGACTGACTGAAAACATATGTAGGGCTAACTCTTCCAGTACTGTTCTCCCTCACACAGCGACACATTTAAATAACACACATTGACATATCTATACACACACGTATGCACGGTCACGCGCGCGCACACACACACACACACACACACACATACACACATATACACGCACACACAGGCGCGCGCACTTACTACTGTGTTAGCGTTGGGAATCCACTAAACATAGGCATACTCTTTTGAATACATTTTAATAATTGCACACACATTGAGCATTGTGCACTATTCACTAATCGATGCGGCTAACAATGTTCTGCTAACACGTGCGGTTAGGTTTTGAAAACAACATTATTTTCTTGGATATGTTCTATTTATTCTGCATAATTTTAGCCTATCACACAGCATTTTAATAGTCACCAGAATCGGTACAATACACATGTATTATGAATATCGATGCGGTGCCTCTGTTTTGCTAGTCCTGCCCCTATATGAAATTTAATTTTTTCACGACTGTCTTCTGTCGCCCCGAACAATCGAAACAAGTGTAAATAACTACGCAGTGCCAGATTATTTACCATAACAATGGTTAGTGTCCTTGAACCAAATAGCAGTGCTTGTCAAGGCGTCCGTCAAGGTTCCCGTGTACCGAGAGCATCATCTGGAATGTGTGGATGCGGGTGATTCATCAGCACACTTGGGAAGTTGCCACGTTTTGTGACGCATCTGCACCGACCACACTGGCCTTATACGGATGTAAGCCTATCACTGCCTGTGTAGTTGTGTGGAGTCCAAAAAAACTGGCAGCCATGGCCAACCTATCTTTTTACCGACCACACTGGCTATACGGATGTAAGCCTATATCACTGCCTATATAGTTGTGTGGAATCCACAAAAACTAGCAGCCATGGCCAACCCATCTTTTTATCAAATAACTTTAATTTAGTGCAGACAACTTAACAGGGTATAAATATATGATTTACAAACTTATGTGTAAATTTGGCTTAAAATTGTTAGATTTGCAGCTCCACTAGCTATGAAGGCAACTGGCGACTGCCATGGCTTTGTCACGACCGTGTGATCCCATTTTGGTCATGTTCGGGATCCTTCCGGTTTCTGTTGCTCTCCTCTTTGTCCCTGATATCGGAGGTGAGGCGGTCATATGGTGTTGTCGCAAATATAACATGATAAAGTCACGTGTTGCAAAAAACAAATAACAGAGTGAGAATAACTGCGAGAGTGAAATGAGTAGACAAGCGAAGAATGGAGAGTATGAGGTTGGTGCGAAAGAGAGTTAAGATAAAGCTTGTCAGGCGTGGGTTGTGCACGCTAAACGGGTGGAAGGGGAACGGCTAACGAAGGGAGATTTAATTCACAGTGGCGGGTAGAAGAAGAAGACGTGAATTCAGGGACTGAGATGGGAGGACTGTGCGAAGTGAGATTAAACGGTTTCGGAATGGAGTCACGAGCGACAGCGAGAAAGAGAGCGAGAGCGACAGACAGGTGGAATGAAGACGTGTGCCTGAGATGACAGCAGCACAAGATCAATGACGGAAGAACGAAAACAAAACAACCGAGGACCAGTACATAAGCTAGTGTAATCTCTGACTTCCGGGGCAAAGAGGAATGTAATTTTCCTTATGACAAATATGTCATTTTGTTTTAAGTGTATTTGTATGTATTTCGGCAAGGGTATGTTGCTGGAGGTTTCTGGTGAGCCTCAAAATTGGACGTTTTTGGTGAGCCTCTTGTGATGCAGTTACAGGGTCTTGGTGAGTTTCAGCCTCTCCCCCAATAAGTCACCACGTTTCGACGTGTAAGTCGCTATTGCTAGCATATACAACAAAAATATACAATAAAATTAATATATCTTTTAGAGATTTTTTCAATTCGTATATCATCCTTTCTGTGTTCAAACAACAAAGTTCCTTCACTACTTCTACCTGGTGTTCTAAAGTTGTACGTTCATAAAATGACAACACATACTCCATTGTTCTGTCTCGTAAATTATACACATGCATGCTTTACTAACGTGTCCTTTTGATCATTTACAACAATCTTTCCTAGTCGAGAATACTGTAGAACACATTTTTGATGCCGAATAGTAAAACGTAATTTTTGTTTATATGCATGGTGCGTTATGCCAGGTAAAGACAAAAAGATACACGAATGACCCCGGAGCATGTTCAAAATAGTAAACAAAACACCCAATTTCAAAACAAGCTTTATTGGCAATACGGCCGAGTCGGACTGAGTTAACTGCAATAACCTTTGAAGTTCAACGATGTCCCATTTCCCATGTTCAAAACAGCAGACTTCCTATTACGGTTACAATGCGCATTAATACCGGGTATATGAACTGACTGGCTCCCTTTAACTGGGTATAATTTGATGATTTACAAATATTATATAATAATAATATAATAATAAATGAGTAGACAAGCGAAGAATGGAGGAGCTGTCGTTGGTGTGATAGAGCGTTAAGATGAAGCTGGTGCTGTGTGGGCTGTGTACGTGGAACTAGTGAAAGGGGAACGGCCAACGAAGGGAGAGTTCAGAGTGGCGGGTAGAAGAAGAAGACGTGAATACAGGGACTGAGATGAGAGGACTGTGTGAAGTGAAATGATGCGCTTTGGGAGTGGAGTGACGAGAAGGAGAACGAGAGCGATGGATAGGTGGAATGGAGAAGTGTGCCTAAGACGACAGTGGCGCAGGATCAATGACGGTAGAACGAAAACAAAAAAACGAGGACCAGTATATAAGCTAGTGTAATACCTGACTTCCGGGACAAAGAGGAATTCTCCTTGTGACAATTAATATGACGTTTTGTTTTAACGTATCCCACAAGACATATATACCTCTACTCCCCACAATGGTTTGGGTGTGGGGGTAGAGGTATATATGTCTTGCCCCTAAGTATTTTGGCAAGCGTGTGCTGCTGGAAGTTTTTGGTGAGCCTCTAGATTGGACGTTTTGGGTGAGCCTTTTGGGGGGGGGGCAGTTATAGGGTCTTAATGAGCTTCAGCCTCTTCCCCAAATATTCACCATCTAAATAGATATTTCTGATCCATTCGTGCGTCGTCTTTTCTGAGTTCAATCAACACCGTTCCTTCAATGACTCTACCAGATGTCCTAAATTCTACGCTCATAACATGATAACAAATACTCCGTTTCTCTGTCTCAAAAAATAGACATGTGCATGTTTCATTAGCATGCTCTTTAGTCAAATTATACTGTTTTTCTGTTGTAATCCAGAATACCTAAAATCATATTGTTTTGCTGCCGAATAGTAATACGTAATTTTTGTATAAATGCATGGTGCTTTACGCCAGCGAAGGATACCAAACCACACGAGGATGTGGTAACTGTGACGGGGTGTACGGTTGTGTCCTTTTCCAGCCCATTAGTTGCCTGCCACATCTGACAGATGCGGCTTCCGAAGCACTCGTCAGACAACTGTGATAACCACTTCCCGTGGAAGAAGAGGAACGAATTAAAATATACCCTACTGTGATAACTACCTCGAATATGGACGAATAAGAACAAATAAAAACGGGTCCGTCTGCAGTTTCCACGGACGGCCTCAATTCACGACGCAAGCCGTGCGGGAAGCTGTCAATGCTTGCAACTTAAATGTGTTGACGAGTTGGGTTTTTTCCGTACAGGGTTTACGTAGCGGCATTTATAATCGATATCCAGTAGACGATATAGGACAACACGAATGTTTTAAAGGGAGGCAGTCTATTCCTCTACTCTGAATTAGCCAGTGTAGTAATTTGTAACAGGAAGTCTGTCGCACTGAACGTGGGGAAATAGAGAATTGTTGAACATCAAAGGGTATTGCAGTTAACTCAGCCCGCCTCGCCAGAATGGCCAATGAAACTTTATGTTTTGTTTTATATATTGGAACATGCTCCGGGGGGCGTATATTCGAAATTGTGAACGTTGTTACTAAACACAATTTGGTGGACAGTTTATCTTCAACATAGATATTGTAGTCTTAGAAATATTATATTAATTAATAAATGAAACACTATGAACAGACTGCTTCCATTTAACTCGTACCTATAAAGCCGTGGTGTCGTCGAGACGGCCGTTGTGACATGTTACTTGAACACCGACACAAGAATGACTGTCGTAGATTGTCTAAAATGTCGCATGCATACAGAATGGAAGAAAGTTTGTAGAACGTTTCGAAAAATGCCCTTCGATACTTTTATTGCCGTCGTGGCAGGTAACATGTTATTAAAAATTGACTGTAACGCAACTGCTAGGAAGGTAGGGTAATGCGGGGCAGCTAGGTCCCACATTATACTGCACTCTGAAAAACAGCGCTGAAAGAGTTTTCGCAAATACCTTCCAGGTAAAAAATGTAGGTTCTTATATAGCGCAGTATCCAGTCCCCAGGACTGCTCAAAGAGCTTTACACTTTTCTCCCTGGTAGACCTGTTCAATCGAACACCATCTCGACTTTTCTGTAAAGCATCAAGTTAGACCTGGTTTTACATCAAAACTAGATAATACTTACGCAAAACACTAGATTCATTATCACCACCACTCCCTTCGTTTGTAGTTTTTAGTGCATTTTGTTTTCGTGACGAAATCCATGACGATTTTTAGTATATAGAAATGAAGTAAGACTTAAACATGGACGAATTATTTAATTGATGATTTCTGCCATACGAAAGCGAATTATTAAAATGTATTTCAATGCCTCGACAGCAGAATGCCTAGGTTATAAAATGCATGTGTTGCAACATTATGCACTTATTCACCCGATCTATTTCCGAGAAACAGAACAGATGCAATTTGTCGTCGTGACATGGATGCGAGCCAATAAAATATGTGTCATTAGGCGTATGACCTTCTACTTTCAACTGGATGGTAAAAATGTCATGGTCGGTGTTAATATGTTATCTAACCACGACGCAATATCGACGTTAATGGATATCCTGCTTATAGATACGACACCCGTGGTCATGTATACATTCGGCTAACGTTGACATAGCTTAGTACACTCAAATGTCACCGATTTGTCGTATCGAAATAATTGGCCGAACGTCAAGGATGTTAGTATAACATGGTTGCGTATTTATAAACATATTCAAGTGAGTTGCGTATCACGGTAATGTTTTACGAGACGCAGAACTCGCAGTGTCCGGTTTCGTCGGGCTCCGTGTGCCTACTCGGCGTTTGTGGTACTGAACTTTGTTTTGTTTACTACCTGGGACGTTGCGTGAACGCATATGGCCCAAAGGCGTACGTTAACTAGATCAGTTCTGAATGTGTACACGGAAAGTTACGTCTTCAGATAGGTTGTCGCTTGGGCTTTTTGTGACATTCGTTTGCAAAAGTATAACAGTTTGAATACAGTGTTTTGAGAAGAAAAATGTATTGACATGGGGAATGGGTTAAATGAATTCATAAAATGTTTTGACACAGTACGCACACTTGTGTACCTAAAATCGGGGAGCCTACGTGTATGAATGGTTACTTCTGTAATATTTACTGGTTGACGTTTAGTTTGGTAAACATAATATAGGGCCTACCTCTGTAAACATTTCGATATTACGTAAAAACGTAGTTTCGTTTATCCATCTGAAATGGCAAACTCGTATTATTATACCTGTAGTATAAATTTTGTGAGAACGACAGTTTTGAAATGCTCATTTCAAATATAGAAATACCATACGCGGGCATGCATTCACCGCAACTGATCTCTACCGGTCATTTGCATGATAACTTGACATACACAATTAATAACAAAGATATAGATATGCGTAAGCTAAAACACAATTAGCAAGATCATCACGATGCTTGATAGCTCAATTGAACACATGTTTCATATAGTATAGACCCATAGGTTGGGATGCGACACGTGCGTACACCCCATGAGACAAAAGAGTTCCACTTGAGGGAAAGGGGTTCCACTCGATGTATCAAGGGGTGTAGTTTTTTTTAGTGGGGAGCCTAAAGCGGTGCAGTTGGAGATATCAAGGGGGGTGTAAATGGGAACATCCAATCTTATGTCGAGAAACGCACCCAACAACACGTCACGTTACAGGGCATGCAATATGTTTACGGATGGATAGGAGGGCTGGGGACGAATGTTGATTTTTGTAAAGCGATTTGTTTATGTGAGTTCGCATAATATAATGTATTAACAAATTGATATTGCAGAACCTCATTAATCCGGATTCCGATAATCCGGAAATCTCGAAATATGGGCATCATTTCACAAATGTTACAGTTGAATTATGTTATCGCTCATCTTTTAATCTTTCCTAAATCGTCCATCTGTGTTTTGTATGCGTGTGCGCGCGTGTGCGCGTGCATGCGTACGCGAGCGTGTGTGAGCGCGAGCGTGCGTGAGTGCGTGAGTGCGCATACGAGCATGATGCGTGCGTTTTGATTAATTTCACCATTTATAACTTGACAAGTGAAAGAGACAACATTGATAGACGGCGGGAATCATTTGTTTGTTCACTGGAAGCGGCATAACTTAGCTGGTGGAATCAGCTCATGTGATGGCGGGCCAGTTGGATCAGTAAGTATGACACCTCTTGAATATTTGAATGGTGATTTCTTTTGTGGTCATCATCGAGACAGTTTATATACAAGTGTAAGTAGTTGAATAGTCTTAAGGATGGGATACTATATAATAGCTGCTCAACTGACGTCTTCATATAATAAGCCCATGAAGCACGGAAGTATTATAATGCTCTAAGGTGACTCTTTATTGTGTGTCATGGAACATTAAAGAAGTTCGTAGGTATAGGCCGTATATGTGATTCAGTCGAACCTCGCTTTACGGTCACCTCTGTAGTACAACCACCTCGCAATTAAGGTTACCATAGGATACTCCCAAAATATTTATGTAACAGAAAAGCATGGGGAAATTAGTCTCACTAATACGGTCACTTTGCAATTCCGATCACTTGCCAAATCCCGAGGGTGACCTAAATAGTGAAGTTCCATGGTATTTGTCAATTAATTTATCAAAAGTTATTTCTCCCATTCATCTTTACTGCTGGGCATAAGAGAAACTACACGCCAAAACACCCGTGTAGTTGTTGTGTCAAAGGTGTCACTGTCCGCAGTAGAGCTATCTCCTGTGACTCCTGCGGCCAGTGGACACACAACAAATGTGCTGGAGTTTTTACAAACGAAGCATACGATGATTTCTGCAACAGCGGTGATTTATTTACGTTTCTGTGCGATCAATGCTCACTTCAAGCCCTCCCGTTTGCTAATGACAAGGCCGACCACAACATCAGCGACCGTCCGTCGATCTTCACACAATCTAACAACCGAGATGAGGGACGTTGTCCTGGTGGCAATGACCACCTATCAGTGACTGATGGTGACCCCGCTGACCAGTCATCAAGTGAAAGACCCCTTAACTTTGAATGTTTACGTTCAAAGGGTCTCAACTTTGTTCATTTGAACTCTCGCAGTATTCTGCCGAAACTTGATGATCTAAGAGTTCTCGCAGCTAACACTAAAGTTGCGGTGATCGGCATCACCGAGTCTTGGTTAGATGCGTCGGTCACAGACTCGGAAATTGAAATCACTGACTATACTATTCTCCGGCGCGACAGGAATCGCGAGGACGGTGGTGTATGTATCTACATTAGAAGTGACATTGCTTTCAAACCGAGAGACGATATATATACCAATATAGAAACTGTCTGGGCTGAACTGTATTTACCTAAGACAAAAACCTATTTTAATTCTCTGGATGGCAATCTTGTTAAATCTTGTTAAATCTTGTTAATTGGTGTATGCTACCGTCCACCCAAACAGATGGACTTTTTTAATATACTCGAACAATGCTGCATGGAATGTAATTCTTTCACCAACCAATAATTCATCATAATGGGTGACTTTAACGTTGACTACTCTCACCTGAATACTCACTCTAATCAGTTGCATGTGTCACTGAAGCACTATATGTCTATGTTTGGTATGACCCAGCTTATTAACACACCTACAAGGATTACCAGTACAACATCCACCATCTTAGATCTCATCCTCATCTCAGACCCTGATCAAATAACACAATGTGGTGTATTAGACCTTGGCTTGAGTGACCACCAACTAATACATTGTACACGCAAATGTAAGAACATTCCTGTTAATCAACCCAATGGTGTGACATTAAGATCGCTCAAAAACTACAGTAAGGATTTTTTTGAAGCAAATCTGCAGGAGGTAGATTGGCAGGATATATTGGATATTAGCTCTGTACACAAGGCTTTCATCATTTTAAATCTAAGTTGATGGCCGTTATTGATAACATTGCCCCCTTTGAAGTATGTCCGGATTAAACAGCGTACCGCCCCATGGATGACCGGGGAGATACTGCATCTCATTCATGAAAGAGATCGGGTATTTACAAAATTCATTAAGACTAAAGACATCAGTTGGCACGGAAAATTCACTTATCTTCGGAATCAGGTTCAATATAAGACGAAACAGGTCAAAACAGACTTCATTGCTAAGATGGCTAACGAATTCAAACAACAATCAAAGAAATTATGGCAAATGCTGAAAGGCCTCGGAACTTCGTCTCAGTGTAAAACTAAGCCAGGGAGTATAGGACTAGGTATCGATAACAACATTTGTTTTGATAAATCAATGGTATCTGAGAATTTTAACAAGTATTTTATTAATGTAGCCTCAACACAGGCTGGCAAACTTCCACCTAGTAATGGTAAATATGAAGAGAAACACATCCAAGACTTCTACAGGTCACTGGGTGACACCAGTAATAGTTTCTGTTTTAGTGAAGTCAGCGAGAACAAAGTACTAAGTACTCTTAGCAAACTAAACTCAAACAAGGCAACTGGTTTGGATCTATTGTCACCCAGATTTATTAAGGATGGTGCCAAGCACATTGCGTCTCCTTTGGCGCATATTTTAAATTTATCTTTGTCCACCGGCGATATTCCAGAAGATCTTAAATCAGCAAGGGTGATGCTCATTTACAAAAAGAATAGTAAGAAGGAAGCCGGTAATTACAGGCCGATCTCGATTCTAAATACTATCTCGAAATTATTTGAGAGGATCGTCTATCAACAGCTGGACGAGTATCTCCAAGCACATCAGATCCTATATGAATATCAATCTGGTTTTAGATCCTCATATTCTACCGAAACATGTTTAGTACATCTCACAGACTTCCTAAAACAGGAGAAAGATAAAGGTAATTACATAGGTATGGTGTTTCTTGACCTTCAGAAGGCTTTTGACACCGTAGACCATAAGATTATGCTTCAAAAACTCGAAGCTATAGGACTTCACAAATCTGCCATAGTTTGGTTTCAATCATAGTTATATGAACGACAACAATCAATTGACATTGGTGGTATCTTATCAAAACCGATGACTGTCACATGTGATGTACCTCAAGGGTCAATTCTGGGACCCTTGCTGTTTCTAATATATATTAATGATATTCCATCGGCTGTTCGCTGCAAACTTATTTTGTACGCTGACGATTCGGCTCTGATAGTTTCGGGTAAGAACACCCAACACATCCAAGAAAGTCTCTCTTCGGAGTTTGAGGCAGCCAGAGAATGGCTGATAAATAAAAAAATGTCCCTCCATCTAGGGAAAACTGAATCAATCCTTTTTGGATCGAAACGTAAACTCCACACATGCAACTCCATTCAGGTGAAATGTGCTGGCAACACATTGACGTGTCAGACGCATGTTAAATACCTAGGTATACAGTTAGATCAGTCCCTAACTGGAAAAGGAGTGGCTGAGAAGATAGTTTGCAAATCAAATGCTAAGTTAAAATGTTTGTACAGGCAGACAAGAAATGTCAACATGAAAACAAAAAAACTACTTATACATCTGCCTTAATACAATGTCATTTTGACTATGCCTGTTCATCGTGGTTCTTGGGTTTAACCAAGAAATATAAAACTAGACTACAGTGTACCCAGAACAAGGTAATCCGTTTCCTTCTTAATGCACCAGCCAGAACCCACATTGGTTCAACAGAGTTTAGACAGGTTGATATGTTACTAGTGGATCTACGGGTTAAGCAACTAAAATTGAACCTTGTGTATAATATTGTCAATGACAGAGCACCGATTTATTTGTCCGATTCTGTCAACGTAACACGCAAGCAGCACGGTATAAATACAAGATCTGGTATTTTGTCTCTTCATGTGCCGTATGTTAAATCTTTCGGTCAAACTTCTTTTTACTACACAGGTATACAGGCCTGGAATGAATTGCCATATAACATAAGGTGCTCAGAACAAGAACCAATTTAAACATTTAGTGAAACAGTTTTTGTTCAATTATCTTAATGAACAGGAAGCCAGCTCATTTATTTACTTTTCATTCAATCTTATTTTTGAAGTACCTGAATTTTATTTTATATTTTTTTATTTATAATATTTGTTTTAAGTTTTTTATTGATGACGCATCTTTTGTTAAAAGTGTTTAAATTAAAAAAAACTTGTATTATATATTTGTAGTACATGAGTCGGTTTTTCAAATGACTTAATAGTGCTTATAATCAGGAGGTAATGTCCCTCCTTTCTTAATATCATAATTATGAATGTCTTTTGACATATCTCAACAGTAACTATAGTATTGATTTAATATTGTCTTTTTAGTATGTTATTTTGTCATATTCTATTTATATATGTGTCATGTATTTGTGTGTCTGTCCAAGGACCATAATGGAAACAAGTGCTTGCACTTTCTTGTGTCATCCTTTATATTTAATGTACCCTGTATTTATATGTTATGTACGTACAAGCCTACATTTTATATTGAATAAATCATCATCTTGCCATCACACGTGCTGATTCAGTTAAGTTCAGCATCATCAACAGTAAATATACAACACTATCGAATTTTAATACTATAACATAAATAATGAAATAGGAGAAATGGACAAAACGATAATATAATGTATTCCATTCTTTATAATACACAGTTTGACACAATTCCACCAGATGGCGACATTTTATTGTCCACAGGTAGCGTAGATGCATCAGAACCTTCTCAGTGACAATAGCTACTTCCGGAAACGGAAAGGCAATTTTGAAGTTTTATATGTCATCATGTCGTGATTCAGTCAAACTCAAGACAACAACACAAGCTTAACATCTTGTTTATAAAACCGGTCGCGTAAAATCTGTGGCACGCTGGCGGCGCCATATTAAGGAATAGGTTTTAAATAATAAAAATACTATATTATCGCCCACACCCCCGGGCCCACGCACGACGTACGGACGCGGTACGATTGATTGATCTGTTTCCTCCAAGTAACCATGGCAGAAAGGGAAGATGATGATTTAAGCATTCCCAGAGCAGCACTGAACAAAATGATAAAAGAGTTGCTTCCCAATATCAGGGTAGCGAATGACTCGCGGGATTTGGTGTTAAACTGCTGCACTGAATTCATACATTTAGTAAGTTCAGAAGCAAATGAGATATGTGTTAAGCAACAGAAAAAGACGATATCACCAGAACATGTTCTTATAGGTAAGCTATCCAATTTTGTATGCTTCGGTTTCGTACAATGAAGATTAGCGTAAAAGGGTAAAGCCATAAAAGTCCACAATTTAATGAGGTTACCATTGTATATAACTGTATATACTGGAAGAAGAAGAATGTGATGATGGATACATGTTTCACTATGTGACTTGTAAAGGCCTATTTATAAGTACTATCTGTCTTTTCTTCTCCAGCAGGAAAAATTACCATTCTATTTGTCATGGTGAGACACCATGTCCATAAGAATGGAGGTGGAGACATCTCTGAGGCAAATGTGTTCTATTAAATAAGACTACAAATAAATAATATATAAATGTATGTAAAGCTGGAGACTCACAAGGTTTCTCCAATTTCTGTCAGTGCATGACAAATCACAGAGAGGATCTGACATATGACCCGATTTGGTCATAAACGACAAATTACATTACGCACAATTATTACTATATAAGGCCTACTAACAACAAACGTGTGTGTGTTGGTGTGACTGTGTCTGTGCGTGTGTATATCATGTTTGTGTGATACATGAAATAGCACGGCAATAAAGGACAAGATGTTTTCACACCTCTATTCACAGAACATTATATTTTTATTTTGTACAACTTCGGACTCCGAATGAAATCTGCAGTTGCACCTCTCTAAGGACAGTCACATGGACGACTCATGTAATCCCAGAGATAATCGCAACTAACCACTTTGTAAACATAGTAAACACAGCAACATTTTCAACTGTTTGTTTGGTGCATAATAATTAGAAGACTTGCAGGCACAAAATATTTAGTATTACAAGCTATAAATTGAAAATTAAAATCCATTTTAATGCATCTAAAATCACATGATTGGGACGGTGCTTAGTCACTGGTTAGTTTTCCATACAAAAATGTAGTGGCCAACAGGTTATATAGGAAATAAATTGCCTAAATACACAACAGAAAATCTTTGAATTGACAGTTCAGCAGTCTGGCTATGAAACAGCATTAACAGAAATGTTTGAAAGATTTCTGATAGTGTGAAACGGATGTCCATGATTATTGCAACAAATACAACACGATGGTGACTAATCAAACACCATCAACCTGGACTGGGCTGATTACTGAACATAAAATGTCATTTAAACTTTTTGAAGGTATCACTATTTTATTTATAACCTTTTATAAATATTACCCGTAATATACCCTGTTGCAGCGCTGGAGAATCTTGGGTTTGGCTCCTACAAAGCTGAAGCCCAGGCAGTCCTGCAGCAGACAAAAGCCTTTGCTCTGAAGAAACGCAAAGCAAGTACAAAACTGGAGAATCTGGGTATTCCAGAAGAAGAACTCTTTCGACAACAGCAAGAGTTGTTTGCCAAGGTGAGTTGATCTTATGATGTCAATATTAAATTAATTATTGATTATGGACTTGTATGCATTAATGTAGTTTTCACATTGGAAAGGTAAATGGTGATTTTAATAATGTTATTAAAGGCCATATCCTGGGATAATATATGTTATTGTGTTCCATAATAACAAATGATGTATGCACTTTCAAATGGTGCTATTGAAAATATGTTTATGAATCGCATAAGAGCGTACAAGATAAAAAGAACTTGGCCGTCTTACGGAAACTGCCGAGTGACAGCGGCGTGAGACTGTGTGACATCACTTGTGGAACACAGTTGCCTCATGTAAACAACTCATAAAATGGCGGCCGGTGGGCTGAGAACGGTGTCTCTTCTGTTACCGAGACCGATGCATACGTTGAGCAAATATATTTTCGTGACAGTGATGATGACATTTGAGAGATTAATGTTGTTTCTGCTGATGTTAGATTGCCTGATGTCAGTGCGGTGCTACGTATACAGGCCGAGGCATGAACCTGTCGAGTTTGTTGTGGTGAAATGACCAGTGGTGTTATTGTGGTACTCGTTTGCATCTTGACGCTTCTTTTGAGTCATTTTAAGGACTGTTGATTTATTGACATCCAACAGTATTTTGAAGCCCATCTTTCACCTCATAAGATATATCCATCTGCAGATCTGAACCACAAGTGATGTCATTTGTCGTAGGCGTAGCCATTTTCTGCCGACAAATTGGGTCTTTGGGGAAGATGTGCACCAAATTTCCAGGCAAACCCCGAATTGCCACTGTTTCCCACAACACAAACCTTCATCAACTATACAAGTCATGTTAATGATAAAACAGCTGAAATATAATTATAATGAAATTACATTTAGCCACATAGACTGTGTGACCATGTAAGCAGTTCCACGAGTGACGTCACATATCTGCGCCTTCGGACATTTCCGGAAAACGGACATTTCTAGGTTTGCACTGTGACTGGTCACTGTTTAAGACCAATTTTATCCATGTTTTCGCAAACATGTGGCTTCGGATTTGTGATAACAATGAATAACGTACAAGTACATTTACATAGTTCTCTGGAAAAAACATTTGGAAAAGATATGGCCTTTAATAATGGTCTTGATGAGTGACCATTTATTTATAGTGAAGCATTATTTTCCAGATGAATTTCCAAGAGTATTGCTGATTAGTCCTTTCTGCGACCCCTTCACATGCAATGATACAAATGCCCTTTTATGGTTGGTCTGATGTGCAGAAAGGGATGGGTTTAGGGTGAAGGTACGTTTGGCAATACTGACGTCAGGTGTTTACATGCATTTGTACGTGAACAGGAAGCAAGAATCCCTTCTTCCACAGTTGCTTGCAAGTTTGAGTATTATGCTGGCACCTAGCGACTGCTGCATAAACCACTATGCATATACAGTGCTGTCACCTGGTGACCATTCTGCATACTTGAACCTGCCACCTGACAGATCTGCATTCACCTTTACCCGCTTTCACTCTCCACATGGAGCAACAGACCAGGGGCAGCAGTTGTCACTGTTACAGTACTTCGAACTTAAACTTGCTGCAATGAACATTTAATTTCTGTTGTCGCCAATTACGGCATTGCATGCAGGAGATATCATTAACATGACTCCAGTGAGTGGCACAACATGGGCTATGGCTGACAAGTAAAAACCTCAAAAAAACAACCTTTGTATTTTTTCAATACATTGCCAAGAGGCCAATGGTCCCAGGAACCAACCGATCTAGAAAGAGGCGAGAGGATCTCAGTGCTTGAGAAGATTTGCAACGTTCCAAAGTTAGCATATTAATACATAGATTATTGATATAATCGAAGGATTTCAGGGTAAAACACAATCAACATAAATTGTTGAATGGGCAAAATTTCCTAATTTAAATCTTCAAAAAGGTTTTGTTCCTTTCAACCAGTCAAACAGTTTTTGATTCTTATATAAGTGTGATATGTATATATTATATAGATATGTATATTTATTATTTTTCAAATTGTTTTCTAACCATGTTTTCTGTATTCTCCATGATAACACGGAAATAAATCATTATTATTTCATTTACACCGAGGACGAAACGCATGAACAAGTTTTCCTTTAAAAAAGGTTCTATGTAATTTTGCCCCAAAATGCTCCAGTTATGTTTTTGGGTCTGCAAGTTATTCTGCTCCGGTTGTTTCAGGCCCGACTGGAGCAACAACAGCTGGAGCAGCAGGAATGGCAGAGAGTGCAGCAAGCAGCACAGCAGGCGCAGCAACAACAGCAGCAGGCACAGCTGCTGCAGGCCAACACCATAGCTGCTGCTGACATCGACGATGACTACAACTGACAGAAGACTTGTGCCGACGATTTGAATACAGAAACTGCATGGATGAAATGACACTGGTAATGCAGGAGACGGAACTGTAGAGACAATGTGGACTGTGTAGGAGAAATATGTATATTTAGAGATGTTCCCAAAATGTTTGATGCTAATTGTTTTGTGCGAGGTGTTACTGTTGGTCACATAGTTCTCGTGAAGTCCTGCATTAGTGGCAATATTGGTGTCGATGAAGTGCCAATGGGGTATCACCAGAGTGAAAATCCAGTAGGTAAACAGTGTTCAGAGACACATGTTTTGGTTGGAAATGTCGCACCCGATATGGAGAAACACATTTCTGGTTATTTTTCACAAAAAAGATTCCAAGATGGTTGCTGACATTTCTGCAGGAACAAAGAGGAAAACGCTGGTGGTATATATTGTTAGAATAAAAGGATTTGCAGTTAGAAACCACCACTATGTGATAGCTAATGAACACATTCAGAGAAACATAATCATTGTTGTTCTGCTTAGCATCAATGGCTTTTCAATCAGAAACTGATCTCCCAAATAACATTTATATTATACACCTTATTACAGGCACATGTCAAGTGGAAACCACTGAATATAATAGCAAAGTTGTAAATATGTGTGATACAAAATATTGAGTTTGTAAATATCATACTTGATTTCTTTCATTAGCTAATAAGACATGAAGTGTGTGAAGTTAGTTCGTCAAAATATTTTTGTCATCCAGAAATTGCAAATTCAAATATGTCTACCTGTATTAGCATGTAAATAAGACGTTGAAAGCTCCGTTCTGAGCAACATAGGACTCGGAAAGGTAACTTACCATATTTTCAAAACTGTCTACCTGTACTTTATATATCCGTATATAAATTATGAAATAAATTGTGGATTTTTAAGTCATGCACGTTCGGTATCTAAAGGACACATGTTGAAGTTTTAAGTTATAATGAATTACCCCACACCTGCAAGACAAGACACAAAATTTTCACAGCTGATGTTATTGGGATGATGAGCGATTAAGTTACGTCTGGTCTCGTATCCAAGCAACAGCCCTTGGCGAGCTATACACAACAACTGCAAGAAGGCGCGTTAATGTCTATTACAACCAAACGAAGGAAACAGTCCACTATTTTTTTCAAATGTGCATCTTTGGCCGGTCATACGGAGAACTTGCATATTACTCTCAGGCTTTGGTAGTGGTATTGTCCATCAAAATACTGCGTTTGAGTCCCATTGTTGACAATGCACAGCATTCAATTGTGTATAACCAAGATGGCGGATCACCTTGACGACCAAACATCAAATAAGGGCAATGACGTACGACTAATCGTCCCAATGAAAAATGTCAGGTTGTAAGATGTTTTAGGAAGGTGTTTAAACAAAGGATCATAGTATGATAACATGATAATAATGTGGAAAAAACTGCCTCAATTCATTGTTTGTAAAAATAAAGATTTATTATGAAAAAAATTACATATCAATTTGTTAAGCTGAAGTTGCCAAAGAATCTGGTTTTTTTTTAAAGAGATTCAAGCGGTAATAACATGATTTGGGTAAGCAAATCGCAACAAAGTGGAAGATTGTTTTGCCACAATTCTTATGAAAACATAATATGTAAAAACACAGCTTTCAAATCATTACAGAGACTTTAATGAGAATACAAAATATATGATGTTTCCTCTGCAAATTTTGTGGAAAATACAGGTTACAAAGTCTATAATGAGAATATGGACTCCGTTATTTGAGGTAATAAAATACAGGTAAATAGAACAGGTCACTGAGGTAAAATGTGGAAGTGGCAAATCTTATAACAAAACTAAATCGCACTTCTGAAAATTAACAGCTTCTCGTTAAATCTCTTAAGCACACTACTGTGTAGTAGTAGAATAATATAAATATCTACTATCACTATATTCTTCTATATAAAATTCACTAAAATAACATCAAACAGCATTTGCAGAGCTTCCAAGTTGTGTCGAGAAATATGCGTGACATCCTGTTCTCTAACAGATCACAAGGTGTCAGCACTTCTAGTTATTCAATTTTCCACAGAGGCTAAAACATTACACGTCACTGACGATATAATCTTGTAGATTCCACGTACACCCTGTGTTCTCATTGCGTGCATAAACTTATATCAATAAAATATTAACATGCGCATGGAAATAAGCATATTATTTGTAATGTTTTGAAATGGTTAATGTGTGTGAGCTTTACAGATAGCCGCCTGAGATGGATGCAAAATGTGCGAGACTTGGTAGCTTCGCATTTGCAGGGTGTGTTGTTAACATTTTGTATCTGGTGTTATGATTGGATGTGATAGTAGTCCTTGTCTTCCCTTGAGATGGGGGCAGGAGCTTTCGCCATCAAGTCCTTTCCCTCTCCAGACTTGGGGAACGCAATCACATCTCGGATGCTTGATGAGTTGCACAGAATCGACACTAGGCGGTCGAGGCCTGTAACAAAAATCATTATTTCTCCAATTCTTGACATTTACTAAATTACAAATGAACATATTATCCAGCTGGAATGCGTTGAATTAATGTTGTGCTTTTATAGTGCATATCATTATTTCATCTAATAAACGCTGTTTACTGCAGACAGTTTAATGAGTGGGTCTTAAGAAGCAGAAGGATGTGAAAATGTGATAATCTATACATTAATTAATATATTAACTTGGAGCCACTACAAATGTATCTCCTCCCAAGTTTTGAGGTCAACTCGTGTCGTTCCATGTTCATTCACTGCCTTTGACCTCTCATCTATCAATTGGCGATGAATTTTAAAAATCCAAAAAACTAGCTATTTAGTAGTATTTATTTTTTTCAGTGGACACATTGAGTGGTCAGGCATTCCCCAGGTGGCGCCACAAGTTCAAAATAATAGTAACAATGATAACTGCTGTCCTTGATTTGTTGCTCCATTGGTGGGTGTAAGCTAATGTGGCAATAATACTGCTAACTGCCATACACCTAGTATATTCTGATAACCTTTTAAAGACTCTAAAATGTGCCTTTACTAAAAAATATGATACATTTTTTATTCATTATTTTTTCTGAATTTTAGACTCCAATGTCATCAATTAATTCTCGCCATAACCTTTGTCAAGTGATTGAGCCAACAGTTGCGTATAAACTAATGAAAATCATTGTATACACTCTTTAAATGGAGGTGTAAAAGGGAGATCACAGAGACTGGTAAACAAAGACTGAGGGGTGTTGACAATTCCACATACCCAGGGCAATACCCCCGTGGGGAGGGGCGCCAAACTCTAGGGCCTGAAGCAGATGTTCCAAGGGACAGGTTTCTTCCTGCAAGAAAGAGTTAATTAAATCACATGACCACATGATAATATGTAACCAATTCTGGTTACTTTTTGGTGTAATCTGTTAATATGGTTTAATAAACAAACCCAGTTTTTTCATTTTTAGTCCTTTGGCCGAAGGTCCAAGGGACTATTGCCATCACTCTGTGTCCGCCGTTAGCTGCCGTATCTCAGAAACCGTTCAGCAACTTTTTCTCTAATTTTGCATAGACATATCTTAGGGCACTGCCACTATGCACAAGAAATCTTTATTTTATTGAATCATTTTAAGAGCTCCCTAGGGCCTCCAAGGACCCCAAAACTGGTGAAAATGTAACATTTTGCCTATTTTTTTTTAAAACTGTTCAGCAACTTTTTTTCTAATTTTGCATAGATGTATCTTAGGGTCCTGCCACTATATACAGGAAATTTGTATTTGATTGAATCATTCTAAGGGCACCTAATGGGCCCCCAAAGTGCAAAAGTTTTACATTATCTAGTGATGTGGTTTTAAGAAGGGCCCTTGAGACTAACCCAACAGTAGATGTTGTGTATTGTGCCAAAAAGTCAACAGCTGTGACTAATCTCTACAGCCTAGTCCATTGAGACCTTGACTAATCTTTCATTGGTCACAGCACCCAGGCAGAGTAGACACACTTGATCCCTGTTAGACTGAACAGTTGCCTAACACTTTTAAACTGTGTCTTCAAAACTATTGATTTTCTATAATTGCAAGTTGTGTTTATTTTGATGTTCATTTAGTTATTATAAAATGGTGTGACTGTGGTGTCTTGTCTCCTGTTAGACTGAACAGTTGCCTAACACTTTTAAACTGTATCTTCAAAACTATTGATTTTCTATAATTGCAAGTTGTGTTTATTTTGATGTTCATTTAATTATTATAAAATGGTGTGACTGTGGTGTCTATTGGTTAAAGATGTATTGTCTGTAGAAACCTGTAGGTGACAAACATAGAAAATTAATATTCTGTCACCTGTAGGTGACAAAAATAGAAAAGTAATATTCTGGACAACTAAAGGGTTGACATAGTTAAGGCACAATAAAGCCTTTTGTGTCAAGACAAATACAATTCAACCAATACCCCTATCTGTTCTTCACCTATTACATTCGTTTTGTTTAGGTATGTGGTTCTTTTTATAGAAAATTGTTGTTTCTTTCTGTACCTGTCTACGTATGATAACCATTTGTCTGCCCTGCTCACAATAAACATCACATGAATGATAAAAGGAAGATCACTGCCACGTAACTTGTGGATTATTATTATTATAAAACTGCTCTGCTACTGCTTAGTGGACAGTTAATTAGTGGATCAAGTTCAAATACATCAGCACATTTTTCACACCTGCATGGTAGTTTAGGCTCAGTAGTGTGCTGGCAGCTACTAAACCTATAGGCTTGTGTGAAAAGGATAGTTGGCAGAAGAACTAACTTCAAAGCACCATTGCATCCATTTAGCCAGGCAGCAGTCACACTGTCCCAGTGTCTGCTGCTATGTTTATATAATAATTATATAGGCTTAATGATCCCAATACACCAATCTGTTGGCATAATGTCAGATAATGGAACTAGGTTAAACATCTTAACAATAACTATAATTAGGTCTGTGGAGCTGTTTTTTTCAGTGAACAATAAACATGTAAACATTTTACTTCCATCATAACCCTTAATGATCTGTAACTATGATTCGCCAAAAAACATTTGATTAATAATTACCTACAGGGTTGTTTGATTTATGCCGGGCAGAAACTGTGTCTGCCTGGCAGAAACAGCAACAATAGGAAATACATGCCATTGATAGGCAAACGTGTTCTTTTTATAGACAATTTCAGTTTCTTTCTGTACCTGTCTACGTATGATAACCATTTGTCCGACCTGCTCACAATAAACATCACATGAATGATAAAAGGAAGATCACTGCCACTTAACTTGTGGATTATTATTATTATAAAACTGCTCTGCTACTGCTTGGTGGACACTAAGCTGCAACTGTCTTTGAGTTTGTTTACATTTTCACAAACTACTATTATAAAGCACTAATTTTTGAATGAATCACATTTTGAGAATGCATGTCATTGTTTGCGGTGTAACTTTTGTATGCTTCATTTTCTGCTGCTACAAGTTGCATTCATCTGAAAGATTATTCAATTACCTATCCAATGATAATACATATGTTGTGGTGTTAGAAATATATAGCTTTGGTATATTGTACACGAGGGTTGTGATAGGAAACTATTGGACATTGCGACAGTGCAGAGAGACAGTACGAGATGTGTCACTCAGTATATGAAGTGTGACTTTCAGATACTTCATTTTGTAGTGCTATGGATTATGATGGGCCTCTCCATTAGCTCCCTATATATTTATAAGTTAGGTGAGTAACACCTTTGAAGTTCTGACAGCAGGACACCGCCTTCGGTGAAGTCGAGACAAAAGTTTTACAAAGGCTTCAATTTCAAACGGTCTATTACCGTCCAGCTGACCCATTTTTACTTTTTGACCCCTACCATGTTCAATGCTCCATAACTTCGCCAATTTTTGTAGCAGTCATAATTTTTGAAACCGTGTAAAGTACCCTACCCAACCTTTACAAGAATGTAAGAAAACAATGTTACAATTTTTCCGACTTATCACTCATTTGGTCAGGGGTCACATATAGAAGTATTAGTCCAAAGGACTTCAGGGCCACTTGGCCCATTTTCTATTTATTGTTTAATTTACAATTTATGCTTATAATAACATATTTCTTTAATGATATTGTCAATAAATATCCATATATAATATATGTCTATATATATATATATATATTCTAGGCTCATGTTCGCCATTAGCATATGGTTATACAAAAATATTAAGTTTACCTAAATAAAATGTAAGACCTCTTGTTAATTTGGATGGGGACAAACACTGGCTAAGAAAAACACAATCACTGCCAAACAGCCAATTGAAGATGTATTAGAGTATGTGCACACTTTATCTTAGCAGGTTAAATCTGGATGAAAAACCGGGTTTCCACTCAGGTTATAAATGTTGGATGCCATCCATATACTGTCTCAAACCCCTGTAGGGACTATGGTTCCATCACTGCTGTTGTAAACAAAGCGTCCTTCCAGGAAATAGCTTTGGCTACCTGTGGGGTAGAGACCACCATCCTATGAGTCCAAGACAGGTAACTCATTTACCCCCTGCGTCGGATCTTTCACCACTCCTGGCAGACACCAGGTATAAGGCACCAACAGCTTTTAGTGTTTCCTCCAGAAAAAACACTGGCAACGTAGGGCGAACAAAACACATTAAATAATTAAGGATGTACCCATTACAAACGGTGTCACAACAAAGTGAACCCATCTCTCCCCAGGTGACACCTTCATGGTTGGGAGTCTATTAAAGAAGACAGGAAAATACAGAAAAAGTGACGATGTCATTAACCATGCTGTACCTTAAGTATCTCCGTAAGGATGTATCGCTGTAACTTGGAGTCGTGGATTCTGATGGAACCGCCACCGATCTCGCAGCCATTCAGAACGAGGTCGTAGTGTTGACTGCGAGCCTGCAATGATGGCAACATTCATAATACAAGATTCGTTATTGAATTTCTCAAAAGAGAACTTTGTCTTGTACATAAAAAGTAGATAAAACATAGGCAGTCACAGTAAAAAAAAATTAATTTACTTGTATGTATACATATTGACTTTTGTATGAAATAAACATTATTAGTATTACTATCATTATTATTAAAACAAATGTAACTCATATTCCCGTACATTCAATCTCCCCACCCATACAGTGATAATGGTGGTGGTGACAAGGAGGATACAACATTTTTACATTTCATAACCTGAAAACAGTTATAAAATAAATATAAATGTTAAAATACCACATTATCACAGTCGGTATCTATCACAGTCACGACATAAATACAGCACAATATTCTGCCGCTGTATATTTTATACATTATTAAACAGTGGTTACTTAAAAACAATAGTTACTCAATTTAAATTATAAACCCACTAAAATCATAAACTGGTTCAGTTTGAAATAACGTTTTGGATTTATTTATAATTTTGATGGACTTTGGAACAAAACTGCTCAGTGTCTTTGCCTTGTTCGCAATGAAAGTTCTAAGTCTACAATTAATGTATTCAGTACGTTGCGGTTTGCATAAGTCACAATCAAAATTTTGCGCGTGACCTCCATCAAGCTTTGTCACTAATTTTGATAACCCTTGTGTACGTGAATGACATTACAAGTGCTGCATGACATCTGATAAATCAAACATTCTCGCACACAGTTGTTATTTTAAAAACTTTGCCTTATGTTTTTTCTGGTCATGTGACAGATCAATTACATTGGCAACTCTGGAAGAGACTGCAAAGAACTGTCCAACAGACCAAATAACAAAAGGAAAATTGTGACTAAATTCAAATTACAGTCAAACCTCGCTTTACAGTCACCTCAGTAATACAGCCACCTCGCAATTAAGGTCACCCTAGGATAGTCCCAAATAATTCCCACCCACAGTAAAGTATAGGAAATTAGTCCCGCCAGTACAGTCATCTTGCTGTTCAGGTCACTTCTGGCCAATTCGAAGGGTGACCTAAATAGCGATGTTCTACTGTGTTTACATTTGAATTTAGTCAAAGTTTACATCGTTAAATTTAAATCTGATTTTTTTCAGTTTAATAGAACCATATTTTGGCTCTGTACAGTATAATTTCCTATTCCTGTTGTAACTAAATGCACTGTTTACGTGAATCAGCTCCTTAATAGAATATTGCTATGCCAGCCCGATGTGATTCCATTTGATGTGATGTGATTCCATTTAATGGAGTCCAATATACACTGCAAGAGCCCAGCACGAGTATATTCTCTCTATTGTCTTGCTAAAACCGACTCAATAATAGTGATTAATACCAGAAAATATAGACACTGTTACTTTGCTTTCCTAATCATTACCACTGTGATATGTTATGTGGTTTATTCCAAAAGTTCTCTCACCAACCTTGTCTGGTTGAGTATAGACAAGCTCTATGTCTCCGTCCATTGGTGCAGTGAAAGGGTGATGTGTCGACTCCAAACCTGCATACAAATTTCTATTACATCTACATAATAGTCACTGAGTTCAAGCCCTGCCGAACTCTGACAAGACTGTGTTTGGCTAAATCGTTATTTCCCAACTCAAGTCCTGTAACTAATTTCGAACTGACAGGTGTGAAATTAGTTTTACAGTTTTTCTGTTAACTTCACCAAGACAAAATAAAAAATATGCACAAACTAGCGTATCATAGTAAATATTTGGTAGGTTTGCTTTCTTGTGAAATTAGTCTGAAACGTGAGGAATCAAAAAATCACAGTGAGGGAGGAGTTTTAAACAAAAAAGTTCTTGCTACGTAAATAAATAAGTACATCTTGCATTCAGAAGGTGGCACCACTGTAACATTCCCTGGCTGTAATCCTTGAACCTTTAAAAATCATTCCAATCATTTATTCAGCAGGCTAAACAAAAGTTAATAAAATGTCATTTATAAGTAATTGCTTTTTCATTTTTTTTTCATGCGTATGCAGTCTTGTCAGAGTTCGGCAGGGTTGTTTTGAGTTTTATATAAAAAAATGTAAAGAAAAGTAAAACACAATTACCCTCGCACTGAATTATCCACTTATATTACTGTTTGATCATTAAAACTAAACAGATAATATCACATCCCAAACTTTGCTGTTTTTTTTTATTATTTTGAAATCACAGTTATGCATATAAATGATTAAAACTAACAACATCTGATAAATCAACTTCAAGCATTATTAAATAATGGATGCTCCCACCTTGCAGTCCGTCTTCCCGCGGGAGAAATAATGGGAAGTCTTCCACCCACAGGAAGTTCATTTTTTTCTCTCCCCGGACTCCCTCTCCTAGAAAAAACAGCTCATGAGAATAAAACAAGAGGCAATTAATTTCCTTCTTCAACACTGCGTACGTCAACCTTGCATGTGTGCAATAATAACAACATAACACGTTTTTGTAGCACCGATTCACAACTGGTAGAACAAAGCACTGTACAAATAATCTACAAAAACTCATCTGGCAAGTGGTCAAGGAAGCCATCATTATTAAACTATGTGCAAACTGCTGTTCTGAAATAGTTGCTAATTTCGTTTTTAAACATACCCAAGCTGCTAGCATTTACACAATCAGTAGAACATTTGTTCCATAGTCAAGCGTGAGAATGAATACTTTCTGATATCTAATATATACTGTTCCTTTATAATGAATACTTTCTGATATATAATCTACACTGCTCCTTCATAATGAATACTTTCTGATATCTAATATATACTGTTTCTTTATAATGAATACTTTCTGATATATAATCTACACTGCTCCTTCATAATGAATACTTTCTGATATATAATATATACTGTTCTTTTATACTGAATACTTTCTGATATCTAATCTACACTGCTCCTTCATAATGAATACTTTCTGATATATAATATATACTGTTCCTTTATAATGAATACTTTCTGATATCTAATCTACACTGCTCCTTCATAATGAATACTTTTTGATATCTAATATACACTGTTCCTTCATAATGAATACTTTCCGATATCTAATCTACACTGCTCCATAATGAATACTTTCTGATATCTAATCTACACTGTTCTTTAATAATGCATACTTTCTGATATTTTCTTCTTCGTATTTAAAGTGAACAACGTCATTAAGTTGACGGCTGTTGTCAGTGTAATCTACACTGTTCTTTAATAATGAATACTTTCTGATATCTAGTCTACACTGTCCCTTCACTAATGCCATTTACTTCATGTCCTCTAGTCCTTCCATATTTCCTAAGTAGGCAAAAATGCTTCTATTCCCAGAGATAGTCATAGTGTCATGTTACGTACCGATACTGTCCAATAGATCGGCCACTTGAAGTCGCAGTCGACCGAGCAGTGTTGTCTGAAAACGTCAAACATACTGTGACATGAGACGATCGCGTGAACATGAAAGAAGGAGAGAGGAGAATGCTGACAGGAAGCTATGGAGAGAATGAACAGGACGAGTGGTTCAACAATACTACACCTGACCACACCCCTGTACAGTGAACAAGGAGGAAGAACAGGACGAGTGGTTCAACAATACTACACCAGACTTCACACCTGTACAGGGACCCTGGAGGAAGAACAGGACGAGTGGTTCAACAATACTACACCTGACCTCAGCCCTGTACAGGGAACAAGGAGGAAGAACAGGACGAGTGGTTCAACAATACTACACCTGACCTCACCCCTGTACAGGGAACAAGGAGGAAGAACAGGACGAGTGGTTCAACAATACTACACCTGACATCAGCCCTGTACAGTGAACAAGGAGGAAGAACAGGACGAGTGGTTCAACAATACTACACCAGACTTCACACCTGTACAGGGACCCTGGAGGAAGAACAGGACGAGTGGTTCAACAATACTACACCTGACCTCAGCCCTGTACAGGGAACAAGGAGGAAGAACAGGACGAGTGGTTCAACAATACTACACCTGACCTCACCCCTGTACAGGGAACAAGGAGGAAGAACAGGACGAGTGGTTCAACAATACTACACCTGACCTCACCCCTGTACAGAGAACAAGGAGGAAGAACAGGACGAGTGGTTCAACAGGGAACAAGGAGGAAGAACAGGACGAGTGGTTCAACAATACTACACCTGACCTCAGGACCCAATGTACAGGGAACAAGGAGGAAGAACAGGACGAGTGGTTCAGTGGTTCAACAATACTACACCTGACCTCACCCCTGTACAGAGGGAACAAGGAGGAAGAACAGGACGGACGAGTGGTTCAACAATACTACAGGGCACTGACTCACCCCTGTACAGGGATCACAAGGTGGTTCAACAGACTTCAGCCCTGTACACTGAACCTTGACCTCCTGTACAGGGAACAAGGAGGACAGGTACTGGTTCAACAATACTACACCTGACCTCACCCCTGGGAACAGGACGAGTGATTCAACAATACTACACCTGACCTCAGCCCTGTACAGGGAACAAGGAGGAAGAACAGGACGAGTGGTTCAACAATACTACACCTGACCTCAGCCCTGTACAGGGAATGAGGAGGAAGAACAGGACGAGTGGTTCAACAATACTACACCTGACCTCACCCCTGTACAGGGAACAAGGAGGAAGAACAGGACGAGTGGTTCAACAATACTACACCTGACCTCAGCCCTGTACAGGGAATGAGGAGGAAGAACAGGACGAGTGGTTCAACAATACTACACCTGACCTCACCCCTGTACAGGGAACAAGGAGGAAGAACAGGACGAGTGGTTTAACAATACTACACCTGACCTCAGTCCTGTACAGGGAATGAGGAGGAAGAACAGGACGAGTGGTTCAACAATACTACACCTGACCCCACCCCTGTACAGGGAACAAGGAGGAAGAACAGGACGAGTGGTTTAACAATACTACACCTGACCTCAGCCCTGTACAGGGAATGAGGAGGAAGAACAGGATGAGTGGTTCAACAATACTACACCTGACCTCACCCCTGTACAGGGAATGAGGAGGAAGAACAGGACGAGTGGTTCAACAATACTACACCTGACCTCAGCCCTGTACAGGGAACAAGGAGGAAGAACAGGACAAGTGGTTCAACAATACTACACCTGACCTCACCCCTGTACAGGGAACAAGGAGGAAGAACAGGACGAGTGGTTCAACAGTACTACACCTGATCTCACCCCTGTACAGGGATCAAGGAGGAAGAACAGGGCGAGGGGTTCAACAGTACTACACCTGACCTTACCCCTGTACAGGGAACAGGGAGGAAGAACAGGACGAGTGGTTCAACAATACTACACCTGACCTCACCCCTATACAGGGAATGAGGAGGAAAAACAGGACGAGTGATTCAACAATACTACACCTGACCTCAGCCCTGTACAGGGAACAAGGAGGAAGAACAGGACGAGTGGTTCAACAATACTACACCTGACCTCAGCCCTGTACAGGGAATGAGGAGGAAGAACAGGACGAGTGGTTCAACAATACTACACCTGACCTCACCCCTGTACAGGGAACAAGGAGGAAGAACAGGACGAGTGGTTCAACAATACTACACCTGACCTCAGCCCTGTACAGGGAATGAGGAGGAAGAACAGGACGAGTGGTTCAACAATACTACACCTGACCTCACCCCTGTACAGGGAACAAGGAGGAAGAACAGGACGAGTGGTTTAACAATACTACACCTGACCTCAGTCCTGTACAGGGAATGAGGAGGAAGAACAGGACGAGTGGTTCAACAATACTACACCTGACCCCACCCCTGTACAGGGAACAAGGAGGAAGAACAGGACGAGTGGTTTAACAATACTACACCTGACCTCAGCCCTGTACAGGGAATGAGGAGGAAGAACAGGATGAGTGGTTCAACAATACTACACCTGACCTCACCCCTGTACAGGGAATGAGGAGGAAGAACAGGACGAGTGGTTCAACAATACTACACCTGACCTCACCCCTGTACAGGGAACAAGGAGGAAGAACAGGATGAGTGGTTCAACAATACTACACCTGACCTCAGTCCTGTACAGGGAATGAGGAGGAAGAACAGGATGAGTGGTTCAACAATACTACACCTGACCTCACCCCTGTACAGGGAACAAGGAGGAAGAACAGGACGAGTGGTTTAACAATACTACACCTGACCTCAGCCCTGTACAGGGAATGAGGAGGAAGAACAGGATGAGTGGTTCAACAATACTACACCTGACCTCACCCCTGTACAGGGAATGAGGAGGAAGAACAGGACGAGTGGTTCAACAATACTACACCTGACATCAGCCCTGTACAGGGAACAAGGAGGAAGAACAGGACGAGTGGTTCAACAATACTACACCTGACCTCAGCCCTGTACAGGGAATGAGGAGGAAGAACAGGACGAGTGGTTCAACAATACTACACCTGACCTCACCCCTGTACAGGGAACAAGGAGGAAGAACAGGACGAGTGGTTCAACAATACTACACCTGACCTCAGTCCTGTACAGGGAATGAGGAGGAAGAACAGGACGAGTGGTTCAACAATACTACACCTGACCTCAGCCCTGTACAGGGAATGAGGAGGAAGAACAGGACGAGTGGTTCAACAATACTACACCTGACCTCACCCCTGCACAGGGAACAAGGAGGAAGAACAGGAAGAGTGGTTCAACAATACTACACCTGACCTCACCCCTGTACAGGGAACAAGGAGGAAGAAAAGGATGAGTGGTTCAACAATACTACACCTGACCTCACCCCTGTACAGGGAACAAGGAGGAAGAACAGGACGAGTGGTTCAACAATACTACACCTGTACAGGGAATGAGGAGGAAGAACAGGACGAGTGGTTCAACAATATTACACCTGACACCACCACTGTACAGGGAACAAGGAGGAAGAACAGGAAGAGTGGTTCAACAATACTACACCTGACCTCACCCCTGTACAGAGAACAAGGAGGAAGAACAGGACGAGTGGTTCAACAATATTACACCTGACCTCAGCCCTGTACAGGGAACAAGGAGGAAGAACAGGACGAGTGGTTCAACAATATTACACCTGACCACACCACTGTACAGGGAACAAGGAGGAAGAACAGGAAGAGTGGTTCAACAATACTACACCTGACCTCACCCCTGTACAGAGAACAAGGAGGAAGAACAAGACGAGTGGTTCAACAATATTACACCTGACCTCAGCCCTGTACAGAGAACAAGGAGGAAGAACAGGACGAGTGGTTCAACAATACTACACCTGACCTCAGCCCTGTACAGGGAATGAGGAGGAAGAACAGGACGAGTGGTTCAACAATATTACACCTGACCACACCACTGTACAGGGAACAAGGAGGAAGAACAGGAAGAGTGGTTCAACAATACACCTGACCTCACCCCTGTACAGAGAACAAGGAGGAAGAACAGGACGAGTGGTTCAACAATATTACACCTGACCTCAGCCCTGTACAGGGAACAAGGAGGAAGAACAGGACGAGTGGTTCAACAATACTACACCTGACCTCAGCCCTGTACAGGGAACAAGGAGGAAGAACAGGACGAGTGGTTCAACAATACTACACCTGACCTCACCCCTGTACAGAGAACAAGGAGGAAGAACAGGACGAGTGGTTCAACAATACTACACCTGACCTCACCCCTGTACAGGGAACAAGAAGGAAGAACAGGACGAGTGGTTCAACAATATTACACCTGACCTCAGCCCTGTACAGGGAACAAGGAGGAAGAACAGAATGTGAGAGTTTAGTGGGAATGGTTTCGCAAGGCATACTGGGTAATAATGCTGGCTCATTATGTGAGGAGTCAGAAGTTGTAGTAATGGCAAAAGTAGTCTCCACATAGATCCCTCTCTTGTTCCCTTTACCCAACTTCCTTTCCTCATCCCTCTTGTCTGCTCATTTACTCATTTACTCACTCATTTACTCTCCTCCTTACTCTCTAATTTACTCATTCATTCACTCACATCCTCTCACTCAATTAGTTTTTACTCGCTCATTCACTCATTCGTTTACTCACTCATGTTCACACTCATCCACTCACTTATTCACTCACATAATAACTCACTCACTCAGTCATTTTCACTCAGTTACTTACGCTCACTCAGTCACTCACACCCTGTCGCAGGCACTCACCAACACATTAATTTACTGTCGTTCACGGTCTCTCATTCAATTACTCATTTTTTCACTCAGGCTCACTCAGTATTTTTTTTCGCATTTTTCTTTTCAAATTCACCGACCGTCTAGTAATTCATTGATTACTGGTTCCTCCCCCATTTCGCTCTCCCTTTCATTCATTCATTCATTCTTTTGTGCATTCTTTTCTATCTCTACCATTCACTTTACGTCCATCTTAAAGTTAAACACACACATCAGGACCACTTTTGATGGCTTCATAAAGACTACACACAACAATGGCAGAATAACTGCGCGACCCCAGCACAAGACGAACGTCTCGCCAATTACGCCTCCCTTACAGTTTAACATTTAACAGATCCGAGCAGCGATAAAATTAAACTTCTCCGTCACACCCCATTTCTTCCAAAAGAATCGGCTGCTGCTTTGAATGCGGTGTTTTTATCTCGTGAAATTTAATCGCCAGTAATTACCTCGCGATACACTCTCTCAAAGATTCGGTAAAAAACCAAAGACAATTCCAAGTAGTCGTAGTTCACAGGTCACATAAGGTGTTCATGTTTCCGCAGGTAAAAACAGTGTTGCCATCTATGAGATGAATGATCTCGCTGTCTCTGATTCATATACTAGACTTACTGAAACTATCTCTTAGTGTTAGACTTTGAGTGGCAATGCCAGGCTGCTACTGCTTGGTATGTTACGTAAAAACCTCATTAGATCATGTCTGTTACAACAAACTACACATTTGGCAGATCCGTTACAATGTCGGATTTCTGGGTAACATCCTGCGTTTGAAATCTCAACTCGCAGATACTAGGATTATGCAAAAACACAATCACATGCGAAATGACACCCCTGGGTTTGCTGTAATTCCACATTCCTTGGGGAATTAACTTCCTCACTTCTAAGGCCCCCTGTTCAATCTCCATAGGCCAATTTTCAAGGCCAGCATGAAATGGAGACAGATCAACATTTTACATCCGATTACAATGTAGACACACCCAGAATGTATTCCCTTGTGAAATTGACATGTGTGTAATATTGCGAAAAGCAATATGTATTGTAGGTAAAAATGTGAAATTGGTGGATTTTAGCCTTGTATTTTTAATATACTGTTTTTTTTGTATTGTAGACATTTCAAAAACATACAAACCTTACTATTATTATTAATTACAAACAAATAATTAGCACATTTACATATATATATATTTCAACACATAACCCGGTTGAGACTTTCTGGTTGCTAGTTGGCAGGAAATTAAAGTAGCAAATGATCATATACAACCATACATATCATTTCACCAGCAAAATTACCAGGTGTACATTTAGTATTAATTTTCATGAGAACATGACATAATTTCATTTCATAACATCCCTGGAGATCAGCAAACAGGTAAATATTAACATCCACAATTTTCAGAAAACACTACAGAATTTTCTTGCACGGCACTATGAGAAACTAATACCGCCCTGACCCCAAACACCAGGAAAAAGTGGCGCACTTGCAAAACCTCGGACTTTACGAGCCTAAAAGTAACTGCGGGTTCCGCCAATGAGCCTTATGATTAGCTACACGCGTAGTTGCCTTGATGCTTGCCTCGTTACACCTTTCCCCACATCACTCCCACCAGGTGGGATGCCCCTTATGGACCCCCTCCCACCCCCCCATACACCAGCTGGAGGGAATAAATTGTGCTAAAACGGGTGCCGGCACTCAATGAAAACTGCGTGAGTCAAAGACTACCTGGTACTAGACCCCATAGTTCACGGAAAAGAGACTGGTTGAATAGTCACAAGGAACTCGGAAAGAAAGGTTACCGGGACTCATGTTCCCTTGCGGCGGAAGGATGAATCAGATGCAGAGGAATTAACAAATGTTTGTGTGGGAGAGAGGGAAATGTCACATGAAAATGTCACTGGTAATGTTTTTTTGCCAATTTCAATATCACTAATTTTAAATGTCATAATAAATTTCTTGTTAGCAAGTTCCAGTAATTATTTCATGTTTTTTTATTATATTCTATATTACAATATAAAATAGGATACCCACAATGGGTTTGCTTACTTTTAATGGTAAATTGTTTTAATTGATTCATTTCTGTGTTATTAACTTTTTTTGTTGTTCTTTCTTTATGTATAAAATTGTAAATTGTTTTGTCATTTTTTATTGTAAGTTAACATTTTATTTATTATTTATATTTTACTGTTGTGAATTGTATGTTTTATCTAAAGCTGTATAAATGAAGATGTAGGATTGTATGTATGTCCGAGTGATGTCTCATTGAAAATCACGATGTATTATGTGACATGATCCCATCATGAAATAAAGCTTTTACTTACTTACTAATTTCAATTTTTTAGATGGTATTTTGAATTCTGAATTTTTTGTATTGTGTTTGCTCTGAAGCCCTTCATATCTTCAGTTTTCTGCAGCAGGCAGGTATTATAAAAAAACATTTAAAAGTGGTACTTACTTGAGCGTAGTCTGGTCCAGCAGTGAGGAGCAGCAGATCCCCAGGGGAGAGGGAAAGGTGGGCCTTGAGGGCTGCCTGGGTGAACAGCCCCAGATGACCGGCCAGAGAGCCCTGCCATTCTCCATCCTCCTTCACCTTGACCACTGCTGACCACTGCAATGGATGCACATGCTTATGTAATAAAGGTAAAAATGTAAGTTCTTATATACCACAGTATCCAGTTCTCAGGACTGTTCAAAGCACTATACACTTTACTCCCTGGCAGACCTGTTCAATCAAACACCATCTCGACTTCTCTGGGAAGCATCCAGCCATGCTGCAATTAATGCACAAAGACTATCGGTACACAAATATCCACCAATGTCTTTTGCCAGGTACTCGTTCATACAGGTGAGTGAACTGGAGCAGCATAGAGTGAACGAACCTGCCCAAGGTTCGACACCACAGCACAGGATTCAAACCCGGGTGGTCTCGGTAAAAAAATACACGGTTATGTAAGATCGACTGATCATTATAATCAACATACACAGTTATCTAGCATCAACTGGCAGTGGCGTAGACTGCAACCTCATTGTTAACAACTGGGCAAGTGTTCTCAACAGTGAGGTGACCGTATTAGCGGGACAACGTTTCCTATACTTTACTGTATATGAACAGAATGGTACCTCACTATTAAGGTCACCATTGGGACAGGGCAAAAGTGACCTGAATATTGAGGTGACCAAACTGACCATATTAGTGGGATAAAGTTCCTGTACTAGACTGTTATGAAAATAATTTGGGACTGTTCTAGAGTGACCTTAATTGCGAGGTGGCTGCATTACCGAGGTGACAGTAAAGCAAGGTTTGACTGCACTTTGGAGGAATTCATGTATGCTTGGCCTACCAGTAAAGAAAATAGTCAATTGCGTTGACGTATTCTGCAATCAAATGAACTACAATTTGTACTCATACCGACAAATCACAGCCACGTTTAATACAGTATGCTTTGACGATTTAGCTCAAAACAGGCAAAAAACAAATATAGAAAATAAATAATTAGTACTGCCCTCTAACGACTCGCCTTGCTAGAGAGGCAATTATGTAATAACAATGGCGTCCATTGATAAAACTTCAAAGTAAGCCAAGGGCATCATAGCAACATTAACCAGTATTATTATTATACGGCAATGAGTGTTTGCCTTTTATCATTTCGTCTTACAAAGCATACATAAAACTGCGTTGAGTTTTATAGCCACATAAATCGTAACTTACAAAGCATTCAAAATATATGTTTTGAGTGATCTAAATCATGGTTGAAATCAGGGTTAAGTCACGGATTTAATTGAATGATTTATATCGAACAACCATGCGTGACAAATTACATTTATAACCACCTATTTAATGTTTAAAGACAACAAAGTCTGAAAATCCATCAAGTTTTGTTGAGAGTCGAATTTGATTGATGACTTTCAAAGGGGAAGGGGGAGGGATAGGGAGAGGGATAGGGATAGGGAAGGGGTAGGGAGAGGGATAGGGAGAGGGAGAAGGATAGGGAGAGGGATAGGAAGAGGGAGAGGGACAGGGAGAGGAGAGGGGAGGGATAGGGAGAGGGAGACGGAGAGGGAGAGGGACGGGAGAGGGAGCGTGAGAGAGCAAGAGACAAAGTGGATGAAGCAACATGCATTACACGCGCATACACACACGCACGCACATACCAACACATGCATTACATCTGCACCAGGATAAGAGCTGGGTTAAATTGTAATTATGTAATAGTAGGTCAAAATTCTTAGAACACCAACTGAGTTTGTGTTTACTGTGTAAAAACTGTAATTGCACTGAGTTTGTGTGTATTGTGTAAAAACTGTAATTGCACTGAGCTTGTATGTACTTTGTAAAAACTGTAATTGCACTGAGTTTGTATGTACTGTGTAAAAACTGTAATTGCACTGAGTTTGTATGTACTGAGTAAAAACTGTAATTGCACTGAGTTTGTATGTACTGTGTAAAAACTGTAATTGCACTGAGTTTGTATGTACTGTGTAAAAACTGTAATTGCACTGAGTTTGTATGTACTGAGTAAAAACTTTAATTGCACTGAGTTTGTATGTACTGTGTAAAAACTGTAATTGCACTGAGTTTGTATGTACTGTGTAAAAACTGTAATTGCACTGAGTTTGCATGTACTGTATAAAAACTGTAATTGAACTGAGTTTGTATGTACTGAGTAAAAACTGTAATTGCACTGAGTTTGTGTGTACTGTGTAAAAACTGTAATAGCAAGTGGCCATTGTAATTTAACCAAACTCAGCCAAAGATGTCTATACAATGACATAAAACATTGTCTAGTTTCTGATGACAAACAGACAAACAAACCACTTATATGATTACTAATCATCCTAATTATGCACAAATACAAACGTCACCCACCACGATGTGGAACTTTAATCATACGGGTCTTACTAACATTGTAACACACCCAAGGACCTCTTAAAATATTTATAATCGGAGTTAAGCTGACAGGACAACTTATTAACAGTATAATCCCCCGCACACACTCAGCTTCAAGCATTTAGTAAATAAATACTTGATAACACAACATTCCTACAAAGAAGCAGGAAAAGTAGGATAGGTTCATGAATATCCAGTGATATGTTAGATTTAAGAAAATTGAACAAGACTGCTATCAAAACAATAAGCTATGGACAAGGGTTGTGGACAAAGGAGTCTTCAGGTTATCATGTCCAATATTTTTATTTATAATGTACTTCACCCTTATCAGATACCTGTCAGTTTTTATTTTTAAACATACATAAATCTACACTGTTAATATTATTGAACACACCCATTAGATCATTTATTTCAGTCCTCTGTGAGGTGAGACTGAATACTTTATTCAACGTAAACTGTTTCTAGTGTTGCCTTGTGCAATTTGATTCCACTCTCTTCTTTACAGTTAATAAAATTATATTTCTACCAATAATCTTAATATTAAAAAAATATATTTGGTCTCATTGTAAAACACATTATTAACCTATTTAACAAATAACAGTTAAATATTAAAAAACATACACATGTAATTTAATATATAACCGTTAATGATATCACTGGACAGTTCTGCACCCAGTTTACTTTTTCGGCTGTTTGTTAAGAATTTTGAGTTGATTTCATAACGTTAACATCGTAATGCATTGTTACTACAATAACAGTAGAGCAACTTGTCAATGACTTGGTCGTAGCGAATACCTTTAGGTTATTACTTTTACTATGACTACTAAGAATAGAAACACACCTGTGACCAATCAACCGTGATGTCAAAAATCAGACAAGAAAGAGACGCAACTTTAATGACAGCCGTGTCAGACAGAATGAAACCGCTGCTTGGGTAGGCCGATTGAATTCCGAAACAATTCCATTCATGGACTCCGCTGGTTCTCCGGTTCTGTGGTTCTCCAATTCTCCATGGGTCTCTGGGTAATATACTGTTGGCTCCGTAAACCATTAACTGTCTGAAAAGGTAGTTTGTAAACGTGTGATGAACGCCCCGATAAGGTGGCAGAGGGGGTGTGATTGAGACAGAAACATGATTGTGGGCGACTGCGAAATGGGGCACCAACAAAGGAGCATTGTATAAGCGGGGGTAATTACAACAAAATGAACAAGGCCACCAATAAATCAATGCAAATTGCCCATTCAGACGAACAATTGGCGAGGCGATATCTTGACACTGACAATAACGGCTGTGATTTTGAAGTGCAGTCTACACCTACAAAACGGTTACCTTTGGTTCAAAGCGGATCGCCTTTGCAGATAACGACCGTGACCTCTCAGAGGTCAACCAAAGTAGTGCTTCCATCATTGCGTTGTTTCATATTGACTACTCTCGCTGCCGTGCCATGTTCATTCAAGTTAGTTCAGGCGCCGTGAATGTGCTATTTTTATGTGCTAAAGTTTTTTGCGCGCTGCGTGAAAAATTGTAAAAACGTTAAACAGTGAACAATGGAAAGTGGGCAAAAATTAGCAGTAACTTGTCTTAGGCAAAAAACTTAAGTGACAAACAATGAAAAACTATATTGGATTACTGATCCTGTAGATAAACAAAACTGTGAATAGTTGGGGTGGTCGCATGAGTTCACAAAGCCGCCCAGAAACATAAAGCAAATAATCGTGTAACACCATTGTATATATATCAGAACTGGGCGCAGTGTTGACAGTTTAATCTGGTGGGTTATTGGCTATGGTTTTGAGAGTCACATGGGATCGCTCAAAATCACGTCACATGTATTGGTTGTGGTAGGTTGTGGTTTGAACCAACATGAGACATGTTTTTTTCTGAATTCTGTGAATTTATGAGACTACCCCTTCAAAGGGGAATGCTATATGGCAGAATGTGTCAAGCAATGGGCATTTTAAAACAGGTGAAAAACCAGGTACTGTAAGAATAATCTTTGCTCTGAATCTGAAGTTAAAATAGATAATTAATAATAATGTTATAATGTGCAATATGGATGGTGACACAAAACGATAATATGCACACATGATTTATGTCATTGTAGGATAAATAAATGATAATTTGAACATATAATTCCACAAACAAACACCAATAGTCTTACACGCTTGGCAACCTTCTTGTGGTGTAAGAAAGTAAAAGATATATTTTAAAACTTCCCTCCCAATGGCTCCATGCCTAGATACCCAGCCTCCCTTCCTTGGTGGCTTCTCTCCCCACCTCTGTTGGGGTGGTAGCCTAATGAAGGGAACCCTGGAAGGACCCCTCTGGGTTTGGGGCTGTAATCAATGTCAGTGATCAATCATACCCCAACCCCCTGTGGGGGTAGATCATGATTATTATTATATGACACCCTGGTGCAAGGTGATAAATCTTGTAAGAGTGACTGTTGCTTGCAGTGGAGAGTGTCCCTTCCCTGGGTTGATTCTGTAGATGTACTAGGCTGTGGGAACACCCTTTAGTGCACTTCATAGTTATTTTCTCAATTTATGCAATGCTATGGGTCCACCATTGGTGCCAGATAAAGATTGAGGGAGGGAATGAAGGAGGGAGGGAAGGAGGGAAAGAGCAAGGGTGGTAAGATGGAGAGGAGTGGGGGGTAGGAAGGAAGAGAGGGAGGGAGGAGGGAGGAGAGAGAATGGCAGGGAGGAAGAAAGGGAAGGAGGGAAGGAGGGAGGGAGAAAGGGAGGGAGGGAGAAAGGGATGGAGGGAGAAAGGGAGGGAGGGAGAAAGGGGGAGGGAGAAAGGGGGAGAAAGGGAGGGAGGGAGAAAGGGATGGAGGGAGAAAGAGAGGGAGGGAGAAAGGGAGGGAGGGAGAAAGGGGGAGAAAGGGAGGGAAAGAGTGAGGTATGTAGGGAAGGAGAGTGGAACAGAAGAAGCATGAGAAAGAGGGTGAGAGGGAGAAAGGGAGGGAGGGGGGGAGGACGGTAAGATAAGAGGAGGGAGGGAGTGAGTGAGGGAAAGAGAGAGGGAGAGACAGGGAGAGTGGTGAGAAGGAAAGAGGGAGAGGAGAGACGGAAGACAAGGAGTGAGGAAAATCGAGAAGATATAGATGGGAAGGATGAAAGGAAGAAGGGAAGACAGGGCAGGCGAAATTAGGGGGTGAAGTAGAGACATAGGCAGAAGAAGAGAGACCACTCAAGACAGTAATGCTCAGTGTCACACACAGAGAATACTGTAGGAGAGGAAAAAAGAGACAGAAAGAAAGACAGCAAGGGTGAGACATAGAGATAGGACTCGGTGATGTGATGAGGCCAATTGCTTGGTTTACCCTGTTTCTGTGGTTTCGCATGTCAAGTGAGACAGAAGCTTACTTGGTGACACGTTCAACTGCCAAGCCTCACTCCAACTGTAGTACAACTGTCACGCCACGCTCCGACAATACCTGTCTTCTACCTGCAGAGTTCGCTAAACTGTCCCAGTGCCTATTTTCAGTGGAAACCTATGATAAAGAACGGTAAGAAAGACAGACATCTGTTTTGGATAGTCCACAACTGTCGGCATTTACCTGTTCATACAGAGTGTACTAGTTATCACATCCCATCCCTGAATTAGTATTTTAAAATGTCGATAATTTTCCAGACTGAAAGTCGCATGTAGGTATGCTTGTGTTACAACACATTACATGCAATGGACATATAATAACACCCACCATAATAATGTCAACAGATATATAATAACACCCACCATAATAATGTCAACAGACATATAATAACACCCGCCATAATAATGTCAACGGACATATAATGACACCCACCATAATAATGTCAACGGACATATAATAACACCCACCATAATAATGTCAACGGACATATAATAACACCCACCATAATAATGTCAACGGACATATAATAACACCCACCATAATAATGTAAACGGACATATAATAACACCCACCATAATAATGTAAACGGACATATAATAACACCCACCATAATAATGTCAACAGACATATAATAACACCCACCATAATAATGTCAACGGACATACAATGTGACCCACCATAATAATGTCATGGATATGCAATTCACACGCGATCAACAGTTTTATAATTAGTACACAGGCCCCCTTCTCTTCTTTTGTATGTTTTATATGAATAGGTAAATATCAACAATTTTGAGCGCCCCCTTTTTTTGCTTCCTTCTTTCCCCTAAAAGTGATTGTGTATTTCAATGGTATAATCCTTAATCGAACACTAAACCACAGGGTTTTAATCCCAGTCATGTTCTAGACTTAATAACCACATTACACAATTCATAACCTCAAAGTTCAGCCAATCATCACTGCCAATGTTAGAAGAAAAAACAAGAAATGTAAAAAAATTTAAAGTAATAATAATATTATATAAAAACTGATTCAGCAATGTCCCTGCATTTAACCAGGAACTCGTCATCAACATTTCCATATTGAAATGTTTTGTGGAAATGCAAATGTTACTTTGGTTTGGTATGCCTGTTGCTAAACTGATTGCAACATCTGGCACACAAATCCATTTTGCTACCATCAATGGACTCAAATTCACTGTTGACAGAGCTGTGTGATTTACGAATTGAATCGCTCATAATAACGTGTTTGACCGACATCTCCGACAAACAGGCCAGAAGAAATAATGGACACTACACACTATGCTGCCGATCGATTTATTTTCTGTAAAACCATACTGTTGTGTCGCGAGACTAACATCTTAAACAATGCGATCCCCTTGTGAATTAATGTTTACCGTTTAACCTATTGAATGTCAATAGATAGATCGTCTAGCACAAGAGAAATTAAACAACAGTAAGTCACTTAGACGTGAAGTAAGTCTGGCGCAGTTGCAGTATTGTTAGAACATCAAACTCTCAATCGAAGGGAACAGGATTGAGTCCTCCCGCGGCTGTTTTAACAAGATATAATAAGACTGCCAACCAAAGCTATATCCTCAAGATGGCAAATAGCCAAGGAAGCCAACTTGTTTATATATAGCCCACCCTTATGTGATGGCAATTTAGTTTTTAAAACATAACACTCATATTGCTAGTGTTAACACAATCGATAGATAATCAAATTTATTCTGTTCCATTAATTTATCGCCCTCTGAGAGAGTGAGTACCAATCAATTTACGCTATTCTTTTACCTTCTGGCTCACTCTGTATTTGAAGGAAATATTTCTATCGATATCTTCATAATCGTTCTACATTCTAAAACTACTGTTTGTCTCCTTTTAATCTCCTGATCTCTGGTGGTGTCAGACCACTATTAACCAGATATTGTTGTGATGGATTCAATGACTCCGTTTTGTCACAGTTCACTCAGCTGTAGAAACACCTGGCTGTAGACAGTGATGGATAAATCTGAACAGTCTTTGAGCAGTAATTGCTGTATGGCTTAATGCTTTCCAGACTCCTATAAAACCTATCCAGCTTCCACTGTCTAGTTGTGATTTAGTTTTTTGTTCCTACAGTCAATACCAGCATACCAGCTTTTCACAAAAACACTCCTTTGTAACCTCACTTGCTCATCTCAACTCCCTGGCATATACACCCATCTGTTGACAACTTTCGTAAGGATTATATATACATTGGAACCTCCCTATTAAGGCCACCTTTGGGATGGGACAAAAGTGACCTAAATAACAAGGTGACCGTATTAGCGGGACTGACTTTCTATACTTTACTGTATATGGAAAAAATTTGAGCCTACCCTAATGTGAACTTAATTGCAAGGTGGCTGTATTACCAAGGTGACCATAATGCTAGGCACACACCAGCCGATTTTCGGCACACACCAACCGACTAGTCGGCGTAAAAACCGTCGGCCGACGGCAGTCGGTTGGTGTGTGCCGAATTTAATCCCGACGGTCGGCCTTATAGCGCCAACTAACACTGATTCAAATGTTGAATCGGCGGTCAGCGTTAATCGGCAGTCGGCGTTAGATAAGGAGATATCCGGTGACAAGTCGGCGCATATCCGATGTCGAGTCGGCTGGTGTGTGCAGGTTTTTTGTCATAACACGACGGTCGGTGGTAACTTGGCCAATAAGAAATCATAGCGCGATCATGTGATAGTCCTCGATACAAGTCAAGGCTATGCCCGGCGTCTTTTTTGAGTTTTCAAACCATTTTGCTTTCGGGCCATATGCTTTTAATTTTTTTAATTTCATATTTTACTGACCTGGCGGGTAACCAACGTTTCAGAAAGTGATAGATTATTTGTTATCCTATTGCCATTGACCATCATCATTTTTTTTCGCTTGTTCATAAAACAGGCGCCACAAATAAACCTAATTTCCACCTAACTTTGTAAGTTTGTTTCACATTAATCGCCATTTTGTTTTGAAAAAAACGCTACCTCTGATGGCGCCGCTACCGGCGCATATATTAAGCCTTAAAAATCCGCAAAGCGGCGCAAAACGTTTTTGAGGAATTCGTTGGGTGCGACTGATTACACTTCAAGTTTCAACATAACTCTTAACTGAAACGGCTAAATATAACGTTCTGCGTACTGTCATAAAACGTAGCTCGACGCTATGCGTTTCTTTGCTGGAGGATATGCTAAATGCTCAAGCCATATCGTCGTGAAGGCTGACGGCGAAGCTCCGACTTACTATGTAACAAGTTTCGTTTTTCTGATAGCCGTTTTGGCCTAATTTTTATAAATGTTTCATGTGTTTATTGTAGGTGTATCGAAACACATTGTTAACTTCGTAGTAAACACGCGTATTTATAGTGGATTTTTTACACAAGGATCAAGCTGAGCACCGACGGTCGGCACGAGTCGGGTGGTGTGTGCTGGCTGGTGTGTGCGGGCAGAAGTCGGCGCTAGTCGGCGGAACTAATTGGCGTTTAGCACCGACTGCTTTTTACGCCGACTGACAACGCAGGCCAGCGTTAGTCGGTTGGTGTGTGCCTAGCATAAAGCGAGGTTCGACTGTGCTGAGATGGACAAATCCTTTTGTCTTGATGTGCCTCGGAGCTTGGCTTGCAAGGATATAGGGGCAAAAGAAGTTACGTCATTATTAATTATTATTAATGAAAACTCTCCTGGGGATGCAACATAACTCTGAATGAATTCTTATATATTATATAATAATGACTATCTTCAAGAACATCTGAAAAAAACCCAGAATTTGTTGTCATCCATCAAATGATACATCGCTTTAAGGGATTTATATCGCGATAACGATTCCTTAAGGCCACATGTTCTTCAATACATCACTGACAGTGCAGCCTAATGAATTGTTTAGTACTACTTTTTTGCACCACACTGTACATGTGTCCATACATGTGATGTCATAGAATGTAGACTGGTTTTTCTAGGAACATGTTCTGGTGGTCAATTTCTCTGTATTCCGACGAATCAGACTTTTTAAGATGTTTGCACCTATCTATGGAATTGTGTGATTTTTTGCTGGTCGAACAATAAAGTGACAGATTGGCTGACTACAGTGTGTATCAGATTACTACACCTATATGGTTTCACCCGGTGGCTTCACTCCATCGATTTTAACAAGATGATCATTTTCTGAGCATAAAATATTGAGAATGATGTGTGTTTTTGTAAGGTTGAACTCACATGGGATTCGATCTAAATATTAAATAATTAATAAGCTAACTATAGATCACTGTAAGTGCATCTCCTCCGAGATTAAGATAAAAAATAAGAAAAAAAATGGGCCAAGTGGCCCTGAAGTCCTTTGGACTAATACGTCTATATGTGACCCCGACTGACCAAATGAGTGATAAGTCGGAAAAATTGTAACATTGTTTTCTTACATCCTTGTAAAGGTTTGGTAGGGTGCTTTACACAGTTTCAAAAAATATGACTGCTACAAAAATTGGCAAAGTTATGGAGCATTGAACATGGTAGGGATCAAAAAGTGAAAATGAAGAAAACGGCTGTTGAAGTTTTACATTATATATGCAAATGGATTGCATGGAAATATTACATGCACAACATTCAAATGTGGCACACAGTATGTAATATGTATGTTATGTTGCAATGATACACTGGAAGTACAAATGTGCTGCTACAAAGACTTATCAAGTTATGCCAGATTATGTCTTCATGTGTAAAACTAAGAGGACAGATTATCTGAGAGCAAAAGGTAGACTCACTGTTTGACACAGTTTAAAACCTACAGGCAACTGTCCAGTTTAACAGGGGTCTAGTGGCTTAATGCTGTCTGTTGACACAAGCTACTGCCAGTGACCAATTACAGTTTAGTCACAGCTTCCATCAAACAATAGCAGGCAGAGAATCTTAGCTCCACAGCTGGGTGTAATACACAACCAGAGCCACCACTGATAATGGTTAAGTAGATTAGCTCAATGCACCAACTAAGACAATACACAACACTGTGAGTGACAGTGTCCAGAGTGAGGCCTAAGCAGTGTCCTCATTGCTGAATAGATCAATTAAACCTGCCAAGTGGGTGACATTCTGCACAAGTGTTCATTAATCCTTAGTGATTGTTCAGAACACCAGACTGACCACATACCTAAAAAAGCGAATGTAATAGGTGAAGAACAGGCAGTGTTCAGATAGGGGTATTGGTTGAATTGTATTTGTCTCGACTCAAAAGGCTTTATTGTGTCTTCATCGATTATAAGAAAGCATTTGATTTAGTAGACCGGTCCTCCCTGTGGTCTAAGATAATTTCATGTGGTATTAATGGATTTGTGTTGAAAGTTGTATACAATATGTACAAAAACGCTAAATCATGTATAAATGAGGGCCAGGCTGTGTCAGCCTTCTTCTCGTGTGTAGAGGTATGGCAAGGAGAAAACTTGTGTCCTTTGTTATTTGCTATTTACCTGAATAATTTTGAACACTGTTAGTCACAATTATAATGGACTTGACATGGCAGCTGGTTAAATTTACATATATAGTGTATAGCGGAACTATGTCAACTCTTCTAATGGTTGACATTTGGTTGTTTCAGGTGTCAACTATATTGTGAATCTGTAATTATTAGTCTATATTGATACAATTGATTTACACAGTACCATGTCTACACAAGGCATGGCAAGCATAAACAGAACAGTAGAATGCATTTGATATAAATAAAGTGTAGGATATTTCACTCTATAGTTGTCCAGAATATTAATTTTCTATGTTTGTCACCTAAAGGTGACAGAATATTAATTTTCTATGTTTGTCACCTACAGGTTTCTACAAACAATACATCTTTAACCAATAGACACCACAGTCACACCATTTTATAATAATTAAATGAACATCAAAATAAACACAACTTGCAATTATAGAAAATCAATAGTTTTGAAGATACAGTTTAAAAGTGTTAGGCAACTGTTCAGTCTAACAGGGGTCAAGTGTGTCTACTCTGCCTGGGTGCTGTGACCAATTAAAGATTAGTCAAGGTCTCAATGGCCTAGGCTGTAGAAATTAGTCACAGCTTTTGATTTTCTGGCACACTACACAACATCTACTGTTAGGGGTGATCTCAAGGGCCCTTCTCAAAACCACATCACGAGATAATGTAAACCTTTTGCACTTTGGGGGTCCCTTAGGTGCCCTTAGAATGATTCAATCAATTTCTTGTATATAGTGGCAGCACCCTAAGATACATCTATGCAAAATTAGAAAAAAAGTTGCTGAACAGTTTTTCAAAAAATAGGCCAAATGTTAAATTTTTACCAGTTTTGGGGTCCTTGGAGGCCCTAGGGAGCCCTTAAAATGATTCAATCAAATACAGATTTCTCGTGCATAGTGGCAGTGCCCCAAGATATGTCTATGCAAAATTAGAGAAAAAGTTGCTGAACGGTTTCTGAGTTACAGCAGCTAACAGCAGATGGCAGACACAGAGTGATGGCAATAGTCCCTTGGACCTTCGGCCAAAGGACTAAAAATACTGCAATGACGATAATTGATGCCGTTCATTTGTTTCTTCATTAGCGTAAGCTACTTGAGAGATAGCCCATATGAAACGATCTTAAATCTTTGCTTTCTTCACAATATTCCTTTGTTTGTATCATTTTCTATCAAGTCACTCTTTCTGGTGTCTACGCGAAACCTGTTTTGAAATGTCACTTAAAACACTGGACCCAGGCCTGCAATGTTCGCCAATGTCCTGAATCGAAGACAAGGTCACACTCGGTACGCTTGCTGCGAATTCTAGGTTTTTTTCTACACGGGATTGATGAGTACGCTCAGATCTCCAGAGACAGCGACTGCACCACACATGTATTGCTTAACACGAATAGCAAGAATAGTATATGACCATTACATGCACCAGCGCACAGGGTCGTGGATTATTGAACAAGAAACATTGGAGTATCTCCAATCAAACAGTTATTGTGGAGGCGGGTACGCTGTTAGTCAGCCTTGTTCGATAGAAAGTAAATTCATTTGTTGGCACAAACGTTTTCACAGAACTGTTTACTGAGTCGATTTGCATACTTTTTTCATGGTTTATGTAAGAAATAATTACAGGAAGTGGCAACAATGAAGTTCAGAACCATGTACAATTATGTCTGAACAGAAATTTGTTTTCTTATATAATAGCTGCTTTAATGGAACCTATAAACTTAGATGTTTGTCTTCTCACCGACTTATAGTGTAATTTTTATTGACTCGTAAAAAAATGTATATGTCATAAATATGTTATCCAAACCAACCAGATATTGTCTTATACCTTGGGGACCATTCCATCACTGCACCAGCTAGGTATCTACTGCCAACCAACAAGCAAACATTTAACCCTGTGCAGCATAAATGTCGAGTCTCGCAAATATATCCTTTTTGCTGTTTACAAAACTTTTCAGACTGAAAAAATTCCTGACAAATTCTAAAAATCACGGATCCTTTATTTGCATGGAATGATCCCAGAAATAAAACACTGATCTGTCCCCATCCTGGTGACAAAATTTTAACATTTCTAATTTAAAGCAAATATTTAACCCTATGCAGTGTAAATTTCACATTTTGCAAATATGATATTTTTCCTGTTTTTCCCTGTTCATAATATTTTTTCATTCAGAATTCTCAACAAATTCTAAAAACATCACTGACCCTTTATTCGTATGGAATGATCCAAGAAATAAAATACAGATCTGTTCCCACCTCCTGGTGACAAAACTTTGACATTTCCATTTTAAGCAAGTATTTAACCTTGTGCAGCATAAATGTTGTATTTCGTAAACAAGCTATTTTTCCTGTTCACAAAATTTTTCAGTGAAAACAATCCTGACAAATTCTACAAATTACTGATTTTACTTAATATTAATAAAAATGTATTATTTGTATTTCTACAGAATGATCCCAGAAATAACATAGTGATCTGTCCCCACCTCCTGGTGACAAAACTTTTACATTTTCAATTTAAATAGTGAGAAGGAAAATGATGTGTCATTGTTCATTCTACCCTGGAGATACAAACCACACCTTGCACTATCCTATAATGTTATTACCATCATCATTAGCTAACATGAAGACACACCACACCTTGCAGCAATGCCATTATGTAATTATCTTCACAATTACGTAATGTAATCTCGTATCATCAAGTCAAGATGGGCAGGGAATTGTATCTGAAACATGTGGCCATAATTGGACAGGCACATTCTGGACGGGTATGGTCATTCGTGTCTGGAATTAATCGGACCCCGAAACTGGTCATTTTGCATGACCACATCCGGTCAGCAAATATCATGGTGACCAAATGTCGTAGATCCGGTTACCATAACAATGGGATATGCCCGGATTATTTGGACATTTGCATGCAACAAACAGCATGTGAATATGTCAAAAAGGGGGAAATGTCAGAATTAAAAACCTTTATGGAATACTGCAGTAAATGTATCATTCTCAATGGCTAAATTGGTTCCCGTTAAAAAATACAGAGGAACCTCGCTACACACGTGTATCAAGGTTACCTTGGGACTGGGCAAGTGACCTGAATAGCGAGGTGATCTTATTAGCGGGACTAACTTCTGGTTCTTTACTCTATATGGAAATAATATGGGACTATCCTAGGGTGACCTTAATTGCGAGGTGGCAGTATTATTGAGGTGACCGTAAAGCAAGGATCAACTGTACTGTGTAACAGTGTTTGAAGTTGCACCAGTGAAATACTCAAATTGTAAACATAACATTAAAAAAGTCATTATTGCCTGTAATTCGCACTTATTGTAGAACACACATCCCTACCCACAAACACCTTTGAGGTTCCATGGTTCCCATACACAGCAAGTGGGACAAAGTACAACTGATCCAGAGAAGCTCGTGACTCCACAGTGGTTTTCTTTATTTATTATCATTTAACAAACTTATTTATGTCTTACGATGCTCATATTTTGTCATGTTTTAATTAACGTTCTCTCCTGTTGTACCACATTACCTCATTTCCCTATGCATTGTGCACCACAGTTATAGCAATTTATTATCATATAATTTATTTAACTAATTAGTTTTAGCATTAATATATTTGTTGTGCCTCTGAATGGACTTTTGTCTAGATTTATTGCAAGTTGACTTATTATTATATTATTACATTTCTGGTAATGGAACAGACAACCTCCCTTTATTTATCTTACACTGGCTTGCTCTAAAGTTAATCTCTTTATTTGTGTTCTGTCTATTACCTGGGTAGCTCATCTTCTTTCTTTCCCTGTCTCTCTGTAGTCTAAGGACATTATATTAATTAATCTTGCATTGGGTTGCTCTAATGCTAATCTGTTGATCTGTGTCCTATCTAGTCTGTGTGCAGCTCATCTTCATTCTTTCCATGTTGGTCTGTGGTCTTCCTTCCTGTCTCCGGCTGTCTCTGATGGACACATAGGCAGGAGACCACACAGGCTGCAGTGGAACAGCTGTCCACTCATAATCAGCCACCAGAGACTGACCAGTCAAGTGGTTCACTGGTCACACAACAGATGCCAGTGCAACTGACTTCAAGTCCTCTGTCTCTGGACCAATTATAGGTCATAGGTCCTACTGATGCAGGTTGATAAAAGAGGGTTGTGTGATTAGGATGAGTACATTGGCACAGTTGTCAGGGTGTGTGTTTGGAGAAAGGGGGGTAGAGGGAAGGGGGATTAGCAAAACCTTCTACAGAATTCTATTATGTAATTATAGATTATTCTAGAGGATTTTCAGCATTTCTTTCTACATATTATATTCTTTACTAAAGAATTCTTTAGAATCTGTAGTATTCTTAAGTTTTATATGACATATTTTACTATGCTCTGTGGATTGTGATAGCAATCTATACATTCCTATAATAAAAAACTTATATATTTCTGAAGATGTTTTTGTGGTTTTGATGAGGGGGTGTTTTGAGATAGGGTTGTTTGTAATATTTCCTATATAACCTGTTGTACCACTACATTATAAACTAATGGGAGACTCAACTTGGCACCCTAATTGACCTACATCTGAAGTATCTGTGTCACAGAACCAGATAAAGGTATACAGAATCTCACATGTCCTTTGAGTGGATCATCTATTGAGAAAATCATCAATGGCACTGATAGAGAGTCCCCTCATATACACTGATACAATGCCCCCAGGTACACACTGATACAATGCCCCCTGGTACAGGCTGGTACAATGCCCCCTGCTACACATTGATACAATGCCCCCTGCTACACACAAATGTAATGTCCCATGGTACACACTGATACAATGCCCCCAGTACACACTGATACAATACCCCTGGTACACACTGCTACAATGCCCCCTGGTACACACTGATACAAGAAAGAAAGAAGGACTAGAGGACATGAAGTTACATTTGCAAAGGAGAAGTATAGATTATATATAAGAAAGTTCTCATTTTCACAAAGGACTGTAAATGAATGGAACAGATTATCTGCTGATTGTGTTGGTGCTAGTAGCGTGAATATGTTTAAAAATAAAATCGACACATACCTCAGAAGGGCTTCCTTATCGACCTGCCACCTAGAGTTAATTCTCTGGGTGGCAATCTTATTAAATTGTGTTAAATGCCCACTGGTACACACTACTACAATGCCCCCTGCTACAAACTGATACAATGCCCTGGTACACACTAATACAATGCACCCTGCTACACACTGATGCAATGCCCTGGTACACACTAATACAATGCACCCTGCTACACACTGATACAATACCCTGGTACACACTAATACAATGCACCCTGCTACACACTGATGCAATGCCCTGGTACACACTACTACAATGCCCCCTGCTACAAACTGATACAATGCCCTGGTACACACTACTACAATGCCCCCTGCTACAAACTGATACAATACCCTGGTACACACTAATACAATGCACCCTGCTACACACTGATGCAATGCTCCCTGGTACACACACACTATTACAATACCCCCGTTACACACTGATACAACATCCCTTGGTACACACTGACACAATGACCCTGGTACACACATATACAATACCCCTGGTACACACTGATATAATGCCCCTAGTATATTGATACAATGCCCCCTGGTACAGGCTGGTACAATGCTCCCTGCTACACATTGATACAATGCCCCCCGGTATACAAAAGTGCTATGTCCCATGGTACACACTGATACAATGCCCCCAGTATACACTGATACAATACCCCTGGTATACACTGCTACAATGCCCCCTGGTACACACTGCTACAATGCCCCTAGTATGCACTGATACAATGCCATCTGGTATACACTGATACAATGCCCCTAGTACACACTGATACAATGCCACCTGGTACACACTGATACAATGCCACCTGGTACACACTGATACAATGCCCCTAGTACACACTGATACAATGCCACCTGGTACACACTTATACAATGTCACCTGGTACACACTGATACAATGCCCCTAGTACACACTGATACAATGCCACCTGGTACACACTGATACAATGCCACCTGGTACACATGGATACAATGCCACCTGGTACACATGGATAAAATGCCACCTGGTACACACTGATACAATGCCACCTGGTACACACTGATACAATGCCACCTGGTACACACAGATACAATGCCACCTGGTACAGGCTGGTACAATGCCCCCTGCTACACATTGATACAATGCCCCCTGCTACACACAAATGTAATTTCCCCTGGTACACACTGCTACAATGCCCCCTGGTACACACTGCTACAAGAAAGAAAGAAGGACTAGAGGACATGAAGTTACATTTGCAAAGTAGAAGTATAGATTAGATATAAGAAAGTTCTCATTTTTACAAAGGACTGTAAATGAATGGAACAGATTATCTGCTGATTGTGTTGGTGCTAGTAGCGTGAATATGTTTTAAAATAAAATCGACACATACCTCAGAAGGGCTTCCTTATCGACCTGCCACCTAGAGTTAATTCTCTGGGTGGCAATCTTATTAAATTGTGTTAAATGCCCACTGGTACACACTACTACAATGACCCCTGCTACAAACTGATACAATACCCTGGTACACACTAATACAATGCACCCTGCTACACACTGATGCAATGCTCCCTGGTACACACACACTATTACAATACCCCCTTTACACACTGATACAACATCCCTTTGTACACACTGACACAATGTCCCTGGTACACACACATATATACATTACCCCCTGTATAATGCCCCTAGTATACTGATACAATGCCCCCTGGTACATACTGATACAGCACCCCCAGTATATGCTGATACAATGCCCCCTGGTACAGGCTGGAACAATGCCCCTTGCTACACATTGATACAATGCCCCCTGGTATACACTAGTGCAATGTCCCATGGTACACACTGATACAATGCCCCCAGTACACACTGATACAATACCCCTGGTACACACTGCTACAATGCCCCCTGGTACACTCTGATGCAATGCTCCCTGGTACACACTGTTACAATACCCCCTTTACACACTGATACAACATCCCTTCATACGCACTGACACAATGCCCCTGGTACACACACACATATACAATACTCCCTGGTACACACTGGTACAATGCCCCTAGTGTGCACTGATACAATGCCACCTGGTACATACTGATACAATGCCCCTAGTACACACTGATACAATGCCACCTGGTACACACTGATACAATGCCCCTAGTACACACTAATACAATGCCACCTGGTACATACTGATACAATGCCCCTAGTACACACTGATACAATGCCACCTGGTACATACTGATATAATGCCCCTAGTACACACTGATACAATGCCACCTGGTACACACTGATACAATGCCCCTAGTACACACTGATACAATGCCACCTGGTACATACTAATACAATGCCCCTAGTACACACTGATACAATGCCACCTGGTACACACTGATACAATGCCCCTAGTACACACTGATACAATGCCACCTGGTACACACTGATACAATGCCACCTGGTACACACTGATACAATGCCACCTGGTACACACTGATACAATGCCACCTGGTACACACTGATACAATGCCACCTGGTACACACTGATACAATGCCACCTAGTACACACTGATACAATGACACCTTAGGCATTATTACAGTGCCCCAGGCTCTACACACTAATGATGAGTACCTGCTGCCACTTAGAAGCAGCCTGGTTCTTACCACAACCTCTTCTCATCACATACTTGGCTGCAGCTACCTTCTGCACTGTCTCCAAAGATTTGATACTAATGGCTACTTGGCATGAGAGAAGACAATGCCCTATTGTTCGCATGAATTGGCCGTTGCAGTTCTGGAGGCTGCAATGAAATGGCCAGCCTCACAAACAATTGCGTCCAATTACAATGTGTGTTTTTTCCACCTTTTTCCAAGCCAATATCTGCTGTATGTCTGGATAGATGACTACTCAGACTCCCTAAGGTGGATGAAATTCCTCCATGTGATTTAAAGATGTTTGCTATTGCTAGTCTGCTGTTTTGTAATCAGTGGTATCAGCAAGCATAGTACTTGACTGATGGAGAAAGCAGACTGCATGGTTAAATTGCCATGTCTGTCAAATTGTATTGATTCTCCGAGATGAAATGAGTCAATCACCAACTGGATAAACCTGTTTTAGTAGTTCTGTTATTGTTGCGCCTGTTCAAAACATTTCACAAAATCTTAATTCAAAACTGACATGTAAACAAGTATGGGTGCAGTGTTCGAGCGGTCAGGGTGCTGGACTGTCGATCAATACTAAATTCAGTCTGTTCATGTCAATTTAGTAATAACAATAATCTTAACGCAGAACTGCTCATTTCCCAGATCAAAACTAGTCTCTCAAAGTGCTAAATTCCCCGAATGGATGCCGCTCGAAATCCCGCACACCAGATTAGCAAACATTGAAACGTGAAACAAAATTATGGTCTGTCCCCACCCACAATGCCCTGGGGCTCTGACTGGGCCATGAACATGGGAACATGTGCATGAACACATATATACGAGTAACATGTGGCCACACCATCCAACAGCTTCAACTACACATAATATTGCTGTAGAATCCTCAGAAGAACCTATTAGGGCCCCTTAACCTCAATCAACACCCACTAGAACTAATGAGCTGCCAATGACCAACAGTTAGACCTGTGTAATGACCAATGGACCATTTGACCACTGTAATTCCTTGACCAGTACACAGCTGTCCACTTCGAGAATCTTGCCCAGGCACCAGATGCCATCTATTACATCAGGCAAGAAACCACTAGAGGCATGTTAGATATGTGGATAGCATGATCATAGATACCATACCTTAGGTATTATATAACTTGTATAACTGAACACATTAATACATCAACAGATACATAAAGATATCCCGCACGCACATGTAATTGCACCTAATTTTATGTGGCAAGATTGTCTTATCTGGTAAATGTTACCATTACGAGAATGTGATTATCACATAATAATAATATAATATATAATTATATATGTATGTTATCAGTGTATGGTCATTTTTCAAGAAATGACAACAAATTTGGTTCAATGGGGGTTAAATAACTGTGTTCATATAATTTCATACTTTTTATCAAACGAAATGAATGTTGACGTGCGTAATCAGAAAAAAGCAGGCATACTAAATCCTAAAATATATCCTTTTAGAGCTTGGTGAAAGTTGATGTGCACATGGCTGTATGAATGCACGCTACTCTCTAGAAAGCTGGTACACTAGGTCACTGATGTTATAATTATACACATATGTATGGCTTCTAATTTGCTCGCGATATGCAACACATTTGTATGACTTCACTTCACTCTCCCATCACAAAAACAATCAGGAAAATCAAATTGACCAAACATGACCATTTTATCAATGACAGTACTAAGGATTTTAAAGACACGTATGCAAAAGTATACTCCTGATAAGTCTCATCGGGACTGCTATACATAATATACTTCCAATTTCTTAAATGTTATAGATGGAGGTATGGCCATAGATTCTGTTTGTATACAGACAGCCAGCCAGACAGACAGACAGACAGACAGACAGACAGACAGACAGACAGACAGACAGACAGACAGACCACCACCACCACCAACATATCATCCATGCACACACACACCCCTGCACACATACACTCGCCTGTACTCCAGTACGCACATGCATGCTATGAAGTGCTATATGTATGTTTGTGTGTGTGCGCATGTGTGTGTGCTCATGCATGTACATATGTATGTGTCTTTGTATGCATACCCCTAATAAAATGTTTGTTACAATAAAACATCCTAGATAAGATGCCACATAAAAGAACACACCCACAGAATTCACTGCAAACCATACGCCACCACCTCACACACAATACGCCACCACCTCACACACAATACGCCACCACCTCACACACAATACGCCACCACCTCACACACAATACGCCACCACCTCACACACAATACGCCACCACCTCACACACAATACGCCACCACCTCACACACAATACGCCACCACCTCACACACAATACGCCACCACCTCACACACAATACGCCACCACCTCACACACAATACGCCACCACCTCACACACAATACCGTCACCACCTCACAACAATAGGCAACCACCTCACACACAATATGCCACCACCTCACACACAATACGCCACCACCTCACACACAATACGCCACCACCTCACACACAATACGCCACCACCTCACACACAATACGCCACCACCTCACACACAATACGCCACTACCTCACACACAATACGCCACCACCTCACACACAATACGCCACCACCTCACACACAATACGCCACAACCTCACACACAATATGCCACCACCTCACACATAATACCGTCACCACCTCACACACAATACGCCACCACCTCACACACAATACGCCACCACCTCACACACAATACGCCACCACCTCACACACAATCACACACACACAATATGCCACCACCTCACACACAATACGCCACCACCTCACGCCACCACCTCACACGCAATATGCCACCACCTCACACACAATACGCTACCACCTCACACACAATACCGTCACCACCTCACAACAATAGGCAACCACCTCACACACAATACGCCACCACCTCACACACAATACGCCACCACCTCACACACAATACGCCACCACCTCACACACAATACGCCACCACCTCACACATAATACGCCACCACCTCACACATAATACTCCACCACCTCACACACAATACGCTACCACCTCACACACAATACGCCACCACCACCTCACACACAATACGCTACCACCTCACACACAATACGCTACCACCTCACACACAATATGCCACCACCACCTCACACACAATACGCTACCACCTCACACACAATACGCCACCACCACCTCACACACAATACGCCACCACCTCACACACAATACGCCACCACCTCACACACAATACGCTACCACCTTACACACAATACACCACCACCTCACACACAATACGCCACCACCACCTCACACACAATACGCTACCACCTCACACACAATACCGCCAGCAATGAAAGTACGAAACAAATACAAAAGAAGTCAACATAAATCTCCCCATAACCATAGACACACGCACAAAAGGTCAATAATAAAAACAAGTCGCCAACAGATAAACAGGTGCCTGTAATAGACCTCTGAACTGACACCAATTGTGTTATTATAAGGTTACCTGCACACAATTGTAAACTGCTTTGTGAGTTATAGGTGCAATCGCAATCGCCCTGGGAAGTATACCAACATGTCAGAGTAATTGCCCTAGCATGAGATGAAATCAACACCTGGGAATCGGAGACACCAGCCCACCTGCTCAGGTGTGCAGATACGCTGAAGTCGTGGCCACATAGGCGCATACCTAGACAATGGCATGCAATCGAACTCGGGAGATTTTGCAATCTGCATTTTTTACCCATGTTGCATCCTGCCCAGCTGTCGTAGTTTGATGCTTTATTTCCAAATTGGCTATCGCTGAAGTGTCACATGATTATCATGGTCTGTAACTTTCACTGACCAGATATGAATCTGACAACCTTAGTAGGTGCCTGGCATGTTTACAATGATACACTACAGACCTGTGTCCAACCTTCCTTTCATTGCTAAGGTGTTAGAGAAGGTTGTAGATACACGGATTGAGCGCCACCTGGTGAGCAATGGTCTTCACGAGGAGCTTCAGTCAGCCTACCGTAGATCTCACTCGACCGAGACGGCGCTCCTCAAGGTACAAAGCGATATCCTCGAGTCTCTGGATAATGGTTGTGTCACAGTGTTGGTCATGCTCGATCTGTCGGCTGCGTTCGACACTCTCGATCACGGAATTCTGTTGAATCGTTTTGAGAACTTATTCGGAATCTCCGGAGCTGCTCTCGGCTGGATAGCATCGTATCTCCACGACCGTTACCAGGTAGTGGTCATAGATGGTGAGCACTCCAATCCAGTTCTCCTGGAACATGGTGTACCACAAGGCTCGGTACTCGGCCCAAAGAAATACACCATGTACTCAAAACCACTAGGAGCCATTATCCGTCGGTATGGACTGTGTTATCACTTCTATGCGGATGACACCCAGTTGTACATCTCGTTCAAGCCGAAGGACGGTGCAGCCCAAACAGAATCCCTGGAACTCATTGAGAGGTGCCTCACGGACATTGAAAGATGGATGCACGCAAACATGCTAAAACTGAATAGTGAAAAGACTGAGGTTGTGTTGTTCACATCCAAACATAATGCCAAGCAGATGGAAAACGTTACTGGCAACACTGACATTACATCAGTGAACAGTGTCGAAAACCTGGGTGTTATCTTCGACTCTGCCATGAACATGGAACAACATTTGAACAGTGTCTGTAGGTCTGGATATTATCACCTCCGCAACATTGGGCACATTAGGCGTTATCTCACAAATGATGCCACTCAATCACTAGTCAACAGGGCTTGTAACATCACGTCTAGACTATTGTAACGCTCTGCTCAGTGGACTGCACCAGACATCAATTAACAAGTTACAAAGTGTACAGAACACCGCGGCACGGATTGTAACCAGAACATCACGCTACAGCCACATCACACCAGTGTTGAACAATCTGCACTGGTTACCTGTTAACTATCGTGTGCAATTTAAAATCCTGATGCACACATATAAAGCCCTACATGGACAGGCTCCAGGATATATATCGGACATGCTGAAATTGTACCAACCAAGAAGAATGTTACGATCCATGGATTCAGTGACACTAGGAAGTTCCAAGGGCTAGAACAGTTACATACGGCGACAGAAGATTTCAGTGTTCAGCAGCCAAGTTGTGGAATGCGCTACCGGTTCACATTCGTGAAGCAAAAACACTGAACACTTTCAAGAAGCTGCTAAAAACACATTTGTTTCTAGCTGTTTTTGGTGCTTAACTCTTTCTAGTCAGTTTTTCTTACATTTTAAAACAATATATATATATATATTCATTTTATTATACCCAGTCTTCTAAAAAATATTTTTTTTATTTTTTTATCATGCTATCGTTTTTATGCTTTGTTTTTACTCTCTATGATTATTCTATTGATTGTGTACAGCGCTTTTGAGCAGGCTTTTATGTATGAAAAGAGCGCTTTATAAGTTCGGTATAATACTAAATAAATAATATGCCCACCTGTTTGTTTTAGTGGATGTGGTGCATGGTTTTAAATGGCTGAATGATTTTTCTGGTACGATCAGATTATATTTGATGAAGCAGAATTATTTTTAAAAATTATTAAAGAGTGGTAATCTACAATTTACATCTTTGCTGTAGATATTTCCAGGATAAAATTATTTATTTTCTTGCCAACCATTTCTGAGTACAACATTATGCTATAGTTAACTGATTTACCATCATCTGAATGTCGTGGTGCAAACAATATCAACATGTGTCTAGATGCTATTTACAATGCAAAAACAAAGAAAACTAAGATTAACTTGCAACGCGACCTTTGGCATTATTATTTTAATTAATCCAGAAAAATTTGGCACAGCTTTGAAATTTTTCGTAATAAATAATTCATACTCTATAATGCACTAGGATTGCTGGACTCCTAATGTGAATGTCGATAGATCATTTCTTACATCCACAGTAAAAACACGACATTATAAAGATAATGAAATCTATCATCAGAAGCATAATCCAAGTTCACTGTCTAGAAAGTCTTTCAGATAAGATATTCTGTGGAGGCAAACTTTATATTTTTAGAATAACGAATGACTGCATAGATATCTGTATAAATATTATTTCTAAACTATATGCAACATAGAGGGCATATCTAACAACAATCAAGCTAACCTATAATAAATAACAATAAGAGCACTTTCAGAACGCCATGTTTCCAGGTGAGTGCGAGTGTACATGCGTGAGTGTGTGTATGTGTGTATGTGTGCATGTGATGCGTGCATGTGACTTTGTGTGAGTATGTGTGTGTGTGCATATGTGCGTGCGTATGTGTGTGCCTGTGTGTGTGCGTGCATATGCATGCATGTGACTTTGTGTGAGTGTGTGGATGTGTGCGTGTGCGTACGTGTGCGTACGTGTGTGTGTCTGTGTGTGTGCATGTGCGTGCATGTGACTTTGTGTGCGTGCGTGCGTGCGTGCGTGTTAATGTCTTCCACCTAGATGTTTTGTATCTTAGTTACCAAACTTTTAGGATTAATATACAACCCCTACAAAGAAAAGTAAAACCTTGTTTTTTTGAAATTCTCAATCCATTGAGGGTACTTACTGGTTAAGGGTTCCTGCTGGATGTTATACCATTGTTCCCAATTATATGTGTACTTTGTACAACTGTTCCGAGTCAAATTTGGCCCTAAACTGTCCACTGATCAGCTGTGGGAAGTCACACATAACTTGTAACAATCACTAAACACATCTGTGCTATTATGAAAAAAATTTCAAAGTTTTGTCAAGTTTGTTAAACATCAGGTACAAATATTTCAGTAAAATTTAATTCAATAAATCAGTATTGTTGTATGGCTCTGAAACATGGAGAATGACAACAACACTAGGCAAAATCCAGACTTTCCTTAGTCGATGTCTACGAAGAAATCTACACATAAAATGGCAAGACAAAATCAGAAACGAGGAGCTCTGGGAAAGGACTAGCCGAGAACCCGTCGCTAAGCAGATCTTGAGGAGAAAGTGGAGTTGGATTGGACACACACTGAGAAAGCCAACAATAAACATCGCAAGACAGTCTCTGACGTGGAATCCTCAAGAAAAAAGAAGGCGAGGAAGCCCAAATACACCTGGCAAAGGGACACGACTGCAGAAGTACAAAGGAGTGGGTACAGCTGGAAAGAAACAGAGAAGATTGCTCAAAGTCGTATGTGCTGGAGAGTCTTCGTCGATGGCCTATGCACCTCATGGAGCGAAGGGCATAAGTAACTAAAGTACTAATATTTTGGGACACTCTCTTCTGTATCTTTGTGTATGTAGTGCCATCTGAAGGATCAGTATTTTTTAAAGTAGAGATACAGGTCTTGATCTGCAAACACCTAATAGACCAGACGCTGCATTAGTTGCTGCCAAAAAACTTGCTCTCATAACGGAGTACTGGGAAGTGCCAAGATTGCCTTGTCTACGCAGACACCTGGCACAGTGTTAGACCTCATAACAGTATTATTGTTATTACATACGATGATGAATGGTTGAAGGCCTGACGGAAACTAAAATAACCTGCTGGCTACGGAAATGTTAGCAGTGTGAATGTGCTTAGAAAATGGACAAAAATCCAATGGAAGTATTTCACAGGCACATTGTAGGATTCCATTTAAGTCAGCGACTTTCCTGTCCATTTCGACTTCTGGAGCTTGCTGCTGAATGACATTTGTAAACAAGTTGTTAAGTAATGTTTTAGCATTTCAATTAAAAAATCCATGTGCATACTAATATGCCAATGTTGGAGAACTGTAGGTGCAACGTCTCCAAGCCAACGAAGTTCACTCACATATTTCTAAAGTCTATTGCTTCCTAGGACTGTTGGCCTCTGATTCACCAATTGGCGGTTTATTTTAGAAAACACAATGATAATTATTTACAGTTATTTTCATATGTGTGATATGATGTACTTGTCTAGAGGGCCCTTCTCCTTCTTGAGAGAACTCAGCAATGTTCAATTCTCCAGATGGCGCCACTGTAAAGGAGTAGCTTATTGTTCCATGTGTAGGTGTAAGTTAGTTATTATAAATACACATTATGCATTGTTATTTCATAAGGTTAAACTGTTTACTATCTGCCCTGACATCAATGCCACTAAGATGAAAATGGGGAGGATTGATGTCCAAAACAGGGTTGATAACTTAAACAGGGTGGCTAAAAACTGGATCGATGATGTCCACAAAAGTAGCTGTCCCACGCATACAAAACAACTAAGTTACTTACGGTAGGCTTGCTATTACAGAGGAACATTTATGCTGTGCAGGAATGCGCCAATTATTGCAGTGCAGTCTCCTGATGACAACTGGCAGATGCTGCGCCAATGGTATCTAGCAGAGCTGGGAGCATCCGCAGTCGTACAACTACGGGGTATGCACTTGCATAAGTCTCACCTATTATGTAAGACTCCACGAAATGAGGCAAACTCGTGATTGATGAGTCACAGGTAACGCATCAATACGAAGGAAGTTTTGCAAAGGTACATATTGTTTTAGCAGGAATTCTTCTTGCCTTTTTCTCATCCGCTGTTCTCTGATATACTAACATGGCTGATCGAAAACCTGTGCATGTTCCTTATTGTAAGCTATGACTGGATGTACGTGCTCGTGGTCTAAATGCAGCAATCTCAGAAATATCATTATGTTAGCTATAAACAATATACAAACTGAATTGAGTGAAACCTCATTAATTAGTGAATCTCATCACCGAGGTAAAGAACTCATAAGGAAACTCTATCTTTAAACAGAATCTGCTGTTAAATTTAAAGAACTTTTCAAAAGACAAAAAGCTGCCCGTGAATCACAAAGGACATTATTTCCATGACACACCGGCAAGTGTGTCCCAGTGGCGCATCCTGGTCTTGACAGTTTTCAGTAAACAAGAGGATTGTTAAGGACCAAAATTTATTTTAATGACAGTAATCAAACAATTGTGATATGGTTCCCAGGACCCCAAAGCCTGGAAATCTTGTCACCCACACTTCATTTCACAGGAATAGAATTCCCAAGTATTAGTATACTATGTTGTTAAGTGCAAGATTTGTTCATACAGAAAATTTGCATAAACTTGGAACAAAATGTGAGTTTCCACTGTGTAATACTATTTTATTCATTAATTATTCTATTCTATGTTATTTTTGTAATACTTCATAATTTCGTAATACACTGTAAATGTGTACAGCGAAACTGATTTCAATACACGCATACTGCAAATTCTACTCGTTTAGAACATGGCCAATGACATTGTAAAGAAATAGAGTTGTAGCTTTAGATAAACCCTGCTTCAAGTAATGGCCAATTACAAATTCCACTCATTTAAAACATGGCTAATGACCTTGTGAAGAAATAGAGTAGTAGCTTTAGATAAACCCTGCTTCAAGTAACGGCCAATTACGATCAATATGATACTCACAAAGCCAAAGAATACCTGCTTAACTCTCACTTCCGTCAAATAAAGGTAAGCACGTCTGACTTCTCAGCGAGCGAAGTGCTACAGAATGACAGCAATATGATACTTTTGAAAAGACAACGCTAAAAAATGTTTGCAAGTGTTAAGCATAAACACCTCCTACCTGAGTTCTTGAGAAGGTAACATTAGATTAGCTTCTTCAGCCTTTCGCACACATCTCCTGTGATAAGCTTGACAGTTCTGCATGACTGACCACTGTAGGTAGCCAGCCTTTGAGAAATGCACCCCAGAAGGGTATTAATGACATCTCCAATATTACCATGTGTAACCTGACGTGGGGTGTAGTACAGTCCACCAAAACTGACCTGTTTTTGTGATTTTGTAAAAAAATCTGCACTCATGACATAGACAACTTATGAACATTCATTTTATTATGGTACTGAATATAAAACTGAATATAACGGTTTCATGGTTGACTGGTTCATAACAATGACTCTTGGAAAAGTCAAATAAAGTGGTTATGCCGACTTGACCTCATTGGTTTTTGTCACATCAGGTTTGATAGAACGTTATCGCACTTCACGGTTGGGTAGGGCTAAAAACCGTTATTGATAGTATCATAAAATGCGACTGAATATGTATTTGTATACATAATTAAGTGTGTGTATGTGTATAAAAATATATATGTATATTCACAAACATATTCAATTGTATGTGCATGTGTGCGTGTGTGCATGCGTGAAAGATAGTGTGTGTGCGTGTGTGCATGCGTGAAAGATAGTGTGTGTGCGTGTGTGTGCATGCGTGAAAGATAGTGTGAGTGCGTGTGTGTGTGTGTGCATGCGTGAAAGATAGTGTGTGTGCGTGTGTGTGTGCGTGTGTGCATGCGTGAAAGATAGTGTGTGTGCATGCATGCGTGAAAGATAGTGTGTGTGCGTGTGTTTGTGTGTGCATGTGAGAGTGTGTGTGTTTGCGCGTGTGTTTGCGAGTGCGTGTGTTTGTGAGTGCATGTGGGTGTGTGAGTGTGTGTGTGCATTTGAGAGAGAGTGTGTGTGTTTGCGCTTGTGTGTGTGTGTGTGTGCATGTGAGAGAGAGTGTGTGTGTTTGCGCATGTGTTTGCGAGTGCGTGTTTGTGAGTGCGTGTGGGTGTGTGAGTGTGTGTGTGCATTTGAGAGAGTGTGTGTGTTTGCACGTGTGCGTGTGTGTGTGTATGCGCGTGTGTTTGAGAGTGCGTGTGTTTGCGAGTGCGTGCGTGCGTGTGTTTGCGAGTGTGTGTGTGCGTACTTGTATGTATACACGAGTGTACAAATACTTTGCTTTTTTTGCATTTCATTCCTGATGTTGATTCCTCATGTCACGCATTTTATTACGACCACAGCGCATCACGCTGCAACTGTCCAGAATGACAGATCAGTGAATATATCCATGAACACCCCAGGTCATATAACCCACCACTCAGTTAAATCATCCATCTACATTACGACCCTTACACAATATCATGACTATTCTTAATGGAGACAGTCTACATCTTGTCAAGACACTGAATGGAGTCCGATCTTGCCACACAATGCTCCATTAACTGCACCATGACGTTTTACTGCATACTAAATACGAGAAACTGCTTCAGGTCGCTAAATCGACACACACTGCATGCAAAGCATATCTCCGATACGCAGGAGTTAAACAATCACGATACCAATTTGTTATTAATTTATATCTGCTCCAACAGTTTGACGACCGAATATATGCCAATTTTGGGACAGACAGCCATCTGATACGAGGCAGGAAATTAAACAGGTGGCATTGAAAAAAAGCGCGATACCGGTAACCTGATAATTCAATTTAAAAAGAAAAGTATTCACAGGTGCGGCGGCTATAAATACCCAATCAACTACATGAAAACCATATCCATGCATGCCTCGCATTTTCCGACCGATAACGATATGGTTTAAGTTACCATTGTTCATCTGTATATTTACAATCTACCTTGTCAATGCATCCATCTTCCGACTACAATATGGGTGTTTTTATGGCAAGGAAAAACTTCCTACGCATGCTCATAATTCTTCACAGTTTATAACTCCCAGCTTCTAATTATCACATCCTGGCAAACTTTGTTACTTTCATGCCATAATAACACAATAGGTAGGATGTTAGATCAATACGTGGGTCCATAAACATTCTTTACTCACCCGATAAAAATATTTTGAATTCCACGAACACCCAACAATTTCGCATATCAATCTTCCTGCTGCGACATTAAAGGTGATCGTTCTCAAAATGATACTTTTCAAGGCATTCGTGATTACATGCATCAAAGGAAATGAATGCGATATAACTGTCTGTCTCTTATCAACATTGTACTGTTGTCACCATGGTGTATGTGGTATAGTGTATCACAACGGGGGCTTGCTTTCATCCACACCTTCAACTCTGTTTGTCTTCAAAGCACTGTCACAGTGGGAGCACAATATCAACATTAGTAAACATACTTGATTTTTCACTTTGCGCCACCATTTCGTATACAGCTCATGCGTACCAAAGAGGGACATATCATATTGTTTCACTTCCGCGTATACGAATAAAGTGCCTGTGATTCTGAGATGTGGCCCACGTCTGAGGTTTTCTATGCTCTGAAAAAAATAGTTTGTGGACAGAGAAAATGGCATATTTTCAGACAGCGGCATATCTACTGTTCACAGGCTTAGAGATCTAGTTGTGAATTCGCAACATAGGCGTGTGTCAGCATTGGAAGTATTCCACATGTACAAAAATAAAATCCAGTTTATTTGGGTGCCAAATGAAAGGCAGTATCTACTATGTTGATTCTCTTAAAATAAAAAAACTAGCGTTAGACGAAAACCCCATTGCAGATTAGTTGCAAGACAGACATCAAAGAGTAAGGTTTTTATATGAAAATGGAATTGTAACTTTGCTCACCTTGCTGGACTTGTAACATTGGTTTCAATGGGTGAAAACAATACTAATCTGTATTCAAAGCACAGCAATGTGAAGAATTCTGCAGCTGCTGAGGCAGTAAAGGAGAAGTGGCCCTGGGGGAGCAGAATCTCTCCATGCTATGAGAACATGCATGACCTGAGGTGAAACTGGCAATGGTGCTGGCATTTGTCATCACTAATTGTTAGCCTGTTGAAGTATGGGAGCGTATATCTTCTGGCAGTGTCTCTAAAGAAGAGGGGGTGGGCTGCATTGTTGATTTCAAGTGGGTGTATGGAGATGTTCACTACCAGAGTGGCAGACTCAAGATTTCAGCCAGTCATAAGTCAGTTTTTTGTTGTTCTCCTCATCTTTCACTGTATGTCCGGGGTGAAGCTGGCCTTGATGCTGGTCCTCTTCTTTCCCTGTATGTCCGGGGTGAAGCTGGCCTTGATACTGGTCTTCTTCTTTCCCTGTATGTCCGGGGTGAAGCTGGCCTTGATACTGGTCCTCTTCTTTCCCTGTATGTCTGGAGTGAAGCTGTTCTTGATACTGGTCCTCTTCTTTCCCTGTATGTCTGGAGTGAAGCTGTCCTTGATACTGGTCGTCTTCTTTCCCTGTATGTCTGGAGTGAAGCTGTCCTTGATACTGGTCCTCTTCTTTCCCTGTATGTCTGGGGTGAAGCTGGCCTTGATACTAGTCTTCTTCTTTCCCTGTATGTCCGGGGTGAAGCTGGCCTTGATACTGGTCCTCTTCTTTCCCTGTATGTCTGGGGTGAAGATGGCCTTGATGCTGGTCCTCTTCTTTCCCTGTATGTCTGGGGTGAAGCTGGCCTTGATACTGGTCCTCTTCTTTCCCTGTATGTCTGGGGTGAAGCTGGCCTTGATGTTGGTCCTCTTCTTTCCCTGTATGTCCGGGGTGAAGCTGGCCTTGATGCTGGTCCTCTTCTTTCCCTGTATGTCAGGGGTGAAGCTGGCCTTGATACTGGTCCTCTTCTGTCCCTGTATGTCAGGGGGTGAAGCTGGCCTTGATACTGGTCCTCTTCTTTCCCTGTATGTCCGGGGTGAAGCTGGCCTTGATACTGGTCCTCTTCTTTCCCTGTATGTCTGGGGTGAAGCTGGCCTTGATACTGATCCTCTTCTTTCCCAGTATGTCTGGGGTGAAGCTGGCCTTGATGTTGGTCCTCTTCTTTCCCTGTATGTCCGGGGTGAAGCTGGCCTTGATGCTGGTCCTCTTCTTTCCCTGTATGTCCGGGGTGAAGCTGGCCTTGATACTGGTCCTCTTCTGTCCCTGTATGTCAGGGGGTGAAGCTGGCCTTGATACTGGTCCTCTTCTTTCCCTGTATGTCTGGGGTGAAGCTGGCCTTGATGCTGGTCCTCTTCTTTCCCTGTATGTCCAGGGTGAAGCTGGCCTTGATACTGGTCCTCTTCTTTCCCTGTATGTCCGGGGTGAAGCTGGCCTTGATGCTGGTCCTCTTCTTTCCCTGTATGTCCGGGGTGAAGCTGGCCTTGATGCTGGTCCTCTTCTTTCCCTGTATGTCCGGGGGTGAAGCTGGCCTTGATATTGGTCCTCTTCTTTCCCTGTATGTCCGGGGTGAAGCTGGCCTTGATACTGGTCCTCTTCTTTCCCTGTATGTCCGGGGTGAAGCTGGCCTGGATACTGGTCCTCTTCTTTCCCTGTATGTCCGGGGTGAAGCTGGCCTTGATACTGGTCCTCTTTTTTACCTGTATGTCTGGAGCGAAGCTGGCCTTGATATTGGTCCTCTTCTTTCTCTGTATGTCTGGGGTGAAGCTGGCCTTGATACTGGTCCTCTTCTTTCCCTGTATGTCTGGAGTGAAGCTGGCCTTGCTACTGGTCCTCTTCTTTCCCTGTATCTCCGGGGTGAAGCTGGCCTTGATACTGGTCCTCTTCTTTCCCTGTATGTCTGGAGTGAAGCTGGCCTTGATACTGGTCCTCTTCTTTCCCTGTATCTCCGGAGTGAAGCTGGCCTTGATACTGGTCCTCTTTTTCCCTTGTATGTCTGGAGTGAAGCTGGCCTTGATACTGGTCCTCTTCTTTCCCTGTATGTCTGGGGTGAAGCTGGCCTTGATATTGGTCCTCTTTTTCCCTTGTATGTCTGGAGTGAAGCTGGCCTTGATACTGGTCCTCTTCTTTCCCTGTATGTCTGGAGTGAAGCTGGCCTTGATACTGGTCCTCTTCTTTCCCTGTATGTCTGGAGTGAAGCTGACCTTGATACTGGTCCTCTTCTTTCCCTGTATGTCTGGGGTGAAGCTGGCCTTGATACTGGTCCTCTTCTTTCCCTGTATGTCTGGCCTTGATACTGGTCTTCTTCTTTCCCTGTATGTCTGGAGTGAAGCTGGCCTTGGTACTTACTAGTCCTCTTCTTTCCCTGTATGTCTGGGGTGAAGCTGGCCTTGATACTGGTCCTCTTCTTTCCCTGTATGTCTGGGGTGAATCTGGCCTTGATACTGGTCCTCTTCTTTCCCTGTATGTCCAGGATGATGCTGGCCTTGATACTTGTCCTCCATTTCTGGTTTTTCCCTCATTGTTCTTGCACTGCTCTCTCTCTCTATCAATCGTCTCCACTCCCTTCTATCTTTCACTCTCATTCTCCACTCCATTACCAATCACTCCAAATATCTCTTTACACAATATTCCCAACAGTCTTAGTTATCCTCATCTCCTTTTACCTTCTTATAAATGTGAAAATATATAGGATTTCAGTGATGGATTTTGAAGGAGGGACATCTTTTGTGCAGCAACTGCAGTGTGCCTGAATGGTTCCAACACATGTTGAAATAATTTGGGTAAGAATAGGTCTGTCATGATCAAAGAATAATGTGCTACGGTCAATAATTATTGTACAAAAGGGTGATAAATCAAATGCTAACGCGCATACTATACACTGTGTTGAAAGTTTTGCTGCAAGTGAACAGAATTAAAGTGAACATACATTTTTATTGTTAGCCTACAGGAAGCAGCAAGGTGTTTATGATAACATAATTACTTTAACAAGCAGGTTTTCAAAGACTAATTGCACCATTATTGTCCACTCCTATGTCCAAGAAGTGCTGGTTGACCAACATCTATGGGAGGACACTGGTGTCGTCATGCATGACTGACTCCATTCTGACTTGCATTTTCTGCATGTGTCTGATCACCACAGATAGTGTATGGACATTGGATCTCTATCTACTTGTGTAGATATCTTCACATATCTTCACATGTGCCCTACAGTTGACAAGTAATGCTTGCAGTAAGGTTTCTGGCCGCTTGTAAGAAGTGAGTTGATGACGTCGCACGTGGCCGAACGGCTGCAAGGCATACTCATGGATACTTTATCTTGTAGTATTTCATATACTTTTTTAGCCTTCCAGTGTGTTTTAGACACAAGATTGGCACTCATTTCCGGGCAAACGTATCTGTTAAATATTGCACGGCCCACACACGACGTGCTTTATGATCTCTCATGTGCAGTGGGCTGCTCAATATTTTCTAATTATCCTGCTCACTCATTTCTCTGCTCTGGCTGCCAGTCCAAACATGCACATGTACAATTAGATTGAAACACTTCATAGTTTTTACTTAATGTGTGTCTAACTAGCCTCACTTTATAACATGGATATAACTAAAATATATTAATAATTTATTTTAATATTAATAAATAGTAGCACGGGGGTATACAATAAAATATAATAAAATCGTTAAAGTTAACTAGGAGAAGGAATCCTTAAATCACAATCATAATTTTTTCTTGCATAATTATAGTGGTTGCAGTTTGTGCGCAGGAAAAGACCAGTTGCCATTTTGTCACTTGGTTTACCACTGAATTGAAACACAACTCGGCAGTTATGCGTGATGGACTATATCAATTTGACAGGGAGCTTTTAAGTCAAATGTATAAGATTTCATTAATATAATACTCGATGCTTCCGTTTCAAAGCACGATGGATGCGCATTGTGTCTGTGTTTGCAGGTTGCCTATCTATCACAATTTACCAACAGCGAGTCTGCATGAAAACACCACTGTTTTGTTGCTGTCTTCGCCACTGCAGTGAAATGCTACTCCGCAGTTATTGAAATCTGTCACGGGGAGGAGTATCATAAAAGCAGACTGCAGTACGCTATTCCTGTCACAGGCAATGAGGTGTTGGCACGTCAAAAGTCATGGTTACTGTATGTTTTCAGGGAACAGTAAGACACATGTCAGGGGTATATCAGATGACATATGGGTGTGATGGGTGGACCCCCTGGATGGGGATGGGGTGGGGGGCTGGGGGGGTTTATGAGACAGATCCCCCATAAAAATTCACCTACATTACAGCTGGGGTTAAAACCTACCGGGCACTTTCAAGGAAACAAGGCATGTCTACATTCATTGCTTAGCTTCCTGGCGTGTCCATCCGCCATAATACGGAATACTCCATATTTAAGTGAAAACTAATTTATATAATTCAAATAATTAAAGATTAATTAAACAGATTAATTTATCAGAAGCCTGAAACAAGCAACAATCAACAAGATCAATTAATTGGAACAACCATGCCCTTAATTACCTAGTAGGCATGATTTTATACCCTATATTCATGTCTTGCTGGTTACAAAAAACACACCCATAAAACGTGGAGTCTGGTAAATTTTTGATGTGGCCCTCCTAGCTTTTATCACAAGATATAGATACACAAGAAAGCCTACCATAATGACCGGGACATTTGTATTGGGACATTTAAAAATAATTAAATTATCAGCTGTCCCAAAAGAAAGGGTGCACAAAAATAATTCTCAGATTCACTGTCCCAAAACTTAGCGTCACGAACAAATCCTGACATCATGTCGTCCCGGTTTTATTACCCTGGTGTTAACCTGGTTTTGTAACTTCACCGTGATTACCTCGTCTATTACCCTGCTACTGACTATTTTTTGAGTGGCTGAATGGCTTTGTATCCCATGAAACAAATGTTATATGTAAAGACTACATTTTTGTATAAATTAGTTATACTTTATTTCAACAACAACATACATAATATAATGAAGTAGCCTATTATTTATAAAACTTTATTTCAACAACAACATACATACTATAATAAAGAAGCCTATTATTTATAAAACTTTATTTCAACAACAACATACATAATATAATGAAGTAGCCTATTATTTATAAAACTTTATTTCAACAACAACATACATACTATAATAAAGAAGCCTATTATTTATAAAACTTTATTTCAACAACAACATACATAATATAATGAAGTAGCCTATTATTTATAAAACTTTATTTCAACAACAACATACATACTATAATAAAGAAGCCTATTATTTATAAAACTTTATTTCAACAAGATTTAACAAGATTGCCATCCAGAGAATTAACTCTAGATGGCAGGTGGACAAGGAAGCTCTTTGGCTTATCGAGAGTCCAACCCTTTTATCTACATATATCCAGCCCTTCTGAGGTATGTGTAGATTTTATTTTTAAACATATTCACACTACCAGCACCCACACAATCATCAGATAATTCAGAGCAGCTGCGATTGTAAAACGTTTTATCGATACACTGTTTGTTATTTACGCGTCTGCATCGGGGAACAAAGAGGGTACGCCTTTGTCAGAAATATGAATAATTTGTGTCCCATTACATAGGGACAAAAATAATATAATTTTCAAAGGTGTCCCGAAACATACGATACAGAAAAATTACTATTTGTCTAGATTTTTAGGGTGTCCCAAAACATATGGTCATTACAGTAAGTTGTGCACCCTTTCATCATTAAACCCACACACATATAAACTCATAATTATAATGTAGGGCCAGCATATTGTGTGAAGTTATATTAAGTGAAAAGATGTTAATCACAATTGGGGTTAAACAGAAGAGGGTGAAACCCTATCTATCAGTCAGTACAGTCAGGAGCTCAAGACAGGAGGGGGGTAGGGAGTGGTGTCAAACATGGGGTGCCCGGTTGACAGATCAAGAACTTATGTCTCTGCTGGTGAGACTCAGCTGTGCCTGTTGTCTGAATGTGGTGACATTGATGTCATGATATGTAATTGCTAGGTCAGTAGTCCACTGGTGTCAACTCTAAACAGTGGCAGTGTCATGGATACAGGTGTATTGGCAAAGCTGTTAACAAGAAAGTCATCTCTAGGCATGACACAGGCATGGAAAAGGCATGGTACCCACCTCATGAGCAGAAGGACATATAGACATATAGACCCTAGCAACCTTGCAACTGTTCTTAAAACAAAATCTGGGTATAATTCACTGGTGCCTGGCACCTGTCATACATGCCAACCTGCAACTTGAAATTTAAGCACACATATACCCAACTCTGCAGATATAACCTTTCCATTATAAATATTTTCAGCATGTAGGAATTCTCAAAAGAAATTACAGGCATACTATCTATCCAGCTCGACACTAAAATAAAACACTGATCGGTCCTCTATTCTGAACCACAAATAAGCCAGCTGACTGAAGTGCAAAAGAAATCAGAAGAACGTCATCTTGTGACCTCGAACCGAGATGTAAAATAAAATAAATATGATCTGTCCCCTACCCTGAAACACAAATAACCACGTTGACATATGCGCAAAAGAAATCAGAGGAACTTTATTCATCCACCTCAAATTGGAAAGTAAAATAAGATAGGATCTGTCCCATTTGTTAAGCCACAAATAACCCAGCTGACAGAGGCACAAAAGAACTCACAGGAACTTTGTATATTCACCTTGAACCAGGAAATAAATTAAAATACAATATATCCCCAGTTCTGTACCATAAATAACCAAGTTGACAGATGTGCAAAAGAAATAACAGGAACCTCATCTAGCCACCTTGAACCAGGAAGGAAACTAGAATACAATCTGTCCCCAGTTCTGAACCAGAAATAACCCCGCTGGCAGAAATGCACAAGAAATCAGAGGAACTTCCGTCTATCCACCTCAAACTGGGAAATAAAATAACATTCCGATCTATCCCCAATTCTGAACCAAACCAATGTGGCAGCACACACAAGGGCACAACCAGTCCACTCCAACACCTTTCCTGTAGTCAAGGCCAGTCCTTTTTACAGCCAGGAAGGACCTGGGGCCAACCCATCTCACCCAATGGCAGCCCTGCAGTGCGGGCCTCCCTGGTGACATATGGGATGTCAGCCTCCCTGCCAGATGCCTCCCCTCTGATGTTGGGCCAAGCCAAGCAGAGGCAAACAGTTTATCTTGAGTCTGTCAGCACCTCCTCCCTTGAGCAAGCCACAAGCACTGCCTAATAGTGGAGGCAGGGTCTTCTGCTAACACCTACCAAGTAAACTACAAGGACTGCTTGCCTTGTGTAAACAGGTTGGCTCATTCTACAAGTATGGGTCTTTGAAGTACGTTGTCACAGATGTTTATAATTAATACAAACAAATTTATAAATTAAGCAAGTCAGAGTTTATAAGAAGATGTGAGAAACTGAATTAATTAAAATAATTTAGGACGTCTTGATCTACAGTTTCTATCATAACGAAGATGGCATTTTAGTTCTTTTGGAACAGTCGTCAGATGGGGAGATGTTTGATTTAATAAACAGACTGACTGACTGACTTACTTACTGACTGACTGACTGATTGACTAACCAATGAATCGATCAATCAATGGATTAATCAATCAACAATTCAATCAATCAGTCAGTCAATCAATCAAAATATAAATACTTGAATCATTCAATTAATTTCCCCATTAATAAAATCAACTAATCAATCAATATTTTATGATATTATATATGTTATTGTTTCACATCTCTAGAGAAAAAATTTGATAACAATCAACCAATAATTAAAATAAGAAAAAACATACTCACATGATAAAATTATAAACTGGGTTTCAGGTTTGATTTACGTTTGTACAATATGGGGTCAATGGTGGAGTGTACGCCTGACTGCTACAAACTATAACCAGCAGGGAGCAAATGGGACATCAAAGGAAACCAGCCTTGCTCCATACCTTGCCCAACAAGCCTTGTGGTTGCTGGAGCATATGTTTCTAACTTTCTCGTAGGTTCCCGGTGCAAAGTCACATAAACAACCCCCCAGATTGCTGAATCTACGCACATATCACCACCATGAGATTGCCCAACGAGTTTAAGATTTTCAGGAAATTTCCTTGTATGTTGTAATACGTAGAGATGATTTATTTCAATGGTGTCTCAGAATTTGTTGCTCGTTTTTGTTTTGGATTCATTCTGCAAGAAATGTACAACTGTATTATTACTTTATAGTAATCAGCTATATACTAAAAAGCTAACTGTGGACCATTGAATTAATATCTCATCTCAGGGTCTGAGATTCACTCACTTCTTTATTTTATGATTACCATAATAATAAATTAGGCATTGATAATGTAAGGTATATCTGGGAAAAAACCTGCTCAAAGGTGCTACTATAACAGAAGCTACAATCACAAAAACAACAATCGCAGAAGCTACACTCACCATCAGACACACATAATTATGTATAATCTAACTAAATATAGAGGGACCTTTAAAATTATGTGACACTAAAAGTTACCATTATGAGAAACGTAAACTATCTGACTGCCCTACACTGATAACGCGTGATTCTTGTAGATTCAGTGGTGCTTGCACTGTACTCGACTCAGTCAAATCAAATCTGAACCACTCAGGAAGTGTGTTAGCATAACAGGCACTACAAACATGACAGTTCTTCTTTTACATTGACCAATATTTTATGTCCTTCTCTTCCGTATAAATGACTGCTTTTTGCCAGTTTTTTGGCCAACACTCCTTATGACCTTTCTCCACTGCTACACGTTTCCCTTGATGCATTCCCATCGTTTTTGTTTTTCCACTATATCAAGTTGCCATTCATAACATTATTGAGGCAGACAATCGGCACCTTGTGTACAAAGTCCCCCTCTTGTTGTCTCATGCCTGTTATCATATTCTCATAAAACATGTCATCTAGTCACTTAAGGACACCATTCTACATTACATCCTGCAATACACGCACATCATCAAGTCAATAAAACCCATGGAATGATTAATGGCCCTATACCATGGAAAAAACAAACTCACGTCTCACTGCAATATTTGCATGTCTAAACGGGGTCAAATCACAGACGGTTTTTCGTTTTTCTTTTCATGTCTGAAGTGCAGGATTGGCAGCAGCATTGCAATTTCACGACTGCTCTACTCTGGTTAAATAGTCACTAAACTTAAAATTACTCCAATAAAGAGTTCCTTGCAATATTTCTCGATTCACTGACGGTGGAGAACATGTAATGACAGTTAATTTGTGTCTCTAAAATTTACTTTTTAAACTTAAAGGGAGATTGTCTGCGCCTCATTTAATTTTATATCAATTAATTAAAACAATGCTCAGAATAAAATGTTGAAAGTATACCGTCTTATACAATACTCAGAATAAAAATTTTGAAAGTATACGAACAGAAATGTTGAAAGTGTACCGTCTGCTGAATTGTGTTTAATAAAGCCGAAACATTATTTGCAATTTGAATTTTTTATCTACAAAATGCAAACAAAATATTCAAACTACAAACTACTTTATTGGCAATATACCGAATGTTGGTTGGTTTAACAGCAAAGTTCTTTGATGTTTAGTGTCGTTGCGGTGTTTCTATATGCAGAAGAGTAAATGTTGTGAAGTGGCTGTTAATAACAACCACCATGGCCGATTCCCATAATGCATCAGACAATCTCCCTTTAACAAGAGTGAGCCACCATTCAAAGAAACATTCTCTAGAAGGCAAGTCAACAAGGATGTCATTGTCATACCTAAAGTTCAAAACTGTTCTTCAGCTATGTGTGTGGGCGCCCGCCCGTATCAGATATCTGTCAAATTTGTCTTTAAACATATTGACGTAGTGGTACACGCAATCAACTGATAATTTGTTCCATCTGTTGTCCATTTGTTTCTATTATCCTCCATGAGAATGGAAACATTCTGATATACAATCTACATTGCTCTTTCACTAACATTACCCTGTGTGCTCTAGTTATATTAGAATCCTTAAAATGGCTTCCTCAATGGTTTTGGCCCATTGAGAATCTAGTTTATCAATGTCCAAATATGTAGTATGTGAATAGTTTAAGGAATATCCGCAGTCGGTTTAATAAAGATGGCTTTGGTTTAAATGATTGAAACCAATGAATTTGGTGGTTACATCCGATAATTTGTTAGTCAATTAAGATAATTTATGTGGGGATTTCACCAAACCTGCATGTAAAAGTTGCACAAATGAACTATCATATTGTAGTGGATACTAGGTATAGGTTTACTTTTTTGCAAAATGAATTTGAAAAGAAATGAGTGAAACAAATGAATGAAGTTTGAACTTTGAACATTTTTTTACTGATATCTCCGGATATAAGGAAAATTAATTATCTGTTAAGAAATTAATACATTGCCGGTTTCCTCTGATGCAAGTGTTGTTGATGTGTCTGTGAAACATGATATTTGAAACCAGAATTAAGCAGGTAGAGTTGAATGTCGATATTGAGATCTGACTTTGTCCTTGGTAGACCACGCGGCTGAAAGGTGCCTTCTGACCAACTTCAATGAGTTTTATCTATTCAGCTGATTGGGTAATAAGAAAAATTAGTGTTTTTTTGAAAAGTAAAATATAATTAATTTACGACATGTACAAGCTGACATGCAACATACAGTAATAATGGCATGAATTATGGGTGATTACAGTTGTAGTAATTAGTATATGTAGCAGTAAAAGCAGTAACCACAGTAACAACAGTAATGATAGTAACAGCAGTAACCACAGTAACAACAGTAACGATAGTAACAGCAGTAACCACAGTAACGATAGTAACAGCAGTAACCACAGTAACGATAGTAACAGCAGTAACCACAGTAACGATAGTAACAGCAGTAACCACAGTAACGATAGTAACAGCAGTAATCACAGTAACGATAGTAACTGCAGTAACCACAGTAACAATAGTAACAGCAGTAACCACTGTAACAATAGTAACAGCAGTAACCACAGTAAGATAGTAACAGCAGTAATCACAGTAATGATAGTAACAGCAGTAACCACAGTAACGATAGTAACAGCAGTAACCACAGTAACAACAGTAATGATAGTAACAGCAGTAACAGTATATAGTCAAAGTATCATTATCTGGAGATTATAATATGTTTAGTGATATTGACTTCATGTGGTAGGTGGACTTAACCAATGAAAGCATATCTCATGTGAGTGATCAAGATTTGAAATGGAAGACAAACGGTTTTAAAACATGCAATATTTTAAGTCATTTCACAACTGCCATTTTTAATGTGAGAAATAAAAACAAACTTATCTATATAATACATTTAATTAGCAGCAGCTGCAGTAACAGCAGCAGCATCAGTAGATATGAACTTTTAGATGCAGTATCAAGTACTACGACAGTAGCAGTTGTAGTTATTAACAGACAGCTACCATAGTACTAGCAGAAGGTGCAAGGTGTAGTGTGCTGAGTATACTGTGTACAATACTGTTGTGTGTAGTGCGTGACATTCACACAGAAGTGTTTGTATCTAACTTGGAGCACTTTAGGAAGTCATTCAGACAGTCTCACCTCCGTCAATCATACACACATCTCACTGTTCACGGACACAAAGAAATGCGTCATTGAACAATGTTATGTAACACAGGAAGTTGTCATTTCTCACAACTCCGACAAGACGTGCATAAAATGTGCACACGCACTGATGTGCATGCACATGTCCGTTTAGCAATTACTAACTTAGGTGTCTAATGTTATATAATGGTCACTTTATTACGGAAATAGGGTGTGAAATGCTCGCGTGCATACACTTACATGTAAGTGTACGATTAAGTGTAAGCACCACACACACACACACACTTAAGTGTAAGCACCACACACACACACACACTTAAGTGTAAGCACCACACACACACACACACACACACACACACACACACACACAACAATGCGTCTAAGTGACACTGACAGCTGATGTAACGGCATGTTCGTTCTTCGAGACATTTTCCGTGTTATGCAAAATATATGTCCTCCCGTACATGCAAATTTCTTTGAAAGCATCTGTACCACAGAAAGGCAGTGTTATTGAGTTCATTATGTATGTTTTTTTATTGTATTGCTATTGTTGAATAGCAGACGGAAAGTGGGGTTCAACAGTGCGCAGTTTTTAACTATAAACACACTGGTAGAAAGGTTTGTGTTTTTCCGATGCAGGAAGACAATAGAACACATAATGCCTATGTAATGTAATAGCTGAAGAAAGAACATCCAATTTAAAAGCTGTCTGGTGAACTTGATACAAGGCCAGTGTGTTTATCAACTAATGTATATACATAATAGGATACTCTATAAATGTTCTGAAAATAAAATGATTAGGTAAAAACTTTATACATATCCAAGAATTAGATTTGGAACATTTCTGATTAAAGTCAGATTTACATTAAAATATACCTTTGTGTTATAAAGGGGCAGAATGATTGCTTTTTGCCATGGATCAATTATAAATGACATATTTATTTACTATTTACCTGCAACAACACAATAACTTGCAAACAAAGTCCAAACTTTGTTGGGCTGTTGCTGCGAACATAGGGTCAAGTTTCACAAAGCATTCGTACGAAAGAACCTTCATATGAAGAGTCTTTATATATTACATACAGTTATTCGCAATGCTGTGCTTGTGTTCTATAACTGTTCTGAATTCCATATTTATGTCAAATTTCTGCCTTTCATATGGTATGAATTCTCCATGAAACAGTTCCCAGCATAATTTAGGGGCAATAGAAGTATATTATTATTATAACAAAACTCAATAAGTGTGTTGCTGGATCTTAGAGAAATATTCTGACACATAGAAAATACTTTATTTATTGTAAAACTTTAATATCATAAATAAAATTTCTGGATGTTATGTATAAAAGAGATACAAATGTACTGTTGTAAATATAACATTTATATCAATAATATGTGTTCACTTCTCTATGTGTAATAATATGTGTATGTACATGGATGCATCAACGCATCAGTACAATATCTACTACATCACTAAAACTTCATCCAAACACCAAACATATGTACACACCTTACGTGTACACTGTTACACACACTGTACACACATCAGTGTAACTGTGTACAACCTGTACATGAATCCAGTAACCCAGCAAGGCTTGACTCTATGGGTCATTCCCAGATTAACCTACGTCAGACTGACTGACAGCACCGCCTTCCTTCCCAATCCCCCTCTCCATCCTGTGCCCCACAGCAGTCCCTCTTCCCACCGATCAAGTTACCTGGCACCTTTACGGGCCCACTTAGGTAAACGACATGCTAACTAAATGAATGGAGCAAATCATCAACTAACTGTTTTCTAGCAGTGAGAATATGTTAAAAAAAAAACCTGACAAACATCTCAGAAGGATGTGGTACACATCGATGTAAAAATGTTGGGGTCTCGATACGCTGAAGGCTTCCTTGTCCAGGTGCATTCTGGGGTTTTACTCCGGGTTTAAATCTTGTTAATTCTGTTACACGTATTAATTTTATTAAAGAAACATAGCAAAGAAAATGAGTGAAGTATTAAGTTTCTAATCCTGTGTGCATATTTCAAAACAAAACCTATAAACTAAAAAAATGTATATACAAAAGTATATATTGATATATACATAATTTGCTATACTAAAAAATGGTTGACAGTTTCAATAAAAAGGAAATAATATAACAATTGGATAAATAGACAGTAAAATATAAATGAATAAATAATTAACACAATTCATTACAATTAAAATAACAGTACTGATAAATATTATGATAACAGACTTAAACAGAGGTGTGTGTTATGTAAAACTACACACTAACAGCAAGCTTAAAATAGCAATTAATGTTCCCATTAATATTGTTACCTTAATCTTTCTGTTTCCCTGTGCTAAACCCCAGCTGCATCACTAATCTTTCCTGGAAAGGAAACAGGTCATCTAAGACAGTCCCTGAGCAACAGCTCCATGTCTGTCTTGCTTGATCCCAAAGGAGGAGGGTACTTAATTACGAGAAAAGCTATGGCAAAAACTACTGCCGAGTAATCACAAGCTACCACAGCACTCTACCGCACATCTTTGTAGAAGTATGACACAGGAACACATGTTGTTGTGTGGTTTTTGTTCATTTGCTTCCCACGTATAGATGCACGTTGGATGTCTGCTAGTTGTGCGACTGTGTGTCTTCAATATGTATACGATTCACAGTTAGTTTGAAACAAGACGTCTCTGTCCATCACCTTCAAGGATTAAGTGACGTATCGCTTAGTAATGTGCAACAAAAACATGATTTATCTTGAAAGATACAAAATGGATATAATGCACGCACACACGCATGCATGCACGCACGCATACACGCACACACGCGTGCATGCACACACCCACTCACACCAGGCCAATGTGCACCAAACATGCAACAATGACACAGCTGCCTCCCGCAGTAAGCAGGAAAATAGCCAAGATGGGAAAGGTACATGGCTTGGCCCTGTAGATGGCTTGGTAGACGGCCCATTACCACTCACCCAGCTCCGTGCACCTGGTGAGTGGTAATTGGCTGTACCAGTCTGTCACCCACCCTGACAGTGGCCCAGACTGGCAACACCACAGCCAGGACCAACTGGTAGACAGCGGTAACGGAAGGCTGCTTGAAAGAACCCTGTGTCAATACAGAAACAAGATGTTAAGTCAAGTGGTGCGGAATACAGGTGCTTAACCAGAACATCATGATCGAATCCAACATCGCAAACCACAGCATGGATTTTAGTGCAATATTAGGTTTTCTTCCTCCTCCTAAACTTTTGCTGTGTAAAAGGTAAAGGGTAAAGTTTGTATGTATCATGATATCCAGTCTTTCGGACTGCTTAAAGCACTTTGCATTTCACCCCCTGGCAGGCATGTTCATTCGAACACCATCTCGACATCTTTGGGAAGCATTCAGCCATGTTGCAATTACTGCACGAAGACTATTTGTACACAAATATTCACCACTGTCTACAGTGTCATAAAGTGAACGAACCTGCCCAAAGTTCGGAAAAGCAGGAAGAAGATTCGAACCTAGACTCTGGCAATTCACAGCCCGATGCTCCACCTACTATGCCACTGCACCCTACTTCATGACAAAATTCAAATTTGCAGCAAATTTTTTGGCTTTTTGATATTAAATAGAATGATGTGAATCATCATGTTAATAAGACATAGAGTTTGTAAGGATTCTCTAAACAGGGAACCTCACCATAAAGGTCATCCTTGGGACTGGACAAAAGTGTCCTGAATAGCGAGGTGACTGTATTAGTGGGACTAATATCATATACTATTTGTGGAAGTAATTTGGGAGTGTTCTAGTGTGACCGTAACTGCAAGGTGGCTGTACTACTGGTGTGACCGCAAAGCGAGGTTCCACTATAAATAAAAACTCTTGCCATTTCACAGCCATTCTCTGAATGTGACTTTCTGTCACGGTCTGCTCCAAACTTCGTTTTGGGCAATCTATCAAACAGCAAAGGTATGCCTATTAGATTCATTCATAACCCATCCGAATCATGACATTCGTGCGGACAATCTGAAGCTCTAGAGATTCCTTGAGCTGGGTTTACATGACATATGATCGCATGCAAAGAGCCGATAGCTTCACATGTGACCAGACTGCATCTTGATCGCCTCGTGTAGACTTTTCGTCCTAGCTACGCTTTGCGGAGATGTCGCTTGAAATAGAACAGATCCTGTTTTGAAGCGATGTTGCATGTGACATGTAACGGCCTTGACCTTTCTAATGATGCTGCAATCACTTCCTTGCAGTGATAATATCTCCCCAGATGAACCTGTTTTAGAGCATTTCAAATGCTCAACATGTACTGAAATCACAGGAATCTGCACAATTAAAATGAGGTTTCACCGTGCACATTCATTATTTGTCCAACTGAGCACAATTTCAGAATATAAGTTATCTCACCCTTAGTATTTGTAGAAAGTGTTTTAAATGAACAATATCTAGTTATAACCCTGTATAGCCATTAATGGACACTGTATTTATAACTGTCAAATTATCCATGACTTGGTCACCAAACATGTCAGGCACACATCTTTAAAACGTTTCGAATTATCCAAAGTGTCAAAACACCATATTGAACGCATGCAAAAGTTAACACTATTGAAACCAAAATGAGACTTTGTGGGTGGTCCATATTGAGTGTGGTAGATACATGAAACTACAAAGTCAAGATGGTAATCAGTCCTGTTAATGTTTAATGAGTGCACTGATCAACACTGATTCCATGGCAACAAGTTTCAACATTAATCCAGCCGCTCTGACATGTGGCAAACATCTCGAATAAATTGCCTGTCTTGACTGACATGGAAGAAACCTCTTGCTCGGTGCTTTATCTACTCAGGACAAGGGGAGAATTAATTAATTCACATTGCACTAGGGAAGAGAGAGCCTCCTGTTTGTTCAACCTAATGCCTGCATTGCATGATGGGACATCCCAGTAGCATTACCGAAACCCACGGGAGAGATAACAAGAACATACACACACAGGGAGAAATAACTAAGCACACCTTGATTAAATTGGCGGCTACTTCTAAAGCCAGCACACCTACAACTGTGAGAATTGTTGGCACTGCAAAAACTATGACTCAAAAGAGATCCAAAATGGGATAGCTGATGAATTAATGAACACTCCCCACCAGGGATATAATAATAATAATGTTTTATTTCAGACAAACAATCAGTATGTCCATATAAAAGCAATATATTAATAAAAAACAATATATCCATATAAAAATTAATACATCGATAAAAAATAACATATTTATAATATATACATATATAAATTGCAATCATATTGTTAATTTCTACGCATGCTATTCGGTTAATAAACCATGTATTATTTCAATAATTATTATCATATTATTTAAAATTGTCAAAAGCCAAGATGAACATACTATAATAGTGCCACTTTGTAAAATGCAAACAATTTTATTTTATGCACATATTTTATGCACATATTTTACTCATACACTTCTCCATTCATAAATGCACTGATCTGTTAATGCTGACTTTCTTAGAAAATACTCCTCACAAAACGACTACTTTTCGACTTATTCGAGGTTCATAAATTCGAAACAGAGAGCAATATTAGAACTGCTCTGTCATGATTCATGGGTCACAACAAAAAAGTAAAAGGTAGCATTTACCCACCAGATAAACCTGTAATGGACCGTTTTTTTCATGGGTCGCAACAAAAAAGTAAAAGGTAGCATTTACCCACCAGATAAACCTGTAATGGACCGTTTTTTTAATGGCGGTTTTTACATAAGTCAGTCCTCTATTGTATAAGGAAGCGGGCATACTGAATTTTTAAGTCTTTGCCCGCGGCAAAAGGCGCACCTTTCTCGTTGAAAACAAATGAAAGCAAATTGCCGGCTTTACCGCACAATATGTTGAAATGATTGAAAGAGACAACCGGAGAAATAAAAACACTTTCCGTGTGAATGCATAGCAATGAAGACAAAACATGTCAATGTTGGTATCGAGAAGATCTGCAACGTGTGGCCTTTACCACGTCAATGGCATTGTAGTTAGAATTATATCTCAGTTATATGCCCTGCTTCTAGCTACACAAGAAAACAACAGTGAAGTCTAGTGGCAAATTGTCGATGATGATTAGAGGCCAGGTCTCGTAAACCCCAGAGGCTGGTTGTATTGCCATGAATAAACGAACGAACAAATGCAAATGGACAATTAAAGAAACTACTGATAACGCATCTCTGAAACCCATGGCTAATATAAACAGCCCCCCACCCACGTGGCACAGTAAATTACATGGGAAACTATTTCACACTGCATTGTCTACACATATTATCCCACTGCCTCTGTAGTAAAATTTCGTGTGAGATCCGCGTGATGTCCCCAGGCCAATGGCTAGCAACAGACGGATATGATAGCTCTCTGACAAGGTCAAGCTGTCCGTCAACTGAGCCACTCAATAATACTGATACCATCTTGATCGCTAGACCACCTATGAGATGAGTAGAGACATTATAAATAATGACAACTCATCTTAAAGTTAAACAGAGACTGTCAATTCCTCGTTGATTTTTATTAATTACAGAAGAACTTCACTATAAAGGTCACCCTCGGGACTGGGCAGAAGTGACCTGAATAGAGCGAGGAGGTGACCGAGGTGACTGTATTGGCAGGACTAATTTCCTACACTTTAGTTATAAAAATAATTTGAGACTGTCTCAGGGTGACCTTAATTGCGAGGTGGCTGTATTACCGAGGTGACCGTAAAGCGAGGTTCGACTGAAATATAACTAGCAAAAATGCTGGATGGCGCTTCACACACAGACGCAGAAGACAATTTCAAGGAGTAGTCATTAATGATGTTTGTTATTATGTAAATTTAAAACCATTTTTGTGTTAATGTGAGGTACGTCAAAGGTCTCCAACTGCAGGGTGCTTCTCAAAACAATCACAGAAAATATGCGTAATGTTATGGACATTCAATTTATGGCCGTCTTACATACAGTAAACCCTAAAACGGTACAGGTAACACCCTTTACCCAATGGCTTTGAAATCTTCTTTCTGGTTTGTAGTGTGTCATGTATCCATGGAAATAAGGAACATCGGGTATGGAACAGTTTTACAATTTTATCATCTTCATTGCGCAAATGTGTTGTCGTGAACCACATTTTTTAAATAAAATTTGTTTACAGGTGTTATTCATTTGCTTATCATGTGATCTGGATTTTATGAACGTGAAACATTGTAGACACTTCAAAGGTACCCTGACTGACAATGTCGTCATAAAATAACTTTACAGTGTATATGGTATAGACATCTATTGTAACATTTTAAATGCTCAAATTCTCGCAACGCTTGATTTCATTATGAGAATCTGAGCATTCAAGATTGTTATAATAGATAAAGTTTCTACTACATTGGTGTATTAACACACAGTTCTATGTATTCTACAATCATGACTGACCTAATTTTACAAACAAATGAAGCCTTAATATACTTTATCAAACCACGATTTATAAAAAAAGAATTTTACTGTAATCTGCTTAATTTGAATGTTTCGGTCCATGTGTCCTGTTTATATTCATGTCAAGGACACAAAAAGTTATGCATGATAACGATATATTGACCATGCAATCCCGTGAACTCGTGACTCAACAAAATTGTTTATAGGTATTTGAAATTGTTAAATATACCGAACATGAAAAACAAGGTCATATTCTTCAACAGATAATGGTGAAATTACAAAAAAATGTAGTTCATTAAAGTACATTTAGGTGGTCAAGATTTTAGATATGATGTAATTTATATAGCACTATATATGTCATGATTTTATGATAGTATACTAATACTTCGTAACATTATAATTGTATTTTGCACAATGACAAGTTCTAAAATGGAGTAGTAAAGTATGTGTTAAGAAAAGTAAATAATCTTTCTTTGCATGCAGATAACGTTTATAATTCAATGAATCTCAGATTGGATACTGAAGTGTAAGTAGAAAATTATAACAATTAAAACACTTGACATACATCAACTTTAGTTGTCCATACAATCTGTTTCTATATAACTACCCTAGGTTTTAGATTATTTAAATACAAGTACAAAATCTCAAAGTATTAATAATTTACGGATATGTATAATTTAAAATAACAGTGATTAGTACTAGCCAAAATGCTTTGTCTGCAACAGAAGTTAACTTGAAAAACTGATCACAGGCAGCCAGCTGTGGTGACTGCCGCGGGGGTATGTCCCCCTAACAGCGGCAGAATGACCATGTTTTTTGTACTAAAATCATAAATTGTTGCTTGCCCTGACAGAAACAGCAGGTGAAAGTAATAACTGGTAACTGTTACCAGGTGTTCTGCCCGGGGTTGTTATTTTACTACTTTTTCCTTGGATGACCTCAGAGGTGCGTCAATGTTAGCTGAACCATTCAAACCCTCTCAATTGATTTGGTTCATTATGAATCATGTTTGTACATGTTCAAATTTGTAAAGTTCGAATAGTTTAAATACATGCACAGTTGTTTAAGAACGGTGCGTACTCTTGTTAATATCATCAAAAGAATTGATTCTGATCATTAAATTGGATAATTTGTGAAAGTATTAGTAGACTTAGGCTGTAGCAGATACAACGCTTTCATAGAATTTTGACCGAATGTAAATTTCAAATAATTTGACATTCTATCAGTATGCTGTGTCGCAAGCAGAGTTATACAACATCGGTTGGCATAGGAGACAGAGACCACTATTCTGGGTCCAAGACACGTTACACATTCACTCACTGCGTGGGATCTTTTACTTTCCCTGGCATAGAGACCAGATAGAAGGGACTGACGGCTATTGGTGTGACAGAGGGACGGAGTAAATCCTTGAAAGTGTGGTGCCCGAGTTGAAAACCATTTAGGCAGACAACACTAACATAGCCACGCGCATACACACACACACGCACACACAGACACGAACGCACGCACTCGTGCACACAGAAGATCTTTTACTACCCCTGGCATGGAGACCAGATAGAAGGGACTGGCGGCTATTGGTGTCTTATCCGAATAGACACATATTCTTTCCCTAATGTTCCAGATCAATTATTAGCAATTTTTTACGTAAATGCTGGGATGGTGCCCGTTTGGAGTTTCAGACCCAGAATACGACAAGCACCAAATCATCGACCCACTGTGCCAATCCTACACCTGAAGCTAACTACTTAAAAATGTGACAAGGGGGAAGGGGGGAGGGGAGTATGGGTGGAGGGGTATCACTGCCAACCCCTGGGCCTAGAACGGATCTATGTTAGGGAACTTTACACTAAGCTATCCCAAGGATACAGAGATACCTCTTGGATACAGGGAAGGGGTATAAATATTGTTTTCAAGTACGATTAAACCCTCAAGTCCAGACTGAGGCTGGCAGCGACACTGGTCCTCGGCTTTTAGTTTCCGTTCTCTTTCGTAGATGTTCCAGTTTCACTGCCGTCTCCATCATCATTCCTATTTCCCAATGTAACGATAAATTCTTTCAATGATTTTTACAAAATCACGCTCTTTTATCAAACCGACTGCGTATAACACTAAAATTATTCATACCCTGAAAAACCAACAAACCAGATCTGCTAAATAAACGGTGGAGGAAATTTTAAGTGAACATTTTTTGGGGGGTTTACTCCGGCGATTTTGAAAAAAATAACTCCAGAAATTGCCCCCTCAGGGGTGAATCAGGACAAGGCATAAAGGAACTGCCTACATTAATAGTCAATGCACGTCTCACCTTCATTTTTTCCAACGAATCGATGATAATGTTAAGATGTGTGATGCTAAGCACTCAGGTCCCAATAAAACGTAACGGCGAATTGGAAACCAGCGCACATGAAACGTAGTGCCAAATATAGAAATATGCAAGCCGTATATTACATATGAGATGTAGCCAATTGGGTGTCTTCGATTTGTCATGTGCGCGTTTCATGAAATAATGATATGTGATGGTGACTGCCATTTACAGAGGAATACACCCAGACATGAGGATAGATTTAAAAACACGTAACATTGTCTGAGCGAAAGCTAGCAGTGCCGATATATAATAAACATCCAAGGCGTACAATACGCTATATATTTACAACAACGGAAAAACAGAGTAAGTACGAATGAACGCTGCACATACAGAGAAGATGGTTGCACAAGGAATCATGGGTATCGTATTAGAGTCACCAATGGGAGGGGTTCAGATGACATTCAGAGCGGATTCAAAACAACCTGCTGCCAATGATGTTCCTGTTCTTGCTGTTTTATACAAAACAGTAAAAAGTACCCATCCTCCAGATGGCGCTGCATACACATCGGCTCAGAATGCGGAATATAAGAGTATTTGTATGTGGTGTTTAACAAACATGACATAAATTTGAATTTTTGTAATGCAGCATTTGCCTTCAAAATTTGATTGCCACTGATGTAAAACATCCACAATTGATTGTGGCCAGTTTATGTAGCTTGGAAGAATTGCAGAAAACAACGTAACACTGCGAACAATCGTCTAATTCCATCCCTTAACCCACAGGGAATGCTGATGATTTAAAAGTATTACTTTCCTTTCCCGAGTAAATCCTTGACAGTGTGGCGCCCGAGATGAAAACAATTTAGGAGGACAACACTAACATAGCCACGCACATGCGCACACACACGAACGCACGCACTCATGCACACACTAGTTTTATTACACTTAGATTATAATGCATGCGAATGATAACAACATTCAAGAGAATATACGAATAAGGACCAAACTTTGACGAAACATGTGGCAGACATACACTGTCTCACACCAGAGCCAAATTTAGCAGTCGGGCAAAAAAATTACACTGATCTTAAGGAAGGAGCCACTTCAAACTGCAGCTGTCAAAACATGTTTGAGGCCTGCTTGAATGTTTACACACCGACAGTGTATGCGAAAACTAAAACTGGCAACTTTTACATGTTTGTCTTAGTGAGCTGAACAGTTGTAGTGTTAAGTGTGGCTTGGTCTTTTCAGGTGCAAAGTCTAACCGTTTTTATAGTAAAATCATATTTAGTGTAAACTATATCCGTTCTAACATCAAATCTAACAATAAATGAGCTAAGGTATGTGTACGTACATTGAAGTTGCTCTCCATGACGATTTGCATATCTGGCACTAAACTTTCAGGGATTATTCTATGACCCTTCCGAAGACATCTAACACTATAATTTTTTAGAAACTCACCATTTGTTAAGGGTTCCTACTGGTTTTTGGGTTCATACCGGATGTTAGACAGACGTAACTCTGATTGTTCAAACAATCAGCAGGGGACATTTTACGTAACTTACATTAAATTTTTGTTACGTTATAACAAACATCATGTTCGAATTATTTGGGAAACAGTTTTCGGCACCTTTGTGTATGTAGCGTCTTTTGGAGGATGGACACTTTTGCTACTAGTGTGTTTTAATAATCCATATTTGACGGTATAATGTGATAATTATCTGTACATGAATATCAACCGGTCAACTGATATATATATATATATTAATATTATTCACATGATTTGACAGGAAATCTCCGGCATTCTTAATTATGTAGAAAAATTTAAAAAGTAAATTTCAACTGATGAAATATTTGTTATTTGAGGATCTAACGAAATGTAGAAATAGTGGAGAATGTTATGCAATTTTACAAACAATATCACTGCTTTAAAAAAAAGTACTTTTTTTAACTGGAAAAGTATAAAGAAATAAAGCTTCACATTATAACATTTGATAAACATAATGATATATTCAGGTTAAACTTTAAAAAAAACATGTTTTTATGCACTGAACTTCGTGAACTATTGAATTTTTTATAAGCCAGTTTTCAACAATTTTGGCACTGAGTAGATAGCCTTAACGACCTAACAAGAATACAAAAAAGTTTTCATGAGCATGTGCATTTTTTTTAAATTAGAAATTACAATAGTGCTAGAGTTTTTACACGCCTTAATGAAACAAATGTCAAAATGCATGCATTTTTTACCATCTGAGTGTGTTAAATTATTACATTTTAAGACGCTACATCTACAATAATCTACATTCTTAATTGGTTTTGACATCTGCTCTATTAAGGCAGAAATAAACAGTGCCTATGCTGCTTTATGAAAACCAGTGAAGACGTCTGAAAAAGATCACAAGCTAATCTTCATATGAAGATTAGATGTCTATCATAAAAAGAAACTCACACATATGCAGACATGTAAAAAGATGGAATTTGAAGTCATTCAAATGCTGTTATGTCAGCTGAACCAAAGAGAATCCTACTTCAATAATATTGAAGAATGAGTTATAAATACAGGGTGTATAGACAAGTTTTATCTTTCGTACAAGTAGTTGGCATATAGGAGTGTATGTATATATTTATATATATATGTGCTCCTAACAGCAGCATAGGCAGACCCCATATGACATTGTATACTGTGGCGCGTTAGGTAGATCGCTGTTTTAGGCAGATCAAATCCAGTCTGCCTAAAATTTTCACACCAGGTTGCGTGAATAATATGTTTTAAATTCAAATTCAAACTGGTAGTCTAGAAACTGTGTTTGGAATAATTATGTGGGAAGATTTGTTCAGATTAACATGCATGAGCACCGACTTTTCTACCTCTACATTTGCCAATTCTAAATTACCTGGAGATAATATTATATTTAAAACGTGCCAACAATTTGACAATGCATTAGATTTTGAGTCCTGAAGGGTAATGAATAAAATAATTAAATTAATCAACTTACAATTTTTTTGCAAAATGTACAAATACAAGGTCTCCAACTTTGTTGCACTTTGGCATTGAACTTTGTTACAAATATAGGATTACCTTGTAAACAAATTAAGTACTCATGACTTCTGGGACTAATGTGAACCTGCTGCTTTGTTTGTGAAGTGTAAATATTGTATGATTGAGTGGGTTACATTGTTGAAACACACACAAAAATAAAAAACATGATGTGACTGATTAAAACAACAACTATGGCCACAAGGTTGGTGTTTAAAACAGGAAGTGACTACATGGCTTTTCTTTTCTGACTGGCTTTTTAGTCTACCTTCCTGAAATTCCACGAGAGATTCTTTCCCCTGAAGATTCGGGCCAGTTACATAATTTAATTAGGAATCTATTTTCAGAAGATTAAGTCAGCCTAAAGTACAGCCTCAGGTTTAAAAACCTGATTGGAAGGTTATTTTGTCAGTAGATTGGTGTCTCCAAGAAAGGCTCCTTGGTCAATTCCTGTAACATAACTACATCATACTATTGACAGTATTTTACCAAATATAATTTGTTGGTATTGAATGTGTAAACACAAAAACGCTAAATGAATAACCTCTAAAATATACGCTACCTATACATTGGTGACAACAACTAGATAATATTATATTAAAGCTACGATATGACAATACTGTAATGAAGGTGGTGTTTGTATATTTTTAGAGTTAACTGTATAAACGATTACACACTGGTGTTACCACAATGTGACTAATGACGTGTGTGAATTGGTACTAAAACAGTCAGAAATACAGCTGTCATAATTTAGCTTCAAGTGTGCGATTTGTGGCGGAAGAATGCTCCCATCCAAACCGAGTGCCACACGTGTGACATGCATGTTTCGCGCACGTTCATATTTCCGGCGTTTTTCAGGTTCCCACTGGGAGAAGCACGTGGTGCATGCACGCGTGGCACACCTACGCTTGCTGCACGCATGCCAAGACAGGAGAGAGCAACTACAGGGAACCAGACACACAAGTCCACTCATGGAAAAGTGAACAATTAATCTGGTGGGAAGATTTCCTGCCTGCGTGAGCACTGCCCCTGCACTTCACACACAGAGCATGGTGGTGGATTGTGGGCGGGGTCACGTTTGAGTGACAGCTGGGGATCAACCAATCACAGCTGGCAGTGGGTGTGGACAGATGACAGGCAAGTGGCTGGCGAGTGAGGTCTGCACCTAGCAGAGGAGTAAACAGGCACGGCTATTAGCCAGCTCAACAGGCCTGTAAATAAACTGCACAACACCAGTGTGTTTTCTCTTCGTGAACAAGCGTTGCCCGTCTTATGGCAGCTGCTGGTGAATTATTGATGTGCAGACGCAAGGGCCGTGGTGGTATGCCGACACTCGTGCGCTGACCTCGCAACTTGGAGGAAGTCTGTGCTTGTGTGGATCTTTCCTGGCACTTCTAACCGAGACCAGCAACTAGGAGGAAGACTTAGTGTTCCGTGTTTGTGGCCACTCAATGACATAACGACCAACACCTGTGGATGTGACTCAAGCATATGTAATCACTTCAACTGTTGAGCAATTGAGGTGGAGTGGCCAATGGTGCAGGAACTGCCACAGGAGTGCGGCGAAACAGTTGCAAGTAACGGTAGGTTCATATATGCCTGGTTGTTAACTTGTGGACAAAGTTGGTACAGAAGAGATCGCAAGTGAACTCCCTGTCTCCGCTATGCCGTGTTGTTGGGTTACGTGCGTGCGTAATACTGACATGAGGAAGCATTGATCGAGCGACGTGTGTGGCACGCATGCACGTAACACGAGGAGCCACTCGCACAAAACACCGCAAGTGAATCAATGCACGACCACAAAAGAAGAACGATGCGGCCGTGCAAATAAACACTACGGTGAAAGGCCACCATGCTGTGCAGCGTTCATTCCCGCAGTGAATAGCACGCTCGGCGTCGAGTGGTACAAAAACCAGCATGTTGACAGTTTGTGTACTTTGGCTCATGTGCCATGTCGCGTGGTCATGGGAGTTGCACAAACCCATCCCTTGGCGGCAGCACTGTTCAGTGGCGTGTCAGTGCATGGATGATGACCGTGTGGTTATCTGCAGCCACAGTCGGTTGTCAAGGGTCCCGTCGGACTTACCCGTGACGACCAAGACTCTCGACATGGACGACAATCAACTCGGAGCACTGCGAAACAGTTCCTTCATCGCGCTGACACATCTTGAGGTAATAAGTGTGCAAGACAATGTGATCCAGTTTATCGAGACTGGCGTCTTTCTGCGGCTATCAAAACTACGCGAAGTTCGCCTTGGTGGGAACCATCTCACTCGGTTGCCACGCAACGTATTCCGCCGCAACCGAAATCTATTAGTGCTCGATCTCCATGGCAACGCATTCGTTACACTCCCCGATGCAGCTATGTTTCGTCTTCACAACCTGCTCATGTTAAACATGAGCAGTAATCACGTGACATCAACAGTGCTCGGTCCAGGATTCCAGTACACGACGCAGCTTGTGAGCCTCGATCTGAGTAACAATAATCTTGTGTCAATCGAGGCGCACATGTTCGATGTGACACGGTCCTGGGACAAGCAACACACGCTGCACGTGAATCTTTCGGTGTGTAACATCCGCTACATTCATCCGACGGCTCTCGCAAAGCTTGACCTTGTCGAGTCGTTCTCACTCTCCGGGAATACTCACATACCAGCCGAAACCCTGCAGAGTGCCATGAAAAATTTCAACGTGTCGAGTTTACGATCCCTTGACTTGTCTAACGTGAATCTCAGTGACATCGGGAAGCTGTTTACTCGGACGGATTACAGACATCTCATTAATCTGGATCTCTCGTACAACCACATCACGACCATCGCAAAGGGGACGTTCTTTTATCTCATTAATCTTGACACTCTTAATCTCAAACATAATCGAATCGGAGGTGTCATCAACATGGATGAACTGGCACAGCTACATAATCTCAATCTGGCGTACAACTACATAGACAAGATCGATGAGATGACATTCGAAGGGCTGCAGGAACTTCGCTCGCTTGATCTATCCCACAATGCACTGAGGGAAATCACCGAGACGCCTTTCGAAACGCTATGGTATCTCGAATCGCTCGATCTCAGTTGGAACAGCATCGCGAGCATTACGATTCGGACGGGACTCGAGAGTTTGAGAATGTTGCACGTCAGCACAAATCGCATCACCGACCTCAGGTTCATGGAGAGGCTGGTTGGAGTTCGCATGTTCGACGCGAGCAACAACCGAATCACGAAACTCGAAGCAGGCACATTCACGCGAAAACACAATTTCGCGTTGCTCAACCTCAGTGCTAATGCCATCTACGACATATCTCAACAGGCATTCCGCGGCTCGTCGCAAGACGTCCTCGACTTCTCGCACAACCGACTAGTTGGGTTAGACAATTTCGGGTGGAGGAAAACGAAGAAGCTACACCTGAATGGAAACTCGATTCTCAACATTTCCGTAAACGCGTTCAAAAGGATGTCTCAGCTTGAAACTTTGCTGCTCAATGATAACAAATTGAGCGCCTTTCACACAGATTGTTTCCATGATTTGCGAGATCTTAAGTGCTTGGATCTAAGTGCGAACCCGATTGGTGGTTACCTGGAAAGCCAACAGGTGGCGGTCATATTAAACCGCTACCTGGGTCAGTTGGAAGTTCTCTCTTTATCGCATGTGGGCCTTGAAGACATTCCCACTTATATGTTTGCAAATATGACAACCTTGCATACGTTGGACCTTAGCGGCAACAGCTTGCGCCACCTAGAGGCAAGCTCTTTCAGTGCAATGAAAGTGAGGCTACGCGTTCTTCAGCTGGCCCACAACCGCATGAGTGCGCCAAACCCGAGAACATTTAGATCGCTCGACGCGCTGAGCTCACTAGACTTGTCCCACAATCCATTTGTGTGCGACTGCAAACTGCTGCCGTTCAGGCAATGGATGCTCACCACCAACGTTTCTGTGGTCAACTTCCACTCTGTGAATTCGTATCACTGTGTAGCACCAGATGCGTGGCGCGACACGGCGATCGCAAACTTCGAAATAGACGAGGCTGCATGTGCACCGCAATACCATAAACTAATAATCATTGCAGTGGTGGCAGGCGTTTGCGTCCTAATCGTTGTTATTGTCGTAGTACTGGTGTGTAAGCATTACTGCCGACGACGAAAACGCCAAAAACTCGAGAAAACCAAATACAGTGCAATGACAAACACGGTCACGTTACCAAATACGGTGCATATAAATAGCGACAAGCCATCAAAGAAAGCCTGGTTATAGCGACCAGCGGGTAGAAATGTAGCTTATAAAGAGGTGGTTACATTCTTCATTTTCAAGGAGTGCAGAAATGCAAGGTCAGTGGTTTGCTAAGTCTGCTACCAAAGTCATGTTCCCTAAGGGACTTCACATGATATCTTTACAGTATTGTATATATCCTTGTCATCAATTTGAAAATTTTTCAAGACTTGTCATTCACATATCTCTATAAAAATAGTCCCCTAAATGTACTCTACTACCAATTAATGCAAAATCAGGGGTCTACGCCATGTCACAGTTGTTTCAGTGGCTACATTTCCGAATAATTACAGTTTAACTCTAGTTCTAAAATTCTCAATGAAAGCTATTTTATTAGGATATTATGTAAAGAAAATTTACCAGTTTTCTAGAGGTATTTAAAATTGTAAAGAAATCATTTGTTTCCATTTTCCATCTTTCTGAGACTTGAATTGTGAAAAATACTATAAATTTATACATTGTGACCCAGTGAAATGCACCACAAATTACTATTTTGCATTTTAAAATGCGAACACTGTGCGTTCAGCAGGTGACTTTAGATCCTAAACATAGAAATAAAGTCATCGCGAAGTGCAACTCTGGTGTTGAGGTTTATTCTCAAACATAGTTCTACACAAATCCCAGATGTTCTTCGACATTCAAACTGTCCAGCTGACAGCCCCCACGTGTTGCTCAAATCAACAGCCTTGTGCTGCCAAAATCAACAGCCTTTTGTGGTGTACTTTCTGCCACAAAACCAGATAAGAGCATAGGAGAGGGACCTGAAAATCCCTGAAGCTTAGGCCACCGGATAGTTACCCAAATGGGCTGTTCCCTGGTTTATCCAAAAGAATAAGGCACAATCACATTGCGCAGTAAACTGTTGTCTTATAAAGTTTTTTTACTTTTCCAGCATTCACCAAATTCCAACACTGCATAGTCCGGCTTCGAGAAAGTTCACTATATAATTATCTTAGCGTAAGGTACAATAATTCTATTACAATGATTACTGTACAGTATTATTGATGGTTCTCGTAATAATCTCTGTTGGATTCCTAAATTCTATACAGAATTGGGTACAATACGCTGTTATTTAATTATGTTCTTTCCAGTTATCTATAATAATTTCATATCTGGTATGGAACCAAATAAAATGCATTCGTTCATTCACTGTATTGTTTTTTATCAGAAGAAACATTTGCTAGCATTACATCCTCAGTTTTTTTAATGTTCTTACTATTAATGATGGCAGTCATCTAATAGAAAAATGTTATATAAAAACACTAAGCACCATCAGCCATATATATCTGGCAGTAAAGAAATGGCTTGTTTTACAACTGATTGCCTGAAAATAAATAGTTTTAATCAATATTTTTGGCTTACGACACATTATGGGCAGTGCATTGTGCAATCACATTTAAAAGCATTTATAGACAAAACTAAATTAATGTGTGAACTGAAGATTTGTATTACTGCCAAGTGTCAAGCTGTATTATCATTTATGAATAACCTTTCCATTAAAAGACTGTCACTATAAATATTCAAATAATTCCGCCAAACAAAGAACGTCTTTCAGGCAGATGGCGCATCTTATAAAAACAATACGGTGAACCTTTTCGAAGCCAGACCATGTAACGTTGGAATGTGGTGAATCCTGTAGAAGCAAAAAACTGTAAACATGACCGACAAGGGCACAGATGGGATTGCACCGTATTCTTCCCAGGGTGCGGAGGGGAAAGGAATTCTACTGTAAACCCACTCAATCGCCCGTGGTGCATTCTATTGCTGCATGACTGCTGTAAACGTAACTGCAATTTTTTACTCCCACAATGAACCAGATCCGTGCAAATGTGTAAACAATTAGCAAAATCCATGCAGACAATAGTTTGGCAAAGGAAGAAGCTGATTATATTGACTTCCTGTTTAGTGCAGCCTTGAATTGGGTCAATTAAGAATGCCATGGAAAGATTTACATGTCTTTCAGTATATCTTGCTAACTGCTTAGTTTTTGTTATTATTTATTATTTATTTTATGTGGAAATTGGTGTTAAGAGGGTGAACTGTGGACAGACTTATTTTGTTTGAAATAAAACGGTGAAGACACATATTTTCACAGGTAACGAATGTAACATACGGCACCCGTGATAACTACTGAGAAAAGTTCACCATTACATTGGTATTGTCAAATGCTTCATTATTGTTAATTTATGGATGTGATACATTGGAAAACATGTTGTAATATATACTTGGCTTGGGACAGTTTCATAGAAAATGGCTTTAAATGATTTGTGGATTCAAAGGTGAAGAAGGCTGCATGGCTGTTTTAGATTACATCCTGTGTTATCCTGATTTTATATATTGTCTATGCATTTTATGTACACATCAGTCATGCATTTGTATTTGTGATACGGTATATGTGTTCAACTAGGCACTTCATGAAAAGTGCCTCATATTTATTCTGGCACAAATGTTCTGCTTTTAAACAACGATGACACAAAAGAAACATTGTAATGTGTTGTGAAATATGAAACTATGAACATTGTTTGTTATCAGAATTGTTTGAAAACAGCAAACAGCCATTATAAAACACAGTAAAATAAATATTCCCATGTTACAGTTCTTTAAAGAGAGAAAAAGTACTTGCAAAATGTTCAATTTTAAACAAGCATTCTTTGTCAAAACGAAATATCAGTACTCGCTGAACCAACTTTCGACTGCCGAGTTTGCTATCTTCATCACGGAACAATGTTCAATGTTAACATTCACGAACCGAACGAACTTATTTGATTAAATGTTCTGCCATATAACATTATTTGAAGTATTCGCCTATCTTGTGCATTTGTTTAGGGGAGGACACGAGAGGTAAAGCGATTTGTACTCGATGAATGACGTACTCAGGGTGGTACTAATCCACAGCTCTCCTTAGAACTCTTTGTAAACATTATCACTGTACTCAAGCACCAGTGCAGTGCACTCAAGCACCAGTGCAGTGCTCTATGGATATTGACAGATTTAGGCTATAATTATGACAAAGCCAGGGGGCTTGTGTAAATACTTGGATGCAATTAATATGGTGTATATAAATACTGCAGATCTGTGACGGCGGCACATATATTATAACCACCCCTTTAAAAGTTCACCTTTTCTGGGTTGGGAAACATGTGTACAGGTTTGTAAATATATTAATCTCATTCACTTTTAATGGTTGTAGTATTGAGGATTTCTGTGACGACTGCAGATTGGTTCTCTTGTTTTGTCACCTAATGTTTCAGACAAAGGTTATGTATTATTTATATAATTATTCTGCATTTGAAAACGAACAATGAAACAAAATACTCGAAGCTGTGGAAAGTTAATGTTTTTATTTTCTGGAGCCTTTAGTAAAATACAAAAGCAAGGACATAAATACAGGTCTATTTTCTGCAAGGAAAAGTGTTTTATACATAGGCTCGATTTGTCAGTTTAGGTGTTCCTACAAGAAAGGGTCGAAGCGTTTGTCTATGTCTAACCATAGCTAAGTTAACTTGGTCATAATGCCAAGGTTCTGGTAACATTTCCTTCACTGCCAGTTGCCATAGTTACATCTTTGGGGCAGGGTGGTGCTCGAAAATAGCTTCAGCTACTCATCCATAACGTCATTGCCCTTAGGGTACACACTTTTTCACACCTTCCTTCTTTCCCAGTACTGCCACAAAGGGGTTTGAGTTACCCTGATTTCCTTAACCAGTCTTTCTGCCGAGCTCTTTGTGTTTTCTAAAACAGGATAATATCTTGAATGAAAAGACCGATCTTCTGAGTGCATAAACTTTAAAACAATCTGTTATTTTTCAAGCCTAGCTGTTTTTATCAGTCTTACCCCAAAGTGTTACCCCCACCTGTGAAATGGTTTCCTTATACGTACAGTAAGTCCAAACTAGATGTGTGCATATACATTGGACCCTCACTACTAAGGTCACCCTCGAAACTGGGCAAGTGTCCTCAATTACGAGGTGACCATATTAGTAAGACTTTCCTGTTATGAAAATAAACTGGTGACTGCTCAAGGGTGACGTTAATTGTGAGGTTGCTGTATTACAGAGGTACAGTGAGGTTTGACTATACATGTGTACTGAGTGTATAATATTATACACGTGTATACAACACAGGAAATGTACCAGTGTGATGTACTGACACAGGAAGTTATACAATCCACACAACTGATAGGGATCAAACAAGAAAAGACACACATCTTGAGGCGTCCTGACAACATTCACTGTCCATGTTAAAAGAAACCAGATGGCATGTGTAACTCAGCCACCCTGGGTTGGCGTGACAGCAGAGACCCTGTGCTGTCAGGGGTGAAATGTTATCTAGCCAGGTGGCTAGACCCCTCAGAGCAGGGTTTAACCCACAATGTCGTCAGATAGCCCCTGTGCCCTGTTCTATGTTCCCCATAACCCTGGGGTGATGACAGCTTGCCCACAGTGGACGAGAAAGCACATTGTTGTCATTTCTTGCAGTGGAAGATTCTGGGGTTTTGTCACTGATTGACACAACCCACTTAAAGGAGAACTGACAAAATAGCATCTCCATCATTAGTAGCAACCACTACCGGTAAATGCAATATAGGAAAATAAATTTCAGATATCTTTGAAATGAAATTGAAGGCAATACTGAGTTCAAGAGGGCTGTGCAGATATTATGTGTAATTGCACAGGTAATGGCCTGTTTCGTGTGTGCCCCATTCTGTTTGTATTACTTTATGATGTAAATATGTATAATAAAATGTGTGCTCATTGCTGGATTGCAGTTGTTTTGATGTTACTATTATATATCACCACTATGCATGTTGTGAATTCCCCTTGGATAATTGACAAACTTATAAACAGGTCAAATGAAATGTACCATCAGTATATTGCCATACTGCAAGCAGGCAGGTAATTAATCTTCTTGACCTTTTGAATCTTTTGAACTTATTGATGTATTGTTTGATAATTGATGAGAAAGAGCTGGGAGTGGCAGAGGGAAAGAAGGATGGAGGGTGTGGAAGACGGAAAGGGAGATGTAAAAGGGGGTAGGACATGGAGAAATAATGGGGATAAGGAGATAGGGAGGTGGAGAGAAAGAGGGAACGGGAAGGAAGGAGGGAGGGACCGAGGGAGGGAGGGAGGGAGGGAGGGAGGATGAGAGGGAGAATGACAGAGGTGGGAAAAGGGTGAAAGATGGGGGGGGAGGAGATGGAGAAAGAAATATCCCCAAGAACAAATTGGCTATTTTCAATTACAATACACTCTCACCCATCCAGACAACCAATTACTGCGTAATGTCCCAGTGCCTATACACAATCCAGCTTGTCATGTTCAAAATAACTGCCCTCCTATTGATTATAAATCACCACAATCATAGACAATGGAGTCATTTTATATAACCAGTGCAGTCTATACAGGGCTGTATTCCACATAGTGCACAGACTAAAATTGAGCATAATTATAACACATAAACATTTCTCTCTACATAGCTTTCATTAACGTCATCATGTATCATTGACTTCACACTTGGAGACACCTTGCTAGTAGTGGTTTGACAGTAGACGAATTGGTGTCAAATTGTCTGGTTTCTGTGGTCGACCTGTGTGAAACTGAGCTGAATTACTCCACCAGCCCACAATGGTTAACCTGACTTATCATGTCTGTTGTTCATTGCTCAAAGTCATGAGTCATCACTTTGCTGGGCTTCAAGGTAATGCGCTGCGGTTTTTCATTGACTGGTTTATTGACATGCCAACTTATACAGAAAAGCGGTCTGTTTATGCAATAAAACTTGGCTATTTTATTTGATCGACAGATTATGTATTTTCAAATATATAAGAATTTATTTAAAGATAAACAAAACCAATCATAACATGTTTTACATAGATATTATTGAAATGTTAGAAATACTTTGAAATATAAGTATCACAATTCGTTACAGTAAAACAGTGGTCACATAAGCCAAAAACAAAATTTGGCAAGCTTAGAGGATCAATCCATTTTCCCCCCTCAATATTTTTGAATTTCCATGTACACAATTTATAATGGTAAATATACAACAAGAAAAATGTTAAGTATTAAATATAATATTGTTAATTTATATGTATTTTGATAAATGGTAGAAAAGTTCATGGGTAAACAAGGTATCTTTTTGAAGCAAAGGTTGTCAAAAGACAGACTTTGGGGTTAGGGGTTTGGGGGGGTCATGGGGTATTGTAGTTTGGTCTGTACTGTCTAGATGAGAAAGTCAGATGTCTGTTGATGTTTAAACAGACACTACACAAGAGTTCCATCACTGTCTTCTGGTTGGCGTTGAAAATGTCAATGATAAGAATCAAGTCAAACAGGTCAGGTTTTAGCACTACCAGTAACTTTTGTTTAGCCGCAGCTAATGCTGAATTTGTTGAGGCATCTAAAGTGGGTGGTTAAGGGTGCACTTAGGCAGGTGATGGGTGGGGTGATGACATATCCCCCACGCCCTTCACAGTGGGACAACACATTTACGATCTGTAGTATTTGTACCTAGTAACTACTGAATGTTAGAGTTGTTCTTCTCTTTTTTGTTCTCCTGAAAGTCTGGGTTGGGGTTGCCTCTGATACTGGGCCTCTGTAGGTTAGTTGTTTCTTTTTCTTCCCCCTCGCTGTTCTTGCACTGGTGTCTCCACCATAAACTGAGAAAAACGAGGCATTTTAGATTTGCAAAATATCACTCCCAGTGAGTTTGGCAAAGAAAATCACAGGAGATTGCCTTTAAAGACGGGAGTCTACAGAACAAACCCATTGGACTTCCCAGTGGATGCGACACATCTTTCCTAAGGCAATACTGATGGATATTTTCTAGGGTCATTAGGTGGCATCTATACAAATCCCAGGCATCACCCCTGTATAGTAAAAGGTAAGTTCTTATGTAGCGCCGTATCCAGTCCTCAGGACTGCTCAAGGTGCTTTACAAAGAACAAAATTGGATTTCTAGATGCTCGGAGAAGCAATTTCCCAGCATTTGGAGTTGGAAATCCTGCCCGCTCATGGTGATCATTTCCATGTTTCGTAGGAGAATGAATAACAAATGTAACAGTCGGCAGAAAAATTGTAAACTTGCCTTCACGTTTTAGAATAAATAGTCCGATTCATGATGTAGTATGGTATCTTGTTGTGTTATTTTTCTTCATCTAGAAACAATTAATACTCGAAAACATCGCAAAAAATGTACAGCCATGACAGCATGCCGTATTCTTTACACTAAGCCTACCAATATACCGGTATGCCATGTTTTATCCTGAGGTGAAAACTTCAATCCCGCAGTGAATACCACGTTTAGCCAATCACAGAATAGCTAGCATAAACGTGTTGGCACAGGCTCATTCTTCACCATTAAAAATGTCAAAGTATGATTTTACTCCCTGGCAGATCTGTTCAATTGAATACCATCTCGACTTCTCTGGGAAGCATTCAGCCATGCTGCAATTAACGCGCGAAGACTATTCGTACACAAATATCCACCACTGTCTATAGCCAGGTACTCATTCATAAAGCTGAGTGAACTGGGGCAACAAAGAGTGAACGAACATGCCCAAGGTTCGACACAGCAGCGCAGGATTCGTTATATTATATACTTTGCAGCAACGCAGGCTAAATAGTTAAAGTCCATAAAAAAGTACTTCACCCCAACCCAGGGTGTGACGATACATCACTAATAGACTAATTGTTTGTTTTTATAATTATATAATTTAAAATTATGATAAATATTAATAACAATTGTGTCATAAACATAATAATGCAAGGAAAACACATAAAAGCACACACAAATACACTTATTTCCTTATTATGGTCCTCATGAAAAATAAATAATGAAAATACAATAAATCAACAAATATTATACGATAAGATGAGACAACGTAAAAAGGTGAGTATTGTAATAAAATTATGTAAACTATTTAGACAAAGTATATATATACACATTTTAAGATTAGCATTATTGAGTTCTTAGAAGCTACTTTGAAAATGTTAAGACGTAACATAACAATTTACTTCCTGCGCAAGCAGATGAGTCTGTAATAGAAGCTTCATCTGTTTTATAAAACCTGTTTTAGACTGACATTGTTTTGTTACAAATGGCAAGGAATCCCAGCAGCGTACCTCAGTATTCATAAACGAAGTTTGTCCAGAACACTTTACCCTAGGAATGCTACATGACAATTCACCCCTCCCCTCCCCTAAGTGCACCCTTAACACCCACTTTAGATGCCACAACAACTTGAACTTTAGCTAAACAAAAGGCACTGGAGGTGCAAAAAACCGGTTAAAAACTGCTCTGTTTTATTCCATTCTTATCACGTACATTTTCAACATCAACCACAAGACAATAAAGGAATTCTTGCTGTAGCATCTGTTTAGACATCAGCAGACATTCTTCTCTCACCTCTAGACAGGACAGACCAAAGTACAATACCCTCAACCCCAACCCATAACCCCAAAGTCTGTCTTTTGACAAGATTTCTGTAAACAGACGTCCCGTTTACCTATCAACCATTCTATCTGATACTTTATCAAAATTCCAGTCATACTCACATTAACCCTTGCCCTCAGACATTTCACCCAGGTATTAAGCAATTAATAGGGATTCATTGTGAACAATAAACGTCAGGTATATTAGAGCAGTTTAGTGCAATTTCTTTGAATTTAAAGTGGACGTGTTCAACTTTTTGTTACTACTGCTAAATTACAAATTCAAAGCAATTCAAAATGCATAATAAACTTTAGGTGTATTAGTACAGTTTAGCGCAATGCTTTATGTGTATTAGTACAGTTTAGCGCAATGCTTTATGTTCTATTTGGACGATTCCACCTTGATGTCATATTGTTAACATAAGAAATTCAAAGAAAGTAACAAAAATAGGAAACTAATTGTATTGATCAAATTGACATTTGGCTTTTGGGGTTTAAGTGAAAGATAAACTGACTGAAAGATCTTCTCATGTCATTTATCCACATGCCAGGGTGGTAATTATTAACGCCAGTTTGCCGAATTGGTTGTCCTTAATGTGGGAATATCATGACCAAGCTGAACATCAAATAGCTTTGCACTTAAACCACCTGGCATATGTTATATTCCCTATAGAGTTGTTTTTAATCTGGAATTTTTTTTACATATCGCACAGGTAAAATTCAAATGCAATTTCACAGGCAAAGTACCACCAACATATTAATTCTAGTCTTAAGAACATTAAATTAATTATTAAATATAAAAAAACAAAGAACAAACAGCCTCACTTTAACGTTTAATGAATACTGGTACCTTCTTGGGCACACCGAGCAAAACCTGCCTAAATCTAAGTCAAAATCCCCAACCCTAGACACCTTCAAGGGAACGTTGGCCACTCTGGATGTTTAGAATGTTTGATGTCTTTGAATCCCATTATTTATAGCATTAAAACTAGTGACGTATATTGTACTTCAAAACCGCGGCACAAGTGGGTCCGGGATTTATATAATTTTTAAACATGTTGTTCTTATTGATGTATTTTTATATTTATTTACATACTTTTATTGATGTATTTGTATATATGGACATGATGATTGTCTAAAATAAATACATTATTATTTAGACACTTCTCACTTTTATTTCTTTTAAGAAGCACACTGCTTTTATCCAGATATTAACCTGATTTAAATTATTATAACCTGCACCACATCCATGTTGTGTGTAATCACCAATCTCACCCACACCGTAGTCATGACAACAGTGTGACAAGAGTGGGATTAAGCACTTACATGGAAGAAGAATTTTTTTTTTTTTGACCAGTCTCACACATTTTGCTACTACTTTTACACTTTTACCTTCACTGCAGTCTACAATCGTCAAAAAGATTGTCGTCAATTTTTATTTCAAAAAGGGTAATGAAATAATATAAAAAAAGGAAATGTTCAACCAACCAGTGATATCCTAACAAACTTGTGATAAGAGGTTTAAAATATGACTTTTGGTCGATTTTGACAGCAGATTATATATGCATACATCTTCCTAACAGCAGCATACGTCGACCAAATATGCATAAGGGACCGCCTTGGGCAGACCGTTTTTAAGCAGACCAGAGCCGGTCTGCATAACGTTTTGACCCCTGGTTGCATATACAATTTTATATTTTATTTTTAAATTCAAACTGTTAGTATACATAGTATACCCAGACATATAATGATATCAATAATTATTTGCACCCAAAAATATTTGTCGTGATTTTGAGAGACGTTTTCTCGGAGGTTGTATATCCTATCTCTCATAATGGAGCAGTCGATGCACATATCCTGAACATATTACAATAAAAAAACTAACAAAAACCCACATTAACTTCACCAAACTACTAAGTATTTCACTTTTGGAATTACATAATCACATCAGCATACAACATGTCCACTCATGTGCAATTACATCAATTTGTATCATCATCAGTCACATACGTACGTGCACCCAAACACACAATCGTGCATCCAAGCCTTACAGACACACCTAAGTGTCTTGTTCGAACTTGATGAACCATAACTTATCACAATGATGGGTTCAGTGACGCTATTGTTCGGCAGCACATCGTTTCTACCCGATAAAGATCTTGTGAAGAGAAATACATCCCTAAAATAGAGACACAGTCGGTCGTATATCAGCGAGGCCACAGACCATGAAGTTGCAGAACATGACAGCGAAAAATAAAGGCAGATAAAACAGACGCATCAAGTGACCCTGAAGCATCCGTCTACCTCATTGGCCCCACGGGGAACAAAGGAACATGTGTTCAATTAGCCGTAACAACATAATTTACTTATAACAGAATCAAGTTTCATGTACGAAAATATACTTCTCTGTGACAGGACAAAATCCCTCATTAAAATGGATTAAGTTCCCCGCCGAAATGTTGTCGTTCCCTCCGAAATGGCCAGAAGGATATTTATTTTATAAAGTGCCATATGCATAAATGTTCACAGTGCTGTACATAAAATTAATAGATTAAAATCAGTACGTGTCCTGGAGTCATATTATCTGTGGGGAGCTTTTGTTATGGCAAATTTTGCCGGGGTTACTTTGCCTAACGCTGAAATATAGCCATTGTTTCAAAAATGGAGTAAGAATTTAGAGTGAACTGGGTGTACACCATATGGCGGACCAAAACTGAAGATGATCCCTAAACGACACCAAAGAAACCAGATCACACAATCAGCCATTGCCGAACCGCACGCAAATAATTGTTGCGCTTTTTTCAAGTGACGAGACACTGGAGTGCAGTCAGGCGGAACCCAGCCACCGCAATTACAAGGACCGCAATTATACTTTCCCAGCGATCTGTCGCCCCGTCCCGACACCAGGTGACACACAGTTGTCGAAGTATGTCACTGCCCGTCTCGATGAGGTGTCGATGTGCCCAGCCAGCGCAGATTATAGGGGGCGTTCTCGGCCTCACAAGTGTGTGCTTTCCCACCATTACGAGTTCATAAATTGTGTAATTATTTCCAGTCAAAAGCAACGCCCAGACAAGTATTTCAGGCCGTGATAACAGGCATTATATGCGGTAATGGGTGTTATTAACTGCGCCGGGTGTCTTCTGCTCTCTTCCCCATCTTATTCAGTCTATCATGCAATTCGCTACTTAGCAAATAAGGTTAGATATGGATGGCCCAGAGATAGGGGATCTGGTCTATCTTTAGTTCAGCCCTGATAGTGTCATGGCTCTTCTGAGCAAATCTGATCATTTAATACATACGGTTTTAATTTATATTTTATGTAATTTTTTAAGGTGGCTCTTACAACGGGGATTGCTGTTATTTATTTATGATTCAAGTATATATATATATATATTAAAATTACTGTATTTTTATGGATCTCTTTTAGTAAATATTAATTCCAAGAATATCTTTCATGAAGCTCCAATATTCTATGATAACATATGCATTAGAAAGCATGTGCTCCACACATTTGCTCATATTACCATAAATTGTGTATTTTATTTAAACATATGTATTAAGTGAATAAATTTAATTCCATTCTATCCATTTCTGTGTCAGCCATTTTACCTTCCCTTCCCAGCATGCTTTTATTTAAGACAACACAGCATGACTGGAATAAATATGTTGAAAGTGTGCTGCCTGCCAATTTGCATTGAATAATTACCCTGAAACCATGTTCACAGTTTGACAATTTTTCTTCCAGAAAATGTCAACACAATGTTCAGATTATAGACTCACCTGTTCACTGCACCGTCTATGTAGCTTGGGCGATTATCAACACTGTTTTACCATAGCTGATTGATGTTTAACATTTATTTATTATTTATTTATCTATTTATTTTTCATATACATTTTAGCCTAATTTATTGATGTTTACATTAATCTTAGTTTATTTATTAAAGTAATAATAATATGATCTTAACTAATTTATTTTATGATATTTTATACCACATTCTTTTTCAACTTCTACTATATTTATTGTCTTGAGTACTATTAGTATTAGTTCATTTTATCTATGGTATAACAACTATTGTTTTTATTCAAATGCATTATTTTTAACATACATTTGTATAATGTTTAAAGCGCTGTGAACAACATTGTATGTGGCACTTAACAAAATATAATAATATTATTATTATTATTAAACAGTTCTACTAGCAGTGTGATTGGTTTAACTCCTTAAAAAACCAACATACTTCTCACACCTCTAGACACTAGACAGTGCTGGCCAAAGTACAGTACCCCACTGTACCCTCAACCCCCGACTCCACCCTAAAGTCAGTCAAAGGGAAATTTTTTTGTTTTCTCTTCCATTACCCGGAATCAGCCAGGGTGGTAATTATCGACAGGCAGTTCGCTGAATTACTTGTCTGAAATGTGGAAACATTGCTACTGTGCTGAACATGAAAGAGTTTTACGGTTAAACGAACCGGCGTCCATTATATTGCCACCGGATCTGTTTATAATTTGAAAGTTTTGTTTACACATCATGGAAAAAATGCAAATTGGCAAACAATGTTTCAGACGTATTAAACATAATTTGATGGGTAATATAGCTTCAATCTATGCATTGTAGTTTTAAGAACATTATATTAAATTACTTTATAAAAAACAAGGAACAGAAAACTCTCTTTAAACATCAACATACATTCTTCTCACACCTCTACACAATGCTGGCCAAAGCACAGTACCCCATTGTATCCTCAATCCCCCAAGCCCCACCCGAAAGTCAGTCTCTTGACTTCTCTAAACAGATGTTGTAACATGTCTATCAATATTTCCATCTGATCTGATGCTTTAACAAAATTCCAGTCACACTCCTATTAACCCTTGCCCTCAGACATTTCACCTCAGTACTTAGCGATTAATAGTGATTCTACATGCACAATAAACTTCAGGTATATTAGTGCCATTTAGTATAAGGTTCTTTGTGTTTAAATTCAAAGTGGACGTGTTAAATTTTTCGTTATTACCTTCAAATTCTAAGAAAATATACTAATTATAATATCCACTTACATAATTACTGTTATGTCCATTTGCATGCAACTGCCTGAACTTATAAAAAATACCTATGTATAGAAATGTAGTGACTTTTTTAAGCACTGGTACACATTTGTTAATGGGCCCATATGGACAAACTGGGCAAAATCACTCCACATTTTAAAATGGTGACTATAATTAGATCCCAATTTTACATATTAATGTTTTTGATTTTTTGTTTTCTTATAATTTTAATAATTTATTTATGCCTAAATATTTGACTATAACCTATTTATATTTATTTACATTTTAAAACTAGTATGTATTTTATACCTATTTGTATGTAACGGTTTTGGGATTTTACTTGAAATTAATGTATCCATTGTCCAAGAAAGACAAGCCTAGTGAGGATTCATTGTCACATCTGAGACTGACAGAAAGGAACAGGTCAAAGGGACATTTTTTTGTTTTCTCTTCCATTACCCGGAATCAGCCAGGGTGGTAATTATCGACAGGCAGTTCGCTGAATTACTTGTCTGAAATGTGGAAACATTGCTACTGTGCTGAACATGAAAGAGTTTTACGGTTAAACGAACCGGCGTCCATTATATTGCCACCGGATCTGTTTATAATTTGAAAGTTTTGTTTACACATCATGGAAAAAATGCAAATTGGCAAACAATGTTTCAGACGTATTAAACATAATTTGATGGGTAATATAGCTTCAATCTATGCATTGTAGTTTTAAGAACATTATATTAAATTACTTTATAAAAAACAAGGAACAGAAAACTCTCTTTAAACATCAACATACATTCTTCTCACACCTCTACACAATGCTGGCCAAAGCACAGTACCCCATTGTACTCTCAACCCCCCAAGCCCCACCCGAAAGTCAGTCTCTTGACTTCTCTAAACAGATGCAGTAGCATGTCTATCAACATTTCCATCTGATCTGATGCTTTAACTAAATTCCTGTCACACTCATATTAACCTTTGCCCTCAGACATTTCACCCCCCCATACTTAGCGATTAATAGTGATTCAACATGCACAATAAACTTCGGGTGTATTGGCACAGTTTAGATTTCATAAAAATTACACAAATGTCAATATCCTCCATTTTACATTGGGCTTTCAATTGGGGATGTATCATTAATTGACTTCCAGGTGATGGGATGATAAACATATACTATATATTGCCAGTGAGTTTCAGAGGAGGATTTTTTGTACATTAAAATTTTTTTTTATTGATTGTGAAGAATAAAAAATTAACAGAACGATGACATGATTCTGAAAACACTACTACGCCCAGCTCAAAGTTGGCTGATGACTATCATGCTGCCGTCTTGCGGTATTCTGTTTGACGAACACAGCAGAATGCTGCCAAAACGTTATCAAGAAACAATGGTACATCTGATTGGGAAAAACAACAAAAAGGTTAACAGAACAAAATCATAGGATTCAACAAAACATTGCTACACTCAATCTAAAGCTGTCACTAAAGACCCACATTGGTGACATCACATAGTGTGACTACCGTGGCACCACCTGGTGACATACGAACACCACTGTCAGCTTCCGAAATGTTACAAAGAAAAGGTAAAATTGAATCGATGAGTCTGTGACAAACAAACATGTTTAATAGAACAAAATGATAGGATTTTACAAAATTTCTACTTCAGTTTGGTGACATAAGAGAAAAAGCAGTGTGCATTTTTCATACATACCAAATCATAATTATGTATACAGGTTATATATTTATCCCCGTGTGTTATTTTTACTTCCCCCGACGTAGACCAGATAGAAGGGACCAACAGCTTTTGATATCTCTTCCAAAAGACACAGGCAAAGACTTGATGAAGTGAATGAGATTGTCCAAGTTTTGCAACAACAGCAGGTGGGCTCGAAACCCCGATTTACAATCTGGAGCTCTACTTTCATACCACTGCGCCCCACTACGGCAGTAAACATTCAAAGTCTCACAAACGTAAAAACAAATATATTTGACGCCAGGTGTAACCACAGTTATCTTGCTCCTTGTTTATGTACCAATCAAGCTTTATTCTCAACACCAGTGCCCTGGACCCTATCAACAACATCTTTTCAATGGCCCAGTAATCACCTCTGATTACCTGCCATGCTGAGCAACATTTCCAGACAGTTATCGCGTCCTGCTTAATGCTAAAACACCACAAGGAGTGTCTATATGATATCTCTCCATGCTTGTACGGTTCACTGCAAGGAACATGTGTGGTTTACACTGTTAATCAGATCTCATGCCATCAAAGGTGTCACATTTGATAAAACACACATTTAATAAAACTACTAAACCAGAGCAAGCAATTCAATTCTAGCCAAAAACTCTGACGGATGTCCAACTTAAATGAATAAAATGCATATTTGTATGGTGCCGTAATGACGATGGCCGTTTCTTTTAAGCTTGTCTCTGTCTGTGACAATCTTTGAATAACATAAACTGTTATGATTGACTAGAATAGGGAAGCCCGTCAGTAAATCTCTACCAGCAAACACAGAAAACTAGAAAGAAATATTTCTAATGAACTATTTCCCACCATTAGAAGCTTTTGCACTCACATGCATGGTAACATGCACACACACACACACACACACACACACACACACACACACACACACACACACACACACACACACACACACACACACACACACACACACACACACACACAAAATTAGTGTGTTCTAATCTGCACCAGTGTCTTTGCTATTCCTGACTGAATTCAGCAATCTATCCCACGAAAACTGTTATACCCTGTACAGAGAGCTCTACTCATTAAACGGAGGTTGCCTGTTCCTTGTTTTTACATTAATTAATACAATGTTAAGACAAGAATAAATATATTGAAAGTATACAGTACACCCTAAAAAATTGCAAGGGGTCTAAGGTGGATAAGCTCGGTTATAAAAATATGCCTTTAAAATGACGCAGAATTGTATGTGCAATATTTTCAACTGATCTAATTCTATGAGGAAGCAAATTCCAGAGTTGCAGCAACAGAAAAAAGACGTAGTTCCAACATTGAAATTGACAGTGGGAACAACAAATCTACCAGTTATGTATTCGCTTACTAGATAATGTGGAGGATGGGACTCGCATTTATAAAACTTGTGTGCAAACATAACTCCCAACATCTCTGAATTTGTGAAAATGCACGCGCATCACGCATTTTTACGGACAGTACTAACTGAGATAATTGGTCGCACCCTGCTCCAAGAATAGAACCCAGGAAGGAATAACTCCACAGGCCTGGTTTCAATGCCTAATTAACTGCTCCCCTAACCTGTGGCAATACAGGAGAACAATGTAGCTGCTATACTGGGAATTGGCTATAACGGGCTTAATTCGATGAAAATAACCTTACGTTTTCCGACCTAACAGTCATTTAAATTGTCATTTTCCCATTACAAAAAAATTGGTTCTGTGGACGTAACAAACTTGTTGATTTTTTAAAAAGGACCACTATTAATTTCATCCTGCAGAAATAGCAAGATAATGTTGAGATCATTTGTCGTTATTTATATATTGATTGTTTTCCCAGGATGTTTTTGCAGCTTACAGAGAGCTCTGTTTTCACAAGACTGACTATAACTCGCTAGAAATGTAACAGTCTTAACAGAAAAGGTAAATTTGACTGTAAAATTCATTAAAAAAAAAAATTATTTGAAAACCAACCAGTCTGATGGACCGCCTCATACAACTTAGAGATGATAAACTGAATCGTTCTGAATGACTAGATTTTCGACCCCACCACAGGGAAAGGCAGTGAGAAGGATGATATTTGGTTGGCCAGGGGAGGGAAGGGGCTGAAATTGAGAACTTCCACCTCTGCCTAACCATGACTGGGCTGGGGGGAGTCCAGTGAGCCAAGGCAGCTGTCAGCTTCCCGGCATTTCTGCCGACAAATTGGTTGCTGCTTCATAAATTCCAAACTTGCAGACTGTGACCAAAATAGCCAGTGGCTATCTGGCGGAACACTCTCATAAACCATCGCCTACTTCTGTTTCTGACACTCCATGACCCAAGGTGACCATAAGAGGACCCTAGCTGGACAATACACATGTGACTATCATACCTACTCATTCACATCATGCCAACTCATGACATTGTGTGAGACCATAAAGAGAAGAGTATTCTCTGTCCACCTACATGACCTCTTTGATCTACTGGCCGGCTGTCATCATGTGCCAGCATTGTTGGTTTACTGAGGTACTGGATTCCTCCATAGTTCTTAATCTAAGAGCCCTCTTTGATCACATCTGGCCCAAACTGCGCTCTGTTGACCTTTCCTGGTACCAAGAATTTGTTCTTCTAGGATTTTATGACATATAACAAGATTGCCCTGTCATAAACTCCAGATGACAAGTGGACAGGGAAGCCATTAGCGTATCAAGAGGCAAACAACACTTAGCATTTTATAGAGCAGTTGAGGGAGAATATTACTTGTTTTTACAAAATGCTTTTACAAATTCTACCTAACAACACAATCTCCTGATGTTTTGGTTATGTACATTAAATAGTAAACTAATTAGTTTTTTGAGTCATGTATTCGCTTATGCAAAACTACAAGCCAAAATATGGATTTCAAGAAATGGCACATCTGGTTCCGCCATTATTGGGATATTTCTCTTTCACACACACTGACAGTGGACCCTAAAAGACCCTATTTTGTTTTTCTTGTTTAACTGCGAGATGATAAACATGGTAAACAGCATATTCATGAAATACCTGTTATGAGACAGGAGTTTATATCTCTGTGGTTCCTTTAGTAACTATGCCAATACAAGCTGCCACCATAGTGCATCAGTTATGGCTACATGATGTGGTATATCTGTAATCACGAGTAGCTGACCTAATTAGAATAAAATTAAAATTAGTCTGCTAACATATTTTTGCGATTGATCTGTTATATGCGAAAAATCAATCACTTAGTATGTGTGTCAAAAGAACCGATAATACGCATTACAAATTATTCAAACATCAGATCACAAAATGTTTACATTCTGATACTATGTGATTTTGTAAGCATCAATATGCATTATGGTTAATATGATATATATTTTGCTAACAATAATTATCAATTTTTATTCTTGTTGTTGTTAAGGATATATCTGTATCTTGATTTTATAATATAATGTACAGGATTTTTTATTGTATTTCTGTAAGTAAATGCATGTGAACCACCTAGGGTTATCTTGGATAGTGTCTATTGGTTGGATGCCCTCTAGGCATCATCCCAAGCCCTTCCGCCCATTCCCCCCAAACATCAATCTGAACTACCGGACAGGTGTTTGTCCAGCTCGTGTAAGACACACCAGAAAAACAACTGTTTATTTACATGTTTGCAAACCTCTGTCAACATGTAGAGTTACCTTGTGTATCCAAGTCACCAACTGGTTACACTAACCACACCTCTCAGCAACAACTAAAATGTCCATACTGAGTACTCTGTTTAATTGTTTAACTTGTCTAATTTCAGATCCACTTTGTAAAAACAAACCATTTAGTATCATTTACATGAGATGCTATTTCAAGTGTACATATTTATAGTGAAGTTTTAGTGAAGTCACTGGAAAACAGTTACATTAGTTTTGGTCAGACCTAGTCATAATCTACCAAAGAAAGGACAAAAGTGGCCAAGCTTTATGTATCATAAAACAAAAGTAATAAAATCTTTTCATTTTTTGCCAACGATCAAAATTAATTCTGTCAATGATTTAAGCAAAAGCAGGCTTATCAAACTTTGTTTAAACTCACTATGCAAATTACACTATCACAGATCTGACCAACGAATATGATTAACAATGTGCAGAAGTTTAAACTAAGGAAGTCATTTTAACTTAAAAAAATAAAACATATACCCAACCTCTTTACCTAACCATTATCATACCCTATCCTTCTGTTATTTTAAAATCTACGGGGCAGGCAAACAATGCAATGCAAAACAGATGCCATGGCCACGGGGCCACTATCAGGGCCTGAATTAATAATGAAACAGATATACCAGGGGGCTTGGCAAGACGTTACACAACTTCACTATTCCCCCTTAGGACCCAATTTACGTGATTATAAAACAAAAAACGTGCAATGTTTTTGAGCACGTAGCCACGCCAAAATTTAAATAAAAGATCGTTGACAGGCAAATCTAAAATAAAACATATGTTGATGACTCCAGGGTCAGCTGAATTATTAACATATTTCAGGACATAACCATATCAGATGTCGGCCATTTGCTTTTCATTAGGCAACCTTCATATGCAAGCCTATAGCTGGTGACAAGTTGCCCACAACAGCTGTGGTGTCCTGAGAGAATGGATTTTTGGGTGACACATAAAACTGTCTTTTTGATGGCTTTTAACTGTTTTTGTTAGCTGTGTCAAATGAGCTAGATGTTTAAGTCACATTTTGACGAATGTGACAAATCAAACAGTTTGGTGTCAATATACAATGAAGCAGAGTGGAGCTGATCGTGTAAATGTCAAGCCATAGCTACTTGAAGCCCCTCATCATGTCAAGTTAAAGATGTCCCCTCAACTCAATTTATTTTTTTCGTCTCATTTCAAATTTCATTTTGTGAAAAAGCAAACCTACCCATTAAGATATGCTAGCTTGGATATGCAACTTAAAAAATGAAGTTTGGTGAAATCATAAAAGAATCAATTCAAGTAATCGCCAAATTGGAATTTTCACTTCACTTGAATGTGTGACCCGATTATCTCCTGGTTCTGTGCTGATGTTGCTCTCTGAAAAACGTTGCGATCAACAAATTCAGTAGGTTCAAGGTTAGATGTCAGCCTGGCAATAAGCTTTGGCAAATTACCAGATATAATGACCAATTCGTTTGACCATTTAAACAAATGTGCGTATGTTTATTTAACCAAATGTGGATGTTAAACTCTTCACACACTTCATATCTGGACGTCAAAGAATCAGATTCGTGACAGGCCTAAACCAATTCAGGATGCAGCTTTAAGTGGATGACGTAAGAAAAACAAGTCTCTTCAGCTTAGAACAACAATATTGATCAATTATGCTGCTCGATACTAACCCTTCTTTCTGATATTCATCACAAACCGTCTTTTTGTTTGCAACTGATACGACATTGACAAAAACAGCAAAAAATTTACAAAAACCTCAAAACCACAGTGACGCAATTTAGATAGTTGCGCAACAATAATTTCTCTTCATCTTATTCAGCACACAGAAGTGTTTCTGATAGCTGTGCTACTGTGTTCATATGGCTGTCTTGCATATCTATTTGGAGATCTTCTTGAAAAAATGTTGCAAACACTATTCAAGGCAAAAAGTGACAGCATATTTGTTTTTTTAACCTTGGCCTCTGCCAGTTCATGCTTTTATGTTTCGGTAACAGATTAGAGCTGTTATGTTTAATTGTCTTTTTATATATCAACAAATACAAAGCTGCCCGTCATAAGAATTCTGAAACACGCACAACGTACACGCACATGCTTGGGAGTGCATGTATACATGCAACATATATACGTGACCTGCTACAGCCGTGGGTATTAAGTTGCAAAATTTAGCTTCATACCGTTTTTGATTCCACAAATAATGAGCTTAAAAATTATACCTCGTTTGTTGAAATATCTTCAGTGTTTTTGATTCATTACAAAAACTGAAGCAACCTAAAAAAGTTACGTATTGAGAAATGAAGTCATTTAAACTCATATTGTCTATTGTTTGTTAATCTATAAGTTTGTAAATGCGGGTATCTTATTTTGGATTGTCTGTCAAGGAAAATAAACAGGAGATTGAAAGTTGAGATTATAAGGTGTGCATTTCTACCAAACTCACAAAATTGACTGAACATGATCTAGACAGCTATTTATGGTTCATGTCCAAAATAGACCCTGCGTCTTAATACCTGGTTTGCTATTTTTTTATTAAAGTTCCCTGGCACGTTACAATGACCATTGAGCACACAGCATGAGATAAGCTATAGAGAGGTTGGAAAACAATAATTATACTCAAATTAACCCAAACAATATGTGTGTTTGCAATTAATTACACAAGTTGTTTTTCATTTCTGGTTAAATGATCAACAATTAAAATGACAATCTAAAAACTTGAACGCAACCGACTACAGTTCACTTGAAGCAGCTGTTCGTATAAAAAGGTATTTTACGCATAATCGCTCTTCTATAACCGCAACATTTACTGTATGGACAGTTTCCTCTGCTAACTTGTCTCGCCCACTTTTGACAACCTTTCTCCCGTTACTCGTTTCGACAGCATTTGACGTGCAGCTTGTTGGCAGTGCCACCTGTTAGAAATTAGCGAAAGTTCACATATTCGCCTTAGTGTATTCATAGCTTTGCGATACCTCTTCGATCCATCACCAAGTCTTCGGCGTGCACATATCGCTACACCACGTTTGTCAAAACTGTTCCCACTTCAGCGAAGACGAATACTTTTGTAAGCTGGCAGGATGCTAATGCATCTTCTGCATATGACAGCTGCAAGGACCAGTGTGCGGTCATGCGGAACTAACTGGAGATTTTAAATTGAATTGGGTGGGGATGGTAATGTCAGGGTGTCTTCCCAGGCCTGTTATCAAACTAGTGGGATGGTCTGATGATTAGACATCACAGGACTAGATTAGATTATATAACATGTTGCTGCTGCCAGTTTGGGCTTACCCCAAGGGTGGGAGACTGGGGGTGCATAAAGGGGAAGAGTTAGGACATCTGTGGAGAACAGGGTGAGCTGTTTCCGGATGGGAGGCGGAAAGAGAAAATGGGATGCACAAACATCATATAAAATCCCAGCTAGATGTGGGATACCAGTGGCATGGACATTCCCCATGGACTCTTCCACTGCACATGTTCCCCAGACATCTCCCAGTAAAATGAACTGTCAGACATATTCCTCTTTCTTTGTATTTTACATTTTTACTATTTTATTTTGAAAGTAACTTTCCTATACATTTATATTAAGCTTATGGCAGTGTGATCAACTATGCTGATTATCTTGTACACTGTATATCACTACTCAGTATTTATTAATGTTGTTATTATTGTTTATAACTAATCATGCACCTGATTATTATTATCTCTGGTAGTTATCTATATTATCAGTTTTTATTTTAAATTCTACTTAATAATTTATTTTTAGTCATTTTAATGTAACGTTTTAAGCTGTATATTTTACAGTAATATCATATATTATGTTCACACTCTAGGCTGTGGTTTTAGCAGTGGATTTGATGAGAGTTATTATTACTATCAAGACAATATTTAATTTTTTTTTATTAATTAACCAATATAAGTATAAAGACAGCACCTACATGAAATTGTGTTAAAAGTTTATCAACTGATTAATTATTAATAATATACTAAAATAACAAGTACAATGGAAACAATCTGCTTAATCGTCAAAGTGGACAAACATCTAGGGAGAATATAACTGGGGAATGTTCTACAAGTAGGATACTACGATGGTCCCGTTCAGAATTTCACACAAAAAACACACAAAGGAGGGCTGACTTTGGCAAACTATTACCTACACTGCTATCAGGGGACAGACCACAACTTTACTTCTCGGTTCATTTTGCTGAATAACACGGCAGTGATTTTAAGATACTAAGACTGGGATATCAGGCTTCCTTGTGTTCTTCCAAACATTCAAACGAGAGGAGTTGCTCAACTGACATTGTGCACATTTATATACAACCAGGCACACTTCTTGTCTGCCAATCTTAGCTGTGAGCTTGTTCCTAAAAAACAGCACTGACAGTTGCGTCGATATCCAGGACATTAATCTTTAAGCGATATCCAACTTAGATCTGTGGACTTTCCAGCTGAAGTGAAATTAATTGACACATGTGTCTGGACATCATGTCACCGAACCAATCTAGATGCTTGGTCAAACTAATTATGTGACAACTGTCATCTGACTGGACAGACTATTGACAATGAACAGGTGAAAGTCGTCTGCCATTTCACTTGTCAAAGGTAGAAGAAGCTACTTCTCGTTGAGGGGAAATATCAAAATGTAAAATATGGACAACATGTATATATACAGCATTTGGGGACAATCCATTATTTATTTTGTTATTGGCAACACCGTTTAAGTTTTTCTAATGCTGTTCGTAAATTTCAATTTAACATTTCCTGGAAATCAGCCATATTCATATATTTCCTTTGGTCAACTCACTGGCAAAATTTCATTAAGTTATGTCATTGTTTTGTCCAGAAAATCAACAAAGAAGGTGCTTGCAATCAAATGTTGTTCGATATAAAAGTCAAAATCGCCATTACTTCATTCACATGTCATCATGAACAGGGAAGTAAATTAGTGAGTGTCCCCACTTGTCAATCCTGCCAGACAAATAAGAAAGTGCTCACACATAACAGGGACTCTCTCAAGATGAATAACTACACACTCCCTTGATTGATATCATGCTTGTCTACAGGACAGGCAGAGGCAACAGTAAAGTTCAGTAGGTTAGATATATATTTTGTCATTTCTTTGAGATTTATGGTGTAGTGAATCCAGGCAAAGGCATGCTTGATAGGCATATCATTTGCTCTTTTCAGCTGGTCTGTAACAGGTTAAATAAATAAATAAAAGTATTAATAAATCAACACCACTCACACAGAGTAGGAAGTTTGTTAGTTTAACTAAAGGACAGTGTCACTGACATAATAATGTGACTTTTACCTAATATTATACTAATAAAACTTGGACAATGAACGTTTTTGTTACAGGCAATAAATGTTGGATGCTGGGTAATATATGCCTCTTCAAAATTATGGTTCATAATTTGTAGAAAAAAACACATTTATGCCAAATAAACAAACCAGGTCTGTTGTTGAAAACAATATGCTTATGTTTTTTAGCTATCCCGAACGTACTATAGTGAGTTCAAGCTATTCAGTCTGTCTTTGGTCCGACTATAAGTACCCGTGAAAATCTCAGTTGGGTCTTGTCTTCCCTTGTGCAGTGGTCTTTATTCTCCCTAATGCACCAACTTCAGCTTCTCTTGCTCTCCTTAAACACAAGCTGGGGTGCAGTGGTCAAGCGGATAGAGTACTGGACTGTCGTTCGGAGGAACCGGGTTTTGAACCCTGGTGCCGCCAGGCAATGGTTCGGTACTGGTTCCGCTGCCGTGTTGAAACTTGGGCAGTTGTTTTCACCCTACATTGCCTGTGTCTTTCGGAAGAGACGCTGTAAGCTGTTGGTCCCTTCTATCTGGTGTCTATGCCAGGAAAAGTAAAAGATCCCATGCAGGGAAATGGCAAAACCTGCTGTAGACTCACTGAGTGGAGGTCTCATTCTCAAAAAAACTCTACGACAGAATCATCAACAAAATGATGTTGGTCGTATGATGGAAGAAGAAGAAGCTGAACGGCAGGGCAAAGAGTCTAGATGATCTTCATCACAAGGAGATATGTTGTAAAATAGTTTCATTTTTTTCGCGTGACTTATGACTTTTTAATGAGAACACTTAAAAAGAGTGTGTGACATTTACACTCGACCAAGTCCTCCCGGCTATATCTGCGGACATTTCCTGGAAATCGGGATCTGTAGAATACTACCAAAGATGGATGAAGAAATGTGTTCCCTTGTGGCAATCCGCGTACAACAATCACACATTACATTTTAATGTGTTGTAATCTCATAGTTTGAGCAGCTGACTGTCAATCAAGAGAACTATGTTTAGTTCCACCTGCCTCCACTGGGTAATTTCATTGACCTCAATTTGAAATGTGTATTTCGTTCACAACAAGTATTACATTAGCATAATTTTAGCCATGCAGTCATTCCAATGTTTTATTCATTTCTCTGGACAAATGTTTCTCATTCAACTGATTAAATTAACTCTTTAATTAATTAATTCATATCTTCAGCCTGGTCACTGCCCACTGCCATAACAAAGGGAGTGATCACTCAGACCATTAAACAATTCCCCAAACTCTCATGTTACTCTAACCCAGTAAACATCTTAAGTGGACAGCTAATTTTCCCACAGGACCAACAAATGAATGGGAGGGGGCAATAAATAATTATAATGGACCCAATACACAGTATTATATGTTTAGGCTTATATGTGGGCGTGTTAGAAACAGCTCATTTCCAGAAACCCTTTCTGTGCTCATTCAAGCATTATAGTAACAACAGTAAAAATTTTGATTGTTTGCCATATTTACAACATGTTGAGTTCTGGAAAAGAGGTAAACAAAAGACTAGTAAACTGGAGTAAACTAAAAAAATCATTGTATATTTTTATGGATGAAACATTATTGATAATTTATCTTCCAAAACTCCCTTTGCTGAAAGGTGTCTCTTTCAAATAAGCACCTAACCAATCAAATCATAGCACAAACTTAGTAATTATTTTCCTAAAATTGCCCCTTCTAGACAACAAATCCATTTAGTCCTTCAATAGACTTCATGTATTCATTTGTTCTCTCTAAAATATTATAATCTGATAATTAATTTTACAGTTGGTTTTTAAAATATACAATTTTACATTTCTATATGCATTCTTCAGACATGTCACATTGTACAGATTTCCTGTACGCAATACAGATTTTTTTTAAATACAGCTGTTTTAATATGGATGTGTTTCAAATGTAAAAATTGTGATGAAGTATTAGTTTCTTGTACACGCCACACAGGTTTAAATATGAATGACAAATGTACAGGTCAAACAGCAAACAAGTTTTGATGTTAGGCAGATTTAAAATGCTGCAGACATTGTTTGATATTATTTACTAGCATGGTAGATGCACAGGATTGGTTATCCAAGGACAAACATGGACAGATTTTTTTTACGGAAACTTAAGTCAAAGATACGGCTTTCAAGAAAATGTGGAATGAATCTTTTTGCCAGTTTATATTACTGTAATAACCCATGTTTTTGTGGGTAACTGGGGCACGCCTCATATGTAATGCTTTTTCAAATGCACCACATGGTATTTATTAATGTTGGTGTCTGTAATTACTTCAGAGGCAAGCGACACTGGCACCTTTATGTCACACTGATGGGGGGTGTTAAAGATGCATTCGGCGATCGTCCATCTTTTAAATACAAATTTCCAGTGATTCAACATGCCGAATACGCTATATATCACTTTTCTCAATACCACATAAACTTTCTTCACATAATATGCTATTTTAAGATACGCATGTCATATGTTTATTATTCTGCGAGCCAGTATAATTTTGCCTAAATAGTGTAAATACTGTTCACGTTGAACATACACTATTTAAAAACAGCTAAATATGGTACTTTAACTCAGAGTGCAACTTTAAAAAATAAATTATATGCATTGGTGGTTATAGGGAGATTATTTGGTGCTCGTTTTTTTTGTTATATTTATTAATATAATGTTTTTAAGACAAGAACAAATATGTTGAAAGTGCCCAGCGCCCACCAAATTACGTTTAATAAGCATGACACTTTGTTTGCAGTTTGAATTTTTCTTCCTCAAAACATAAACAAAATGTTCAGATTTTTTACAGTCAATGCTATTTGCAATACAATGGATGCCGGTTGGTTAATTAAATCGCAAAGCTCTTTAATGTTCAGTAAGTTCCTACAACCAATTAAGTCACCTGACTGTCAATAATGACCACCCTGGCTTATTCCATGTAATGAAACAGACAAGCCTCTTTAGATCTTGTTAAATGCACTGCGAAGATGTACAGAACATTATCATTCTCAATTAAGCAAGGGTGAGTTCTGAAAAAGAAGTAAACAAAAGGATCTTCTCCTATGCTATATCTCATCATTTTATTTTATTTTGTGACTCTGTAACGGAAGACATATCCCTTTAAACAAAAGATGGCATAGTTTTGCTAAGATCATCAAAACAATCAAGTAAATTTGTGTGACAAACTTGCAAAATTGTGAGTATCCTTATGCTATTATAATAAATAGGACTATGTGAGGACCATTTTCATTTCTGTGCAGATTAGATGCAGTCAAAATAATTTAATAATCTGTCTGACGATTTCACCAAAACTACATACAGTGTACTAAATTTGTACAAAGAAGTGAGCAGATGTTGTCGTGGGTACAAGATAGTGCAATTTCTTTAAAAAAAAATTCTAAAATGACAGAAGTAAAAAATCGATTCGATGAGACACCTTTAAGCTATTTAATTTAAAAAAATAAAACAGGTTTCCAGCTGACGGACTCATCTTGAGTTACCTTCAATCACAAGATAATCACCAAAATGGGATCTTAAATGATACTTGAAAAGCAATTAGGCTAACTCTGGTTAAATTCAGCAAAAGAACACTATCTCAAATGTCACTTGATATTGAAGACAATTACTTTAATTCAGTCTATTAAGTTCTGCAGGTGCAGTTTTAACAACACGTAATCCTTAGGGTGCTTCTTGTAAAAGCGAGAAAAAAGTTATACTTAAATATAAGCCACGGATATCAAACTAATTACTACTAAATTCTGCAGCTGCACACACAAATCTTGCCTTGAATGAACTCGCTCTTGCTTGTGTACATTACAAATATGCCGCATGAAAATTGAAATGCGAACTAAGATTAGGTCCATTAGCAACATACGTGGTGCTTTCAAAATGTTTGTTACAAACATATACTGAATTTATAGCACATTAACAGCTTACGTTTGATGAAATGTGACACTGCCGAGATTAATCATGGTAAGTGACCAAAGTAATAGTTTTAAATGGTGTCTTTAATTCATTGTTAGTATGCTGCGTGTATGCGTGCATGCGTACATGCGGGCATGCGTGCGTGTGTGTCTATGCATCTGTATGACACATATTTAAGCAACAATATTGTCAACTCTAAGGAGTATAAAAACCTAACGGCTGAAGTAATAAAGACACATATAGTTAATCTGATATGTTAATCTTACATAAGCTTGTTTTATTGTGACCTTTTACATGACGCCTTCGGTACATAACAAGTCAACAATCTATTTCTTTGAAAGCTTAATTTTCCTGTCCGGACATTCTGCTCAGCAACTACACCTATTATGTTGCACATATTAGCTATGAATTAGCCTCCATGGACATGGATGAATAGCATCTATTAGCATAATAGATACCTATCCTATCAGTTAAGATACTAATCTTAAGTGATTTGTAGTAGAGTCTAATTACTGTTATTGTAAAACTGGACTTTTGATCAATCATGTAATTAGCAGTCCCGACTTGAACTCAGGTGTACTAAATAGATTCAGTCCACAGTTCTATTTCCTGTCGTGTTTCAGGATAATAATAGTGACTATAAATTCCTCATTTAGCCAAATTATAGTTAACATTCATGGTTAGTACACGGAATTTGGGCCCTTTGCTTGGGACAAGGTGCAGTATTATGGAAATCTGAAGAAATGTGATTGGACAATTTCATTTTATATCCTATTTATGTATTATTAATTTAATTCATTATTACATTTCTAATAAGATATTTATATTTTAATTATCTTTAAACTCATATGTTTAACTGATTTGTAATTATAACTGATTTATAGGTTTTTTCAATAACATTTTAAAATGTATTTAATTTAGTGCATATTAATTTTGTATTACCTGAAATAAACGTGCTCATATTTGTAAAAGTCACAAAGTTAAAGCCACCAATGGGGATGGGGGAATGGATGAAATTTCACAGATATATTTAGAGGTACATGACTGTTTAGTATAAATATAGCAAATGTACTGTAAATAGTCAGGATATTCTTGTTAAGGCATTGAAAATACTGTTATCAACAGAGCTATTTTAATGAGTAGCAATTACAGTATGCAATACCTACTTGGCAACCAAACAAGCTGATATAAAAAGAGTATTGTTAAAGCTATAATTAAATTTGCTGCATACTGAGATATGTGGAAAATACACATTAGTAGAGTAGTGGACTATGTAGAGCTTTTAGCAGTGAAGCTGTAGAAACAACGACCGCATCAGTTTGGTTTTTTGATTGATCTCCTTATTAGAGAATGTGACATTCCACATAATATTACAAAAAAACACAAGTAATTGTGCAATCTACAGACACATAATCATACACATGTGTATATTATGCATACCTAATCAAAGAAACACACTGTTGTGTACCGTTATCATTTTGCACCAATATCTCCATATATTGGACATAAATTCTGAATCATAATTTACTATATCTCTAACTATCAGAACATTGGATGCTGACAGTGAAATTATAAATATACAAATCATCATTTGGCACATTGGTACATGACTACCGTAACGTCTGTCTGTATTCGGACCCTTAAAATAATTAAATAATTACAAATAATTAAATGCTCAGCTGTTTAAAAAAATACAGTAAAAATTGGTGTCCAAAAACAGAGTCATTATGGACCGTATGTATTTCAACACTTTTTAAAAATAGGTGCTTAGAAACATACAATACAGAAAAATTATTATTTCTGTAGATTTTTAGGGTGTTCAAAAACATAGTGTCTAAAACATAGTCATTATGGTAATATACAGTAAGGCACAAAAAGCGTGGAAAAGCAACATTTTTCCCCTTTCACTACACTACTAAATTTACGGAGTATCACATTACCCAGAGTATATATCATATTAGCTGGATTGAAAGGAAAACAAATGACTAGGCGCTAAATCGAATCCAAAACAAGTGTCAACTCTTGAGAAAGGCACTTGTTGAGTAGGAGGTTTGAGTACCGTACTTTACTCTTGACAAGGAAGGACTTGGAACATTTTGGTGTTAGATGGCGCAGTGCGACCATGGTGTGTGGAGTTGAGCCAGAGGGTGGCAGAACACATTATGGACGAGATTATGAGAGAGATGGGGTGGAATGTAACAGAAGCTGCACTAGCCTGTAATTTAAAATGTAAATTACAAATGAATTCCCAAAGAAAGAAAGCTAAAATTCCACGCAAAAATAAACAAAAGTTGAAATCCAAAAGAACCAAAAGTTTAAGAGGACCAGAACTTTCATCCCCCAAGAAACAAAACCTTACTTCCAAAAGAAACAAAACTATAATTTCCAAAGAAACAAGCGTTTAATTCACAAAGAACCAAGGGTACAATTCTCAAAGAAACAGAATTTTAATTACCTAAGATACAAAATGACAATTCCTAACGTAAACAACATTTTAATTCCCAAAGAAAACAAACCTTTAATTTCCAAACAAAGGTAACTTTTCTGGCCAAACATTTTTATCATCAGTATTATTTCATAAACATGTCTACTTGTGTGGGCCACATGTCTATGTACATCCAATCCTGACTTACTGGCCAATAAAACAAGTATCATCACCTCAACAACATGAGACTTGGTGTAGCCTTTCAAGTGTAGTTTTTATAGGTAGACACACATCTTCGTAGGTTGAATATTGTTACTGGACCCATGTGGAATAGCAAAAGAACTCTATATTGTAAAATTCTGATTTTTATATAATTTTTACATTATATAAAAAAAAAATTCTATATTTAACTTTACTGTTAAATTAAAGTTTAGGCCTTATGTAATTTTTTGTTTATACCTATTAAATAAAATGTTAGACTCTATGTAATTTTGTTTATTCCTATTTGCATGTAGTGTTTTTGTACCTGAAATAAACATATTCGTATCTGTACAGATAGTGTCTTCTTCGGAATGGAATCTCATTAAGCAGGTAGATGGGTGAACAGAATTTACACTGATGTTTATAAATCTACACGGGTTGATGCATATGCACGACTGCATGGCGCAGTATACTGGGACCGGTGATATGGGTGGGCATGGCTGAGTGTTTGTGAGATGTAGCCACCGTTGGCGCAGTCTGTCATACGCCACAGTCTGATGCTGTGTCTAGCAACCATGCCACTTGTGAGCCAAGGCAGCAGACCATGAAATATGTGACTCAGTGAAGAGATAGGGGTGGATGATGGGATGGTAGAGGGGGTCAATGTTTGGTGGGGTGGGGCTGTGATGGGATGGGTGCAGGGGGATGTGGAAAACTACATGGGGTGGATGTTTTTCAACTTTGTAGTACAAAAGTATGTGCAGGCATATTTGATGAGTGTGTGTGTGTGCATGCGTGCGTGCGTGCGTGTGTGCATGCGTGCAGCATGCAGTCATGTAATTTGTATGTATATATGTTGTCATATATATACACAGAGAAGAAGTCGCCTGAGCATGACCCTGAGAGACACCATTGAGTCACCGGCTTCAGTGGGACTTGTCTGGCTGCCACAATGTCAGACAGAAAACAATGGATGCGTCATGTCACCACGTTAAGTGGAGGACATAAATAAAAGTAAAATATTAAGAATGGGGAGCATTGCTTGCAACAGTCATAACCCTGTGTGTCACTGTTTGCGTAGTCGACTGTGTTACGATGACTGTGTCACCTTATTCAGAACTTACTGGGTCAATTCTAGCATCACCCATACACTAACCGTGTCACTAAATGTGTCTCTGACTCTCCATGTACACCATAACCCCAGCCCATAACCCGTCCTACATCGTTACAGGGAACATCTTAACATTCACCATTCAACCCAGCATTCAAACCATGACCATAGTTACTAGAAATGAGTTCAGTGAACTTAAAATCCATTGCGCATAACATATTCCAGTCACATCTGGATGCGAACTTTCTCTGCTCTCTTTCTTCCAGCTAGCACCCCACCAAAATATTGCATTCACCCCGCGTCCGTAAGATCTAGACATGTGACTGGAGGCATATTGCACCCTATGAAATGCTAACCACCCGTTACGCCGCCACTCTGATACATACAAAGCACATTGATGACATCGCTTACGTAGATAATGACAGTGTGGAAGACAAGTCAGGTACATCTCTGTCTAAATCGACTGTGCGTTACATGTGAGACGAACCTAACGCTACGACCACCATATCCATCTTTTTCTGAATTTTTTTCCACAAATTGTCGGGTTCTGACTTCGCCGGGACGTGGCTTTGTCGTTTATTGTTTGCTCGGAATATCTTAAAAGTGAAACTGTGATCGAACAGGTAGGTTTCGAGTTCGCTAGGTGGTGACGCTGTCATTTGTCGATCACTGTATCGTGTGCGATTTATACGTGCCTTGGTTGAAGGGTGAGGCTTCTTTTGTATTTAAGGTGGTAACATTGACCCATCTTTAAGGATTTGCGCAAAACACTAGTAAGCAGAAAAAGACATATATCATGGTTTGTGTTGACTTGAAATATATATATTATATAATATTATATATATATATAAATATAATATTATATATATATATATGTATATATATACTTTAATTTGTGTAGCATTTGTTAAAATAATAATTGTAACCATCTAATGGAGAAAATATGGTAATTACACATAACATTATACTCATTGGTAGCTTTCGTTCAGTTTTGTTATTTAGTAATTACACCAATATAAAAAACAATAATTCCTATAAAGTGCAATATCCTTAATGTACTCAGTGTTCACATCATTAATCAATGCTAATTTATAAGAAAATAATCAATGTCTATGAATAAAAAAAATTCAAATCAAGAATGTATCTACATGTGTGTAGAGTGCGGACCCGTGCATTTACAAAATGACAAAATACCAGCAAAGTGCCTTGATAACACAAACAGTGGTATGTCTAGTTTTATGCAAAATCCTTAAAGATTCTAACAACTCAATGTCACTAGCTTAAATACAAATCAGAAAGGCTAAATTTTCAATCGAGGCATGTATAGATCGTATACTATACAGCGATCGACAAATGAGAGTGTCGCCATCTGGTGAACTTGAAACCTACTAATTCAATCGCAATTTCATTAAAAAATACTCCGGGTGAACAACAAATGACAATGCCCCTATCTATCCAATTCGATCACAAATTGTGTAAAAAAATCTGAAAAAGACGGGTATGGTGACTGTTGCTTTAAATAGTACTTTTCACATTTGAAGCACAGTTGATTTAGACACGGCTGTACACAACCAGCTCATAACACCGTCGTTATATCTTATATGTATATAAATCATCAAATCCCATAATACTAGAAATGTACATAAGACATCTCAATTGTTCATAATGTGTGTAATGTACACCTTTACGAACTGTCATATTTTATTATCTGGATACACTGATATTGTAAGAATAATCCGACATTTTTAAGATAACATATGAACAATTCTATACTGCTGTACATTCAGATGAATGTAACCCCCCCATACCTAACATGATAATTACATTGCCGATGAATAAGTGGTTTACATGAGTAAATTACACTGAATCAAGGTGGATGTAATGCTGTTGGACGGTGATTGTAAATTGTGTTAGGTGTTCCAGACCTGTTACATTATTTCCGATGACGTGATTGCAATTACTCGAGAACATGGTTCAGAAGTTGGATTGGGACTGTGTTGGTTTGGAAGTATATAATATTATATATATATATATATATGGTCTTATGGCTGCAGCAGGTTGGCATGGGGTTGATTTGGTTTAGCAACATTATTTTAAAACGTGGCTATGGTTTATGATGCTTGATTTAATCATTCATTTTCTGACAATATATTGATGTACCACAAACGCTTTCTCAGTGTTTCCCCTGGGTAAAATAATGGGCGAGGTGGTTGGGGTGGGCTACGCGAGTGCTGCAGGTGCGATGCATTGCAAGGGGGGTCCGGGGCATGCTCTCCCGGAGATTTTTTTTAAACTAGCTTAAAATGGTGCATTCTGAGGTATGTGTTAACCTTTTCTCTTGAATATAGAGGGAAGATATAAGACAAAAGATAGCATGTAAACATGTTTATGCTACTTGTAAAATGTAGTAACCATGATTGATAAAAGTCAGTAATCATGATTATTTCATCGTGTTGAGGTGTGGTTTCCACTTGACCACTGATACTCAGTTGAGGTGTGATTTCCACTTGACCACTGATACTTGTTTGTGGTGATGTTTTTCTTGCCCTAACCCTAGGCCTTGTTACCCCGCTGACAGAGTCATTGACAGGGGTATCATCTGAAGACTCCTTCCACCTATCATCACCTTTAAATGATTATCATATCATAATATTATGATGTCAAATTGGTAGTTTCTCGTCCAAAGATTATACTTTATTTGTTGCTAGCTTACCTTCCCCTTTCTCTAAGTGGATCTAAGCCAGACTGAGGCAGACACGGAAACAAACAAATGGCTCCTGTAGAATCACAACCTGGATACACAAGTGCCATAATTAGAAACAGAAGAGTCGGAAAAACTGGTTAACAGCACATTGCCGAATAATTTTATTATCAACCTCTATTGAAGTATCCAGCCATACCGCAATTTCTGTGCGAAAACTGTTTGTTATTATTCGTCACTGGAATCCAACCGTCATCTACCAAAAACTGCTTACTAAACAGAGAACTCATGCAAATGGGGATGAATTTACCCAAGTTTCTGGTGGTGGAATCGAACTCCAGTCCCTCAATTAACTGTGTGGCTACTGCGGCCAACATCTGGAATGCCATTCCTACAACTGATGCGAGGACAAATTTCAAGTCACGCTTAAAGTAACTCTAAAATTGCATGTTTCATAGTGAAATATTGGAATACTAATCAGCACCACAATAGCTTTTGATTTTTCCTAGAATACATAATGGCGTATCAGCACTCAAAATCATTACCCGAAATGAGTAAGTTACTACATTATATACTGAAGATGCAACTTTTTATCGGCCAATCGCATTACTCGATTGTAGAAACTCCTTACACGGCAAGTTCTCTTTAGAATGGGTGGCAAATGACATGGATTATTGCAATAGTTATGACCTCCGTGAAAACGTAGCAATCACAACGCAGCAGGTGTTTTATAAGCCATAGAATCTCAGCGGTTGGATTGTAGATGGAACAAATGCAACTATGAAGACAGGTATTTTATTTGTATTACTACACTTAATGATAGTTACAAAACCTAAACAATGTGAGGTGAACTATTTGTTTCTGTTGCATAAATAACAGTATTCAGCACATTTCAATCTACTGTTATTATTTTAATAGCTTGTATACATGTGTTTATTTATATATTTTTGTTAATTTTTTATGACAATATAGTCATTTTATTTATTCACAGTAATAGCATATTTTAGCATATTAGTATTTTAAAATATTTATAGCTTTACATATTATTAATTTATTTGTAATAACCATTGTACAGCCACACTTGAACATTATTATTTGGATGGGATGCAATATAAGAAATACAGGAGTGTATATATATATATATATATAATTATTATAATTAGCACGACAACTATCTGGAAGATTCTCTGAAGAGAGACCCACTTCTGGGCCATGCCTTGCGAACTGAGAACATGTCTTGTCACTTGTCCTTACTGCGCCATACACTCCCGGGTATCAAGATGACATGACGGACAGCAGCCCTCCCTGCTTACTTCGTCTTCGTCTCTCGATGCTGCACAACACGTGCAAGGCACACTTTCCTGTTTCCTGAGAACAAGTTTTAATGAGACTCCACCTTCCTGTCAGTCTCTCTGACACTCCATCTCACCTCTTCAGACAACACTTGCTGCGAAGTTGTTAGCCGGATTAGTTCGCCAGATATGGCAGTGAAGAAAACTTGTTTGTCATTTTCTCCTCGAGATTTTACGACATGATGTTCGTGGAGCTGGAAAATGATGAAAACAGTTGGGCTCCGCGTGTTCTTGTCAGGAACAGCTGAGTGACTGTCTAGCTTGGGCTCCACGTGTTCTTGTTAGGAACAGCGGAGTGACTGTCTAGCTTGGGCTCACGTGTTCTTGTTAGGAACAGCGGAGTGACTGTCTAGCTTGGACTCACGTGTTCTTGTTAGGAACAGCGGAGTGACTGTCTAGCTTGTCAGGAGGAACAGCGGAGTGACTGTCTAGCTTGGGCTCCACGTGTTCTTGTCAGGAACAGCGGAGTGACTGTCTAGCTTGGGCTCCGCGTGTTCTTGTCAGGAACAGTGGAGTGACTGTCTAGCTTGGGCTCCGCGTGTTCTTGTCAGGAACAGCGGAGTGACTGTCTAGCTTGGGCTCCGCGTGTTCTTGTCAGGAACAGTGGAGTGACTGTCTAGCTTGGGCTCGCGTGTTCTTGTCAGGAACAGTGGAGTGACTGTCTAGCTTGGGCTCCGCGTGTTCTTGTCAGGAACAGCGGAGTGACTGTCTAGCCACTGCTCACTTATTTTATCAGAGGAGATTTAACCAAATTTTTTATGGCGCTGTAACGACTAAAATGTTACATCTGCATCTTATTACAACAGTTGTTACACGTGTAACTCTGAATCGAAGTTGGGGGCGCGCGATAGTGTAGTGGTTAGCACATCCGCCTGACATGCCGGCGTCCCGAGTTCAATACCCGGACACGGCAGGTATGGAATATTTGGTGTAAAAACCTGGCTCTCAACTTTGGGGATTGTGTATCCCTCGTGACTCGGAGATCATATTAATGTCGGTCCCGTCTCAATTTGGGACGTAAAAGAACCACTGAGGACGACAAGCACCCTGGCAGTGACCACCCTCTGTGCCAGCATAGAAAGGTCGACTTGGCGGTAATGTTCTGAAAAAGGCTGACTAGTTGAATGAGACCTCATAAGATCATAACATATAACCACAATATATACAGACTAGTCAGTTAATAGAACGTTGCCGAGTGCTGGAAACAACTAGAACTAGAATACTGGAAACCAACATATGAACTGGCATATTTATATACATGTTAAGGAATCAGGGGCTTTCGACATGTCACAGCAGCATCAAGGTCAAAGAAGTTCTAAGTAGTTATTGGTGCAGCTTCGGGACATGTCTCAAAATGTCAGTAGTTGGAAACTGTGAGATTTCACTAGAAACTTCCACTTTGAAAATATATTCTGATAAACTACAGGTGTAATGTTGTTGATTGTGGTTGCAAATGGTTGGATTGTTTTAACGCTTTTTGGTGCGTAGGCCGACACAATTGCCTTTTGGTTCGCTTTAAAACTGAATTGCAGTGTTGTTAAATAGTTCTGTATTTTCTCCGTATCTGTTACACCCCAATAGATGTTACAAAAATACTGATGGAAATTATACTTGGCACCGTGCTGGTGTTGGCGATACGTAATACATGCTAATGCCTGTGTCCTCATTATTAACTAACGCAAGACGGTGGATCAAAAGCTAGTATGGCACGAATAAACGCATGCCACAAGCAGCACCGTTTACACATTTGATTTGTGTTTCACATCTTTAAAAAAATCTTCCGTGAGAAAACGCTTGCAGTTATTTCATCCACTACTGTATCTTTTTCAGTGGGGAGTGTTTTCTTTTGAATGTTCTGTACCGGTATCTATGCAACTCTGGAATGCAACATCGTTTGTTTGTACTGTTAATTTGACATGTCCAACGACTTCAGTGCATTGCCGGAATCTCCTGTTTAAATCTGCCTGGGAATGGTTCAGGCAGGATGTGCTGGTAAAAACAATGATGCTCTCATTTCTCATACTTGTAATTGTGGCGATGCAAACAGAGTCAACTCAGGAACTGACTGGTTTGGGTCGGCACCACTATCGTTAGCAGGTGCTTCCCTGGCCACAGAGCTGCGCACTTAGAAAAAAGTGGAATGGTGTACAAGGAAAAAAACCTCTGTCAAGGAAACTAGTCCAAACATGGAAAAACATTGTCGAATGTAAAATTCTGACAGATTTCTGCAGTTTTTGCAACACCTGTCGGATTTATAACAAGCAAACGCTCCTTAATGATTTATCGGTACGGCCGTATGTTGTCTGTGGGAAAAATGATCCTTCATTAAATCTGGCAGGGTTGCAAATCTCACAGGAGAATCCGAGGGTATTTACCCTATGGGCATACTGGTTTCTAATTAAATGCAACAGTGAATAGAATATTCACACAAATACATTTTAAATAAAAATGAATGCTTTGGAATTTTTTATTTAACTACCCGTGATGAAACACTGTAATGTCTGTGGATGATTTAAAATATTTATGATTTTTTACTGAATAACTATTGTTTTCTAACTAATTATTGCCTGGGCTGAGTCCAAATGCTTAAGAGTAATTTTTACAGGCAAAATGCTGTGTTTGTAATTCTGGCCTTAAAATGGTGCCAAATTTAAAATACCATAATTAATTGTAATTTATATAACTGTTGAAAATGTGTCAATTATAACTAAATATAGTCAGCAATGCAAACTATGAAATGCCATTGCCATACAAACTATAATTATTAAACGTTAGGATAAAACAGTTGGTGCCACATGATGAACTTTAGAAGGATAATTGTAATTAAAATAAAAAGTAATAGCAAATTTACTGAGCATTCCCCAGCCTAGTTCATTTATACAAAACACAATAACAATTTCTGGATAATTATTATAATGATGTTAATAAGAACTGTGCTAGTATAAATGTAAATTTAATATAATTATGTTGATAAGAACAGTGCTATTATAAATGTAAATTTAATATAATTATGTTAATAAGAACAGTGTTATTATAAATGTAAATTTAATATAATTTTGTTGATAAGAACAGTGCTATTATAAATGTAAATTTAATATAATTATATTAATAAGAACAGTACTATTATAAATGTAAATTTAATTAATATCATTTTATGTAATTGTACCTGATTATTGTCATTATTATTAGCTATGTGTTTATTTCAACGGCAGCGAGGGAACAAAGACGGAAGAAAGAAAAACAAATAAAAATCAAGGACCAAGAACAATTAAATAAATAACAGACTTCAGTAAAGCAAACCAACCCTGCTTCACCACTAGAAAGATGTGTTTCTGCCTGACCGTTTGTTGACCAGTGCTAACACCAGAAAGTATCCGTACATTATAATTATACATCGACTAATCATAACTCGACACAGCTGGTCTGCTCTGGTCAAGACTGTGGGCTAGTCTGCAGCAGACTGGACAAAGACACATTCATAATTAATCATAATTACTCCAGCTGTGAGTTCAGGTGGTCAGCTATAACTGCCCCCTCTGAAACAGATATAGATAAGACACAGCTTGTCCACACCCAATTAAATGTTTATCAGTAATTGAAATAGCAGGTCTGAGGCTAAACTATGTTAGTATCTGAGGCTATTTCATGCTTGGGTAAGTTACGGAATGAGAAACCAAACAAGGGATATTTCGCAAAAGTAGAAGGACAGACTAAAAGGTAGGCAAGTAAGATAATGTCCAAGATGGATGCTGTACTTAATTTAGAAATATGTTAGTCTAAACTGTGCTTACATAAAGGGAATGTTCTGTTCAGTTAGTTTTATATTTTTTTGTAATGCTTTAAGCTACACAGGACCTTCAGATTATGTAAATCATCACATACTTTGTTTCAGCAATTTGATTTATTATCCTCTGGGAGAATGTGTACTTTCTCATATCCAAGTCAACCTGCAGAGGGTATGCCATTCCTTAAAGGGACTCAAAGTGCATCTTTTTGCGTCTATTCATCTAAAATAGTTAATAAAAACTAACCATCAGCAACTTCAGTTAAGAATATTATGCCAGCAGTTTAAATTTAAATCGCATGGACAGCGCCATTGTGATAGAAAGCCTGACGTCGCCAATGTCTACTCTTCCCAACTCGTCAGTCGTCAAAATCTAGTTTGCCATTTGCATCACCTATACATGTATATTTATACCACAGGTTTACACCCAACCATGGAGCAACAAAACAAGGGCTGCAGTTATCACCATTACTGTAGTTTGATCATACACTCATTCTCACCGACTTTAATTTCTGCTTTCACCAATCACTAGACTGCATGCAGCCGATTATAATTACCTGGTAAATTAAACTAATTAATGTAACGACACAATGGCATCCACTTGAGAATGGTTCACTACTCAATTCATCCACTGAAAAAAGTATAAAAAAACGAAATAACCATCTTTGTGTTTCTTTAAATACAGTGTACTTTGCCAATTTGTAAACCAGAGTCCAATGGTCCAGGAAGTGAATGAACACAGAAAGAAGCCAGTGAACCTCGGCGCCTCGGCGCCTTGGAGGAGATACAGCCAAACTGCCCCCAAAGTCAGTTTTCTTTTCACGGCAGACATCGTGAAAAGAAAGTTGGTAAATAGAGACACAGGAAGTGAATGCTAATTTGTCAAGTGTGCGCACCTGGGCAGATCTCACCTTAGTCCATATTGACATCGCATTTACATTTGTACACCTAAATAGTTCATTTCTATGAGAAACTGGTTTTAAAGGGAGCCAGTCAGTATCTACATAGAATTAGCAGGAGCACTAATTTGTAACAGGAAGTGTGCTCTGTTGAACGTGGAAAATGGGACAACATTGAACGTCAAAAGGTATTCTGGTTAACTCAGCCCACCTAGGCCGTATTGCCAATAAAGCTTGTTTTGAAACTCATTGCTTCGTTTACCACTTGAAGATTCTCCGGGGCCGTACCCCCAAAATTATTAATGTTGTTACGGGCTTACTAAATACAAATTGGCGGACAGTATACCTTCAACATAGTTAATATAGTCTTAAGAAAATTATATTAAAGAATAAATGAAAAACTATGAACAGACTGCCTCCATTTAAAAATAATAAATCCAGGAAGTAGTTTGTAAAATCGGTCAGGTTCGTGGCAACAGGAAGAGAGAAAGGGGGTGGGTGGAAGACAGATGGTAATACACCATACGTGAGAAGAAACACACAGGAAGAAGACTGCGGCGGTACAATCTCGGATGAGTCAGGGACGAGCAAGTCTCAGGATACAGGAAGTGGAACTACGGAAACATACATGGCACAGGTGTGACAGGAAACACTTCCCTTCATAATTTCTCATCAATCCCCTTAACCCCCCCCCCCATCATTGCTGGGGTAGTTATCTATCTTTCATAAAGAAGAAGGTGAAATGGAGAAACCCTTTTGAATTTGTTATTATTAATGGTCTCGACTAGACACGTGTTTGTTGGCAATAGCATGTGAAAGGGTTCAGGGCAAATCGCGATACATCCATTTTCTTGGTTTTGAGAAAAAGGCATTTTGTGTTTCATCCTCAAAGTGTAAATGAAGAGTTGGTGGGTTTTAAGAATCCAAAATTATAAAGAATGGTAGCAAAATATTTATTGCAGATTTGTTATGCAAAATGTGATATTAAATTAGCTTCATGAGCGGAAAGGTGGTCCTGATTGGCTGAAAATGAATATATCACGTTTTGATAAAAAAAAGATGGATGGCGCTTGTCGCATTTTAAAAACAAATGTTCTTTTGTGTACGTTGTTTAATGGAGATTTATTGTGTTTTGTATAAATTAGATAGCATCCTAGTTCAACACGTGTTTAGTTTAAACAAACATTTCATCCTTGCTTGGGCGAAATTTCAAAAATGCTGTTTATCTCATCTTGCTCTGAAACCGTTCATGTGGTCTTGTATAACGCAGGTGTCCATCTCGACAAACCACTTACTCCATTAACACGACAAGTTTTTAGACAGCAGCTAATGTGACGCTTGTGTTTTTTGTAGGTTGAAACCTTAGGCTCAGTGAGTCAACGACAAGTTTTTCCCTATCCCTCTGCGGGACCTTCAACTTTCCCTCGCTTTTGCCATGGACAAAGAGATAGAAAGAATATCAATAATCCAGTGGTCTACCACTGAACCATCATGGTCCACAGTATAGACTGCCACGGCAATAACATTGGCTCAAGTCAATTTTTGGTAAACTCTTAACTTGCACGAATGATAATGATATGTATTGTTCATTCATGATAAATTATAACAAATATATATTTTGTATTTTCAAATATGGTGAAGTTATAATAAATTTGCGGACAAATATAATGTGCTATGTTACCTCAGTAACAGTGATGGTTGGAATATTCATGAAAGACATTTTTAGTTTATTTATGCACAAATATGTTTGTGCATTTTGTGGATATATATAAAACAAATAAACCTATTTTATCATCTTAACATGGTTTTTTTTAATAAACCTATATTTGGTCTAACATGAACTCTCGCAAATGTACTATGTATGGTTGAAATGATTTTTCTGGTCATATTATTTTGGACTTGTTAAGACATAGTCATGCTCATAATTAATTATACATGTCAGACTGACTACTTAATTATTGATGTAACTTTAAATATAGTAATCTTTCAGTTAATTGCATGCAATAATTTTAGTACTTTCTCTTATTTTTGCAGACAATGTCAGTTTATAATGTATGCCATTTTCTGACTAGCTGTTGCAATATTACCACGACCTTATAAAATTCATTATTCATAAACTTAAACACCATTAGAAAAAACCATGCTATGTGAAACTGTAACATAATTATATTATACAAGCCATACATCAAAAGTAATTTGATCAAACGGTAATTTGATCAAACGGCCTCCAAATTCATAACACGTATTCCATATCACTATTAATCACGCTGCAAATTAATTTTTTTTAACAAATCACTTCCGACTTCATACACTGTAATAATGTACATGACACTTTTTATCTTTGATAGAACCCGTCTTGTGTACAGACAAAAACCTGACTAGCAGTGCAGTGTTGTTCTTGGGAGTTTTGTCCTTGGGGTTCACCACTATCGATCTTATGATGTTGTAGAGTTTGTGGTATGTTCCTATTCCGCGTTCCCGGAAGATTGTGTTCAGCTTCTCTGATAAGCCATACATTGTATTTATCTGTTTGGAGACTGCAGATTTTTGCAACTGCGCATGTGTGAACAAGGAATTGTGGAAAGAATTTCATCCAAATTGTAAACAGAGGAATGTGTAGCAAACCTTTTTTGTTTGCGTTGTGACTGGACTACCGATGTGTGTAAAGTATTTATTTGTTGTCTGTGCAACATCAAACTCACTTTGACCGCATTTGTCACACTTGTTCTTGTTACCGTTTGGTTAAATTTAATTTCATGCTATGCCCATGAATGCATTTTTACCCAGAATACTTTGCGTAGAGCCAAAATTAACCGATCTCCAAACACGTAAATGGTAGAGATATTCGGTGTTTGGTTGGTCTGTTTCATGAAGTGTACTTGAAGTTACGCAACTACTTAGCATCACGCGTTTGCGTAAACTCCTGTGTTCGCTTATATTAAAAAAACACGTCATTTATTAAGACAATCATCTTCGCATCAAGAACATTCTTAGCCGCTTCATGAAACCGGCCCCAGGGTATTTTACTTTTTTCTTAGTGATTAAGGGAAATACTTGTTATATCTGACTGAACAACTTATGCATGGGGGGGGGGGTGATTTCCGAAACTAAATCTCTGGACTGTCTCCAAACTTACCTATGCTAAACCAGCAGGCCACAGGGGCCAGACTGAAACAATGTAGGCCAAAACCAGCAGGCCACTGGGGCCAGACTGAAAGAACGGGGTGGGGAGGGCAAAATCAGTTGGAGAACCAAGAACATAGACATTATCAAAGAAAGGAACATGGTTTGATAACACTGGAGGATAAGTGGAAGCCAGTTTTAATATGTACGATTATGAAGATTCACAGAGGCATAAGCACTACAGGAACGGAGATACAATTAGTAAGGGATCTAATAGATTAGACATCAGATAGTACAGTGTACTGATTCTCTCAAATTGCAACAAATGAACGGAACAAATTACCTACAGACTGTAAGCATGTTTCGAATTCAGAATAGCAAACCAAGGCTGCAGACATCATTGTATGATTGTGATCAGTCAATAAATTACTTGTAAACACTAGATCCAGATCTTGTGGCTTTGGATGGTAATCTTGTTTGGTTGACAGAATGTCAAACAAATTGATTGCGCTGGACAGAGATTGTCTAATCACAAGGGAAACATGGTCGTTGATTAAAAATTCAGCAGACATTCAAAAGGACACTGTCAAGAAACTAGGACAGTCTTTTTGAGTGACATTGTTATCACTCTTTCATCCGTTGACATACTAACATTTTCTCTGTCTTTAAATTATGATTTTGTTTCACCCCTTCTTTCCTAAGTAGATTACCCATCATCAATATTTTTTGCAGCTGCATGGTAGCATAGAAATAATATTAACCTTACTCACAGAAAACACACTTTAAAAAAAATGACATCCTTTCGAAGGGGGATCTTTATGACGGCAAACTCAATTGAAAAGTGCTGTCTCTTCCCAACATGTTAGTTGCGAGACTCGCACGTAATGCATTCGAATTGTGTGCGGCCCCCATAGGGGGCTCCCCTGATTGCACACACACTTATATACACTCGAGGTGCGACCACACATTGAGAGGTTCGTGTACTGCACCGTAGCCAAGGACCTTGGTGTATTGAGGTGACTTTCACCAGGTGAGGTTTCTGTCTGACACGAGTTGACGCATCCTCCCCCTGGTCCCATCATTCATGTCACCTCGTCGGTGAACGGTGACAGTTCCCTCCACCAGGTGGCAGTCTGGTCACTTGTCTTGTGTTACTCGCATCAGCCAGCGAGATCCAAGTGAGAATCGATAACTTCATCACCTTCTTATGACAGGAGAGCCAACAGTTTTTCTTACACCTTCGCTTGCAAAAAATACATCTTGAGGGTGTTTTTGCCCCACAGCATGCAGGAATTTTTGTGGATCGGTGTGTCACGTTTCCTGGCAACTGAATTATAGTTTCATAAACAACTAAAAAACTTTTTGTAGTGACATAATCTCGGTGTGGAATTACAGTCGAATAAACATAAAAACAACTGGTATGATAGATATTTAAGATTATATTACTACTCTTAGTGTTTTTCAATATATAAAACAACAGGTTTATATTTGACATAGCATTATGTTGTAATGAGAGTGACACAAAATAACTGAAGAGCAACAAATATAACCTCAACTGTTATACAATTAATTTATTCAGGTTATATTTGCAACGTGTTATATAGGTGTGAATCCATATGACAAGTGTTTTGCAAAACAATTCAATTATTTAGCCTCAACCTGATATGTTTCCCTTGAAAGCCATACTATCAAGGTATTGCATGATAGTTTTACTGAGTAACTGCAAACAAACCTTAACAGTTATCATAGGTATTTGCGGTACCACCTTATTTTTAATCTTGCAATTTTTTATGTGTGACACCTGTCATACAATTTTGAGTGGCTTAATAATACAGTAACAGTTTTCACAAAACGAATTCACTCTTCTTTCCAGGCAAACGAATTCAATCAATTTCTTCATTCATAAGTCACGGGTTCGTTGAACCGGAAAAACCTATTCTTGTGATCCTATCATCCAGATAGATCATCTTACATGTCAAGATCGGGCCTCTTCATCAATAATGCCCAATCAATATAGTTGATTACACCACGTGCCCTTAGACGGACAAAGTCGACCGGACAGTCGTGAATTATTTATCTCTAATTTGCGCATTACAATTTTTTTTTTTTTCCAATGATTGAAGCAGCTGGCAGGAAGGTCGATGAAAGCTTTTGACAGTTCCGTCAGCATTAAGAACATGATTGCCATATCGCAACAGGTTGATTGAAGGGGAATAAATGCTGATTTAACTGCATTAAAACTGATGATTCTTGCACAATGCAGTCTCCACTCTTTGGCACTGAATATGAGAGGGAAGATTTGTATAAATATATTTAATTTATCACATTTTTAATCATTACTATCACCTTGTTCTCATTATATTTTATTTTATCTTATTTTAGTTCAGTGCCATGGTGCAGTGGCTAGGGTTTCGGACTCTCAACCGAGAGAACCCGGATTCGAATCCTGTGCGGAGGTGTCGAACCTTGGGCAAGTTCATACACTCTACGTTGCTCCAGTTCACTCAGATGTATGAATGAGTACCTGGCTATAGACAGTGGTGGATATTTGTGTATGAATGGATGCTTCTCAGAGAAGTCGAGGTGGTGTTCAATTGAACAGGTCTGCCAGGGAGTAAAGTGTAAAGCACTTTGAGCAGTCCTGAGGACTGGATACTGCGCTGTATAAGAACTTACCTTTTTATGGTTACCCAAAATCAAACTGGTTTTCTTAAATGTGGGAACATCATGACTGTGGTAAACATCCAAGAGCGTTGTGGTTAAACCAACCAATGTCTGCTATATTGCCAATAGACTAGAAGAGGTTTTTGTTGTTTATATATTGTGGGAACAAATTTAAATTGTGAGCACTTTTTCAGGGTTACTAAATGGAATTCGGCTGGCAGTATGCCTTCAACATATCTAATCTAATGTACATTTACCAGTCTACCAGCAGGAAAAATATGTCAAAAGGTGGTAACATCTCAAAACCATTGGCATTTGTATATAATAATATAGGTGAATCCGGATGTAAAATTGTGATCTGACCCAATTCAGGGGGCGGTTGTGATAGCAACATGGGCGGCGGTGGGGCGGAAATGGTTCTTGGCAATAGGGGCAGGGCAGCATTTTTATCTACCCTAAACTACAACATTTGATTGACAGAGGTGTAATGATAAACTGCTACTGTGACAGGCATTTAATATTAGAGGAATTCACGATACCACAGTCGTGGATACAAATACTACATGACACTATTCCCATGGACAATTCACAGGTCAGAATGTGTGAGTCTTGGTTAAACTGTAATGAAATTAATTAATTAATTAATTAATTAATTAAAAAAACCTGTGTGTTGTGTTGCTCAATTAAAGTTATCGCCCAGGAACAAGGAACGATGTGACAGTACTACAAATATGCAAGGGAAGTCTATTGATAATCCACACAGATAACTGCTATTGAAGTTACCATGAATAAATGAATAGTACAAAAACTATATACCGGATATATATATATATATATGTATATACTGTAAATACCGGTAAACTTATATGGAATCTTATTAGAATGTTTTGCTGCTAAATATGCACTTAATTTAAAGAAAATAATTTTATACTTTCAAAAAATAGTTGAAATAAATAAAAAAATAACTATCAAGAGACTCACGTAGGATATTCAATAAACTATTAATAATAACATATAACAATACCCACTGTTTGGTCCTATCCAACAAGTATTTAATTATCTTCTTCCACAAGAAGACCAAATCTAACTAAAAGTCCACCTTAATAACGATTGTGAACAGCAATCTTAGAGGAGTCTCCGGACCCGATAACGTGTACCTATTATGTGTTCATTTATTTTCTACACATAAAAATTGTGACTTGTTATTTTTATACTTTGATGTATATCTTCACATGGGTCAAATAAAACACTATTTTTCTTCTTCTTGTTAACTAAATCAAAATTGGGTCTGTAAGTGACTATGAAAATTATGGAATATATCAGAACAACACAGCCCACAAAGAAAAAATTAAGAGGGTCCAATATATTACAACTACGCTTCCTTTGATGTGAGCCATCTTGTCCACGGGGCGAAGCTAATAAATCTCACAGTGGCCACCTGGTGGTATCACTTTGAACTTAGATGATTTGTGGGATATCAAACGTCGGCAGGTAATTACCCAGTGGATAGGGCACAAATAATTAAGAAGGTGCCTCTCCGAAATGAGAGAGGCTGAGATCATAGCATTAATAGTAATGATGATAGATCATGGTGATATCGTTAGATATATCAATGACATTACCTGAATGGTGAATATAATTAGAAATCCCGAGATCCGTTGCAGACTGAAATAGTTTGTGCACCCAAACACTATCACTGATGGGGTAATATATTTTCAGCATACACCACTTTTTTAACTTTCAATTTCATATAGATACAAGCCAAAATATATATTAAACATGCGATATTAATTTTTATAAAGTCGTCGTGGTATCATGGGTAGTTTGTCTATGTCAAACTCGGGTTAGTACCACTTCAAATTTAAAGGATTTGGAGGGAAGTGGAGAAAGAAAGTCAGACAGGAGTGAGATAGCTGAGCAAGAACAGTAAGACGGAAAGAAAAAACCCAGAAATCGAGTGCCGATATCGAGGCCAGCCTCACCCAAAATTCAGGAAAAAGAGGTAAACAACAAATTGTCTTCATAATGAAGACATTTACACAACTGTAAATGAAATGAGATAGTCAAATTTTTTATTATTACAAGGTGTGTTCCTTACTGATAGGACCTCAATAACAATGGAATTTTGTTCAAATGCCATGTGGTAGTCATCTTTTTATTTGATGATAAAATCCTTTGATTAGGGTAGTATATTGTCCAACAGTACGCAGTTAATTCCATATTTGTCAAAATACAGTTAAATGAAACAAAATCTTTAAAATGCATTCCTATGAAAATTCCACCTTCGAACCTTCTTTGAGGTACTAAAAATGGTTGATCTGACTTTGTGTATCCCGTTTTATTAAATTGGATAATTTCAACTTCTGCAATTTAAAAGTTACATTTGCTGAAAATTATTTGTTTTGAGAAATCCTATCAATACATCTCACTAGATAACGCAACAATTGGAACAAAGTACAATTCCACATCAACTGGGGATGTATCTACTAATGGTGACAATAACATCAACATTTCAGCACTGGTTCAAGAGGACAATTAAACCGCAAACATTGGGAGATTTATAAAGTGTCCCCGATTGTCATTCCTGAATCATAGTTACAACAAATTGTCAGCCATATCTCCCCACAGCTGTGACTTCAATTTGTTCATATAAATCTCTGAATTACAATGATGGACAGCCGCCATGTCTGTGCTTCAAAAGTGTTTGCAAAACATGCCAAACGCAAGACCAGTCAAAGGAGCCACAAGACATTGATCGATCCGAACGATCTGTCCCCTTGCACGGCAACCGTCATCGAATTTAAACTTCAATCGTCCGACGGTTCTCTGTGGAAATTCATTACTTTGTCGTTCGTGTCATAGCCAGCTGTCTCGGAGAGGCGAAAACTTAATATCGAAGAAAAATGGTGATCTTAACACTCGCTGGATTCAGTTGCAGAGAGCGTTGCGTTGACAAAGAAAGACAGATGCGATTATGGATGGAAACAATGGAATGATATGACAAGGCTATTGTGGGAGGGGGTCAGATTTCGGCCATACCTGTTAGGGAAGACCTGCGCTGACACCAAGGTTTCTTTTATCCCCAGCCTGTTGGTAACTCCATCCCCTTCTCCACCTCCCCTTGCCGCCCCCTCCCTCTGTCTCTCCCCTCCCTTTGGGATGGGGTTACTGGACAACCTATTACTGGGGGCAATTAAGGTATACGGTTGCTGGGATTCCCACTAGGCGCAGCACTTAATTGCGAGAATTCTGAAAAAGTCTAAATTGAACGAACGCATTGTCAAGGCGACCAGCAACGATTATGTCGCTTTTTTAACTTTAATTTCGGAGATTATGTAATGAATGGGCAATGCATGGGTTTGTGTTGAATTTTAACTACCCGTATCCTGTTTCTAGACTACAGTCGGACTATAACTGAATTCACAAACAAATCTGTGTAGCTGAAATCAGTCACCATTCCTGTCGTTTGGGAAAAAGTATCTCTGCTAGCCTGATTGTACTAATGCTTATAGTAAGAGAGATTTATGTTATAAATACTTACTTTCCATTTTCGATAAAATGAGGAGGTCAGGTTACAAACGTGATTCACTAAGAAGATGAACCTTAAATTGTTAAACGTACTCTCCCTGAATGTTTAATACAACATATTTTAATTTGCCCTTGGTTATTTCCACCCTCTTTTAAATTTATTTATATATTTATGCTATTTAATTAAATGGCACTATAAAAATGCTTAGCTAGATCACGAGCATGAAAAACTCAAATTACATTAGCAACATTTTATAGCAGCTTCAACAAAAGTTCACAAAATCTTTCACTTTTTAATAATTTGATTTTGTTCAATTATGTTGCAATAACTGTTTTTTTCTTTGATGTTATGTGACATGACTATATTTTTGTGACGATAATGTAAACAAGCAACAGGTGTCTTGATATCCCACATGTACACAATGTCTGGGCTCTACTTGTAGTCCTGATGAATGATTGTCTACACAACACTATTGATTTCCTTGTGGTGAAAGTGAAGTGACTAAAGTAATTTAATTAAATCAAAATTTTAATTTATGCACGCACCACAACTGCATCATGTTATCAATCTGCTGCAGAATTTTCTCAAATCCTACTTAAAATTTTTTAAACTATCCACATGAAAATGTTAAATTTTCCCATCAATCACAGAAAGTATAAATAAGTCTACGCTCAGTTGCATTCATCATATAAATCCATTTCTCCGCTTATAAACTAATTAATTTGGATGCAATAAATCCGTCACCCGACATCGTTATATTTGTTTACCACGAAGATGGAAGTGAAATAATGACCTATCCCTGAAGACGTTATTGTGCTTTTCTCCTTCTTACTGACAGCGGCATTGTTGTAATAGATCATTGTAATAGATCATCGATGGTGTCCTGTAGATTAATGAGAGGTGTAACATGTGCGTGTTTACAGTACGAATATTACAGATTTTCATAGGTGTAACTCAATATGCAAACTGTACGCTCAATGATCACCTGAAGGCTGAAGAGCAAAACAGCAAATGCGGAGATATTTTTACCAGATATTTTTACCGAGTGAGTGTGCGTGTGGCATGCACACACGTCAGTTTTGCTTGATTTATGTCAATAAAGAAACCTAGCTGGGAAGCGGAAATACGTCGGAAAGATGCATATGCACTGTCACACGGACATGCAAGTCAGCACGCACACATGTGTGTCTGCACGCACGCCGTGTGCTCATGCCGGAATTCATCAACGCTGGTTCCTGTAGGATGTCATTCTGGGATCTGAACTATCCCCAGATTTCCTTGCTGGTAATGACCTCATTTATGATATGTATAACACTCTCCCGTGCACACTTCAAGTGAAAACTTTACGGCATCAGGTGAACAATTTGATGAAGCAATCTGGCATATCATGTACGGTGGAACCTTGCTTTATGGGCACCACGGTAATACAGCCACCTTGCAATTAAGGTCACCTTAGAACAGTCCCAGATTATTTTCACACAGAGTAAAGTATAGGATATAAGTCTTGCTGATACGGCCACCTCGATATTCAGGTCACTTTTGTCCAGTCCCAAAGGTGTCCTTAATAGGGAGGTCCACTGTGTATCATTCACAACATAAACAGGTGTTAGGACTATGTTGGTTTAAAATTACGCACTGATTATTTTAAAGGTGTTCTTGCTGGCTTAAAACTACACTGGTTGGGGGAACTCAACACTGGTTGATTTAAAGCTACACATGTTGGATCAAAGCTTAACTTGTTAGATTTGTATAAAATTACACTGGCTGATTTAGAAGAACATTGTTTGGTTTAGAGATACGCTGATTCATTCATTGCTGCCTTACAATACCTTGCAATAGTGGTAGCTTTAATGCTACAGTGGTATAAGACATAACTGCATTTGAGAAGCCTACCTAGACAGCATTCACACTGTATATAGTTTTAATGATACTGAGGCAAATGTTTGAATAATGGTAGTGCCATCATCAATTAGAATGGCTTGCAAATATTGTGTTTGTATACAGTATATTGGGTGGAATAAATGGTACTAGAATTTTCCCACACGTACGAGATAACTTGTCAAATGAATGATGCTTTGTTAATAAAAATCAACACACCTAATCAAATGTTACTGTAATTATTAAACCTGATGAACTACATACCAATATCATCATCTTCTAAATGTTACACCAATGAAAAATAAATTGCGATTTATTTTGTCAACAACAGTGTTCAAAATCAGTTATGTATTCACTGAGCTGACATTTCAACAAATTCCATATTGATCTGCTGACAAAGCTTCAAGTGAAATGTGACATTTGTTATCAAGCACAACAGAACAAGTGTGACAGATAATTTAACAACCTTGTTACGCTAACAAAGTCGACATCTTCCCGGGTAAACTGCAGAAAACATTACAGTTGTTAAAACAAAATAAAAAGTGTCATACCCACTCCAACGCCCTGTTTCACCCTATCAACTCCAGATGAGTTGTGCTATACATACACTGGCAACGGTCAATTAACCTAAAACTACGTGAAACAGTTACTGAGAATTTTGGGTCATAATTCCTGGTAGTACATGATTTTGGTTTCATCACACGCAGACGCACTAGATGGAAGTTGGGCAGCTGTATATAGCCGTGCCTGTCACGTGCCTGTCACGTAGCTGCTCTAAGGATTGTTGGTAAGGTTTTCACTGGAAGCAACGGCTGCAAAAATGTCGGCCAAAACTCAACAGAATTCTCTGAGTTGCATAACTTGTGTTGTTTGAGAATGTGGGAAAATATAATATTTATACATTCAGACATAACAGGAAAAACTGCATATTATTCCATCAGAGAGAAAATCATGTCTCAGTCACATATGAACATGGAGATCATTGGTAGAGTTGTATATACAACATATGACCACTGATTTTCAGATTATTACAAAAATTTTAATACAAAATATAACTGTTCTTACTGTAAAATCATTTACATAAATCGTCTATATCGTAACATCTTGATAATCTAAAGGTGTTTAAATAAACCATAATTTGTTAATAATTAGATTGTTATCATTTTAATTTGAATCAGTCTGAATATCACACTTATATTCACTAACTGATAGTGATCAACATGTATTAGCACGATATGATAACACGTCTGTTTCTTAGATTCAAGATGTTGGAAGAGATTACATATACAATTTGTACCAGATAACACTGACGATAATAATTATCAGTTAATATGTTTACCACAACTACACTAGTGACTTTGTTTTTTAATTATAAACATCTACACAATTGGGAACGTTTGAAGTTTCATAGTTGACTTCTTTACATTATCACATATCTGTGACATCTGGTCACAAGACAATCAGGCTTTTTAAAAGGTTTGGTCTGGTACTGAGGTGTTGTTTTTTGTTGTGAAAACTATAATACAACTATAATAAAATTGTGGCCAAATGTTTTGTAACCAAATGTTATAGACCTGAATCCAAATGTCATGCTTTGCAATACTATATATTAAATGTCTTGTGACCAAATATTCTGCACCGATCTATCATACCTCGTCCACAGGAACAAGCATGCATATATCTCTGTGGACAAGCACGCACATGCACACACATGCATACTTCATTGATAACAAATCTTCATATTTAAAAAATACACTCACGATTAACCTCACAAAGACCCACATTGAAACAAAACCAGAGAAGCTTTTGCAAAAATCTCACTCATAGATCTAATTTATTGATAAACATCTTCCTGCATATATTTGCCTCTAATGCTGGGAAAACCATCTGGTATCAAGTGATCACGCATAAAGAGAAACGTTTAAAAAAGAGGTACAGGGGACAAGTGGGAAATTTGAGCCGGGATAGAGAGGGGAGACTGGACCACCCCACGAAGGGGTACACTGGGTCCGGAATATAGTTACCGCAATAAAGCTGATTGCTGCAGTGGCACTGTTGCTCAAATCTGATTTACCACACAAATCTGCCAGAGTGGTTGTTGAATCCACTTAGCGCAGAATGCAGATTTAGACAGGAACTAATCAAAAGTTTGGTTCATTAGTCTCAGGAATGTACACGGGCGAGAACGAGCATGCAAATGAGGTGATTCAGTTATACCGCCATCGAGAATCATATTTGTGAATCAACAGACTGCGGCGGAGTTTATTTCTGTGGCCAGACAGTTGTAGAGAAAATGGACGACTTTCATCTGCAGGCCTTTGTATATCTATAGCATTTTGCAGCAGTGGTATTCCAGTGACATTTTAATGATAAGGAGTAAGTACATCAGATTTATGTATTTATGTTGTCTTTTTACACTAACATATTTATGTATTTAAGATGTATTTTTAAACTAAATAATCACACATCATTTATATAATTAATTTAAGCACTTTAGTTGTTTTATTTATTTCATCAACAGGCTGTATTAACTAATTTAATCATTGTTCTCTATAAATGTTTAATAATAAATAAATAAATCAGTACTAGATTATATGACAACCCATGACCATGGTCTTATTCTTTGCCGATATATATATGGTGTACATATTATATATAAATGTTGTCTATTGTATGACAGTCCTAAAGTGCCTAAAATGGTACCTAAATAAAATAATGTACCTATGTAAAATTATACTTTTCGGTAATTGTAATTTGAAATAAAAGAATATTTTCATAATAAATATTTTTTCAAAATATACCAGTTTCAAGCACTGCAGTGGCATCACAAATATATTGCAATCATTTCACAATCATATTTCAATAATATCACAACCATATTGCAGTGAAGTCCCAAACATACACAATATTCACGCACATGTACGGTAGTGCAAGACTGTATGACGACCTGCAGCCATGGTTTGATTCTTATCCAGTAGATGTTGTACATACTATGAATACTGACTATTAAAAATACTGAATGCTTGTGTTCAGCACATACAAAATCTGACACATGACACTTCTTGGCAGTTCACAAGCACATGACCAAAGCTGGTCCAATGTGACAAAGGTTAAGATGTGTCATCTACAGATGACAGTAAACAAAAGGGGTCAGATGACTGTGAAACACCCTGCTCTGTGTTATACGAATAAAGTGGCACTGGTTTTGAGATGGTAGTCTACTTTGAGATTTTTACCCCCAGAACTTGTGTAATTATGATTAAATCCAAATCATCACCACATACAACATAAGAAAATTTAAATTGAAAAAAATGAATAAACAGAATTTGGGAGGAAAAATAGTTGCAACACGGCTCATAGTAGTAAGAACAACACAAAATAAATCGGGGAACAGACAGATTAGATTTAAGGAAGTGAAAGACAAGGAGAAGAAGTCATGTGACTCACCACTTGGTCGTCCAGTTGAAGCTCTCGACCGAGACCACTGAGAGACTCCAGATGCTTGCGACTCAACTTCCTCTACAGCAAGAGAGAGGGACAAATATGACAGGGGACAAGTATGATGTGGGACAAGTGTGACAGGAGACAAGTGTGACAGGAGACAAGTGTGACATGGGACAAGTGTGACAGGGGACAAGTGTGACAAGTGTGACAGGGGACAAGTGTGACGTGGGACAAATGTGACAGGGGACAAGTGTGACGTGGGAACAAGTGTGACAAGTGCGAAGGGACAAGTGTAAAGGGGGACAAGTGTAAAGGGGGACAAGTGTGACAAGGGACAAGTGTGATGGGGGACAACTGTGACAGGGGACAAATGTGATGGGGGACAAGTGTGACAGGGGACAAGTGTAATGGGGGACATGTGTGATGGGGGACAAGCCTGAAAAGTGTGACGGGGACAAGTGTGACAAGGGACAAGTGTGACAGGGAACCAGTGTGACAAGGGACAAGTGTGACAAGGCACAAGTGTGACAGGGGACAAGTGTGACAAGGGACAAGTGTGACAGGGGACAAGTGTGACAGGGGACAAGTGTGACAGAGGACAAGTATGACATGGGACAAGTGTGACAAGGGACGAGTGTGACAAGGGACAAGTGTGACAAGGGACAAGTGTGACAGGGGACAACATCACATCAGACATATACAATTAACACATGCAATAGTGACAGACAGGATACTAGAAGTGACACAAGAAATGAATCACAACACAATGAAATAACACATTACAACTGACTTATAACACCCTACGAAGACACATATCTACCACATTACAACTGACCTATAACACCCTACGAAGACACATATCTACCACATTACAACTGACCTATAACACCCTACGAAGACACATATCTACCACATTACAACTGACCTATAACACCCTATGAAGACACATATCTACCACATTACAACTGACCTATAACACCCTACGAAGACACATATCTACCACATTACAACTGACCTATAACACCCTACGAAGACACATATCTACCACATTACAACTGACTTATAACACCCTACGAAGACACATATCTACCACATTACAACTGACCTATAACACCCTACGAAGACACATATCTACCACATTACAACTGACCTATAACACCCTACGAAGACACATATCTACCACATTACAACTGACTTATAACACCCTACGAAGACACATATCTACCACATTACAAGTGACATTCCTGATAAAGCCATTCACACATTTATGACTACAAAATCGTACCAGGTCATCATCTGGATACTTGAATTAAACATGGGCTTTGTTGTTTTTTCAACCAACATATTCTTACAAAAAAATATCCAATTCCATCTGAAGTGAGGTCAAGATACTAATCGACCTTTTCTTTCAGGTGAGCTATGCATTACAATTCTGCATTTAAAAGAAGGCAAAAACTCCCCAAATTATGCCAACTTATCGGCTTGCCTACATCTTGATAGACAGACTGACTAAAATACAAAAGCAACAATAACTAGATGCCCAAGTGCAAAGATCCAAGTCAAGAATTGTTAAGCAGATGGAAAGATATTTACGGAAGCAACAATAAATGGTGTTGCATGAAAACATTACACGCAGACCACAAAACACACGACATAATGGAAGCCTTTTGTGAACCGGATGAGGTTCAATTATTGCCGCACAAATAGAGTCATTAAGTCATTCAATGAGGCATATTTGTATAAAAGCTCTACTATTTCAGTCTGTTTTATTAAGTTAACATTCAACTTAACATTTTAAGGATTTATCATTGAACAAATAACTGCTGAAAATTGTCTGAAAGTAATTTTTTATCAATAGTTTACTGAAAAATCTGTATGCGGCAATATATAACGAGAATGTGTGCGTATTATATACACGTATTCAAATACAAACATTCAATGCTTTCCTAATTTGATGAACATGCATTATTTTAGAATGTAATATCTTAAAAGACAGCATACTAATTCTGCTATAGAGTTAATTTAATATAGGAGCCTCCTGAAATAATATCAAACAATCCATATCGGTTAAACAACCACAGCAGAAACTGGCACAGTGGTGCCCCCTGGTGAATGAGACTCAAATCAAGATAAGCACTGAATATAACTAGCTGATACAGCAACAAGTAAAGTGGGCTACAGTTATCATCATTAGAATATTTACATCTTAATTAAACTTGTTCCAGTTGACCACTTACTATCTACTGTAATTGATTATGGCCACATAGGACTAACATGACACACATTAATCTTGTTTTTGTGACACTCGCTCGCCTTCGTGAACTTGCAGAGAAGAGTTGAGTCAACAAAGATGGCGCCTCCTTATGACAATTGGATAAATCGATCGATTCTAGGCTATACATCATGGTGCACTGTGGAGAATGACTGTTGAAAAGCGTAAGTGAATAACTCAAAATAATAACTCAAAATAACTATCATTGTTTTTTTAAGCAATTACCAGTTGGTAGATCAGAGACGAATGGTACAAGGAAGTGAATTAACAGTAGATCTGTGTGCCTGGGAGGAGATACAGTTAATATGCTCCAAAGTTAGTCTATTAATACATAAATGATATTACAAAACTATTTGTGCTAAGTATTATTTAATTTAAAATAATATTATAGAAGAAGTTGCGTTCTGTGATCTATGGAAACTGCCATGTAGGTGTAGATTCCAAATGGTAAGTGATCTATGGAAACTGCCATGTAGATGTAGATTCCAAATGGTAAGTGATCTATGGTTCCAAATGGCAGGTGAGAAAGGGAATTGATCATACAATATGTCACATCAGGACACACTGCAAATTGCCAAGAACAACATACATACATTGTTTGTCCGCAGTTGTCCTTATATTTTTCAGATCATATCAAAAACTAACAAAATATAGTTCAGCTACTTCAGGGTCATTCACAAATGTTGAGTTTTACCTATTCGTACAGAGTATATACAGGAGGGTCAAGACCCATGTACTAACTTTTAAAATGTCAGTCACATGTGAATTGCATAAACATAGTTATATTGTAAATGAATGTTTGTAAACATTATCATGATGGTTGTTATATGTCACAAACCTACAGATGAATTTATATTTGTGAAATAATCAACATTTTAAAATACTAACTCAGGGGGAATGGGCTGAGAATTAGCACGTTCTGTACAAACAGATAAATGTTGACAACCCCATGGCAAACTGTTATATGTTTTCAACAAAGAGTATAACCCTACCCCTGCTTCCTGGAAGTTGACTGCCTTCACAGAATATTCGGGATATTTTGATGCAGCATTTGCGACAGCTGCGAGTCCACAATCTGCCACCAGGTGTGTTATGTCAGTCAACTGAAAAAAGAAGTGTCTTCATGAGGCAACGTTAGCGACAAAATCAACAATTGTAACTGTATGTTTCACATTAATTAATTTTGTAAAATAATAATTCAGTAGTTAGTTCAAACTATTTACAATTTACAATGATTTCTACAAAGTAATTCACTAACTAATTTAGATTTAATTTGTTTTATTTTAAGTTTTTAATGTCATACATTTATTGTGAAGTAAAAAATAGTAATCACATCCTTGTCGCCAATTGTTATGTCCATTCAGACATACAAAGTTAAGTTACTTCATAACTTATAGAGATATAATGATTACATCATTAGGACCGAGATACATCGCACGTGTAATCATTATGTCTCTATAAGTTATGATGTAACTTAACTTTGTATGTCTGAACGGACATAACAATAATGTTTATATAAATTATTACTGATACAACTAAAACTATACATGCAGTGTTTTGTACTGACTAACAAACATCTTTTACGATATATGAATGCTTCGTACTGTAGTGTGGACCTTCCATTGTTTCATGTTCTAAGAAGGTTTTCATTACGTTATTTTTGTGTCTAGAATACTCTGAGCATTCTTTGAAGAACCACTGCACATATCGGGGCGTATCCAGAGAAGGTATTCTTAGGGGGCCCAAAAACCTCCAATTGCACCGCCACTGGTGGCCAAACCAAATTCATATTTGGTAGTCTGAGTCTGGATCTTCAGCATGACTCTACTATCACACTGTTCGCCGCCATGCAGCCGTAACTTCGGCTTATTCTAACCTAAACATTCCAAAGGTTTAGGGGGTATATGCCCCCCAGTTTACCCCTGGATCCGCCTAGGCATATAACTTATAAAACTATACTTTGTTACCTATGTCCCATTTTAACTAAATGGCCAACAGACCACGACGATGACTTATAAACAAGAAGGGAGAGTGGAGGTTTGGTTGAGAAGAATTGCGGGAGTGAAGAGAACAGACAAGCAAAGAATGGAGGAGCTGAGGGAGGAGGCTGGTGGGAAAGAGAGTTTCAAGAGAAATCAATCAATCAATCAATCAATCAATGAAGAAGCAGGTGAAGAATTGGCTAGAGTGAGCTGGAACAAATGGGAAAAAAATGGTTATCGAAGAGAGCGGATACCCAGAGATTAGAGGGTTGAAGGAGAACATCATGACTCAGATAGAATGACTGTGTAAAGAGAGACTTGGAAGGATTGGGAGAGGAGTGGAGAACGAGAGTGAAAGATAGAGGGAAGTGGAAACGGATGGAGGAGACAGCCATGCAAGAGCAAAGAGGGGGGAGAAAAGGAAAAGGAAAAAAGAAATCAAACACAATTTTTAAGAATATCCAATACATGGGATTGCTGAATCAACATTGTGCAATGTTTTCTTATGCAATAACTGTAAACAATACATTATTTCTACAACGTACCATAATAAGAAAGATAGGTTTTTGTGCACTTGCTGTACATGGTTAAATGATGCCATATGTGTGGGCTTGCGTGGCAGTTGTTACTTATGCAGTGACGAGACCTCTACAAAATTTGGAGGGATTGGGAGAGGAGTGGAGAACAAGAGGAGAAGATGGGGGGAGTGGAGATGGATGGTGGAGACAGCAGTGTAAGATCTGAAGGGAAGAAAAATGAAATCAAAGACATGTACTAAGGCCAGGAAAAGAAGCGAACAACAAGTCTGTTACATATGCAGCACAACAAGTCTGTTACATATGCAGCACAACAAGTCTGTTACATATGCAGCACAACAAGTCTGTTACATATGCACCACAACAAGTCTGTTACATATGCAGCACAACAAGTCTGTTACATATGCAGCACAACAAGTCTGTTACATATGCACCACAACAAGTCTGTTACATATGCACCACAACAAGTCTGTTACATATGCACCACAACAAGTCTGTTACATATGCACCACAACAAGTCTGTTACATATGCACCACAACAAGTCTGTTACATATGCACCACAACAAGTCTGTTACATATGCACCACAACAAGTCTGTTACATATGCACCACAACAAGTCTGTTACATATGCACCACAACAAGTCTGTTACATATGCACCACAACAAGTCTGTTACATATGCACCACAACAAGTCTGTTACATATGCACCACAACAAGTCTGTTACATATGCACCACAACAAGTCTGTTACATATGCACCACAACAAGAATCCTACCTTCATATCAAACCGAGTGTCTGGTTTGTCTATGCCATACTGACTCATGGCGTCAGCGTAGGTGATCCTAGGAAAGGGCGTTTGTAAACACCCCCAGTCTGCTTCTGGCCACACTGCTTCCAGCAACCCCTCCATCAGTGCTTTGATGTTGTCCTGACTTGCGAATGACATCTCTATATCAACCTACACCAAACAACATCAAGGTTATAAAGAACTCTATTGGCAAGGTTATAAAGAACTCTATTGGCAAGGTTATAAAGAACTCTATTGGCAAGGTTATAAAGAACTCTATTGGCAAGGTTATAAAGAACTCTATTGGCAAGGTTATAAAGAACTCTATTGGCAAGGTTATAAAGAACTCTATTGGCAAGGTTATAAAGAACTCTATTGGCAAGGTTATAAAGAACTCTATTGGCAAGGTTATAAAGAACTCTATTGGCAAGGTTATAAAGAACTCTATTGGCAAGGTTATAAAGAACTATATTGGCAAGGTTATAAAGAACTCTATTGGCAAGGTTATAAAGAACTCTATTGGCAAGGTTATAAAGAACTCTATTGGCAAGGTTATAAAGAACTATATTGGCAAGGTTATAAAGAACTATATTGGCAAGGTTATAAAGAACTCTATTGGCAAGGTTATAAAGAACTCTATTGGCAAGGTTATAAAGAACTCTATTGGCAAGTTTATAAAGAACTATATTGGCAAGGTTATAAAGAACTCTATTGGCAAGGTTATAAAGAACTCTATTGGCAAGGTTATAAAGAACTCTATTGGCAAGGTTATAAAGAACTCTATTGGCAAGGTTATAAAGAACTCTATTGGTAAGGTTATAAAGAACTCTATTGGCAAGGTTATAAAGAACTCTATTGGCAAGGTTATAAAGAACTCTATTGGCAAGGTTATAAAGAACTCTATTGGCAAGGTTATAAAGAACTATATTGGCAAGGTTATAAAGAACTCTATTGGCAAGGTTATAAAGAACTATATTGGCAAGGTTATAAAGAACTCTATTGGCAAGGTTATAAAGAACTCTATTGGCAAGGTTATAAAGAACTCTATTGGCAAGGTTATAAAGAACTATATTGGCAAGGTTATAAAGAACTCTATTGGCAAGGTTATAAAGAACTCTATTGGCAAGGTTATAAAGAACTATATTGGCAAGGTTATAAAGAACTCTATTGGCAAGGTTATAAAGAACTCTATTGGCAAGGTTATAAAGAACTCTATTGGCAAGGTTATAAAGAACTCTATTGGCAAGGTTATAAAGAACTCTATTGGCAAGGTTATAAAGAACTATATTGGCAAGGTTATAAAGAACTCTATTGGCAAGGTTATAAAGAACTCTATTGGCAAGGTTATAAAGAACTCTATTGGCAAGGTTATAAAGAACTCTATTGGCAAGGTTATAAAGAACTCTATTGGCAATATAACGGCCGCTGCCGCTAACTTCTTTCATGTTCGGGGTTGTCGTGACTTTCTGACACTCAAGAAATGCAATTCTGTGAATTTCCTGTTAATAATTCCCACCCAGACTGACTCTGGGCCAGAGTACAGACAACCAACCTATAAACCAACAGCACATATTCAATTACTCTCACACTAGAGATATGACCACCAACAAACCCGATTCAGGAGGGGATAAATGATGAATGAATGAATGAAACTTTATTTCAACAACAGCAGACATAATAAAGTAGCTAATTATTAAATTATAGATGTATATAATTGTCGAAAAAGGGCAAGAAGAAGTATAACACTTATAATTACTTGCCCTGTTATGCACAAAAACCTCTGTAATATTGTATAACACAGTATAAATTTAAGCATGTAACATCACTTAGAATACATCATTATCATGTCCAAATTATGGCAGGCTATTCGTAAAAAGGAAGTTAAAATAATAATATAACCCTAGTCATTTTTTATTTCAAAAAATACCTACTCATTAAATACATAACTATTCAATAAATTTTCTTTGTATTTGTTTTTGAAAAGATTAATATGGTGACAACAAATTAGTGAGTTATCAAGAGAATTCCAGAGTTTAACACCTTTCACTGATAGACACATACTTTTCAAATCAGTACGAGCATAATAATGTGTAAACTTTTGAATAAAAAGAATCAATGGAAGAGGGAATTTTATTACTGTTTCTAAAAGGGTTGCCATAGTCTGATGTCCACGTGGCTAAAGATGCTCCGTAGACACTCACCTGTGTAAACTCTGGTTGCCTGTCAGGCTTGGCTGTCTCGTCACGGTAACAGCGGGCAATCTGCATGTATCTGTCGAGTCCACCAACCATCAGCAGTTGTTTGAACTGTGGTGCAATAACATGTGTGCATGATGCAAGATTGAAACAAATTTCAATTTTTTTTAAATCTTTTTAAAATACAAATTTCTAATTTTAATTTAAAAAAAATATTCCAGTCATTATAAAAAACAGAGAACTTGTATAATCTGGCAGCAATGAAAAGTACTCATAAGTCAACAAATCACAAATAATATTATGGATTACATTAGAAGAGTTCTGTCGAATAAACAGACAATAAAATAGAGCATCAAGTCATGTGACTTACCTGCTGCGGACTCTGTGGTAGGGCATAATACATTCCTGGAGTGTGAGTCGGCACCACAAACTCCTTTGCTCCCTAAAAATAGAAAATCAAACATGTCTAATTCTTTCTTTACCTAAAATCTCGAGTTCGGAATAAATCTACGATAACAAAATTTACTATAATCCAACAAAAAAGTGCGTGTATTAAGCTTTTCCTCTTAGATGCTTTGCATCTCAGGCACCAAACTTTCAGGGTTCATTTATGACCCCCTTGAAAGAAAACACATCTTTATCCACAATTCCCTCTGGGTTAAGGGTTTACGCACCTGTTAAGGGTTCATACTGGATGTTAAATGATTCTTCGCAACATTATGAATGTCTTCTAGTAAACCGCCCACAACTGATATGTCGATGGCTAATGTAGCTTGGAACAATCACAGAAAACACAAATAATGTTGCAAAAAAACTGTTCAAATCATGCAAATCTTTGACAAAAATGTTCACCTGCATCTGCATGCAAGTAGCACCATCCGGAACACATTTTTGCTAATACAGTTAAAGTTGCTTCCACGACTAGATTAGTTCATCGTGAATCCAGTTCTTTCATGTCCACATATGTAACGTATGACAAATTTAATAATATGCACAGTTGGTTTAATACAAAAGTGCATACATTTGTTATACTGTCTAAAGAATTGACTTCGGGAGCTACATCTTGTAACTGGCCAAAGCCAATTTCCAAGCCAACATTTAGCCTTCAGTGCATTGAATTTGTTGGTGGTATGTTTTTTGAGAAAGCCACGAAAGAGTTAAACATAAGTACATGCATAATCATATTGCACAATCACGTAAATATGCAATTTTTAGAATCACCTGAATTAACCATTTCAGTAGGACAGGCCAGTTTTCCGGCTGCACTGTCTGTGATGCTTCAGTACGACAGGTCGGTTATTCGGCATTAACGATGTCTGCTATTCAAATCGTTTTTATTCATAATAATCCACTACGTGGAGCCACTTGTGTATGGTTGTCAAGGTGAATAAATTAGCTATTCAACAGTGGTCATTGTTTATTATCGCTCAATAATAGTTTACGGTGATTTTCACGGTTTTTAATGATGGATTATCAAAATCTGCGGTGGCCACAATGGCGGACGCCATTATTTCAACTAGAGATTTACCACCATATGTTTTGGACAGATTATTTTATAGTTTTAGCGAAGAATCTTTGTCGAATGTTGACGATCGACATAATAACGATGTCGGGGAACTTGTATACAACTGAGTTCAGCAACAGCAAAAACGTTGAAATCTTGGCAGCCATCTTGGATTGTTGGTTACCATGACGACGAAATGTAAAATGATATGGCTCATTTTATTCACTGATTATCATACTTTCCAAAAATATATAACATTCCTATTCATAAAATGCATTTTTGTTGCTCAAATCTTGACTTGAAGTGAGGTAGTCCATTGTCTTGCATATTCACTGGGAATGCAGTATTCAGTGGTCACAGCTGGTCAGGGCTGTAGTACTGAAATGGTTAATTCCTGGGCAGGAATTAAATCAACTAATAGCTTGTTTGATGATCCTACCTGTATTTACCAAAACTATATAAAAGAATTGCACAAATGAGCCAGCATTAGTAGTTAATACAAGGTAGTTTTGCTTTTTCACAAAATGAATTTGTAGAGGCGAGCAAAAAACTGATTTGAAGAGGCACTTAAAAAATAGTTAGCTGAAGATAACTTAGAGGTATTTTATGACTGAGACAAGCAAACACAATCAAATAAAAAATTTGAGTATTATCAAATGTAAACTTTTTATGGCATTCACAACTGCATTTTCACCCAATAACACTAACAAATTAGAGATGTTTGTACCTGACAAAACATTAGACTGGTGTAGCAAATATTTAAAATAGTTCAACAATTTGCTTACCCCTGGAGTTTTCCGGAATAAGGTTGGTGTCTCCACATCAACAAACCCTGCAGGAAATATGAAGAATTGTTGGAAACTTAACAGAATAAGAACTGTGATTAATTAATTAATACTATGGTGCTTAAACAAAGCGAACTGACAGTATGTGCATCCACCAAATTATATTTAATCTGACTAAGGCTAAAGTTTCAAGAACAGAGTAATGCGTTGATTCTTAAGACACCAGTTCGTGTAAAATTCAACAGATGTCAGCACTGTTTCCAAAAGAGGATAACATTTATATTGATTAATTTTAAGACTCTTGACAAGAATCATGATTAATTCCTTTGAAAGATATTGCAATCAGCAAAATAACCTAGACACTAATAATATTCTAAAAAGCCAAGCGGTGCAAGCAAGATGACATCTTTTATTTATATTACACATATTTTATTTATATTACACATATTTTATTTATATTACACATATTTTATTACCTCGAAAGAAGTAAAAAATAGAAATGTACCATGTTGGATGCATAAGTAGTTCCGCATTTTCATGATGATATTGGAGCGGAGCCGAAGATTGTGTTGCATCTGGGAATGGCGAAGGTCAAGGTAGCGGTACTCAAGGCGTAGTGCTTCTCGCACCTACAACCACGCATTGTCAGAGCACCAGATGTGTACAAGTAATAACACAAAAAAATTGACATATATAAAGCAGTGAGAATCAATAATACCAAGTGTATGGTTTTTTGCTCCTCAAATTTCCACCTGTCTGTCCACCTGTCTTTTGGACAGACTCAGTTCATTAAAATTGAGTCTGTCAAAAAGACAGGTGGACAGATCTCTAGATAAGCTATAGACGGTGTTTGATTTTACTAGTCCAGAGGACCACTGCAATATTTACTACTCTACGAACCATTAGACTAATCCTGGAATAAATTGCTTGTTTGATCTCATTTTAATCTTATCAACACATTCCCATCAAATTCTAGCTCTGGCAAAAACGAAAGTCTTGACTTGAATTGCTTACCTTGTGGAAGTCGTGCATCTGAAAGGGGAGGTCCTTTCTACATGGATTCAACACTTTGATGTCACTTGCTAACACTTCAATGGCACCCGTTACCATGTCCTGAAATACAATTATGACACCATTAAAAAATTAATTATCAGGATGCTGGAATATGGATTACTGCGTCATGCACACAATTTAAAATGGGGTCTACTTTGCACAAAAATGGCAATTTAATTTAATAATGACATCAGCATACGCATCCAGATAATGAAGGTTCTAAATTCATGTTGAATTCCTTACACAATGTTGTTTTGGCAAAATAGACAGAGCACAGAAATAAAAATACTTGATCATTATTGTAATGTGTTATACGCATCAATAAGAACTGAGTCAAGTGCATTTCTAATTCATAACACATAATGAAACCTAACTGTTTGTTTGATCAATACATAGTATTGGTAGTTTTCTAGGCAATAGCCTTTTATATATATCTTATGTATATGTGTATCAGTACTTAGTGTTTTGCATGATCTCAGTTCTGTCAAAGCGATTGTGTTTCTAATTAAAATGATGTATGATGCACAAAAATACAGTGTATATATTTGATAAACACTTGACATTTCAACCTAACAGACACACCTTGTTGTGCTGTCCTTGAGGTCGGGATGCCACGGTGCCTTTTACTGTGAGCACCGATTCATACCCCAACTTGCTGCACATGTCAGCCAGGTCCTGAATGCAAATGTACACTTGATCATAACTTACCAAACATCTTTATTGTATTCTGGTCACAAGAATGTAATTACTAATCAAAGCGCATCACAACTGAGCTAATTATAAAATATGAATCGATCAAGTGCAGTTTTCCCACGGAAAATCTAGCAACAAACATGAGCCATACCTGTTTGTCGTCAGTGACAATCACCTGGGTGGTCCCGTACGCATCTCTGAGGGTGATGAAACGTCCTCCCATCCTCTGGAACTGCAGCCAGCCATACAGAGTGACCTCTTCCCCCACCTGACCACTGGTCAGCTCTCCACAAGAGTGACTCCGGCTGCAGAAACTGTTTGGTGGTGACGCGGCATTTGATTGGACAGTGTCCACTGACTGGACTCGGGCCACATCTAAACAAGATGCAGGCCTTTACGCAGGATCACAATTTTACAAGTCAAAAAAGTCCTGGCAGATATATGCGCCTGTGCATGCACACACACAATACACAGTCAAAACATATACATGTATATATTATATATAAATAAGTTATGTACATGTGTGATACACATTTTTAAAGCGCAAGGGCAACAGTGAGTCATTCAATAATTAACAAGCTGTTTTTTGCTCCTCAAATTTCCACAAATTCAAATTTCGACCCATCCAAAAACGAACTCTACCTGTTAAAATGATGGGTGGATGGGTCTCTAGATAAAGCTGTGACAAGACACTCGCCATTCCATCTGGTGGTTGTAGTGTGAAAGCTACTTTTGGCAATGTCAGTAAGGGGTTGTTCGTAATAGGGTCTGTAAGTGTGTCATGATGCATGGCGAGATTCCGTGCGAGTGGAGCCGACTGGTGTCATGCACAATTATTGCCCACTGATTTTAGCATTGCGGAAGCCAGGAAACAGTTGTTGGCATTTAGTTTATCGGTTTATTTTAGCTTTGTTAATGGTTTATGGCATTGTCACTTCAGTGTTATACGAATTATACATCAGGGAAATTAAAAATACAGAGAAAGAGCCAGGCAGCAGTCGATGGCGGTCATATACTGAAATTTTTTTTGGTTCCCAAAGTTTTTTCTTCTAAATGAAATAGATAATATTTAGTTAATGTAACAAGAACCAGTACATATTAAAATTATTAAATATAACATATGGATTACATAACACAATTAACAAGTATGTAAGAAATGGGAGTTAAAACAAGATACAACGGAATATCGCTTGTCATAAAAACTGCGAATGTTAAAATGTTATACGTTGTTATTTAAAAACACTTCGGTAACCATCTGAAAAGTTGCCTAAATGCAAACAATTACCAAAAAGTGTGCATTAGTTCAATAACATGTCGTACTGGGCAAAATAATGCATAGTTGTCATTGTCAACAAAGTAAGTGTAGTAGGCAATATTTTTTCTGGTGAAGACATGGAGAGCGCACCACTGCAAGCTAGTGAACTCTGACGGAAGCCTAGTTGTAGATCAAATTACCGGTAGTATGCAAGTCTTTTTTCATATATGAGATCAAGGGGTGTGGCTGCCTTTGGCTTTGGCTATACCATTGTCCAGACATAAGTGACTCTTGAAATGATCAGTAAGGGTCAAATGGCTTAAAAAGAGCCACGTCTTGAGTCTACAGAGCCAGGTTCCCTCATGTCAAACAATATTAAATTAACTATCTGACAAACACAATATTTTGAGTTGATCATAAAGCAAATCGACGAGTGCAATCGAAGGCATCATCATCATCATCAAAACATCAATGCGTCATCATACTCATAGACATAGCCATAGGACACGGTACCCATAGACATAGGACATGTTCTAAACGTGCAACTTGCGTGCAATAGAATTGCGTGCAATATATTGCCTGCATACGATGTGACTAGGTTGCGCGCAACCATTGTAGGAGACTAAGCTGCATCGTTTGACAGCACCTTTACTTTAGGCTTTACCAACTAGTACCTAGCCTAGGACCAGGCTTAGGCCTTAGGCTGGGCACCACTAAAAGGTGGACCGCGAACGGGCAGACCAGGAGAACCACATTCATAAAGATGTGCGCGACCTTTGTTCCTTCTTTACATGCGATGTTGTTGTTTACACAATATTAACAATTCTAAACACAACACCTGAATGGTGTAACATGCATTTAGAAAAACTTAACATAATAATAAATTACAGTTTACTTACTATTAAAGAATACTCTGAATATCCTACGCAAGAGTCAGTTTATTTAAATCGTTTGATGTAACCACTCGTATAACGGTACATGTTTTCACGGGAAACTATCACCTATTTTTTAACGCTGACCTTATTGAAACAATTACGATAGACCCAGGTGAGGAATTCTGAAGCTCCAGTAGTGTTTTTATTTTGTTTGATCTATTGTACAGGAGCAGGCATATTTGGTTTGATTTCAGTTGGATTGCACTGCTAGCTGCATATGTGGTAGTGAGTGTGTGAGTAGTTCTTGTTATTTGAATGTTCTTGTTAACCGAGTTCGTGGACACCATCGCTGTGACTAGCCGTCCCAGACAAATTCACAACTTTGTTTTGTTGGCCTAATGAATGCTGGTTTTTTACTCTTTATTAAATTCACACTCATTTTGTAATTATATAATCAATACCCAATTTAAATTAGCTTAATCTAAATTATAACATAGATATGATAGTTATATTAATATTGTTAATATAAATCTTAGCATGTAAATGACTGCATACTTTTTATGTATGAATATCTGTACATGCTGTTTGTAACAGTTGAGACTGACATGAAACAATTATTTGAATATATTTCAGAGTTAGTTAGTTCATATACAGTAGGCCTATTGGCATATCGCATTTGTTTTAACTGTTGTTGGAATGTAATATTTAGGTAGTATTACAATTATTTATGCATCTAGGACAACTCTACCTATAATAAGTTTACTGAACACAAAAGTCAAATTAAAAATGTTATATACAAAAAAGAAAACAATGAATAGTAAGCCAGCTGTTTTATAGATGATAAAAGAAAACAAGGACTAACAACAAAGGTGGGGAACAGGCCATATGCAACCTATTCATTTGCCATGTCCTTGTATTATAATTTGGTTGTGTAACTTTGTAACATTCATTTGTTCATTGTTCCATTGTTAGCTGAGCAGTTGAGTAGATATTCCACATGCTTTGATAGCTACTTGTGTCTACCTGTGTTTTGCAAGTTACTACAAACAATAGCTTTCTAGAAGAGGTATAACTCCAGAGGTGTGTCTTTGATGCAGCACTTCTGACTCAGTTTAAAGGAACAAGTTGTACAGCTGTATTACAATTAACTTTTGAGGTGAGCATGTAGGTATTTAAAGGCATAGATAATGTTTGGTGGACATTCCCTCAATGACCAGTTTGTGTTGTTAACATCACTGCTGTCATGGCTCTTCAAGTGCACGTGTATTCTGATTCAATTTTTAAATACTTACCACATTTTGTGGACACAAATCTTGGTTGTGTGGAATTTAGTTCCTTTGTCAAAAGAGGGGCTACCATAACAGCCTTGAGTAATGCTCAGTTGGGTCAAGGGCAACCCACGCCATGGTTGTGCGTACTGGCACAAACAGTTTGGCCGATTATGTCGACAAGTATGTTCGACTTGCTGAGAAGGTTCGAGATTTGTACAACGATCCGCGAACAGTAGACTGTGGCATATTTGCCATAGCCATTATTGTTATTTTGTACAAATGGTTAAAAGAACTGGAAAATCAATCACGATCATGGAACTTTGACATGGTAAAGTGTAGAAAACATGTAGTATTAGTAGTAGCATGTCTCATTGCTGCTTGTGTCAAAGTAAAAGACCAAGGAAGGCACCTTAAAAATTTCAGTAAGAAAGCAACACATGTTATTATCATTTATTATGTTAGTACTTTCTCATTTTACACCTCTATAAAATCATCATATATATATTGTCACATATATATCTATGATTTTGTTTTATGAAATAGTCCATATTTCATGCTTTATTATGTCTAATGTGTTTATATTGATCACTGGTTGGTTTTGTTGAATTTAAAAAAATTGTCTCAGTGTTTTATTTGCATGTCCTCGACAAAAGTAAAAATATGGATGCTGTAGCTGTATACATGAACAGGCATTTCGAGTGCTGTATATATATATACATTACATTTATTATGTGTTCATGGTGTTGTGTCAATAGCAGCAGATTTACATTTTTGTGGTCAGTCTATTATAGTGTTATAGATACATGTATTGATTTTTTTTTTTTGTATTACGGTAACATTAAGAAAAGACTGTTCATTTACGTATTTAACTATCTACAAAATTGTCCCAGTATTTTATTTGCATGTCCTCAGCAAAAGTAAAAATATGAATGCTGTGTTTGTAACAATTGTAACTTGTAGCTGTATACATGCACGGGCCTTTCGAGCGCTGTATATATATATATTACATTTATTATGTGTTCATGTTGTTGTTTCAATGGCAGCAGATGTTATTGTTGTGGTCAGCCTATTATAGTGCTATAGATACACGTATTGATTTTTAAAAATTTTGTTCGGTATTACACTATGTAATATTAAGAAAAGACTGTTCAGTTATGTATTTAACTTTCTTGGGGTGTCATCAAAATAGTTGTCACTAATTCATGCATAAAAACACAAGAGCGCACCCGAACATAGAGATCGCGCGCATCCTTGTGAATGTGGGCCGCCCGGTCCGCCCGTGCGCAGTCCGCCTTTTAATATGGGCCCTTAGGCTTAGGCTTAGCTTAGCCACTAAACGAGCCTTACGAGGTGGGCGATATTGGGTTTAAATAACCTAGCATGCAATACCCTTGACGCAACATGCGAAAATACCTGGATATGTGCTATATTTCGGATATCCCTTTACGGGTATATGTTGGAAAGTGTTTCGTATGGACAAAAGTCGCCGAAAGAGACAATGACAGCATCTCTCCATAGCTGTCAAGTACTACGGACAGCACAAACACACGTTCTAGTTTACAGATTTTGCCTCCTGTTGGATAATAGAAAACTAACAGTTATTGTGGTGCCGCCCAACGGATAGTTTTTGAACTACTTTAATTTCTCATCACGCTCAACCTATGGATACACAATTTGACAAAAACCCTGCAACGATGGAAACACAACACAGCACGAGTTGGACCACATGATCTGTATCTGTATTTTGACTGGCAAAATGTCCTATGGACACATCACGCCAGTGCGCATGGTGGCTCTTATGGATTAATTGTTTACATGTTGGGCTAGACTAATCTGGAATGAACTCAGTGATGTACTTGATACAATGCTTGGAGGTAGAGAATTCCACTCTTTTATTGTGACTGGGAAAAAGCTGTTTCCAAATATGTTTGTCGAGTGCCTGATTTGTACTAACTGTTTAGTATGTTTACGTGAGCATCTGGTGTTGCGTTTGATGTATTGATCTAGTGGGATATCTATGAGGTTATGTTCCATTTTATATAATATGCTAAGTCTTTGGGTTTTTCTTCTTGATTGGAGGGTGTCCCACTGGAGATCTTTAAGGAGTTGTGTTACCGTTCCTGGCTCTCTAGAATAGTTGTTCTTACAAAATCTGGCGGCTTGTCTCTGTGTTCTTTCTATGAGTTTGATATTTCTTAGGCAGTGTGGATCCCATGATGCTGACGCATATTCAAGTATAGGGCGGACAAGGGTTTTGTAGGCTATGGACTTGATTTGGGTTGGGCATTTATTTAAATTTCTTCTAATAATTCCCAATGTCTGTTGTGCTTTTTTTGTGACTGAATTGCTTTGTATTGTCCAATTTAATGTATTTGATATATGTATGCCAAGATAACAGTGCGATTCAACAGATTTAAGTTGTTGTCCGCAGAAGGTGTAGAGATTTGGTGTCGGTTTTCTTGAGGCTATTGTCATTGTATAACACTTAGTGGGGTTGAATTTCATAAGCCACGTGTGTTGCCATTTCTCAAGTTTGAGCAGATCGTTTTGGAGGACAGATGTGTCTTGGTCAGTTTTAATCGGTGAATATAACAGGCAGTCGTCTGCAAAAAGGCGAACAGTTGAGGAAAGATTGTCTGGCAGGTCATTTATGTAAAGTATGAAAAGTAGGGGCCCCAGTACTGTGCCCCCTGGTACCCCAGAAATGACTTCAGTTGATGTTGACTTGGATCCATTTATAACAACCTGTTGAGTTCTTCCTGTAAAGAAGCTATTTATCCATGATGATATTGGGCCTGTGATGCCATAGTGTTTGAGTTTGTGGATTAGTCTGTTATGTGGAACTTTATCGAATGCTTTGGTGAAGTCAAGTATGGCCATGTCTACAGATTTCTTCTCATCAAGTGATTTGCTTATGTCATGGATTGTTTGAATTAATTGTGTTTCGGTTGATCTTTTGGCACGGAAGCCATGTTGGTGGTCAGTTAGGATGTGGTGCTGTTCAAGGTGTTTCATAATGTGACTATGTATGATGTGTTCAAGAAGTTTAGAAACCACAGGTGTTAAGGATATTGGTCTGTAGTTAGATGTTTCTGCTCTACTTCCTTTCTTAAAAATTGCTGTTACATTGGCTTCTTTCCAGGTATTGGGGACTTGTCCAGAGTCAACAGATGATTGGAAAATGTCATGTATTACTGGTGCTAGGTGAGAGGCATATCTATTCAAGAACCATGGTGGAATGCCATCTGGTCCTTGCGATTTAGAAATGTTAATTTTGGAAAGTTGATCAAGTACTCCTTTAAGTGAAATTGTTAGTTTGGGGATTTTTCCATGTGGACTTCTGGCCATATCTGGTAGGGGAAATTTCCTTCGTGTGTAAAGACACGTTGGAACTGATTGTTTAAGGTTTCTGCTTTATGTTTGTCGTCGCTAATGATGTTACCCGCAATGTTAAGGTCTCCAATACCCTGGTTATCCTGTCTAAGTTTAGAAATGAAGCTCCAACATGATTTAGGTTTCTCTGTTATTGTTGTTGTCAGGAATTGACTTATGTAGGATAGGATAGCAGAACGAAGGTGTTTATGCATGTTTCTCCTGATGTCACAGAATTCTTTCCAGTCTTCTGGATTTCTAGTTCTTTTTGTTTTGTTATATAGCTGTTTCTTTCTTTTGCACATTTTCTTTAAATCTTTATTGAACCAGCGAAGATTGTGTCTTGAAGTAGTAAGACGGTGCGGTACATATTGGTTCATAATGTTGATGATTTTCGTGGAAACAAGATTCCACTTGTCATTGACTGTCATGTTTTTGTTTTGAGAGAAGTATTCATGTGTAAAGTTTTCAAGAGATTTCTGGATGTTAATGTCGTCGGCTTTATTTCTAATGAAGACTACGTTTCGGACGATGTTTGCGTTTGGGCGAGATGTTTACATCAATGGTGACTGTGCTATGGTCTGCTATTCCGTCTACTACATTTATCTTCTTTATTAAACCAGGTCTATTGGTGAAGACAAGATCTAAAATATTGTTGGCATTTCCCTGTCTGTGCGTGGGTTCCTTGACATGGTGGACTGACAGTCCATGTTCCTCTGTAAGAGAGAGTAATTTATTGGCAGCAGTTGTACTGTATCCATTGTTAGGTGTGACTTGGTGAATTTCCCAATTGATGTTAGGGAGGTTGAAATCGCCAGTAATGATGACATTATGTGTGTTGATCTTGTTACCTAATTTAGAAAGGGCTATGTCTAGTTCTTCGATTTGAGTTCCATGAGAGTCATTTGGGGCACGATAGAGGGTACACATGATTATTGGTTTCATTCCTGTTATCTGGGTTTCAGTCCAAATGCTCTCACTGTTAGTGTCTAGGTCTGGTAGGTGGCTTGTGATGAGGTCATCTTTTGATATTTGAAATACCCCCCTCCAGTAGTGTCTGTTTCTCTGTCCTTTCTAAAGACGTTAAAGTTGCTTGGGAATATTTCTCCATTTTTTATTGAGGGATCTAACCATGATTCAGTGCCACAGATGATGTCTGGGTTGTGTAGATTGTTTAGTGCTTCGATGTCTGAGGCTTTCTTTTTAACGCTTTGGCAGTTTACGGGGATACATCTGAAGTTTGGTCTCTTTTTCGGTCTATATGCTTTCTTGCTATTAGTTGTATTGTTGGGGATGGAATGATGATGGAAGAGACCGGCAATTACATTAATGAAATAGAGGACGAATCAATTTCTTCAGGCGAACGTTTTGTGGAGCTGCACAAAGAAACCATTTCTGTAGTAAAACATTGAGTAGCATTCCTACCCGCGTTCCCCGTCTTCCGATGCTACGTCCAAATGTTCTGCTCTCCGTCAAAACCCACCCCCAAAAATCATCTACACTGCGGGCCTGCTAGTAAATTGCTCTTTTATAGTGCAGTTGACACATTTCGATATGGATTAACTCGTTGCCTTTTTATTAGAAAAATAAGGATTTTCCTCTCAATTAATTGCCTTTTTAAAGAAAGCTTGTCCGTTTATATTTGAAAGTACATTTTTAGGACTTTGTCCATTGTAAGTTTTTTTAATACCCTTACAAAATGTATGTGAATTGTACCGTGGGCTGATAACTAGGTCTTGTTATAAGACAGGATGGCCGTCCGGGTAAGGAATGGGGCACACGTTGGCCTGGCTGGAGAGACAGGTGAAAGTGCTGGAGGGTGGCATTGCAATGGCCTCCCCTATTTTGTGAAACACCTCTTGTTACATTAAATGAATTAGATAGTTTTGTCCAAAAGATCGACAACGGATAACCGCGCCGTCTGCCAAAAATATCACTAACAAAAGCGTGATAACAAATCTATAGTACGTGTTCTACATTGGGAAATGAAGTAACTACATAAGGACGTAACTACGTATATAAGGAAGTCGCCTTGCACCATTCCCGCGTAGCATCTGTCTGGATTAACCCGGAATACGACAGCACGATGCAGCGGGCTGCAAGGGAAACATTCAGGGAACTTGGGAAGACCAATGCTACAGGACCTACTATCGACGTTGTAAGTTGTCACGTTATTCAAGTTGTATTTAACGGCGGAATTCAGGTGGTCTCCACTTTTACCGACATGTTTGCCATGGTATTGCAGACAGGTATATAGATAAAATGGAACGTTGAACACAGTGGTTAGTACATGCGTTGACAGCTGTAAATGACAATCAACAAACGAACCGGCTATTCCTGACGCCCATTGGTGGATAGCGTCCTAATCTCTGCCACGATAGCGGTCACTTAATTCATGAGTTGTACAGCCTTCATTCGTCCTTCTCATTGTTCAACGATACCACCATAACGCTGGAATAACTTCCCCTTTCGTTTGTTTTAAATCGAATATTGCGAACGAGGAGAATATGACAAGGTATGTTTATTGTTTTGTGTCTACATAGAATATATCTTTGTTCCTAAATCAATCCGATTAAAACAACTTTTAAATCAATCTGTATGTATTGCATATGATTTATTTCCCTGTTATATGTCCGTTTGTGGTGTCATTGTAACTTATATAATATCAACGCCGTTGCAGCCGCAACTAGTGAAATGTTAAATAGGTTAAAATATTACAAGATCGTAAGGTGCACCTTACTCCGATATGTTGCTCCGTTGACATCCCATTATATATAAGACACTGAGATCGTCATGCTCTTAAAATTGGCTTAAATCATGTCCTATACCTTTGCTATGAAACCAATGTTTTTATTTTAAAAATAAATTGTTCTAGTTTTTGGTGCACTTGTCTTCGGCCAATATCGTGGAGGTGCCTACATACGCAGGTACTCAAATATACACCCGCGCTCGTACTTGGACACATTTGTTGTTGCTCTTCTCCCTTAGGTGTCGCGTCTGTTGCAGCCGATTGTCGTGGCCATCCAAACTCCTCCATTGTGCATATCTTGCCACCGCTTTCTGACGCTCCCTCCAAACCATGTTGCCACAGACACAAGCACGAATAAAGTCCTCTAACTGTGAAATGTAAACCTATTAACCGGTCCCAATGTATGGATACTGCACTGCATAAAAACTGACCTATACCTATTTTTACACATTTAGCACAAATAAACGGCCCTCTAATCATGACAACATCCCTACAAAGGTAATCAATAATACTTTCTTTCGATCGTGTAGTGTGATTCAAATTTCCACATCCGGGAAGGATGCATGACATATCGTTTTGAGGTCGTACTGTTGAATCCGGCAGGTTTCCTTAAACCTGGTAACGTCTCACTCTCGCGACATGTGACGATCGGTTACTCCCGTAGGCGTACTAGGTATTGTGGTTGACGATGGTGATGAACTTTATGTTCTCTACTTCCTCACTACGAAACCACACCGGGGCGAGTTCTTCAAATGCAGTGATCGTGTAACGATACGCTGACGGGTGTTTATGGCACATTGCCATTTCTGTTACGTTTACTTACTAATCATACCGGAACTCAATGTACAATACAGATATTCGTTTATGGCAATGGTCTTATCCGATTGCAACGGAACTATGGGTCACGACGCATTCATCGCGTGCCAAATGTCTCATGCTACAGATACGAAACTATTGTTTACGTCACCGCACACAAACTGGTTGTTGAACTTGTGGATCTGTTACCAGGTTCGACAAGTTTACTCATTTGTCTACATAAGAGTGAAGCTGTCGGATATTCCATTATAGTTTTTGTTGACATTATAGATTTTGGTGTTTGCTATAAAAAGGCTATAATAGAGCTAGAGAGCACGCACATGCGTGCGTGCGTATGCGTGTGACTGAGTGAATGTTTGTGTATATGTGTCTGTGAGAGTATGCGTGTGTGTCTGTCTCTGTATGCCTGTCTGTCTGCGTGTCTGCGTGTCTGCGTGTCTGCGTGTCCGCGTGTGTAAGTGTGTGCGTGTGCGTGTGTCATTTTTTACTGCCCTCGTAACCCACCTGGGTCATAGGGGCGCTGCATTGTTGAATGTTTCACCAGTCGACGCCAGCCTTCGCGGTTGTGTGCTAATGTCTGAGTTTCTGCGAAGGTCTTCCCAGTCCATTCTGCAATATTGTCTGACCATCTCTTCCTCTGTCTTCACTGTCTTCTTTTCTCCGACACTGTTCCTTGTAGTATTGTTTTTGTGAGCTCGCTTGATTGTGTTGCATGGCCATACCATCTCAGTTTCCTCTTTTTTACTGTGGTCAGCAGGTCTTCGTAATGTCCCACATGTTGAGTGATGATTTTTCTGATTTCATCATTGGTGATGTGGTCAGTGTAGGAAATACCGAGGATTCTTCGGTAGCATTTGATTTCCAATGCAGCAGTTCTTCTTTGCAGTTCCGCTGTGAGGGTCCATGATTCGCATGCACACAGAAAGATGGAAAGGACCAGTGTACGTACTAGTTTAAGTTTGGATTTCAGTGCGATGTTCTTGTCTCTCCAAGCTGGTTTCAATTTCGCCAGCGCTGCTAATGTTTGCGCAGACCTTGCAAGGATCTCGTTCCTGGAACCCTCGTCATTGATGATAGCTCCGAGGTACTTGAACTGATTTACTGTTTCCAGTTCATGTCCATTGGCAGTTATTCGGGACCTCATTGCATTTTTGCTGTTTGTCATTAGCTTGTTTTTTCTGTGCTAATTTCCATTCCATACATGGCTTGATGTTTCGTGCAGTCGGTTCACAATGTTAGCAAGTTCCTCTTCACATCCAGCCAACCCGTCGATGTCATCAGCAAACCGTAGGTTGATGATGATGCGTCCTCCAATGTTGACTGTGCCAGTGTGATCTTCCAGGGCATCTGTCATTACTCGTTCCAGGAATATGTTGAATAATGTAGGTGACAAGAGGCATCCTTGACGGACTCATTCACCTACAGCGCTTTGCACCAGTACTGCGTTGCTAGCTTTTGCGTATAGCTGCTCGATGGTGTGTACTAGTTTTCGTCCAATATTGCCGTTCTTCATTGTCGCCCATAGTGCGGCATGCCACACCCTGTCAAATGCCTTCTTGAAATCAATGAAGACATGGAATAGTTCCTGTTAATGTTGCAGGTATTTCTCACACAGAACACAAAGATTGAATATTTTTCACACCTTTTTAAAGGTAATTCAATGTACATCAAAATAAACTCAACTTGCAATTATAGAAAATAATTAGTTTTGACATTACAGCTTAAAACCTGCATACACCCAGAAATGTTGAGATATGTGGCAACAGCCTGGGGAACAGGGACACAAGTCAATTTAACTGGCCGAGGTATAACGGATTAAACCACAGGTACGTTAATTTCATAGGTCAGTTGTTACTCATTTGTATTAGTAAAACGTGCCAATTTGTCACCTCGTTTTTTATTTGAACGTATGTATATAAAAGCTGCCAAATTTCAGTTCATAATTTTAAGTATTGACAAACATTAGTAGTTCACCCAATGATATTAAAGATCTGACAGATCTGCACCTCTTGTGTATGTTTTGCGGGCGTGATATTTGGTGTTTCAGTTATTGGATTAAGACCGCTTGTTTCAACACGCTTTGTTTTAGGCGGGCGTTTTAAGAGTGTAAGCAGAACTTGCAAACTAGCGTCGTAACAGTTTAAATATTAGCTAATTTGTTAGAAATGTTCCTGGCTGGCTAGGTGTCTTGAAGGGGGTGTATTCAGTTCACCACACCGCTCGTTGTTTGTGTTATGTGAAACCTTTCGTACAATAATTCCAACGTTCAACAGTCAAATGTATTTTTTGTCTAACGTTGGGTAGTGTCCATTAACACAACCGTAGATGTTCAGGCTAGTGGATGTCTGAAAGTTCCAAATGTAGTGGAGGCACAGTTTTGGAATGGAGGCACTACGTTTATGCGATGACACGTGTATAAACTGGTTTACACTTTATTTAACTATTTGCTTCTGCATTGCTTCAGCACCTATGCGATAGGTCCGTCACAAAATGGCACAATGTCAAACACGTTACACTTAAATAAAGCTTGGAAAGGTAAGGAAAGTGCAAGCAAGAAGAAGAAGAAACATTCGTATAATAGTTTAAAATAATATAGGGAAGACAGAGAAAGAGGAACTAGGAGGTAAAAGGAACCATCTTGAATCATTCACAGACCACATCTGTCGCACTTTACAAAATATGTGCATAAGTCATTAATTGATACATTCATTCAACACACACCAAGGTCTTGTTTCAACGTCCGCTTGCAGTGTTAACGAAGAGTACGTTTTCACAAATTCCTTATGATTATGTTGATAGTTTGTTGAAATCAACATAAATATTTTGCATTATACAGCAATGATTCACAGTGTGTGTTACGTTAAGAAGTCAAAATAGCCTACATAATAAATCGAGATAGAAACTATCATTGTTAGATATTCGAACTTTAACAAGATTTAACAAGATTGCCATCCAGAGAATTAACTCTAGATGGCAGGTGGACAAGGAAGCCCTTTGGCTTATCGAGTCCAACCCTTTTATCTACATATATCCAGCCCTTCTGAGGTAAGTGTCGATTTTATTTTTAAACATATTCACACTACCAACACTCACACAATCATCAGATAATCTGTTCCATACATTCACAGTCCTTTGTGAAAATGAAAACTTTCTTACGTCTAATCTACACTGTTCCTTTACTAATGTAACTTCATGTCCTCTAGTCTTTCTATCTCTCTTAACTGAAAAAAACATATTTCTATCAATATTTTCATAACCATTCAATATTTTAAACACTTCTATCTAATCTCCTCTCAATCTCCTGGTCTCTAGTGTTGTTAAACCACATTCTTTTAGACGTTTTTCATAACTAAGATCCCTCAGTTTTGGTATCATTTTAGTCGCTCTCCTCTGTACTGTTTCTAGCATATCTATGTCCTTCTAGCGGTATGGCCTCCACGCTTGTATACAATATTCTAAATGAGGCCTAACTATTGTTTTTGTACAGCGGTATTATTAGTTCGTTTTTCTTTATATGCTATATTTCGCCTAATCAATCCAAGGATTTGATTTCCTTTTGATGCTGCAATTCCACACTGCTCTGAAACCTTCATGTCAGCACTAATTGTTAGCCCTAAGTCTTTTTCTTTTACAGTAGTATTTAGTACAGTTCCCCCCCATTGTATATTCTTCTACATATTCGTTCCCATGTCCTGTGTGAAGACATTTACATTTCCCAAAATTGAACAACATTTGCCACTTTTCAGACCATTTGATCAACCTGTCAAGATCATCTTGTAAATGCTGTCTATCTCCATCACTTTTAATCCTTCTAAACACTTTTGTATCATCTGCAAATTTCAAAACCTTGCTAGCTATATCGTCGTCCAAATCGTTTATATATATTAAGAATAATATAGGTCCCAGTACTGATCCCTGTGGAACCCCACTCAAAACTGATTTCCAGTTTGAAGCCTCCCCATCAACAACTACCCGCTGTCTTCTGTCAATCAGCCATTTTTCTATCCAGTTAATTATACCATTTCCTATGCCATGGGCCTTTAGTTTAAGCAGTAATCTCTGATGTGGCACTTTGTCGAAAGCTTTTTGAAAATCTAAGTAGATGATATCTACTGGTGATCCATCATCTACCCACTTAGTGATATCTTCCAAAAAACATAACATATTTGTTAAGCATGACCTCGCTTTTAGAAACCCATGTTGAGATGGGTTTATCAAGTTATGTTTAACAAGAAAATCCACCATGTGATCTTTAATTAGTCTTTCTAATAATTTACAAATCACCGATGTTAAACTAACTGGTCTATAATTATTTGACTTGTTTCTCGAACCTTTGTTAAATAACGGTATAATGTTTGCTTCTTTCCATTCTAAAGGAACCACTCCCTCTTCTAATGACAAGTTGAAAACTGTTGCAAGCGGTATGCTAATTTGTTCTACAATTTCCAATAGTAGTTTGGGTGGAATACCATCCACTCCAGGTGATTTATTATCCTTTATAGCCCTAATTTTCTTAGCTACCATTTCTGGGGTTACAATTAACTGTCTTAAATAGTCTGATTCTGCCCTCTTGAACTTAACCTCTGGTACTGGCAGTGAACTAGTGTCTTCTCTGGTAAACACTGAACTAAAATACTCATTCAGGTCTTCTGCCATTAAGAATCCTTCTGATATTATATTTCCAGCACTATCTTCTAGAGGACCGACCTTATCCTGAACTTTCTGTTTGCTTCGAACATACGCATAAAAACTCTTGCTGTCATGTTTTATATTACAAGCTAATTTATGTTCATAGCTTCTCTTTGAATTTCTAATTTCAGCTGTAGCTTGGTTTAGTGCTTCTTTATAAATGTTGTAGTCTTCGTCATTTCCAGTACGTCTATATGACTTCCACATCATTTGTTTATACTTAATTTTTCTAATGGCTTCTTTCGATAAGTGTTTCTTTTTGGACCGTTTCCCGTATTTTTTTAAGGGAACAAATTTGACGATGATGCATTCAATTTCACTCTTTAAGATATGCCAGCATTCTGTTGCTGTCTTATTCTTCAGTGTGTTATTCCAGTCTATCTTTGCTAAATATTTCCTTATGTCCTTATATTTTCATTTGTGGAAATTTCTCCTGTACTGCTTTTTACTATTCCTTTCTGATTTTACTTTGATGGTAAAATGTATCTGGTTGTGATCACTATTCCCCAGTGGCTCACATATCCTGACATTGTCAACTAATTCATTCTGTGAGGACAAAACTAAGTCTAACACATTCTCTCCCCTGGTTGGTTCTAGCACATGTTGAGAAAGGAAACTATCTTGTACTAAAACTAAAAACTTGTGGTCCTCACTACCCATACTCTGTAGAGATTTCCCTTATATATGCACATGGTTAAAATCCCCCATAATAACAAAGTCCCATTTGTTCACTTCCCTTATAGCGTTTTGTATTTTTTCATTCTCTTCTATGCTTATGTTTGGACTTCGATAAACTAATCCAACCGTTAACGTTGAGTTTCCTGTAACTATGTTACACCAAACAGCTTCTTCGCAATCTGCTTCTCTGTCTAATTTTATTTCATAAGCCTGGATAGATTCTTTAATATATAAAATAACTCCACCTCCCCTTCTTCCTATTCTATCTTTCCTAAACATTACATATCCTGTCAGTCCCAATTCGGCATCTGATACATCGGTGGTTGCCCATGATTCGGTTATACCTATTATGTAAGGGTCAATATCTTCTACCATAATGTTTAGTTCATTTCTTTTGTTTACTATACTCTGAATTAGTTTTGCTGTCTTTATCTATGCCTCCAGTTTCAGGCTTCTCTGCGAGTCCCCCCTGCGAATTTAGTTTAAATAGATGCAACCTGTCCCACTGTCAACATATCTCAGCAGATTCTCTGAGAATACTGCTGCCCCCTTTCCACTTAGATGGAGGCCATCTCTCATGTACATATCTTCTCTCCCAACAAAGTACCCCCATAAATCTATGAATCCCACGCCCTCTTTTTCACACATCTGCTCAACTAGTGCGTTGATCGCCATCCTCTTACAGTTTCTGTATGATGCTCCCATTACTGGCAAAATTCCTGAGAGAACAACCTGTTCCACTCTTGTCTTCTTTAGCTTCCTTACTAGATGTCTGTACTTCTGAACTATCCCAGTTGTTCCCTCCTTGTCTGCATTGTTTGTCCCAACGTGTACTAGTATAGACCCTCCCTTGCCATGCCCCAATACCTTCTCTACCCTTTCGGTCACATGCTCTATTCTAGCCCCCGGTAGACATACAACAACGTCCTTCCCCTCGCATATAGTCTTGTCTGTTTTTGTCAGAATTGAATCGCCCATAAACACTCTCTCTTTTCTCCTAGCCCCATCAATCACTGCCTCGGAGTAGCTCCTCCTGTTTGCATATGTCTGGTTGTTGTCTTTTCCTCTTGCCATCTTCTCTCCTGTCACATTATCTTCCATTCCCTTCTTTCCTGTCGCGTTTTCTCTTGTCCCCTTTTCTCCTGTCATCTTCTCTTCTAGCACATTTACTTTCACTTCCTTTCGTCCCTTCATCTTTCCTCCCATCACATTTTCTTCTCTCCTCTCCCGTCCCTTTTCCCCGGCTACCTCCTTCACTACGATCACTTTTTCCCCTGTCACCTTCACGCCTGTCATGTTTTTTGTTTTTTGCTGAACACTCTGTCTTCTTCCATCAGTCTTCTGTCTCTCAGTCTTACTAACTGCCTCTGTGGTATCTACCTCTTCACCACCTGTATCGCTGTCGCGTCTCCCCTCTTTCTCTACAGTCTGACTACCTGTTGATCTATCCCCACTGACCCGTTTTCTTTTCCTCTGCCGAACACTTTTCCTCCGTCCCTCTGTCTTCTCAATTTCTTGTTCCTTCACACCGGTCACCTTCCCTCCTCTCAGTCTCTTTTCTTCAGTCTCTGTGTCACAACTCAGCTCCTTCTGTGTTGTAGAATTCTCAACTCTCTCTCTCTGCGTCATCCCTCTCTGCTCCATCTAGTTCTATGTTGAGTCTCACCTCCATCTCCTTCACTATATCCGTCAACTTACATACCCCCTTCATCAGACATTCCACCCTCAAACACCCCATACACCGAAAGGTGAATCCATCATCTTTGGTCTCTGCCCATGATTTTGGACAGCCAGACAACGCAAAATCCACCTAGCTCTTGCATGGTGTCGTCAGATGGCACGTGTGCATCCTGAGTCTCGGGTAATAGGAATCGGGCAAAAGGAACCAAGTTCGGGTAGGAGGGGCTTGGTGCTTTCTTTTCCTGCTTTCAAACAAACACCTTCCATTCAGTCCGGACGACTCAAATTCGAAGTACGCCGGTATAGCCGACATTGGCACTCGCTCTAGGAGACCAGCAGCTGTAGTGTACTCCAACATTATGACACTTTCCTGGAAGGCTAAATTGCCTCGAATTGGTAGATGTGTCTAGTAGAGGCGATGCATGCAACGAATTGTGAATTTAGTAATAGAAGCAAGATATTCGACACATTGCTAGAGTTTGGAGTCCTGACGATGTGTAGATGCGAAGACCGCGAAGACCGTCACGTGTCGACTATGGTGACCATTACTGTTCCGAAATTATCGAAAAACACACTTTCGTCACTATCTTCACTGCAAGACAAGATAGCGTAAATCGTATGATGTCTGCATCGATATTTGAACGGGCAGGGATTACAGTGAAGCTATAAAACATTCACAGTTGAATGTTGTTCATTTAAATTCTGCTTTCAGATATTTATGTTGCCCGAAAGAGAGGTTCCCTTTGCCCGAACCTAATCTCTATCTCAAAATGCACCTTATTGGAAGAATAAGAACATATTGGACTCTGGTGACTTTTATGACCAGATGTGTGATAGCAAAAATGGTTCAATGAATGTTATTCACATTCTTGAAACAACAGTTCACCGCTCTTAAGTGATTCCCCTTGTTCGACCTTCCTCTGGGATCATAATACAGCAATTACATAAGTTACAACGTTTATTTTATGCCCTCAGCATTAGATTACATATCAGTAATGAATTGGGTGCAGTTGTAGAAATCATGTTCACGATGATGCGTACAGTAACTTCACATGCAATACATATATTCGAAGAAGACAAACACGAAGTAAGTGTATCGAATCCTCCCCGCGGAGCAGCGGCGGACCAAATCCAGGAAATGCTGCCGAAGTGAGCGTAAAGTGTTTGGCGAGGCTGATCTGTTGGGTTCGTACGAGACACCTCCTAAAGTCATACATCCTGTCAGTAGTTCTGACCGGACGTGACGTCAGAGTGCTGTTGGAAAACATGCCTCTGTTGGATTACAAATGTTGGGGTATCGACTGCAGAGCAAACACAGGTAGACCGACGACCGCTCGCCTCCGAGTACTCGACGTATAGGCTGCATGTTGGCATCCGAACCTGAAAACGAAACAAAAACAACATTATAACTTCTTCCGAAGACACTACAACCAGTACGGAGCATTTCAATGAATTAACGAATGATAACAACAATAACAACAACTACTACTACGACTACTACTACTACTACTGCTACTACTACTACTACTACTACTACTACTACTACTATTACTACTACTACTACTACTACTACTACTACTACTACTACTACTACTGCTACTGTTGCTACTACCACTACTACTACTACTACTAATATTAATATTACTACTACTACTATTGCTACTGCTACTACTACTACTAATACTACTGCTGCTGCTACTGCTGTTACTACTACTACTACTACTACTGCTACTACTACTGCTGCAACTGCTACTGCTGTTACTGCTGCTCCTATTACAATTAAACTAGTGATTACTATGTTATAAAACTACTCGTTGTTGAACAATGTTGTAAAAGGGACATAACAATAATTACTGTAATATTACCTATTGCTAATTAGTACAAAATATTCAGTATACCATTTTGGTATGTAACCGACTATTTTCCCACCAAAATGCCTCAACACAATTTACAATTTCCATGCGTCCTTTACTCACACCCCAAATAAATGGGTACTAAGTCGCGCAAAACTGTAGAAAATTTAGTATTGTACATTTTCGGATTCGACAGATCTTGAGCTTTAAAACGATACCTCATTTGTTGAAATATCTTCACTAGGTATTTTATTTATTGCTAAAATTGAAGGAACGTTTTGAGAAACGAGGTAATTTTGACTTATATTGCATATTGTTTTTTATCTATGGCTTAGTAAATGCATGTATTGGTTTTATTAATTTTGGATGGCTTATCGAGGAAAATAAACCGACCTTTGAAAGATGACGTCATAAGGTATGCATTTCATCCACAAAACTGATGGAACATGACTTAGGGAACTGCTTTTGGCTCGCATCCAGAACAGACCCAGCGCCATTTATTGCCCAATTCTTTGTGACGGGCCACATATTAACTTTTTTGTGTATTTATGTGTTTAGTAGAATGATAAAATAAATGGCATTGTGAATAATTACAGTCAATACTCGCTCGCTATCAACTCTCCAGGACCCATTGCTTACAAGGAATCACTCTGAAATCCCGGTTCTGTCCTACACTGTTTTATTTTCCTTTATTTACTTATAAGTAAGTTAGCTTATAAAGATCATGTGTGGGGTATGTTAGTGTTGTTGAATTGTTTTAACAATATTTGTTCATGTTAACATAACATACAACTTAGTGAGTGCATCTAACACAACAGAGAAACTGGTGTATATCAATTTCTATATAAAAAGGAAAAAGCTAAAAGAAATTACACGAGTGTAATTATCTTAATTCCACAATGAACTTTATAATTTACTCAAATAGATAAACCACTTCACTCATAATGTATAAAGCCGTTCTTATAAGGTTTTACTTACTTTTAGAATATATAAATGCCAAATAGATTAAAGAGGTGTGGTTTTGATATAATATGATATGATATGATATGATATGATATGATATGATATGATATGATATGATATGATATGATATGATACTCCACCCCCTAACCATACGTAACTGTTTGGGCTTGTTGCACAACCTTTAAAATTACTTCTTCACATCTTGCACAGCTTAATTTTGAGACAAAATACCCAAATAAAGGTTGAGCACGTTGACTAGAAACGGTGATAAGAGAGTTGTATTACTATAAACGCCAAGAGCTACAGCCTAGATAGTCCATTTTTCCAAATATATCTAGGTAATTAGATTTCTTAAAATTACTCAAACTTGTTTTGCCCCTAGATTTATATTTGCGAAGATACCAAAATATATTGTTTTGAGCAATGTGCAGTTTACTCTTGGTGGCTGTGTCTTACCTGACTGGAAACAACTGACAAACAATACGCCATATAAGATTAATATAGGAAGCCTTGACTGTGACGTCATCTTCTTAGTATTTCCGGTTTCTTTTGACCTTTCAAAAACAAATCATAAACGTCAGTAATAATACATACGTACATACATACATACGTACATACGTACATACGTACAATATACATAAACGTATACACGCATACACACATACATACAATATACAATATACATACACGCATACACACATACACGCATACACGCATACACGTATACACGCATACACGCATACATATATACATACATACACACACGTAAACACACATATGCACATAAGCACACACGCATACGCGCGCACACACACGCACGCACATTTTCAGTTTCTTTCGTCGTCTGAACTGGCAAAGTGACTCCAGAGTGTTTGGAATGTTCCAGGATGGATATGCGTAGATTGCTGATGTTGGCATGTGCATATGCTGATTTTTTCGTGTCTTTTTGGACCGGTGCACGAACAACAAAATGGCGGCCATTTTCTTCACCCGTGAGTATCTGTTGAGCTTGCGGGGCTCCAGCGCTGTTGGACCTTTGATACACTCTGATTTCCCTCCTGAGTTGCTACGTTCAGGCACAGAGCAAAACTCCGCAGACAGAAAGCAGCGCAAGAACAGGAAAAGAGAGAAAATGGAGGGATAAGGCAAAAACTGAAAAAGATGAAGAGTTACAAATTACCCATCCCCACCGTACTCCTTTCTAACGTCCGCTCACTCCGTTCAAAAATGGACGAGTTACAAGCAAACGTGAACTATATGCACGAATACAGACATGCCTGTCTACTTGCTTTTACTGAGATTTGGCTTGATGATCATGTGCAAGACAATGATATATTTATCGATGGGTTTGGAACACCTATTCGATTGGACAGAAACAAACGTGACACTGGAAAAGAACACGGAGGGGGAGTATGCGTCTATGTCAATTGGAGATGGTGCAGTACTGTCATTGTTCGTGACACACTGTGCACACCTGACGTTGAGCTCCTGTCCGTCTCACTCCGGCCCTTGTTTACATTCACCCACGCGCCAATGCTGACCACAACTGTGTACTACTAGCCCCCGTGTACAAGCCGGTCTTTTATAGACTTGAGCGGGTGGTGAAAACTGTGAAAAGCTGGACTGCCGATAGTATTGTTACGTTATAGGGCTGCTTTGACTGCACATAGTGGCACATGTTTTATGACACGTGTGAAAATCTGAATGAACTTGTTAATGTTATTTCATCTTATATTTCGTTCTGTGTTGACTCTGTGATTCCAATTAAACAATCAATGTTTTTCCCAACAAAAAACCTTGGGTCACAAAAGATCTAAAAGTCGTCCTAAATAAAAAGAAAAGAGTAATTTTTCCAGGGAACTACCGAAGAGAAAACAAACAGGTAAATAAAGAAGTAAAAGCAGCAATCAGGCAGGCAAAATAACAGTATAAACAGAAGGTTGAACTCAAGTTTGTTGGTGGTAATTTTCGTGACGCTTGGAAGGGGACAAAGAACATGGCAACTGTCAACATGATTACAGACCCAGTTAGATCTAAGGTCAGGCTGCAGGGTGTGAGTGATGAGTATTTGCCCGAAGAGTTTAATGATTTCTTTACACGTTTGATCTAAAGTCGTCTTTGACGTTAGATAAAACTGCTGTCATTGATCAGGAGAGTGTAGCTAATTGTCTTAAGAATGATCAACATAAACAAAAGCCCAGGCCCTGATGGCATTTGTGGCAGAACTCTTAAGTTTTGTGCAGATCAGCTTAGTGGCGTCTTTCAGCATCTCTTTCAGACCTCTCTAGACACTGCTAGTATTCCCTCTGCTTGGAAAACTTCTACTGCCATCCCCATTCTTAAAACAAACAACCCAAAAGAGTTAAACGACCTCAGACCAGTTGCTCTAACATCCCTTGTTATGAAAACCCTGGAAAAGCTAGTCAAGTCATTGATCCTGTCCATCACCGAGAGTCAATTAGACCCACTCCAGTTTGCGTACTGGGCTGGAAGAGGTGTTGAAGATGCGAAGTTATTCATTCTGGACAAAGTGTATATTCACCTTGAGAAGCCAACTGCACATGCCAAGATTCTCTTCGCCGATTTCTCATCGGCTTCTAATTTGGTGCAGCCTCATATCCATAAACTCATTTCTGATTTTAATCTTGGAAACCAGCTTGTTGCCTGGATTGTTGAATTTTTGTCGTGTCATCCCCAGTATGTTTGTGTGAATGGGAAGTTTTCTGACATGAGGTTGACACACACGGGCTCGCCTCAGGGTTGTTGTTTCTCACCCCTCCTGTACATCTTGTACACTGACAGTTGTAGAAGTGCTCACGCAGACAGGTTTTAGTTAAATTTGCTGATGACAGTGCCTTACTTTCACTTCTCTTTGGTTCTCAATAAGATCATAGCCCGGCACTACGAGGTTTTGTTGAGTGGTGCGATGACTCATATTTAAAGTTTAATGTATGTAAGACCAAGGAGTTAGTAATAGATTTCAGAAAACACAGTCACAGTCCTGAAAAACCACCATCCACGATCAAGAGATTGAAATTGTCACCAAGTATAAATACTTAGGTACACTGTTTGATAATAAACTGAGATGGGATGATAACACTGAAATAATCGTCAAGAAATGTCAGCAGCGCCTGTACTTTCTTAGAAAATTAAACTCATTTTCTGTTGATAAAACAATTTTAAACCTGTTTTATAAGTCTTTTATTGAGAATGTTCTTTGCTTTTTTTTATCTGCTGGTAGTTCAACCTGAATGTTAGAAACAAGAACAGTTTACAGAAGTGTGTACGTGTCAGCTCCAAAATAATTGGAGAGACTCAGAGAGACATCACTCATTTTTTGTGAACAACAAGTACTTAGGAAGGCACGTTCTATTTTAGCCAATGATAGTCATGCTCTATATCCCATGTTTGAGACTCTGCCGTCGGGCCGCCGTTTTAGGTGTCCCTCGTGCAAAACAAACCGTAAGAAATTATCTTTTATTCCTGTTGCAATCAGTCTTTTTAACGATGTGAAATGAATGTAGTGTGTGTGTATGTTCTATATGTTTAGTGGTTACATTGTGAAGAAATGCACTCCACGTGTTCAAGTGATAAATTATTCTTTTGTGACCATAATGAAGTGTGCCAGTAATACGCTGTTACGTATGATATATTTTAATATTTATATATATATTTGTATACACTGTGCCCGTCCAAACGACAGTGTAATTGCCCTTTCAGGGATGAATAAAGTTGTATTGTATTGTATACCAAAAAATAATACGCAAAGTAAAGCAATTCCGCATCGTAAAGTAGAGACAGTACAACTTCAGCAAATCCTTTTCACCAAGCATCAATACAATCAGATGTGATTGTACATCCATTGAACTTACTCAAACACTAATCAACTGTTTGCAAAATTTTGCAGCACTGAGGCCCGAAAAAATATTGTCAAGATTATTCCAACATATTACCTGTTATGTCCCATTCCGCACTGACCAAAGACCAGTACCTCTCAAACTTTCTGAATTCACGGCACACTTTCGAAGTTGCTAAGTTGCTCGGTCCTCGCGGCACATCAAACAAAATGTTACCACATCTACGTGGATATTCTAGTTGGGTGAACAAACTTACTAACATTTTACACTTAAATTAATTTCAATAATGCCATTTGTCCTACACACTATTTCAAACAACAGTGCTATATGTTAATTTGAAGTTATACTAGGAACAAATCATCTTCACAATTCGTCCTGTAACAGAGATTATAAACGTTATCGCTTTCAAAACATTTCGCTCAAATATGCCACTAACGTTGACGCGTAATAAAATATGTATTTATAATTTTTCCCATAAACTATCAACTAATAATTGACGATCCGAACTTCCACTAGGTACCCGTGAGAAACTTGTACCTGTCTTGGAGAAGAAAGACGCTTAACGTTTGCATCTATTCCAAAGAAACCTGATGACTCACCATGTCTTTAAGTAACATAAACACCATTGATACGTAGCACTGCTCAGGGCTGGCCAAGGAGACCAATCCTTTCAATCTCCCTTTTTGGTAAACTGCAGGTCAGACTTAAAGACAGAGCTGTGAACCGTCGGATGAAGTCTTAGCAATTTCTACCTTCGACTACAACTGTCTGCACCGAGCACAGTGATCCATCTGCCTTTTAAAGTAATATGTTTTCATTCCACTAAAATGTTTGCTTTGACGGATCAGGTGTGAAACAGCGAAGCGGAACGACCGGTCACGAATAAGTGCGAAACGGCAACAAAATGTTGTTTACACAGTGCTACATTATTTTTTCTCTTCAACAAATTGTTTGCATTAATTTACAGTGTTTGCTTTGATAGATCAGGTGTGAAGCACCGGAGCGGAACGACCGGAGGCGTAAATGCGGGGCAGCGACATGTACGACGCGGCCGGACCTGGTGTCGATTAGCTAATCATCGTCATTTTAGTCATCACAACTTGACAGGTATGCAATATTTTGTTGCTTTCGCTATTAATCTATTAACACCGTGAGTGGCTTCCTGTGCCCTCTCAGAAATAATTCCGTAGTTTTTCATGAGGATTTTTTATTTAATGCTGCTCCAGCAACCACTTGAACGAACTGATGTTCCTGCCGATGAAACCGAGTGTCTAGGAGAACGGTGTTTTTGTTCGGAACTATCACGTTCTTTAATAAACTATCGCAACACACGAGGCACTTCGTTTCTAACTGCATGGCACACTAGGGACTTTGTCACGGCACACCGGTTGAGAAGCACGGTCATAGACAGATGAATGTGGATTGTATCGGTGAATATAATATCCTTGACCAGTTTTAACTTGGACAACGATCTCCCTCCGGTATACGTACTTAATGTCAGATATATATATATATATATATATATGCATATATATACATATATATATATATTATATCATATGATATGTTTTAATGGATAAGCAGTGTGTGTACGTGTGTGTGTATGTGTGTGATAGAGAGAGAGAGAGGGTGAGTGAGTGTGTGAGTGAGTGAGTGAGTGAGTGAGTGAGTGAGTGAGTGAGTAGGTGAGGAGGAGGAGGTGGAGGTGAGGAGTGAGGTGAGGTGAGTGAGTGAGTGAGGTGAGGAGTGAGGAGGTGGAGGAGGTGAGTGAGTGAGTGAGGGAGGAGTGAGTGGAGTGAGGAGGTGAGTGAGTGGAGGAGGGGAGTGAGAGGAGTGGAGGAGGAGGAGGAGAGGAGGAGTGAGGCAGAGAGGAGGAGTGGAGGAGGAGGAGTGAGTGAGTGAGTGAGAGGGAGTGGGAGGAGGGAGGAGGAGGGAGGAGGAGGGAGGGAGGGAGGGAGGAGGGAGGAGGAGGAGGGAGGGAGGGGAGGGAGGAGGGAGGGAGGAGGGAGGGAGGGAGGGAGGGAGGGAGGAGGAGGGAGGGAGGGAGGGAGGGAAGGAGGAAGGGAGGGAGGAGGGAGGAGGAGGAGGATTGAGTTGGTGGGTGGATGGGTGGGTGGGTGGCTAGTGGGTGGGTGGGTGGGTGGGTGAGTGAGTGAATGAGTTTGTGTGTGTGTGTGTGTGTGTGTGTGTGTGTGTGTGTGTGTGTGTGTGTGTGTGTGTGTGTGTGTGTGTGAGAGAGAGAGAGAGAGAGAGAGAGAGAGAGAGAGAGAGAGATAGAGAGAGATAGAGAGAGAGAGGATGAGTGAGTGAGTGAATGAATGAATGAGTGTGTGTGTGTGCGTGCGTGTGTGTGTGTGTGTGAGAGAGAGAGTGTGTGTGTGTGTGAGAGAGAGAGAGAGTGCGTGTGTGCGTGTGTGTGCGTGTGTGTGCGTGTGTGTGCGTGTGTGTGTGTGCCTGAATTACCTCACTGTATGTTCTTGTAAAATGCTATTCTACTGACTGTGTTATCAAACCCCAAATTTGACCCACAAGAAGTAATATCATTTTAGTAAAAGTTGGCCAAGGTTTTCATTTACACAATGACAACTGCCATCACATCTCTGACAAAAAAGGAGGTTTTAGTGTCTTGAAACAAGTTCATTTGTCTGCCACCGCTTCTCCACTTCTTCACGGTATCTGGTGGTAATGTAGACGCATGTAAATAGAATGTCACCTTTCCCCGAAGCCGGTGTTACACGGCGCTGTCGGTCACTAACCACAATACTAACTTACTGGTTTCGTAAGTGTTTATTACATGTTTTGTTATTAAGGTTCTTTGTTTATCGTTCACCTTGGCCTTGTCCATTACTGGATATAGTTCTCCGGGTCGGTTACTTAGTCAGAATGCGAGACAACTGGTGGACCATGAGAAACATTGCCCAGCGAGAAGATGGTGCGAAGACAAAATGAAAGATGCGGTCTTTTGGAATCGAGAAGCCAAAACCAGAGAAAAGTCGAAATGTTCTTTTTACCCATGAAATTAATATATAGCCTCCCCCTAATTTGTTTTACTGCATATGGCTACACCAGCGTATCATCTGCGCACTGGGTGTGCAGTTTGATTAATTTCAGAATAGGCGGCTACTTTAAGTTAATTCATGCGTAATGCGTATCTGGTTTTTCCTGATGAAGTTGTCGTTTTTTACATATGTCCCTAAAGTTGCATCGCTACAAGATATTCGTTGTTTAATATCGGGTATCCTCGCGAGCCAAGGGACACAGCCTGACTCCTTTAGTGGCAATACCCTTTGGCAGACCTCCTGACGACAGTCAAGAAACGGAGGCTAAAATGGTACAGTCAAGTTACAAGATCAACCGGTAGAATTACCTCTCATCCTTGGTTGGGCGGTCGGGCTTATTCCAGGAATTGCAGGACGAGAGCGGTAAATGGAATAAAGTACAACTGATACACCGATTTTCTGTATATTATATAGGATAAAAAGCCAGGGGTAGACCTATTGTAATCAGCTACCACCCCTGGTTTGTGAGGATGCTATCGGGAGTTTGTTGTTTTGAGTATATTTATATTTACTTATTCCTACTTTTTCTGTTTTATGTGTAATTTTTTTTATCCTTTCGTGCAACTACTATCTTGTTCTTTGTGCATCTTTAAATAAAACAAAGAAAAACATAGCTGCTAGGCAGCACAGTATGTTCAGTACTGGTGAAAAAAGTACTGGTGAACATTTAAGTTATGTTTTTGATTATTTTTAAGCGCGACGTATGTTTTCGTTTATTGTTAAGTGTTTCTTTTAGAATTGGTAACTGGACGAGAACTGAAGCAATTTTAATTGGCGGATACATGTGCACGATACCACAATTGCGCACTAACGTAGACATAGTAATAATCAAACAATTAATAATGATGATGTCACTGTAAATATATGTTTTATAAAATCGTTCTGTAATAGGAACATCTTATACTTGCCTGGATCATCGGGTTATAAAGTAAGGCGTTTTATCCTTGAATTAACCATTTTTATGCGTCATATATTTGGTTTTGAGAAAGTGGCTTGTCTTGTGATTTTTATGCTTTTAGAATTTAAACATGTCCATCTTCCAATCTTCGTCCAGTTTTTTTATGACGATGATGTTTTAGAAGGTTATTCCAGTTTGATGCGTTGTGAAAAAGAGTGTTTTCTGGTGGGTGTCTTGAGAAACATCTTGTTGTGGTTTTGTGTGCAGCTCATAGTGATCGTGAAGAAGTCGGTCAATGTCATCGACGCCACAGCGTGTTCTGTATTCTTATATTGTGTTCCCTCTTCTCCTTCTGTATGCCAGATTTTATAGGTTAAGAAATCTCAGCCGATCAAACAGTACGTCACTGTGATCTTTCAGGGGTGTTGATGTCGACTGCGTAGTTCGAGATCCAGGTGGAGTCAACGTAATCGAGATGAGGCCTCATTGGTACTGTTGTAAAGAAGGTGAACCAGATGTCATGACTCGTAACATAAACTTTTAAACATCTGGACAATGCCAGCTTCCGGTGTATATATATATATATATATATATATATATTCGTAACATAAACGTTTAAACATCTGGACAATGCCAGCTTCCGGTATATATATATGCCAGCTTCCGGTATATATATATATATATACACCGGAAGCTGGCATTGTCCAGATGTTTAAAAGTTTATGTTACGAATATATATATATACCGGAAGCTGGCATTGTCCAGATGTTTAAAAGTTTATGTTACGAATATATATATATATATATGTATATATATATATATATATATATACATATATATATATATATATATATACCGGAAGCTGGCATTGTCTAGATGTTTAAAAGTTTATGTGACGAGTCCTGACATCTGGTTCACCTTCTTTACAACAGTACCAATGTGCTGGCGGAATTTTAGAGATCTGTCGAATTTCGGATACTTTCCCAATTTGCTTGTAATCGTATTAGTCAAGTACCTTAGCGACATATTTTGGGGGTATGGAGACAGACCGGATATAAAAAGTACCAAACTTTTTCCGCAGCTTCCTTAGGTTGGTAGCTTTAACGTTTTGATCTGAGTCAGCAATTATTTTGGGTGGGTCCATTATTTGTCACCCTTTATCAACCAAAATCTGCCGTTTTACCATATTTCTCCATTGGATATGAATACAATCAGGTTAACTTCACCAAATGTTTTCTCTGCATAATTTGTTTATTAGCTATAGCTTTTTGAACGGAATTAAAACGTTTATTGGGTGGGTCCACTATTTTTTACCCTAATCAATTAAAAGATCAGCCGTTTTATCACATTTCGCCATCTGGATATGGGTATAGATTGACTTACATCACGTACAGTGTTTTCCTGATTCCATATGTTATTAGCTTTGACTTTTTGATAGGAGTCAGCAATTTTTGTGGGTGGGTCCATAAGTTACCCCCGTCCTTGAGCCGAGATATGCCGTTTTATTGGATTTCGCCATATTTCAGTACAGGATGCCACATATGAACACATATTATTTGGAAACGGTAAGTCTATTAGACGAAACAGATACATATAATTTGTAGTTTCGCCGTTTCTTTAGTTTGCCATATAATACAGCTTTGTATCATAACTTAATGAGAATGTATGTTTTACCGCACTTGCGTCATCATCCCATCTATCCATAGGGTGTCACGGCACACTCTTCACGTCCCATGTCAGCCCCAGCCATCTGCAATGGATGTCAGCTAGTGGACCAGTGTCCTGGTCAACCAAATAAAAGCTTGGTGTGCTATACGCTTACCAAGCTTTTCAACACAGCACACTGGGTTGGTAGAATATCTTCATGGTATTATTAGTTTGGCAGAATAACTTCCCCATTGCCTCGATAACGGTGACCATAATTGCTACTCCAGTCACAGAGTACAACGGTGAACCGTTCCAGGAGTTGAACTGTCGCGAATCCAGATTCAAATAGATGCATGGATTCAGCGCCATGTAAATTAATGCTTTGGTCACTTCAAGATATGCATTCTTGGTGTATCATGTTTCTTTGCTGCAAGACTATGTATAATCGAGAGAGGAAGGTCAATCAGTTCTTCGGCATTGAAATCTTTCCTCCTGCTTGGTTTTGGACTGTGGCGCAGGACGTTTGTAGAGGGCGAGTGAGCTCTTCTTTAGTGGGACATGGATGGAATGCGTGATGTCAACGATCACCGATCCATCATTGTCATCGTACTAATCTCGCTTCGATCGCACGGGTGGTGTTCACCACAAAGAAGCTTTCCTCGTGATGGTGGTTTTCCACAACACCGGGAAGGTATGCTTTTTCAAACTCTGATAACTCTGGTAACTGAATTCGCTTCAAAAGTAAAAGCGTGTTTTCAAGGAAATAGCTAAATTGTCGCGCTTTTTCCGGTTTGTCACATACCCCATGAAACACATTCAGTAAAACAGCATTCAACATTTCAGTGTTTCAGATGAACAAATATGGACCCCAAATTTGTACTGATAATTATCGATCAAAAAGAGAAATGGTATTATTGAAGAAGCAACACAAATGTGGTGCTTTAAATTTAATCGGCTTTTCCCTTAAATCCCTTGAACACTATAGCAAAACGGCATATATCAGTTCAATGGGGAGGGGGTAAAAATATATGGACCCACCTAAAAATGTACTCACGCCAATAACAAAATATGTTTCGGGAAACAGCCAAAAAATGTGGTACATTTGTCCGGTCTGTAACATATGTTATGGGAAAGTGTAATAAAAGTGCTAAGGATTCTGCTGTGGGGTGAGAAATTATGGACCCATTGCCAAATGTCAGTTGTTTGTATTTCGTTGGATTGAAGTGTAGCTGCCATTTCTCTGACCACGACTGTCTGGTTGTTTGTTGGTGTCTTCTTGCAATATAGTTTTGACCATTTCACTTATCACGTCTCGATATACTTTGGTATAACCGGTGAAGATCTTAAGCCCATTTTCTACATGTATATTGTCAGGTAGGTCGTTTATTAACATAATGAATAGAATGGGGCCAATGACGCTGCCTTGACGTATGCCACTTGTGATTTTTGCCAATTCTAATAGTCTATCCTTTACCATTATCCTTTGTTTATTACTTTATCAGCAAATTTTAATACAATAATTTGTTGAAAGGTATGGAAAAAAAACTGTATCATATCGTCGTGGTTGCTGTGGTATAAAGGTGAAACGTTAACCAATAAATTGATGCGGCCTTATGCACAATGTTTTTGATGTGACAACCGGTTTAACGTCAAAGAGAATGGAGGTCAATTGTTAGCACTTTTCAGTGAGCGTCTTGTTCGACGGGATGTTACTTAGTTTAAGGTGCCGAAACCGGGGGAGGGCTTGAGGCTGAGCTCCAAAATATTTGAGGAAGGAGGCTGGAGATATAGGTTTAGCCTCCCCAATATATAGGGAAGGGCTGTGCATTTTTTTATGTAATTTGTGTTGATGGAGACTGCAGATCACACTAGCACCCCAATGTTTGTTGGTGCAATTGCAGGTTTTTGGAGAGCCTGAAGGCAAGCCTCAAGGGGTGCAAATCGAGGTTTTCAGATAGCCTGAAGAGCTTAACGAATTGTGAACTTCGCGGCGAAAAAAAATCAACTTTTTTAAATGGTGGATATTAGAATGTCCGCGAAGGTTAAACGAAATATATTTTAAATCATCGCACCTGAAAACGTATATTTTTGACATCAAAATGATAGCTCTAGGTGGTGTAGTTCTTTCTTTCTTTTGTGGAGCGCAATGACGCAGTGACTAAAGCATTGGATTATCGACCAAGAGAACATGTGTTCGAATCATGTGCTGCCGTGTCGGACAAGTTCGTCCACTCTACATGGCTATAAACATCAGTGAGTATTTGTGTACGAATAGTCTTCACGCATTAATTGCAGCGTGGCTGAATTATTCACAGAGAAGTCGAGATGGTTTTCGATTGAACAGTCTTCAATCTTCAAGAATATACTGCTAAAAAGTGATACTTCACTACCATGCAGTTTGTAACGCCATTGTGGGCTAAAGCAATAACTAAATAAGTTAATAAAACAAATAAATAAGTAATTAGAACTAAACAAAAACATTCAGACCGTGATTAAAACAAAAACGGGTATATATAATGCCATTGACTGGGTGACTGGGAGAGCGGCTCTCTGGAATAGTTCTGCAGTAGACGTTGCAACTGCTTCCTGTGTGAGTGAGTTCCATAGTGGGATAGAGCGTACATGGAACGAGTGCTGGTAGGTCGTGCAGGAGGCAGGCACTGTTCGTAGTTTGTACTTGTTTTTTCGTCTGGTGTGAGCATCTGCTGTGATAATGATAGTAGGGAAGCTGATGCGCACTAGTCCGTGGTGAATTAAAAAAAAAACATTGAGGCATCTTTTATGAGAAGTCTTGTGTATAATGAGTTCCACATAAGGTGAGCGCACATAGCCGTTATGCTTGAGGTGCTGCAGTAATCGCCAGTGACAAAGCGAGCTGCGGAACGCTGCACTTGCGCTATTGTCTGTATACCAGTCTTGGTGTGCATGGGGTGCCCAGGCACAAGCAGCATACTCAAGCGTTGGTCGGATGAGTACCTCGATCGTATGCCGTTTTCCTCACTTGAGGTGGCGCCGCATGCAGTGTTCTTTTGACTAAGCCAAGTGTCTTTCTGGCTTTGTTCTGCACTTTGTTGACACGTGGCTGCCACGATAACTTCATGTTAATAGTAACACCCAGGTAGTCCTGGTTGTCAGTCCGTGGGATGTGTTGGTTCTCCAGGTAGTAACCATATATATCTCAATTTGTGGTAACTGAGAGAACGGCGCACTTTGATACATTAAAGTTCATCTGCCATATATTTGCCCAGTAGACAAGTTTGTTCAGGTCGGATTCAAGTGTCACGTGGCCAGCTTCAAGTGTGTAGTTGACGATAAACAATACTGTCATCAGCAAACATGCGTATTTGTCAGTCCACTCCTTATGTGATATCGTTAATGTACAACAAAAACAACATTGGTCCCAACATCAGGTCTGACAGTGAGTAAAGTGTAAAGCGCGTTGAGCAATCCTAGGTACTGGATACTGCTTTATCGAACTCTACAGAATTTTATTGATTTTCTACATAATTATGTAGATTATTTTGCTAAGGAAAACATCCTTGAAAACCCGAACTTATATAATAATATTATATAAGTTATATATTTATATAGGTGCATTAAAACGAAGCGACTATCTAAAATCGGTAATCAGTGGTATACTTTGCAGCAGATCGATAGACCCGCTAAGGACATACGGAGAGTAAACACTTTTGGAAAAAAATGATCTATAAGTTTTCATGTAATGGCGACATTGGACAAAACACCCTTACTAACACACCCTGGATCCGTTTGCTGCGCTGAACCGACAGTACCCCCACCTAGCGGATATCGCAGAGATAGAGTTAGAATTGAATAAACAGTTGCTTGTCACTGTAGCGGAAATTAACGAAAGAATACATCGATGAACGTGTTATATGTTGAGTATTTTACAATCACTCACACTGCATTAAAGCTGCAGTTGTTACATGCATGACATATGTAATTGGATAACTTTGAAATACAAAAGGTAACCATGTTAGCAAGGTTGATCGGAAGCGTAAGTCTACGTGAAAGTACTGTATTATCGCTACCATTGCGACATCTGCGGATTGCAAATCCTAATACCACGGGCATGCTGGGAGCTTGTACGGCTCACATTACTGGAAACAGGACATTGCATACATTTCGTGGGAAATGCCGGTGTCTATGCTACACTGGCAGTTCCACCACGTTGACCGTATCAAGATACAACAGAGGATTAACGCTTCTGTTAAATAAAAGCGATGTCATCACAGCGTCTCCATCGGCATACCATAGATTTTCTACTAGTGCTCAACTACAATCTGTGGAGAACAGACGGGGAAGCGAAGTAGAGACACCAAAATCTACTAAAGACAGTGCTTGTACTGACGATGCGCAAGATTCCACTTCCGCATTGCCGGATGAAGTCTCGGACTCTAGCCAGGCAGCTCTAGGCCGGGTGGCTACGAAAATGTGTATAGTTTTCACATGCAAGGTGTGCAACACACGTTCCTCAAAGATATTCTCAAAGCTCGCCTACACAAAGGGCATCGTCATAGTGACATGTCCCGGGTGTGATAGCAAACATTTAATTGCTGACAACCTTGGTTGGTTCAAGCATTTTGGACACAAGTAAGCACTGTAGATCATTCTGTAGCATGCTGAAATTAATATTTACTTCAAATGCAGATTGAGAATACATATGATCCTACCAATCAGGTCTTTATATCATTATCGTATCATTGTTTCATGGTAACTGGTATATGCGATAGTAATTACACTCCAAGTTACTGTGGTTTGTAGCCGTAATGCATTGCATTACTATTTTAAGCAAGAATACCACTTTAACAATAATCATAATTAATTACATATGTATTAGCTCAATGTCTTGTCACTGGATTTGATATATTAGTACATGTGTTTTGCAATTCCACATGGCTTGCTAATATATTTTAATTAACAATTGCACAACTAAGGGCAAAAACTTGGTAAACAAAAACAATGTGGATGTCAGAAAACATATTGTTTTGAATAACAACATTTAATGTACTGATGCAGTTTACTGTTGGTTCTGTTTTCAGGAACATTGAGGAGATTCTTGCATCGAAGGGGGAGCAGGTACAGCGATGTATAGACGATGAAGAAACTTTACAAGTGATACTAGAAGATGTTGATGACACAATGAAACCTTAGAATGACAGTTTCATTTTATGACTGTTGGAAAAATAGCAGGAACAGAGAACACTTGAACGACCTATTATATTAATGTTATATGCCACATGGCATGAAGAGGATAAGTGATATATTCAATTTTGTGGCAGAAATACAAATACCATGTAAGCTGTACCATATTTTTAAGAGTAAAATGGCTAAATGAATTTTTGATAGTATGGTCTTTGTATCTGTACATAACATGTTCTTATAAAACTGAAATTTTGCCACGTTTTCCCCACACAACTAAGAATGAGGATTGGACATTGAATATTATATGTGTTGGAGCCTGGAACATAAATTTGCACGAGGGTTAACAGCAAAACATGCATACAAGTTAAACCTGTTTTTAGCATTATACATTAGTTACAATGTACTGTTTGGCTTAATGTATACTAACTACAAATATAATGATGACAAATTGTTTATAAAATGACATTTTCCAGATAAACCCATATATATATATGCCAGTGGATACATCTACAAATAATCAATCTTAGGAAGTGGTCCCAAATCATGCAAACTGACGTTTGACCCTTATTTTGTACATAAAAGTATTGTTGGCATCATTCTGAACACAATGTGTTGAATCCCACCTGAAATGTCCAACACATAAATGTGACCCACCCTCAAAATACATTGCATTTTAAAATGATTCCACCCCGAAATTCGTCCAGCCCACTGCGTTGATACATTACGACTGGTCATTGGCCTGAATTTTAGTGCGTTCTCTTGTTGGTTGCTTGAGGATGTCAGCAAAATACCTACTACATACAATACATATACTCTTCTGGCAGATGCCGACTGGGATGTAATATATATGATACACTATTGCTGGGCATCATCGTCAACTGTCCAACTACGCCTGGATAGCATCACCATCCAACACCTTTATCTCGAGATATGGAACAATCTGCAATGATGGGAAGTACTGTGTTTGGTACGCCAGTCAGTCTGATTATGATCCTTGTCATAATTGGCATTTTTCAGTCGTTTCGTCCGCACATCTGCTCTACGGTATTTCCATGTGTCGTTAACAGTGTATACCGTTTGCATTACATAGTTTTGTCCAGTAATAAGTTTGTACTCGGAGTCAACGTATGCGCGAATTTCAGCGATTTGATTACACAAATGTTGACACTATAGATTATATTTATGTAACAAACTGGTTTTGTATGCCACAGTGTAGTATGTTTATGCTTTGTTAAGGTTTTTTTAATTGGCGGTTTGAACACTATCTTCCAAATCCACCTAGATACCAGTGATATATCTGGCCCTGTCACCATCCACCTTCCAGGATTATGGATTTTCTATCGTACTAACAGCACAACCGTCACTCTTTGTGGGTGATTGACTTGATCGTGACACCGGCCTAGTGTTATTGCTAAAAAAAACATATTGTAGTTTCTGCAAAACAGAATGTTCATTCGTCAGTTGTCAACACGGTGTTGAGTATGCCTTCCATATCGCTGACGTGAACTCGAAATGTAACCATTTGTGTTGTCCATTCTTAATCAACGATATATTTCTCATCACCAGTACTTGCACTGCCATTTATCTTATTGTTCAGAATATAGCTAAGAAACAACTGCCAACAAGAATTGACATACTTGTGAATATGTAGGTATTCATATACCACACATGGATTACTCAACCTCAAGAGGCACTAAAATCATGTTCATAATACGCATACGCAGGGCAGCCATCTTGTTTTTCTATATGACCGTCATGTGAGGATAGTTAATAATAACAATGCCCAGTAATATACCTTGCGTTAACATATTAATTGCAATAGCGTGCTCTACTCTGTACACCCAGTGACATATTTGTAGGTGGTATTGTTATCTTTACGATGACAACGACGATAAATTATAATTATATAAATATGTTGAAGATTCAAATCCCCAATTTTCGACCTACAGTAACGTGAAAACCTTTCAAAATATCTGTGTACATCCAGTGCGGCATCTGTAGATGACATAGGAAACAGTTAAAAGTATGCCGTTGTAACTTCATATACAGCTTTTTGAAATGTTTAACCCCCAAGGTCCCCAACCCTGGTAAATAAAAAAAAAAGTTAATCTACCAACCACCCTAATGGGTCCGCTAGCACGCCTACAAAATGTCTGCCCCATACATGTGAACCTGACGGAGGTAGAGTATGCATGGACATATATACAAACATAGAACTTTTATACTAGACTCTGGATGTATTTACTTCAGTTATTGACACAATAACACACATGATTTACATATGTTTTTGCTGGAAGATATTTATTAACACCTTGGGTCACACAATCAATCCGAACAACAGACCAGCAAGTTTATCAATGTCTATACAGTAGCACAACATATTATTTGTATATATGACAAATTCGTCTACTACAGAAATCAATATTTTCTTCATGAATGTTGGTTTTCATTTAAGGTTATTGCATCACACATACTAGTTTGCGTTAATTTATGGTTTTAAACCAGAACTGCACAAATGAGATTATGACTTTCAATATTGGGAATGTGTGTTCGAATCCTCTTGTAGCCGTTTAAAACCATTGTTCAAGTTCGTTCACTCCACGTTGCTTCAGTTCATTTAGCTGTGTGGGCTGTAGACAGTGGTGAATATTCGTGTACGAGGTCTTCATTCAAAAAATTCAGCGTGGCTGAATGCTTCCTAAAGAAGTCAATATGGTGTTCGATTTAACAGGTTTGCCAGGGGGTTAAATGTAAAGCGCTCTGAGCAGTCCTAAGGTGTGGATACCGCGCTACATTAGAATATACAGGCTGTACCTTTAAAACATAATTTGCACAAACGATCTAGCATATGAGTATTAGATAGGCAGTATTGTTCACAAAATGATGCTAAGATGACACCATCATAAAATACTAGCGGCTGGTAGCGAACTCTATAAGGAGAGGACCTTGAGGCGATCAGCTGAAACATTATATTGCTCTATTGTCAGACGTGTTGACAGACACTGTTCTATGTCGCAGGCCTGCATGAGTGAATGTGGAACCGATTTACGCAAAGGATGAGTCCGTGTTTGTTCGTGTCAAGACAGTTGACCTATCCATCCATGTCTAGAAAACGTCCGTCAAGCCATCAATATAGATGCTGTACACGTGGAGCGTTCGGGCATTCCGTCGTATATTTCGTCAATATTCTGCCCCCAAAAAACGTATTTCTTTATGACAAAAACACCATGCTATGTTTTTAAAGCGACAACTGTATTCGAAAATGTTTGATCTAGGAGTTGTCTTGCCGCAATAGTAATGTAATTCACACATATAAGTTATAACCGTTATCAACATTGTTGGCAAAGATCAAACTTGACGGAAGTCTCGCGCATAATTTTGACTGTGACGTAGGCATCTACAGGATCCATCAATTGATGTATCCATACGTCGTGGTTTGCTTACGTCAGAATCACATTTTTGCGCGTGACGTCCGTCAAACTTTGCCAGCAGTGTTGATAATGGTTATATACGTGAATTAAGCCTACAGTACTATTGCTGCATGACATCTTATCAATCAAACTGTAATACATGCAGTTGGTACTTTAAAAAAATGCATTATGGTGTTGTTATAAAACACTTTTGTGGCAAGAATTTCAAAAAAATATATGACGGAATGCACGAACCCACTACGTGTTCGGCATCCATTTTTTGACGGCGTTTTGCTTGGCAACATGTCACGTGATAGATAGTTCAATTGACATATCCCATACGTCACTGTTTCACATTCATAACTATGCGTTAGATATCCGTCAAGTTTTGTCTACCGAAGTGTTTACATACATCACAAGAGTGGCATAGCATCTGCTAAATCAATCTTTTCCGCATACAATTTTCATTTGAAAAAAAAACAACCTCCATGTTTTTTGTCGCAAAGAAAAAATATTTTGAGTTAACACTACGTTTCTGACAAGCCACTGGCGTGATGTTGTTGATTGTAGTTGCAGATATTTGTATTAACTTTTAGATCTATATAGGCCCACGAAATGCCTTTTATTTCCCTTTATTAAAACATTTGGGGAACACTTGTTTTTTAAAATAATGTACTTTTTATTTCACAGGGACCCTCAAGTGTTACGCCGTCAAAACTATAAGCACTCCATATATATATATATATATATATATATATATATTGTATGGAGTAAACGATTATAATAATTAAAAAACAGCTAAACTTTGCTTTAAAATACTGTTACGTCGAATAGCAAGCCGTAATGTATAGCGAAGAGTAACCGAAGAACACGAGCGTGGTGGAACCCTAAATGTGTCTGCCAAGGACGGTCCACAGAAAGGTCGTTTTCATGGATTGCTCTCATCAAGTAAAAACACCAAATGACCATGAATCAATTCCACGTGAACAATCTTTCATACCAACTAGAAAGCCATCAATTCCATTGATCTGGAAATTGTGACGAACGTACGCCCTGCCTGCTAGGTAGATCCGTCTTTGGCAACCATTTGCTACTGCAAAAAAGTCAATGCCACGATTTGTTAGATATATCTTGATCACACCTTTTTGTCCCTTTCGACAGTCTGCCTACTGGGCATTTGCATACATTCTCACGGTCTAATTTACTTATTTTTAATCCAAATATACCGCCAAACGAATACATCATGTATAACGTGCATCAGCATTCAGTGAATATACAGTCAAATAAAAATAAAATTTGAGCAATCTGAAGGTGCGCTATATAAGAACTTATCTTTACTCTCGTGATTGCCGTGAGAGGCTCCTGCATTCCTTTGTTCGGTATTTCCGTTATTTTTGCTATCACAGTCCTATACACATCGCAAAGTTTTACAAACAGCCTAGAACATGGCAGGCAAATGCCCTTATTGTCTATCATCCGGTCACCATGTGGTATGTGGAAAGCTTCATCTGAAGGACCTGGTCACTTTTGCATATGAACTGGTGGGTATGTTGATGGTTAACCTTGCTAACTGCCTTTAATACAGATTAAGGTGTTGAAGTAATTGTTGTTAATGATTGGCTATATATTAAAAATAAAATAAGTTTTGTTGCATGCATTAAAAGTACCCAAATGTACTCGTGAAGTGTTCGTAAAATCTGAGAACATTTAGCATGAGTGCAGATACGACTACATGACGAATCATTTCAATGAGTGCAAGTACGAGTCGTTGAAATGTCTATTCGAGTACACGAGTACCGAGTACTTCCGCCCCAGGTCTGCTCTAAATCTATTCATTATATCAAAGAAAATCTAACGGACAGCTTAGTTTGTAATACTAATAATAAGGTAAATTATATGGTACCTACATCTTTGGAAATCAAGCAGAGGCGCACAAAAACAAAAGGGTTCGCCAGTCTGAAACAATATATTTATATATTCATAATCATGATTAACCCGCATGGATACAAAGTTGACTCTCAGAAAACAAATGTCCTAAACACACAACTACGCTGATTGTACGAGAACTTAATTTACATTTGTATCTTTTGCATGAACCATGCCGTTTTCTGTGTCTTTCAACGTGTAATTCAAATGAATGTTCTCACGGGAACTTTGTCTTGACATTTCCCATTTATGCAAATACCTTCACATAATAACGCGAAAACAATTACGTGTCAACACAGTTACTTAACAGAAATAAATGGAACAATGAAAACGTTCATGACTTCACCTGCTGTTCTTGTGACGGTGTGTTTCCCTCAATGTGTTAACTGTCGCCGGTTTGTCGGGCGTATACACGGAGTCCCTATATAGCTATGCACCGACGCGACGTCACGCCAATGGCTCAACATTACAGCCCTACCACCTCACCTCGCCTAGCGAGTAATTTAACCCGGAATGACCATGTCGACTAGTGGTGGCCAGCTGTAAGTACGCTACTGTCACTGAACCATGCACGTCCTAAGAGCCGCCCATTTTGCCTAATGTGTATACGTATTCTTGTGTAACCGCTGGCTGTAGTTGATCAGTTCTAATATGTTATAGAAATACACGGGATCTTAAATATTTTCCAAATGGAAATAGTGGAAATTTGAAGTGTGCTACTCATTAACCACTTTCCTCCAACACAACCACAACGCATACAATTATAATAAACAGGTAGCAACATGGGAATATCTCACTGGAGAACAAATGACATATTCGCCGCTACCTAATTCTAATAATATTCAAGATTAATGCATTAACCCAAAAATCAAATTGTCGTAATCGTTAATGTATTGATGTGTGTGCTTGCGTGCGTGCGTTTGTGTGCGGTTGTGTGTGTGTGTGTGTGTGTGTGCGTGTGCGTGTGCGTGCGTGTGCGTCTGTTTTTGTTTAATGTTTTTGTATGTGGATGAGAGAATGGGTGCGTGCGTACGTGCGTGTGTGAGTGTGTGTCTGGCAAGAACTAATTATTATAAATACTGTGTTTGTTATGATTGTGTGTTACGTTCGTAGCAGCTATATTGTAGCAGTTAAACAACGATAATGATTTCGCTTCATACGGGTCTTATATGGTTCACGAATTATGCTATCGCTTTACTAATCACCTGCCTGCCATTACCTCATTCTAAACGGAGTATTTTCAAGTGACGTGTGTATTAGATCACGAAAAATTTACAAAAGGTTTCTTATTTGTGGAGTAGTTGTATTCGCTGTTACTTCTAGATTAAGCCAAGTAAACGTGTATACACATGTTTGTTGGAGGATAACTATGTTTATGACAATATCCTGTACTTTAGCTTGTGTTTTTGATAAACCAATTCCGACTATATGAACTAACGAATGTCGATGAACACAGTAAGTCAACGCTCGTTTTATTACTGTAGTGTACGAGTGGTTTCGTCACATCATGCAGTTTCAATATAACATGACCTGAAAGTGGACGCCACCAAAACCAGTACCTAACGATTTATTCGCAACTTCAGGTTACTAATTTTATGGAAACGCAACATGTTTGTGATAAATTGACCCATATAAGGTGTGGGAACGCGTTAGCAAACGTGTATGCCGATTCAGTCAGTGCATCCATTTATGCAACAAGTGTGCGATACCGGTAGTGTAGCAAGCGCTTGGAGGTTTGGACAAACCGATGGTTTAGGATTCTCTGGATGACCTCCAACCTTTGCCAGACCCGCTGTAGCATAACATAATGCAGTTATTAAATAATGCAGTACCGACCCTTAATGTGCATGTCCGGAAATGGAAGTTCGCTGTGTAAGGGATTAGTATGCCCTATTAAAAATTAGGTAATCGTTTTACTTAAAATAGTCCAAACTAGATTCATTCTACTGACCCTAAGTACCAAACCTATGCTTCAACCCAGGGGATTACCTATCCGGCGGATGCTGCTAATAATTTTGGCCAGTTAAATAAAAGATTGCCGAAATAATAATCGAATCCCTGTCTTCAAGCTTCATTATGAATATTGGCGATTATTACAATGCTATTCATCTGAGACATTTGGAAAAAGGATATATGTGGAAATATTTATGCTAACCAACTAAGGTGTTGTACGTTATATTCAGCACAAATTATCTCAAACTGCCAAAACACATATTTGGTACTAAAATAATTGATATTTCGGAGGATACTATTTCCTTACACAGCGAACTTCTATTGTTTAGATTTGCGCAGTAAGGGTCAGTACTGCAATATATAACAAATGCAATATTTTATGCTATACTGCAGCTGGCCACCGGAAGCATCCCAACCACACCATCTGACAAGTTCGAATCTTTCCACAGAAAGGTGTGCATTTTATTCATTTAAATGCCAGACGTTTATTTGAGATGTTTGAGCGGAAGTCCTCCTGCCCAAAACGCGTCCCACGCTGACTGGAATTTGGCATAGGCCACCGAGACAATGTAGCGTTTAGTAACTTTTAGAACTGTCCTTCAAAGAGGGAAACGATTTTAATGCATGCATCTTGTTTGATGATTGCAATACTAACGTTTTAGTGCCAATAAGGAACACTGTATAATCAGTGTAGATGTTCTAGGTAACTTTGAAAGCGCATTTGAAGTGCATACTGCTAGTGAATCTGCTATTGGCCTAATTCAATATCTGACCATGAGAAAGTGTGTCAATCTAGAATTCTTAATGTTGGAATAAGTGACCATATCAGACATTCCACGGTGAATGAAGATTGCTGAATATTTAAACGACTTCTATTCTTTACTTATATTGCGTTATCACTCTTTAAGAAGGTACTACCGTGTTCCGGTCGGTTTGGTCAAGCACATGTTGTGACTTTTTATCGTAAGCAAAATGTTATGGATGATATGTTTGGCCTAGACAGTGAAACTGTGGAATATATGTCTAAGGTATTGAATAACACGAGCGTTAGTAAGGCAACAGGGTTAGATGAACTACTTGCCAGATTTGTCGAAGATGGTTCTTCTGTCATCTCAAAAATTCTCACTCCCTTTGTAAACTTGTCTATAACTACTGGACATATTCTTGGTGACACGAGACGGCCATGATTGTAAACAGCATAAGGAGAAGAAAAAACAAATTTGGGATCTACATTAATGCTTTAGTGTTAAATATAACGCCTATAGCGATTGCAAAAAGTATTTTTTCAATCAACTAAATGGTTGTTAACAAAATTATAAATTATTTTATTAACTTCAGTTTGGTTTTCTGTCGTCGTATTCCACTGACACATGCTTAATCCACTTAACTGATTACATTAAACAAGGAAGCGATAAAGGTAATTACACAGGCATAGTTTTGATGTATTCACAAACAGCTTTTGATATTTTAACTCACACCATACCTTTCAATAAACGTAAGGGTTCAGATGCAAACGAAATCTCTGCATGCTGGTTTAGATCACATTTGACGGGTAGAATACAAGTTATCGGTCATTATCTGGAGTGATTCCATGTCAAAGGTACAACTTGCGGCGTACGACAAGGATTCGTACTTGGATCTGAAATGGAATCGGCAAGTGAATGATTACCAAATGTCTCTTCATTTTGCGTAAAACCCAACATACCGTGTTTGGAATAAAGATACCATTTTACAAATATGATAAACTTAATGTTGTATGCAATAGAAATGTCATTGAATCAACGTCAAGCGTCACTTATTTAGATATAATTTTAGATCAATTCCTTTCTAGAGATATTGTTGTTTCCAAAATCCTTTTCTAAAAGTTCCACTTAAATTTTTATATAGGAACGCCAGGAAGAAGTTTAATCTCAAAACCAAAAACATGTTGATCTCTGCTTTGATTCAATGTCATTTTGATTTCACATATTCAGCTTGGCATAGTGGATGCTGGAAGAAGATAAAAAAATGGTGAATGCGGTATACACCGAATACGAATATCAGATTTATGTTAAATGTTACACCGATAATTCATGTTTGTCCGAATGAATCTAAGTAAGCCCTACGTTAGATTAGATTATTCCCAGTTGCGTAAAGGGCATAACAATTGTAGTTGGCCCACATGTTCAATAAAATCAATGGTAATACACTAGTATAAGTTCACAATCTTTATTTTTGAAGGTATTAATCTAGTTTTCTAACTTATTAAAATATTTTATGTAGGAAAACTAACTTTGCTTATAAATCTAAAAAGTAATCACCTTAACATTATTATATTTACCTTTTAAATGCCCAACGTCGGTAGCATATTCGTGAAATGTCTCCATAGTTCAGAACTATTTGAGTATTTAAACGAAATGCGCAGGGAGGATACGTAGAACCACCTCAAAAATATTTCAAACAAATCTACAAGGAAAGGTTCACGAAATACGAAATATCCATCAACATGTAGATGTGTGTGCTTAAATGCCAGAAGCAAAGCGATTTAAAAATCATGGTAGCAGATATTGACCCAGATGTAATAGACATCTGAGAATCATGAGCACATGAAGACATGTTAGATGCTGAACCAGCTCTATCAGGTATGTCATGTTTAGAAAGCACAGACAAGACAGAAGGGGAGGCGGGGTCATTCTGTATTTAAAAAAAATCTATACAGGCATATGAAGTACAACTGAAAAGCAGATTACGAGGAAGCTATTTGGTGCAACAAGTAACCAGGAAAGCAACATTAGCAATAGGACTAGTTTATTGTAGTCCTAGCATACGAAAAGAAGATGATGTAAAACTGCACAATGTTGTAAAGGAGATGAGTAAAGGGAAACGTGTTGTAATGGGTGATTTTAATCATGGACATATTCAGTGGAAATCACCAGAGACTGCTGGAGGTGATACCCAACTGTTTTTGTTTATAATATAGAATTGGTTTCTTACTCAATATGTCTTGGAACCAACCAGATGTGGGAATGTGTTGGATTTAGTTTTCTCTTCTCAGAACGTATTAGATGGCAATGGGAAAGTATATGAACATCTGGGATCTAGTGATCAAAACCAGATCCACTTAATATACAAGTGCAATCAGGGAATATTGATAAAAAGCAATGTCAAATATAAAATATATACAGATGAGAAAATATTTAGCACACATAGATTGGACTACCTTAATGAAGGACAAGACAGCAACATGATGTAGGATCGTGTTGAAAGATGAGATTGAGGGCATTATTGAAAGATTTGTTCCCCTGAAAACGCAAGGGAAAAGACCCAGGAAGTAACACTTATCAAAGGAGGCTGTACGTAAGATTGCTTACAAACAAATTATGTTGAGAGTTTATAGAGACACTGGAAATATAGAAGACTACAACAACTACAAAGAGGCCCTTAACATAACTACAACCGAAATTAGAAAATCTAAAGGAACTTTTGAGCAAACATTAGTGGATGATATTTAAAAATGACAGCACGAGTGTCTACGTTTATGTAAGGAGTAAACAGAAGGTTCGAGATAAAGTGGGTCCACTTGAAAACAAGCAAAGTACTGAAATTCGCAGACAATACAAAAGTGTTCAGAAGAGTTAAAATAGGTGCAGCTAAACACACTCTACAAGATGATCTAGCCAAATTAGCCAAATGGTCTGACAAATGGCAAATGTTATTCAATTTTGGGAAATGTAAATGCATTCACATAGGAAATGGAAATGCGAACAAAGAATACAAAATGGGGGATACCATACTAGGTAAAACAATAAAGGAAAAGGATTTAGGAGTGACAGTTTGTGCTGACATGAACGTTTCAGAGCAATGTGGAAATGCTGCTTCAAAGGGTAACCAAATACTAGGGCTAATTAGAAGAAATATCACATATAAGCAAACAGGTGATTGTACCACTGTTCAAAGCAATAGTTAGACCTCATTTTGAGCATTGCATACAAGCATAGAGAAGCCATATCGTAAGAAGGACATAGATAAGTTAGAAAGAGTATAGCGAAGTGCAACCAAGCTGATTCTTGAACTGAAAGACCTTAGTTATGAAAGGCGCCCATTAGAATGGGCAGGAATAGTAGGACAATTCGGACATGAACAAAAAACGACAGAGGTTTGAGACTTCTTGAATTTGCTCAGAGCCATCGACTCACACTTGCCAACGCGTTACATCCCCACAGGCTTTCTAGAACCACAACATGGCATGCTCCAAACGGTCTTGTTCACAATCATATTGATTACATACTGGTCTCACAACGCTTCAAATCCAGCATCAATAAGGCAAACACAAGGACATTCCCTGGCGCCGATATTGGCAGTGACCACGATCTTGTGTTCACAACCATCAAAAAACCTCGAGAAACTCAAAGACCCGAAAATCGCAGAAGAGTTTCAGGCACAGATAGGCGGGAAATTTGCAGCCCTCAGCAGCCTGGACAGCGAACTCAACACCCTCGCTAAGGATCTTAAAGAGGTGTTACTCGAAAGCATATCTGACGAGGTACTTGGGAGGCAGAGGAAGAAGAACCAACCTTGGGTCTCAGATGAAATTCATGAGCTATGCGACAAGATAAAGGGACTTGAAGCAGCGGAAGGATACGTCTCTCGAAGCATGGACACAATACAGCATGGTGAATAAATAAGTAAGGAAGAAGATAAATGAGGCGAAAGAGGATTGGATCGAGAACAGATGCACGGGCATTGAACAAGGAATAACAGCAGGACGCAGCAAAACGGCTCTCAAGATTCTAACCAAGACCCAGCAGCACAAGGCATCAGCCATATAATACATTAATGAAAATCATCTCCTGACAGAAACCAGTGCAGTATTAAATCGGTGTGACAGAGTAGTGCAATGATCTCTACAACTACAACCTCCAGCCAGACACCAGTATAACCCACACAGTCCAGACCCAGAGTAGAGAACCGGTAAGCCTACCTGTCCTAAGGGAAGAGGTTGTAGAAGCAGTGAGACGGCTGACATCGGGAAAGTCACCTGGGGCGGACAATCTCACCGCAGAACTGCTAGAAAGGGGAGGCGAAGCAATAACAACATTCCTCACGGTCCTATGTCAGAAGAATTGGGAGACCAAAGGGTGGCCACGGTAGTGGAAACAGTCGCTCGTAATTCCTCTGCCCAAGAAAGGGAACCTCAGACAGTACAATAACTATCGCACAATTAGCCTCATCAGCCATCCCAGCGAGATCATGCTTATCGTAATTCTCAACCGGTTGAAATATATGGCAGAAGAACTTTTAGCTGAAGAGCAAGCAGGTTTCAGAGCGGGGAGGAGCACAGTCGAACAGATTTTCAACACCAGAGTCATCATAGAGAAAAATCTACAACACCAACGAGATCTCTTTCACAACTTCATAGACTTCAAGAAAACATTTGACAGAGTCTGGCATGATGGACTGTGGCAGGTCCTCAGAGGTTACAACATAGAGGAAGGACTGATACAAGTCATAGAGACACTGTACAAAGATGCCAGCAGTGCGGTTCTAATGAACAACCAGATCGGGGATTTCTTTAGAACACCACTGGGCATCCGACAAGGATGCTTGCTCTCCCCAGTCCCCATATTCCTGGAGAAGATCATGCAGGACACCCTACCAAACCACCATTGCACCATCTCCATCGGTGGCAGCTCCGGCTCTGACCTTCGCTTCGCTAACGACATTGATCTCATGGCCGGCAGCAATGACGAACTTCAAAGCCCTACCAATATATTGGTCCAGAGTGCAGAGGCTTACGGCATGGAGGTCAGCACAGAGAAAAGCAAAGTCATGTTTAGCAGCACAAGCAACACCAGAGCAGACATCATCATGAATGGTGAAAAGATAGAAGTCAGCAGCTTTAAATATATAGGAGCGACCTTGTCTAAGGATGGTAACTGCACCACATAAATACGTATCAGGATCGCCTTAGCAACGGCAGCCATGGCAAGATTGGAGAGGATGTGGAGAAGTAATAATATACGCTTAACAACCAAATATACCCTGTTCAGATCACTTGTACTATCCATCTTTGTATACGGATGTGAGACGTGGACACTCCTCGCTAAGGATGAGAAAAATATCAAAGCATTCAAGACCAAATGCTTGAGGAAGATGTTCCGCATCTCCTACGTGGAGCATAAGACCAATGAGTATGTGCGGAGAAAGGTCACATCCCTGGTGGGCCCACAAGAACATTTACTGGCAACTGCCAAGAGAAGGAAACTGACATGGTTTGGACACGTGACACGTGTCACGTGACACTTCACGTTAGCCTCCCGAAGACGATCCTGCAGGGCTCCCTGGAGGGCAAAAGCCGCCATGGACGTCAGAGGAAGAGCTGGGTGGACAATGTTATGGAATGGACGGCCATCTCTGTGCCAGAGCTCCTCATCACAGTCACTGACAGACAGGAATGGCGGAACATCACAGCTGCAGCGTCACGTATGTCCTCCCGTCGACCAAGTCGGCCAAGGGACTAAGTAAAGTAAGTATCAGAATGCGGGTTAACTACATTAGAGACCCGGAAATTAAGAGAAGAATGGTTATGACGATATTGATATAAATATTTTCTTCAAACTTAAAGCAGGCAGTAAAACTAGAGGCACAATGCGGCATTAGTTAAAGAACAGTGTAGGTTAATATGAGAAAATACTAATTCTCTCAGAGGACAATAAATGACTGGAACAAATTATCAGATGATTGTGCCAATGGTAGCAGTGTGAATATGTTCAAAAATAAAATTGACAGCTCTCTGGGGAGGGCGGGTTATACGTAGGTAGAAACATTGTTAGACTCTCGACAAGCCAAAGGCTTCCATGTCCGCATGCCGTCTGGAGCTTGTATGTCAATAATCATGATTGAGGGTCGATCCAATTCGAGTACTGTGAACAGTTATACAATTAACAGATTCCATCGTTTGTTTTGTTGTGCACCAACACAGTCACGAATCTATACTAAAGTATGCTTGGTCGCGTCAAAATACATGCAATCGACAGATCAACCAATATTTGTATTCTAATACCAGCGCTGTGTTTTTGTGAAATGTCAGTAAGCGTTATAAATATATACTGTAATTAGTAGCTTACGATATATTGGTTGCTGAAAGGGTTATTCGTTAACTTGTCATTGCCGTGCACACATCATTGGCATGACACTTCAAGTTGAAGTGCATAACTACGTGTCGTATTTCAGCTGACAAAAGCCCGATAGCCAGACAGGAAATACTGCTATACTGTAGTGTTATATTTTGCATTACACGTATGCACCAGGAACGCCACGGTTTATTTCAGGTAGCCGTTATTAATTTTATACAAATAATTGTATTAACAGTTAAACAAATGCTTGCATGGTAATTATGATCTGACCATTATTTTATCTCAACCAAGCATATGTTTATTGTTGTCGCACTTTCACAGGAATGTAGAATAATTTCTGGCGTGTGGCATATAGTAGGAACATAGAGGAATTTAGATAATATAATGGCTCGAAGAAACACTTGAGCATGAAACTAATAGGGCTGATTAAGATGGGCAGGACATAAAGAGAATGAGTGAGGGATACAAAGACAAACACTTTGGAGAATAGAAGAGGGTGGTATGAGAAGACGAGGGGGGTAATTATATATTTATTAAATACAATAGTCATTTTCAGCCGTATTGTAAGTTCCGTAACTGATTGATATTGACGTTCGCCAAAATTGCCGGTCACATAATCTTCCTGTGTATCTCGCCGGGAAATGTATACGTAAACACGTTTACAATGGCTGGCATAAGAGTGTATCAGTTTTTACAAGCCATTCCCGAGAAGACGTGTTTACGTTTGAATACCACTGTAATTTCAGACTCGATAACATATGATTATACCTAAACATTAGTAGAGGTGTTTATGAACACGTCACCGCATCTAGCCTCGTGGCAATTCACTCATACATGACTTGCCTCAAATCCAAACATTCAGCAGCATGGTGTTGAACGCTGCTTCAAGACTGTGCTAGTCATTTGCAGCATTGGCCGTTGTAACCACTAACAGCATTTTGCACTCGTTGCCAGACTAAGGAAAGAGCTATAAGTAAAAATTTATAAAAAAAATAGTGGAATGAGCAGAGGTGTCAAATGTACAGCTTTGGCGGTAGAATTCACGCTTCTTGCGGTATACCACTTTAATGCCAAAATCTACCGCCAAACCGTTATGTGTGTGTATTATATATATTCCCATTTTAAATCTTCATAATCCGCTTGAAAATTTCAAAGTAAAAACACTCATTTTGAATACACATATGTTGACAAACCATCATTCACGTAGAAAATGCAAAAAAAATCCGCTAAAATTGAAAACCTCAGCCACGTAAAGGGTCCCTTTTCTACACTCTCCTACAAAGCTCGTGGCACCAGATACTCATCTGCAGCCATCGCATCATGAAAATCATCTACGCTTTTTGTGCAACGGGGTATATTACTTGGCAACTCTGCATGGTAATGGCCACAGCGGAATATCCGATGCACTCTTCCATCTACAACCTTGAAAGGCGAGACCGAGAGTGGGCGCATGAACAAGAGCGCATGGAAATAACACCGTGTCAAAATGACATGAGATACAATGTTGTGCCAGGCCGCAGGCACCAACGGATGCACGCTGTACCAGCCGGCGGACATATTACTCTATAGTGTCACTTTATACACGCATATTCGATTATTGTATCATTCGCTCAATATGTGCTTTTAATCAAAATTCGAGTCTAATTCGCTTGCAGCTTACGGATAGGGATGCTGTCGAACCGTGCGTGGGTCCTGCGGCTCCCCAAAAGAGTCCCCATGACGGACGGGTTTACATATAGTATTACACGGATTTGTATTGCGGTTCGTGCGGAATAAAAGTTGTGAAAAACCACAGGATACGACACTCAGAAAAAAATGGCACTAGGACGAGAACACAATTGTGAAAGTCGCATATCAGTATTAATGATTAACAGTAAACTGTGAAAGTGCCTTGTGATAATGTCTTTACGTTGAACTATTAGCCACACCTGTGTCCCTTTTGCAGGTATACCTTGTTCTCTGTTGTCGTCTTCTTTGTATTCCGAGTGCTAGAGTTGTGGAATATTCTTATATTTTTACGTTTTTCTTCATTATAGTCGCCATATTTAATTACTGTGATATATGTTATTGCATTTTAAACGTCTTTACATTATTAACTACACTGGGTAATTTCTGCAAATAGATAGGTTTATTTGTGAATGCATTCTGGGCTATAATTCGGCAGTAGTCAGACGATAATCAATGTTATAAAATATACATATATAAAATATATCTACTTTTGTACTTCTTATAGCCTGTTGCATAATTCACCGCTGTTTGTGATGATCTAAGTTGCCCTCGACAATGATGCCTGGTTTTCTTTCCTCTGTCGCTGCTTAAAGATTAACTTTCTTAGAAAACAACATAGTCTGTACCAACTCATGCGCCTTAACTATATCTTGGGAAGGCTGTTGCATTTGGCAAATAGGGCATTCTTATCTGCCAAGACTGCCTTCCGGCCATGGCGGAGTTGGCTTTTGCCTGCTGCGGTGTGCGGAGTGTTCCCACATTGGTCTGTTAAAAAGACAAGACAAAACAAGTCAGCACAATGCAGTTCAAACCTTCCACCGGGCCCGCGATGCTTTCAGGTTACAGGCCCGGTTGGCCCTTGATATTTCGAGCCTTATGTCGTACACTGATACCAGGCAATGTTCTTCTTCTTATGTTCAGCTCAGAACTCTGTATCAGCCACACGTGTGTGTTTAGGGTATTGTCGAGCTTGGGTGGAACATCGCAAGTAGCGGGTGGTGTAGCGCTGGTTTGGTTTAGGTCTATTGGTTATTTTGAGAAGTTTAGACAGATTAGAAGACCCTATAGTCGGTGCATATGTTAATTATATGTTAATTACTTTAGGCAGGCATGGAAAGGAGATGCTTCATATGTTTGTCAGAGCAATCATCTCTAATGTTATAGTCAGATTTGTAAAGATATCTTAAATATATCCACTTTCGTTTAGCTAACATCACAATCCATTTTAAACTAGGCCTACTCCTCATCGACAAAGTGTAGCAATTAGCAGGGATAAGAAATTATCCCCTTAATGCTGCTATATATTAATGTTATCGTCCCCTTCGTTACATATGTTCACACCTCATCAATTAGTTGGCACTGTTCTGGGCTAGTCTCAGTGTGTCAGTGTAATTCATACAATTCTGACATTGACAAGCAAACAAAACTGTGCAACACGTGATGTGCACTGCATATCTGCACAGTGAGCTTTAATACATTTGCAGCTTACAACAAGGAGGATATTCTGTGGAGAAACGGGGTCAGTCTTTTATTTGATGAAGAGATTGTCATCAATGACCACCAGTGAAGACCAAAGCAGGTGAGCACTGGTAAGACGTACAATACAGTGATGGTATTGGCGTCCGGCACATCTTGAGGCACTGAGTCCTCCTCCCAGCACTGGCTTAGAAGTTCATGGAGCATGGTGAGTAGCACAGGCTTGGCGCACTTGATGATCTCTGCAGGAATGCAGTCACTTCCCGGGGCTTTTCCATGAATCAGGCAGTCTATGGCATCACCAAGCTCTTCCACTGAAGGGGATTCATCGAGCTCTTGCATGACGGGCAAAGATTCAGCTGCATTTATGGCAGCCTCGGTGACTACATTTTCCCTGGAGTAGAGATCTAGATAGTGTTCAACCCTGGTCCATCTGCATTGGCAAAGTCTCTGCAAAAGTATCCAGTTGTCATCCAACACTGGCGACACCCGAGGGATGTACGAAGGACTAAAGAAAGCTTTTGGACCTACCACCAAGAAATCTGCCCCTATGCAGATGACGTTGCCTTGCCATCTCACACCCGATATCAGGTATACATGAAAACAAGTAATCAAGAGCGAATATGTAGTTACGTTGACTTGACCATTAACCTGAAGAAAACAAAAGTCTTGACAAACATCACCTGAACTCAGCTGCCCACTACTATCAGTATCTACAAACCAGGGTTGCACTCTAGCCGGTCAAACTTGTTTTGTCCGCTTAGCGGTTAAAACCAGGTTAAAACCGGTCAAAACCCGGCCAAAACCTATTAATATTATTGAAAAGTCTAAAACTAACAAAAAATACACCAAACGTATCCTAGCTTATATTTAGCTCATGTACTAATTTTACCTAGTGATAGAATATAAAGACCTACTTGTTTAAAATAAGCATAGCTGCAGATTATGAAACATCAATGCTGAATTGTCGTGCAATTACTCTGAAGGAGTCCTTATTCCTGCACAACTTAAACTGAGTTGACACACATGCTTAATAAATAAAAGCATGTGTATAACACTTATTAATTATTGTAAAGTATTCACCAGTTACAAAGTTCTTTATATGCACAAATATTCTAGAAACTATTTCGGCAGAAAAAAGGGTGGCCATGTTCTTGAATAATTCACATAGACCGCGGCCTGGCCCTAAATCTACGCTACGGAAACGGCCTGAGTAAATGAATTCCGAATTGGAATACGTTGTCTGGTGTCAATTTTCACGGTGTCATTAATTATCACTTAATAAAATAAAACTAGTTAATTAAAAATTATATAATAATATAGTAAAGGTAAATGTTCCCTGTATCTGTAATCATCAATCATAAGAACATAGATAGGCTATCTTTTGAAAACACAAATTCAATTGGTTGGTCTAAAGAATAAAACAGGACCAACAACTGAGCATACGCCATGAAATACTTGTTAGTTTTCATGCTTTACATTGATTACCACTCTGACATGTTTACACGTATTGTTGAAAATTACGGTCTACTTTTTGTATGAGCTTGATTTGAATACAATGAACAATATATCTCGATATATCGTGTTTCTTATTCATACTGAACAGATATTTTGACACTTGCAGTGTTTTTATAGTGATTAACAATTAATTATAAAAATGTTACACACAATTATCACTAAATTAGGTTTTGACCGGGTATTGACCACTTTTCAGGGAAAATGAGCCCGGTATTAACCAGGTTAAAACCGGGCAGTTAAAACCGTTCAACCCTGCTACAAACACGAGTCAACAAGTATTCATACGTGGGCAGCATCATCAGCCTTCAAGCAAGTGCAGAAGAGGACAACAGACCATGATAGGGTAAAGTCAGGCGTGAATTTACAGTATTTTAAAAGGAGGCAATCTGTTCCTAGTTTTTCATTAATTAATTATAATTTATAATTATATTAGTAATATTTAATAATTAATGTTCTTAATATTATATTACAACCTACTAACTATATGTTGAAGGTATACTGTCAGCCAAATTGTGCTTAGTAAGCCCTAACAACGGTCGCAATTTGAACGCATGACCACAGGTGCATGTTCAAATAGTAAATAAAACATAATTTCAAAACAAGCTTTATTGGCAATACGGCCCAGTCGGGCTGAGCTAACTGCAATACCCTTTGATGTTCAACGATGTCCCATTTTCTCACGTTCAACATAGCAGACTTCCTGTTATAAATTACAACGCCCGATAATTCCGGTACAGGAATTGACTGGCTCCCTTTAAACTTAAAATACTACTACTAACGAGCTTACACCCACCAAAAGAACAGCAGACCACCGGCTTTCACTAACGTCATCTGGTGAATTAAGCATCCCACAATTCTATGGGAGAAATGTCCTCTAGTAAAGGCTAGCATAACAAAAAACACGTACATATTCAACACTAAATAACTGTCGTACGTTGTATTCACTGAAATAATGTACATCACAGATTGGTTGATCAGAGGTCAGTGATGACAGGAATCGAATGAAGGTAGAAACAACTGAGTGAACCTGTGTGTCTCGGGGCAGAAGCACTTCCAATGATCCAACGTTCGCGTAACATTTATTTCACATTCTGTAAAGTCCCAATCTTGGAACTGGCGCTATATAAAATACAGATAGGCCATTGTACGCACTCCCCGTATACGATATGAATATTGTGATATGGAGATGACAACGGCCGTATCCCATGTCAATACGTACGTATTTCAGATGGTAAAAGCGTACACATTTCTTGTGTTGATTAACTGTAAAATTGAACGACAAACCTTTTTCTCGACGTAAGCCCCTTCGGGTTTCTAGAAAACCTCATCGGTTGCAGCTTGTGTTTATTGTAATCTATCGTAAATATGTTCAACGATTTGTATTATGACCGAAATAAAGTTTGTTCTATTGTAGATTCCCGACAAAACCGATTTGGTTAGACTTTAAATCGCCTAATATATGAAGGCACTCAATAATTTCCTGCAAAACGTGCCTGTTTTCTTTGTATAAATTTATTTCGTTGCCTGTCAGTATTAAATGGCGACACTCGATTCGAACAGGAAAGCTGCGCTTTCAGGAATTTCAAATTACATATACGAACTTCAACACAAGTCGGCATATCTGCAAATAACAGTACAGAACAGAACAGACTGAACAGAAGTGGATTTATTTATCCAAACTGCACAAACATTCAATAAAAACAATAAAATGCTGTGTACGGTGTACAGAGATGGTCGTGGAGACTTGTTTAAAGTCGTCACCGCAGGAGCCACGCGGCGTTTGATTTTACATCAGTTTCTGTTGAAAAACAAAGAATGCGTATATAAAATTATAACCGTTCAAATGTAGTAAGGTCCATCGTCAATGAAAACCTGGATTGTTATGTTTGGTCACACAGCTGCGTTGTATGTTCATAGTGTGGTGAAGTTATAGAACAAATATTATTATTCGACTATTTATAGACGAACATCAGACATAATATGTTCTATTGCCGGCGGCCTCGTGCGCTGTTGCTCGTCCGGCAGGATCAGCTTCTCCCAGTTATCCTGGGGTGACATGACTACGGACATGAGCAGACTGGATGTGAAGTCACTATATTAACCTTCGTGTAATTATCCTTCATGTAGATTTGTCGCAACGCTACGCATAGTTATGCTCCTTGAAAAAATCACAGAAATCTCGATTTTGAATTTTAAAGCGTAAATTGATTTCGCTCCTTAACGGTAATCCTGTATCCTGTAAACTGTCAAAAACATGCCGCATCATCTGAACAAATTTAGTGGTGTCCCAGTAAGGCGCAAGGTGAAGCCGTTTTACGTTTAGTCCCGTTCCGACCTCTCGGGGACTATGACATAAACATTGATATTCAGAGTAGGCGATATGTTGCTCCTCCAAGGAAAAGTTTAACTCAAAACTGGTGCCAGTTTAAAAGTTTAACTCTCGTTTGTGTGGCAAAGGAACATTGTTGTCATGCCCTAAGGAATCGTTGTTTCATGGGCTTTCTATGTTTAGAACACATCGCGAATAGCACCACCCAGCCGATTACATCTAATACATGGAGTAGATATCGTGAATGCCAACATACGTGGCTGAATTGTGACGGTGAGAACCATGATAGAATACTTTTGCCTAAAATCAGCGACACAGCCACGTCCACACAGGCGCGACCTTGGCGTCTGATCAACGATATTTCATGACGTAAATTTCGCCAACAGTCATGCAAAACACTTCTGCAATTAACTTTAATCTTTGTGTTAATAAAACTGCTGAACTAAATTATGTTGTTATTGTGAATTTTAGCACTTGGCCCGAGTCGTCATTGACATTGTATGGTTGTGTGTGCAAAGTTCGTGCATCGTTAAATTCGGTGTCACCTTGGTATGTTGTCGTTTTTTCTCTACTATTTGAATGCTTCAGTGAAAGTGTATGTTGAACTATAGCGGATACAATTGGCAGTGGACCTGGTTGGCATGTCACCATTCTATGTAAATTGTTAAGGTTTGAGAAAACGAAACATTACGGTATTCAAACTTGATTCAATCAAAAGAAAGTTGCCACTGGCACTGCACAAAATCGCTATGCATGTATGAGAACCACACTCAAGTAAAGCGAGTAAAGTGTAAAGCACTTTGAGCAGTCCTGAGGACTGGCTACTGCGCTGTATAAGAACCTTTTTATTCAGGGTTGTTGCTAACAACCTTTTCTTGTTATAAATTGCTAAAAACTCTTTTGTCCAATAAAGATAACTATGCCGCACTATTTACACCACTAGTTACTGATAGTGTATCAGATTAACTATTGTATTATATTTAAATAAGTTTTGTACACTTTTACGTTTTACTATTCGGGCTTGCTGTATTTGGCAACAAAGAGAAGTAAGTCGCGCATGCGTATGTTCGCGTAGGGCAGAAAGACGTAAACAAACAGACGCGCTAAGCCGGCGTTTGTTGTGTTGTGTAGGTTAGTTGTTAGTTTTGTAGTTATAGTTAGTTGTAGTTTATCAACTGCTTTTGTGGATGGGCACATGTGAATATTGGCGCAGTTGGCTGACCAAATAAGTACTCGCGTGGCCGGGTGAGTAGGAATATATGGCTTAATTAATGGCAGCATCCAAAATATAATTTAAGTACAGTGGCAAGGCACTATAATTTTACAAAAAGGTCCATACTGGATACCTAGATGGCTTGATGTAGATGGCCAAGAAATAATTATTTATTTACTAAAGCAGTCACATTAAATAATGCATTGTATCTGGAGTCTCTAAAGTCCAACTCGTACTATATGTGCTTACATACACAAGTTACATAACATTTTATTTTTAAAATGTATTAATTATTATTACTGTATTATTATGTACACATGGATCAATAACCATGTCTCTCTGACTGGCAGGGTGAATAAGAATATATCGTAAATAGGGTCATTAAACTATATACGACTCAGCATGAAAAGTTCTTACAGACATTACAGTTAGTCTGACATTTATATGTATGTCAGCAATTTAATTTTTTTGAGTATTAGTCTGGTGGCCAACTGGAAAAAGGAGCTTAGAAAGTGACTTTCGCAGGGCACCCCTACAGCAATGGTTTGACCTGCCTGAGTTGTTGTCTATGACCTGGCTCCCTGTTCAGGTGGAAGACACTTGTGAAAATGTGTTTCTTGGTGGCCATCTTTAAAAATGGTCACCAAATCCAATGTTCTCATATAATAATAACTGCGTCACCTAACACCATATTTCTGATGTCAATTTGTAGGTTTTAGGGGTCAGGGTCAAGGATTTCAAATATTTTTTATTTTAACTTCTGGGACATTCACATCCGCCATTTTCAAAAGATGGCGGTCGTCAATACAAATATCACCATATCTTAGCAATTGCACCACATAGAACATATATTTGTATGTCCGTGTATAGGCTTGTGGGCAGCGGATTTAAACATATTATATTTAACCATCGCATTACTTTTGTTGATGATTAGCGTGTCAGCGCAACATCTGATTGTGATGTTGCGCATGTATCGAAGAGGCAGACACAAGGATGATTCTATATGCCATGGGTGCTGCATACAACCAAAAATAGATAAGCGAGCGAAAAATGAACAACTCGGAACACGTCCAAAACATGACATTCTACAGTCACTAGCACCTTCGTGGCTCGTCCTGTCCCGACGATGTTTGTATCATTTGAAAGGATACACTTTTTGTTATTCTAGCGTCATTTATATTTCCCGTTAACCGTTCATAGAACACTTATAAACGGACCTACAATCGTGCCGTTTTCGGTGTTCTGTACGGTTCCGAACGAGGTTGGCGACGGCTACTTAGTACAATAATCTTCCGATTGCGGCGCTGTTTTCCTCATTTGCATAGGTTCAGACAACGAAACTGATGTGCTTTGATCGCACCAAAGCCGATATATATCTACGTCGGCGTGACGTCACAATACCGTACGCCAACCAACGGGTTAAAATTCGTTGCGTTGGTTGGTTGATATACGTGATTGTGGCGTCACGCCTACTTTGCGTATGTCATTTTAGCAGCCGTTTGAAAGTGGGTGGAGCTTATACCATGAAATCAGTTAGTGATGCCTCAATCGATAGATTGGTGAACTGTGTCGATGAAACAACATCGTTCGCAGTGTCTAAGACACCGGAACCAGCACCGGTGTATGTCCGTTTATAGTTTATTTTAGAAATGACTATCAGGAAACCAATTATATATATATTTGAATAGCAGAAATCGTAAGCTTTCAAACGATATCAAGATTGTTTGGATTGGACGAACCATAATGGTACAAGAAATTGTTCAAAAAAGCATTTTTTGGACGTGTTTTCTCTTGGTCATTTTTCGCTCGCTTATCTATTTTTGGTACAACGGATGCCAGCAGATTATAATCATGTCACGCAACACAGATGTTCAGGTATTGGCTATCCACTATGCATCGCGATTGTCTGAGGAAGTATGGATGTCAGCAGGTACTGCCAGTAAGCCGAGATACATCACAGTTCATGCAGTCGCAAATAGCCTTGGGCAACAGTACTGCCAAAGTCTGCCAACATTGCATGCCGTTTCTGTTCTTTTTATGACACGACAAGTGTTTTATGTGGACACGGAAAAATCAGTGCATGGAAAGTGTACACAAATGTTGAAAGCCCACCAGTAGTGATTCGGGTTTCGCCATCCACGGAAGTGACCTTAGATCAAAGGCTTTTTCATTTTTTATAAGTAGAATTCCTACGTTTTTTAGCAGTATGATTATAGTAAACGTCAAAGTGATTGATGGGGGTCATGAGAAAGAGGGTGTCGCCATCTACTGAATAATGAGGAAATAGATAGGGTGATTATCGACCTCTAGTGACTAATCAGGTACTAATTAATTAATTAATTAAGTACTAATTAGTAACAAATGAGTAGCGCATTCACTAGAGGGAAGCACTAGCAATAACTAAAAGGTTATGTAATGGTTATGAGTAGCGCATTCACTAGAGGGTAGCACTAGCAATAGCTAATGGTTATGTAATGGTTATGTCGTGTGCTGACATCTAGTGACTAATCTTTCCTTATGAGTAGCGCATTCACTAGAGGGTAGCACTAGCAATAGCTAATGGTTATGTAATGGTTATGTCGTGTGCTGACATCTAGTGACTAATCTTTCCCTAGTGACTGAAAAGCGACGATGGTGGTGCATATAGGCGACCGTGACGTTGTCGGCGCACCAGATGTTGCTATGGACGGAAAGTGGAAGCACCCTTTTACGTGTATAGTGTCCGGCCCTACGGGGTGCGGGAAGACTACTTTCGTTGTACGCCTGTTAAAGTTTGCTTCGTGTATGATTTCGCCGCCACCGGAGAAAATTCTGTGGTGTTACGGCCAGTGGCAGACCGCTTACGACTCTATGGCCGGCGTAGAATTTGTAGACGGTTTGCCGGATCCGTCGCTGCTGGACACCAAAACGAGGACGCTTCTAGTGCTCGATGACCTGATGTCGGAGACTGATAGTAGCGTCACGACTTTGTTTACTAAAAAAAGTCACCACTGCAACGCGTCCGTCGTACAGCTTTTGCAGAATCTCTTTCCGAAAGGGAAAGAAAATCGCACAATCAGTTTAAACGCGCAGTATATGGTCCTCTTCAAGAGTCCCCGGGACGCTGGACAAGTAGGCCACCTGGCGAAGCAGATGTACCCGGGTAGGGTCAACTACATGGTGGAGGCGTACAAAGATGCCACGTCGGCCGCCTACGGTTACCTCCTGGTGGATCTCAAACAGGAAACGCCGGAAACCATGCGCCTGCGTACGGAAATTTTCCCCGACGACCCCGTTCAGTACGTCTATGTGCCGACGAGACTATAAAAAAGGCGGGAGGCGCCGCGGCCGCCGTCATTCGGCAGGATGACAGAGCGCGTGAAGAGGCACATCCTTGCCCTGCAGCTGTTGCGCCGCTACAAGGGGAATACGAATCTGAGAAAGGCGGTAATCACTCACGCGGACGCCGACCTCATCTGCAGTCTGGCCGACTGCGCGTATAACATTCTGCGAGGGAACGTGAAATTGACGCCGAAAAACCGAAAAGTGCTGTTAAAGTACAGGAACAATTTGCGCAAGTTAGCGTCGAAAAAAGTAGCCATCAAACGGAAGAGGGCCGTCCTGCAGACGGGTTCGGGCGCGTTTCTGACGGCGCTGCTGGCGCCGTTGGCGAGCACCTTTCTCCCCCTCCTCAGGCAGGCTTTCGGTTGATGCAGCACGCGAAGAAGATGGCGCTGGTAGACCCCCGGTTGGTGGAGCGACTACTTCCGTTACTATCGCAATCGACTACGACCACGTCGCGTGTGATGAGTAGCCTGGACGGCGATATGAAAGCCGTTCTCGAGCGTGCAGATTTATCCGAAGGCGAAAAGGTGGTGGCGTACAATCAACTGCTGAGTCGTTACAACGCCATGGAGGCGTCTCGCGCGCAGCAGCCGATGCGCGTGTCCGTAGTGAAGAACGAGTCGTCGTCCGATCAGCCGCCGCCGCCGCCGCCGCCACCTACGGCTGATCAATTACCGGGGGAGATGGAGAGCGAGGTCGTGAAGAGCGTACCGAAAGTGCTGAAAGAAAAGGCCCGCCTCCTGTTGACGCGACTGAAGGCCGACCCGCTGATTCGCTGGAACGATCGAGCGGAGCTCGTGTACGACGGTACGCCTATCGCCGGAAGCAATATGGTAGATCTCGTGAACGATCTCATGCGAACGCGTAAGAGGGCCCCCGCGCCGGTTGGCTGGGAAGCGTTCGGCGACCATATAAGGCGCCTGAACGTCCCTATGGAATTCGTCGGCAACCCCCAGCGTCGGGCGTATATACAGCGCGAGCAGAAGCGAAAGGGGCGCACTCGGTCCGTCGAGCGCGAGCAGAAGCGAAAGGGGCGCAATCGGTCCGTCGAGCGTATGCCGTGGTCCAGCTTTTAGCCCGCCCCCCGTAGAGGATGCCCGCCGCCCGAAGATCAGTACTCGTCGTCGTCGTAGCCGTCGTAATTGCGGCGGTCATCGTAGCCGCCCTCTTGTTCGCCGTATCGTCGTCGGCGCCGCGCGCTCCATGGCGGTGGTGCCCCGGCGGACTCGTGGTGCGCAACGAGAGCGCCAACAACGCGACGGCCTACTGAAGCGCGCCTACTTCGACCCGAAACGGGCAGGCAGTTATGGCGGCGTCGACGCGTTGCGCCGGTCGGCCGCGTTGCCCAAGCCGGTCGTCGGGCGGTGGCTGGCGGCACAGGACGCCTATACGCTTCACAAGCCGGTTAGGCGCCGATTTAAGCGACGTCGCGTTATCGTGGGCGGTCGAAACCAGCAGTGGCAAGCCGATCTCGTCGACGTGGCTAAACTGAAAAACCACAACGACGGCATAGCGTTCTTATTGACGGTCATCGACGTCTTCTCGAAGCGGGCGTGGTGCGTTCCGTTGAAGCGCAAATCCGGTCCGGCGCTCGTCGCGGCCTTCGAGGGGCTGCTGTCGTCGTCGCCGCCGCACGTCCTGCAGACCGACAAGGGGACGGAGTTTCTGAACAGGCCCCTTCAGGCGCTTTTGAGGGCGCGCGGCGTCCACCATTTCGTGACGCACAACGAGGAGACGAAGGCGAGCGTCGTGGAGCGATTCAATCGTACGCTGAAGACGCGCATGTGGCGGTACTTTACGAAGCATCAGACGCTGAGGTTCGTGGAGCCGTTGCAGGACTTCGTGCGGTCGTACAACAACGCCTACCATCGAAGCATCGGTAGGACGCCGGCGAGCGTCGACGCGTCGAATCAGGAGAGCGTGTGGCAGCGTCTGTATGGCGGCGGAGGAGGGTGTCAAAAAAGCAAGCCGAAACTGCGAGCGGGGGATCGCGTACGCATCAGCAAGGCGAAGGGCGTCTTCAAGAAGGGGTACATGCCTAACTGGAGCGAAGAGCTTTTCACCGTCGTAGATTCGCACCCGACCGACCCTCCTGTTTACCGACTGATGGACGACGCCGGCACGATACTGGACGGCACCTTCTACGGGCTGGAGCTACAAAAAGTGATCGTTGAGAAGGACAAACTATATCGGGTGGAAGCCGTTCTACAGAGACGTCGTCGACGACGCGGTAAGGGCGAAGAGGTGCTCGTCAAATGGTTCGGCTATCCGGCCTCGTTCAATAGCTGGATCGACGCCAAGGAGCTCGTGGACTATAAGGGCTGATGACGACGCGCTGTTGGACGGAATACGCAGAGCGCTGGAGACTTTCTTCCGACGTCCGGCGCCGCTACCGTTGTCGCTGCGACCGATGCTATCGACGTCGCCCGCAACGTCGGCGAACTCGCTCTATGATTTATCTGCGTGACCTATAAGGGATGACGACGACGCGTTGGATGCGCCACGCGGGGTGCTGGCGACTGCACGAGGCGGGGCTGTGCAACGGCTTTTCGTTTTTTTTTTAAGGGGACCGTGCTGTATTAGTAGACTGCCGAGGAGAAGAGAGCCGCGCCACCAACACCGCCGTCGCCCCCACGCCCGTCGACGAACTCGCTCTATGGTGTGCCTGCGCGGGTAAAGGAACGGCGCCGTAGCGTCGGACGGCAGTAGCGCGATGTGTGCGGACGAGACGACAGCAGCAGCAGCAGCAGTAGCAGCCAATGCAGAAGCCGCCCACCGCCGTCGACTCAGGCGCATTTGTCGCTACACCCGTCGACGCCTCATGCGTCTCTGTGGGTGCGCCCGATGCCGTCGACGCCTCCTCCGTCACGAGCGTGCCTTGGCGTCTCTGCGGCAACGAATGCCCTAAGGCCGAGATCGTCTTCCTGTGCCAGATCGTCGTCCTGTACACGGTGATCGTCGTCAGTATATACAATCTAACGCGCGGCACGGCCGACTCCAACCTGTGGACGGCGCTGCTGAGTAGTTGCCTCGGCTACCTACTGCCGAGTCCGTCTATGAGGAGGCGCGATGGCGTCGTCGTCTGACTTTTACGTCACGTTGCCGAGCAACGCGTCTATGAAGGCGCACCCCGAAAACACGTTGACGCACTACACGACGAATCTGCCGCAGCGCGTCGACCTGTCGGGGGAGTGGGAATGCGGCCTGGTGTCGCTACAGTACACGCATAGCTGGTACAATGTGAGGCCGGTGGACGCCTACTTCTTCGTGGCGTGCGAGAGGGGGGAGGTGGGCTTTTTCACCACCGAGGACGGGGGAAAAATTGCCCGTCAGGCCAACATTCCGCACGGCTTTTACAGCAACGCCAAAAAGCTGATGCGCAAAATCAACGAGGCGTTGGCGAAACTGAGCACCGACACGGTCAAGGTGCGAATAGTGTACAGCGCCATCACTAATCGGATGACGTTGCTTCTATCGCCGGGCGTCGAAATTAACATGCCGCGGGACGGGCGCCTGAGCCGGATACTAGGCTTCGAGTCGGACTATATCGCGAGTTACGGGACGCCCGCGGACGGCGGCGCCCTGCCCCCGGGGTACATGTTCGAGTGCGAGGCGCCCCACCCGGTGGACCTGAGCGGCGGCGTCGACACCCTGTTCGTGTACGCGGACATCGTGGAGACGCGCATCGTCGGCGACGTATTCGCCCCCCTCATCCGAGCCGTCCCCGTCCACGGTTTGAACGGCAGCATCGTATCGAACATCTTCGACCGCGTCCAATACGCGCCGCTCCTGCGGCGCCAATTCGATTCGATCGAGATAGATATAAGAGACGACCTCGGTCAGTCGATACCATTCGAGAACGGAAAAGTCGTGACGACGCTTCACGTCCGACGCCGCAAGTCGAAACTGTTCTGACGATGACGCGAAACGTGTACGAGGACTACTACACGCGGCAGGTCGGCGGTGGCCTGCCGGTGTTCGTAGGCGCCCGAGCGCAGCGGGGTCACGGACTGGGTAATCTCTTCGGCAGCCTGTTTCGAAGCGCCATGCCGCTTATCAAGAGAGGGGCCATGGCGCTGGGCAAGCGCGCGCTCAAGACGGGCGTGCGCGTGGCGCAGGACGTCGTCGCCGGCGGCAATCTGAAACAGGCGGTAAAGAGGCGCGCGAGGGAGGCGGGCGCCGACCTTCTCGACGGCCTGCTGAATAGGCCCCCGCCGCCGAAAAAGCGACGACGACGCATAAAGCCGCCCGGCAAGCCGGCCAGCAAGAAGAGGCGCCGTCGAAAGAGGCCGAGCGACGACGTATTTCCCGCGTAGTAGTAGTAGTGCATCGGTGGTAGTCGTAAAGAGCTTTACCTCGGCGGGGTACATAAGGCCGACCGGCAAGGCGGCGCCTGACAGTAAGCGGAGGCGCCGTCGAACGAAGCAGACGTAGTAGGATGGCGTTCGTGCATCGGCAGTCGTGCGAGGGCGTAAAGTCCGAACTGGACCTGTTCAGCGTGCCGACGACGCAGACGAGCATCGAGAGCGGCCAGTGGATCGATCACCAGCCGCTGACGGCCCTCGACGCTGGCGGCCCTATCGAGTTTCTCATTCCGGGGTCCGGAGACGACTATCTGGACCTGTCGTCCGTTAGACTGTACGTGCGCGCCAAGGTGGTGAAGGGGGACGGTACCGCGCTCGCGAACGACAGCGTCGTGGCGCCCGTCAACAATTTCCTGCATTCGATGTTCAGTCAGGTCGACGTGACGCTGAACGGCACGCTCGTGACGCCGTCGTCGAATACGTACCCGTTTCGGGCCTACCTCGAGACCCTGCTCAGTTACGGGCCCGACGCCAAAAAGTCGCAGCTCGAGGCCGACCTGTGGTGCAAGGACACCGCCGGGCGCATGGAGGCGACCAACAACAACAACGGCGGGTTCGCGCATCGGCACGATTTCGTACACGAAAGCCGCGAGTTCGACATGATAGGGCGCCTGCACGTCGACGTGCTCATGCAGAACCGGTGCCTGGTGAACGGCGTCGACCTGAAGATGCGACTGGTGCGCAGCAAGGACGCCTTCGCGCTCATGGGCGACGTCGCCGATCCGCGGTTCAAGATCGTTCTGCTGGAGGCCTACCTGCAGGCGCGCAAGGTCAAGTTGAACCCGGCCGTCCAGCTCGGCCACATCAAGGCGCTGACGCACGGGACGGCCAAGTATCCGATGCGCCGCGTCGACTGCAAGGTGTTCTCGATACCGCAGGGTACGATGTCGCACACGCACGAGAACGTCTATCTGGGGACGCTCCCGAGACGCGTGTTCATGTGCCTGATCGACAACGACGCCTACAACGGGGCCTACGATAAAAACCCGTTCAACGCGAAGCACAACGACATAAACTTCTTCGCCCTCTACGTCGACGGACGCCAGGTGCCGAGCAAGCCGCTGCAGCCGGACTTCGCGCATCGGCGCTACATCCGAAGCTATATGAACCTGTTCGCCGCGACGGGGAAGGCGTACGAGGACGAGGGGTTCGATGTGACGCGCGGCGAGTTCGGCAGCGGCTACACCATATTCGGCTTCGACCTGTCGCCCGACTGCTGCGACGGCGAACATTTCAACGTCGTGCGTACGGGGAATCTGCGCGCCGAGATCCACTTCGCGCTCGCGCTCGCCCGGACGGTGAACGTCGTCGTGTACGGGGAGTTCGAGACGGTGCTCGAAATCGACAAGAACCGGAACGTCGTGTACGACTTCTGAGATGGACACGTTTCAGCTGATGCGTCGCCTGGCGATCGACGCGTACACTAAAACATCGTCGTCGGCGTCGTGCCCAAAGACGAGCTGCCGGGGCGGCGGCTCACCGCCTACCCGACGGCGTTCGTGTGCAACACCGACGACGGCGACGAACCGGGAGAGCACTGGGTGGCCGTCTACGTGGGCGCCGACCGGCGAGGCGAGTACTTCGATTCGTACGGCCGTCCGCCGCTGCACGCCGACTTCCGCGACTTCCTGAACCGCAACTGCGACTCGTGGACGCACAACGACAAGCGACTGCAGAGCGGCGTATCTAACGTGTGCGGACAATATTGCGTCACCTACCTGCTCTTACGGTGCCGCGGAATGCCGCTAAGCGGCTTCCAGTGCCTGTTCGGCCCCGATAGGGTGGTCAACGACTGTCTCGTATTCGACTGGCTAAAGCCTCATTGAACGCTGCCTATTATCGCTTGTTGTTATTATTAGACGACCGAGAATCCGAACCGACTTTGTCGGACCCGCCGGTCGCGGGCTCCTCGCCGCGCTAGGCAGGCAAGACCGAAGTAGTGAGGTTGTATTATCGCTTGCTATTACCGAAGTTAAATAAAACGATGAAAACTGTACCGAGTGTTCGCATTTTTATTAGCACGCATACATACATACATACATACATAGTCCCCTAGGTAGGGGGGCCCTACCCCTAGGTAGGGGTCCCTACCCCTAGGTAGGTCCCTACCCCTAGGGAGGGAGGGAGGTCCCTCGATATACGAGTATCGGCGCCGTGGTGACGCCGTCGTCGAGCACGCGCCGTTTGGCGTAGAAGTAGCTCAGCGCCGATCGCTCCTGAACGTACGTCAGCACGGACGACTCCTTCACTTGGAAGCCGCGGTTCCGGCCGCCGCCGCTCCTTTGGTGGCGCAGCACGTCGAGGAAGGCGTCCTTGTCGACGTCGTTCTGACGCTTGCTCAGCCCCTTCGTACTGTACTTGTCGCCGTCGTCGCCGCCGAAACAGTAGTACGTCTTGCTGCAGAGCGCGACGATTCCGCGGCCGGACCATTCCTCTTTGAAGAGCCCCGGCGTTCGCTTGTCGTACCGGCGCCGACGCGCGCAACACTCGGCGGGCGCGTCCCACGCTCGGCCGGCGAGCCGGCACCGCAAGTACGCCTCCGCGTGCGCGTCGCAGTGTTCCGACGGGAACCACTCGCCGCGGTGTCGAAAGTAGTGTTCGCGCTTGGCCGCCGCCACGAGCTCGTCGAGTCGGCGCCCCGCGAGGCTCAAATACGCCGAGTCCGTGTCCATCGCGCAGTACTGGAACAGGGGGCGCGGAATGTAGGCGGCGATGAAGTCGTAATAAAACTCCAGCATGCGCAGTTTGGCGTACTGATAGACGAAGTAGCCGATCTGGATGGGCAGCGCGTACCGGACGGTTCGCTTGTTCAGCGCCACCTCGTAGAGGCCGTCGGGGACGACGACGTCGAGCTGACGGAAGCGACGATTATTGATCAGCGTCGAGGCGCCGGCGGCGTGCAGAACTTGATGTTGCGGTGCAGGTCGACGCGCGTGATCGTTTTCCGTATGAACTGTTGCCGAGCAGTTTAAACGTGTCGGCGATGATGGCCTTGTCGGGGTCGTCGTCGCCCGCGCGTCGCGCGGCGGAGACCGTGTCGCCGAAGCGGCGAAAGCACGCGACCGGCTCGTACTCGACGATCTGGTAGACGCGCTCGACGACGAGTCCGTGCCGCAGATACCACCGCAGTAGCGGCGTCGCGAGTAGAATCTTGACGCCGAAGAAGCTCCCCACGAGCGTGCGCTGAGGCCGGACGAGGAGGTCGTGCGTTTCGGCGTAGCGACGCATGAACGGGCTGAGATCGTCGCGCTCGATGTAGGCGTTCTTGAAGATCGGCTGCATCTCGGCGAAGGTGTCGCGCAGCGCCGCCGGCACGGCGATGTCGCACTCGACGAGGCCGAACAGCGTGCCGTCGAGCACGGCCTTCAGGATCGTCGACCGCGTCACGGCGCCGTCGCCGGTCCAGCTCCGCGGTGGCGGCGGCGGCGGCGGTCGCGTCGCGCGCCACTGGCACTCCCACATCTCGACGACGGCGACGAAGCGGCGAAGGTAGGCCGTGACGGCGGCCGTCTCGGCGTACAGTTGGCTCATCGGCTTACCGTTCACCGCGTTCGTCTCCCTCCCCGTGCACGGACAGCCGTGGAAGAAGCACCCTTGGAACTGGTACGCCGTCCGCGTCGCGCCACACCAGCCGTCGACCCGGTACTTGCCGACGCGCTTCTCGCGCCCGTTGAGCTGGTGACGTATGTGGGCCCCCGTCCGTCCCGCCTCCCACGTCAGCCACTCGACGGCCAGGCGGCCGTAGCGGTGTACGCGCTCCGGCCGAAAGGCGTTGTCCGCGCGCCGGTGCGTGTACCACCCCGTCGGCATCTCCTGCGTGATCGCCCATAGATAGAGGCCGTTTGCGTCGAAGCCCACAATAGAGCGACAGCGGCGCGCCGACTCGCCGTACTCCTCGCGCCGAAGGGCGGTCACGCCGGCCTCGTGATAGCGCGCGAAAATGATCGAGGGGCCACCGACGATCTGCGACTGTAGGAGCCGGTGCAGGTCCTTGTTCGACTCTTTGAAGAGCGTGAAGTGGAGCGACGACGGTAGATCGTTGAAGAGATACAGCAGCGTCAGGACCCGGCACGCTGATGGCGTCCTTGAACATGTCGATGCGGCTCTGCCGATAGAAGGCGAACTGCTTGTCAACGGCCTCCAGGAACGGCACCACGTCCCTATTGTTATACCACACGAGGTAGTCCCGCAGCGTCGTCATCCCCTCGTCGCGCCATACCCGCGCGCAACCCTCGTATTCGGCGGCCGAGATGCCTTCGCGCTTCAGGCGGCTGTAGAAGGCCTCGCGCGGTGGCAGCCGGGTCTCGGCCAGTTTACGCGGGTCGTCGAGGTACTCGTAGGGGAAGTGCCCCTTCGTCGCCTCGCAGCCGTAGGCCTTCAGAAACCGGTCGTAGCTGACGCCGGGGGCCAGGTAGTTGGTGATGTCCAGGAATTTGAGCGTCGCCGTCGCCAGGCACATGAAGTTGTTCTGACGCTTGATGGTGAACGCCGACGAGATGCTCTGCGCCGCGTCGGTCATGAACAGGGGCGTCAGATATTTCTTAACGACGTTCAAGTCGTACTTCCCCGAATTGAAGCCGAGGACGGGGAGGCGGCGCAGGTGCTGCCACAGACGGCCGCCGAGCACCGTGTACGGGCTCTTATCGAGCTCCGCCACCGTTGCGTGCGCCCGCCATTCGGCGTCGAGCGCGTCGATCGCCTCGAAGGTCGCGTCGAACGACGGCCGCAGAGCCGCGCACGCCGCCTCGCTCATGGCCTCCAGGGCGTCGATCAGGCGCTTCGCGAGGTCGCCCGAATCGCCGGACGTCACGAAGCAGCGCGCCGACTCGTGTCCGGGGACGTTCGAGGCGACGCTCACGCTGAGTAGCTCGTGTCGCGCTATCCACCGGCATTTGGCGCTGTCCGCCGGCAGATCGTGATCGTCGAAGTAGCACTCAAAATCGTACGTCGCCCTGTACGGATAGTAGCGCAGGCGTTCGTCCACGTAGACGCCCTCGTCCTCCAGCTGCTGAAACACGGACGGCGTCGGATGGTAGACGCCGCCGGGAAAGACGTGGTGAACGCCGCCCTCGCACGTCGCCTCGTGGCGCCGCAGCCGAAAGGCGGTGCTCCACAGCGCATCGCCGCACTTGCCGCATCGATACGAACGGCAGAACAGCGACACGTCGGCTATGAAGGAATAGTGCGTTTCGAACAGATTGACGCTCATGGTGGTCGGGCGGCGATGGAGGGAGCGGCGGACCACTTCGGCGGTGGCGTCCTCCGCCGACAGCCGATACACGGTCACATTCGTTTCGAAGGCCGCCTCCACCCGGTCGAGTTCGTTCAGCGGGACGCCGGCGAACGCGCAGTACGGTTGGTCGCCGTAGTCGGCGTAGAGCCTTAAGGCGGCGGCCGTCAAATCGTCAGCGCGAAAGTCGGCGCCCCGATGCAGCGCCAGACAGCGGAAGAGGCACAAGTTGTCGGCATACGGACGCCCACAGCGATCGTTCACTAGGCTGACGAGCCCCGCGTTGTGGCGCAGATAGGCGGGGAGGGACCGCTGACGGGCGCACCCGATAGGATGGTGGATGATGGCGTTGAGGAAATACGTAACGTTCGTTACCAACTCGGCGATCCACCCCGAGTCGGGGCGCTGCGCAATCACGTACTGCAGAACGTCGGGTTGTCGGGTGGCCTCGAGGAAGCGTTCGAATGACGCGGCGTCGGAAACGAGGACGGGCGACTCGAGATAGCGGCCGCAACAGTTACACGAAGAATGGTAGTAACGTAGTCGGCCCGTCTCCCTGTGCCGCAGAATAAACCCGTACGATAAGTTTATTTTAAAGGCCCGAGTCTGCGCCTCGAACATCAGTCGTAGTTGGGCGTCGTGCGCGCTCGTATCCCCGTGGCCGGACAAATGGAAATTATACCTAGATTGAACGGTTCCCACAGACGTACGGATGCTCGCCCAGTAGTCACGCACGACGCTCTGTAGGTCGTTTTCGTTTGGGGGCACCTCAGCGGCGTCTCCGCACATTCGCAGATGCCGCAACATATTGGGGCGCTGCGCGAACGATTGATTGCATTTCGGGCATACTACGTGTTCATCGCTGCCGCATGTTTTTAGATGCCGTGACAAATGAAAAAGACGGACGAACGATCGATCGCATTTCGGACACATGTGCATCGTCGGTCTAGGCGGCACTCTATTAACTACGACGGGGCGCGTCGACGCCCTTTATAAGGCCGCCCTAAACCCGCTAGGGAGCTTTTCTAAACGGCGGCGGTGTTCTCTGCCCTGTTATCCGTCTGGGGGCGACACCGACAGGTGGCATCGCCGAGGGATACGTTTGGCAGTGGCGCCCAGCGGCCAAAGTTTTTGTTCACGTTTTGCGTCAGGTGGCGACACCGACAGGGGGGCAGCGTCGTTTGGCAGGCCGCCTCTGTCAGTGGCACCCGGCGGCCGAGTTTTTGTTTACGTTTTGTAGTAGAAATTTCGCCTGTCGCCCGAATACGACGGCAAAGTGTTTGTAGTAGATATTTCGGCTGTCAGCTGCTGCCCCGCGGCAAATTTGTAGTAGACATTTTTGTAGTTTTCGCCTAAGTTTTTATTTACGTTTTGTAGTAGCAATTTCGCCCGTCAGGGGCGCCCGAATACGACGGCAAAGTTTTTTGTAGTAGAAATTTCGGCTGTCAGCTGCTGCCCCGCGGCAAAGTTTTTGTAGTAGAAATTTCGGCTGTCAGCTGCTGTTCGCCCGGCTGCAGCGGCAAAGTTTTTTTTGTTTACGCTTTGTAGTAGAAATTTCGGCTGTCAGTGGCTCCCGGAGTGTTTTATGTGCGGCAGCCGCCGTTGGACCGGCATTGAATGTTAGCGACGTGCGTTTTTTTTTGGATGGCAACAACAGAAGGCGGGAATTGATTTTCATACGTTTTATTAAGCAGTCTCGTACTACATCACCACCACAGTAAGGCTTTATGCCACAGCAGAGTAAATAATAATAATAAGGCTCTAACAACGGCCTATAGCAAAATGTTCATCGCTACTAAATGGGGCGCTTATGCCACAGCGGCGTAAATAATAATAATAACGCCTTAGGGGCGCCACAGCGGACTATAGGCCGCTGGTAATACTGCACAGCGACCATTCAATTTCCTGCTAATGTTCATCAGCGGCGTACCTACTAATAAGGCTTTATGCCATAGCGAAATGCAATGTTCTAAATGCGTTCAGACCCTTTTCAACAGGTAATACTGTAAACAGTAAAGAGGCTTTATGCCACAGCAGAGTAAATAATAATAATAATAGCAAAATGTTCATCGCTACTAAGTGTTCGGCGGGGCGCTTATGCCACAGCGGACTATAGGCCGCTGGTAATACTGCACAGCGACCATTCAATTTCCTGCTAATGTTCATCAGCGGCGTACCTACTAATAAGGCTTTATGCCATAGCGAAATGCAATGTTCTAAATGTTCATAGCGTTCAGACGTCGAGGCATGCCCTTTTCATCAGGTAATACTGCACGGCGACCTCCAACAGAGCACGGTCGAACGGCACCGTCCAATCCGTCCCCATGAGCCAGTCGGCTACCTGGCGCATGAGCGCGCCCTCCGAGGCGCGATCGCCACGCACGCAACGATCCTCCAGTACCGAGAGTATACGAATAGCAGGAAGCAACAACGTCTGCTGTAGAAAGCTGTCGAGCGACGCTGAAAAAAAGCACACATTCAGGGCCGCCACGTTTTCGTACAGTATGTTGTACCGCCGGCTCGGCTTCCTCCCCCTGTAGCCGCACATGTGCACGAAGGGGCACCCCTCCTCAGGGGGGCACTCACCACATTCTTGGCGCGCTGTGTCCATCACGCGCTCGCCGACTAGCTCAGCAAACGTGGACATCATGCATCGCTGACGACCGGCGTACGAATGCAGAACGCTCCACTCCGAGTCGGCCTGAAGTGTGCCCACGACCACAGGGCGGTTGTTACGGGCCCACGGAATGAAGTCTTCCGACGAAACCGACAGCACGGCCAGAGGCAGTGGTGACGATAGCACGGTCGCGGCGGCGTCCGCTGTCGCCGCCGGGGCTATTGGCACAGCTGCTGCTGCCTCGTCTGGGCCCACTACCACCACCACCGGGGTTAATGCAACGTACGTGGGCGTCCCGGCGTCGCTCACCAGGTCGTGCGGTGGCATGGGCTGCGTGCCGTCCGCCGCAGGCCAGCAGTACGATAGCGCTTCTTCTTCTTCTCTCCCCAGCGGCGGAGGGTCGTCGGCAAGGCGTGGCGTCGTTTCCTTCTTAGCGCACTTCTCGGCAGGGGGTGCGCACTCGTCAGCAGCGTCGATAAGGCCGCGCAACGCAGCAGCAATTACAGCATCCTACAGAAGAATAACCAAAGCAGCAATTAGGTCTACAGAACACTAGCCAAACGTTAGTCATTCAAACGGTCTCGCTCCCCTTCTTCGTCACGACCCGCGCCTCACGGACCGTATACGTGTCCAGTATGCCACCCCACACGACCTTGTGCACGGTCAACTCCAAGACGGTGCCAACCAGGCTCGCCACAAAGCTACTGCGCAACTGGTCGGGCAACAGGGCTGACACATGGTCGGCATTGTAATCGCCTATCGCCGAAATAGCTTCGTCGAACAGGGTGACCCAAATGCTGGCCTCTGTGTCGGCGTCCTTTTCGTCTTCCACCAAAACGCGCACCGAAAAATACGTCTTCGCCGTTGCCTGTATGCCGTGTACAGCGCACACCCGGCCACCACTTTCTAGGCCTCTCACTTTGCGCTTGCAAATGCCACAGCCCATGTACGTGCATTTGCTTTTCCAAGCCACGCCAACGATTGTTAAGGGGGTAACAATCTTATACGTCCCATCGCACGCCAGCACGAACTCTTTCAACGACACTTCGGACGACGCACTCACCACGGCCTCGAAAATAGGCGCCCCGTCGGCCGTCGGAAGCGCCTTCGCGCTGGCCTCCGACGCCGGCTTCGCTTTGCCACCAGACGCCCCCGTTGGCGCCTCCCTCAGCTTGCCGCCTCTCTTTGGCGGCGCCTCTCCGTGCGCGACAGGCGGGGACATGATCAACAACGCTCTGCAACACACAAAACGGCAACGGTAGCAACACGACAGCGACAATATTTAGACGTTCTCCACCCGGTTCCTATATAAGAGCTTTGCACGCGGCCCGCACGCGGCCCCCGTGCGCAAACGCACGCGAGCCGCAAAGCAGCCGATTCTTACAAGGTTACTAAAACTGAAAAAAATCTCTCGGTCAGTCTAGTGCACTAACAGAACGCCACTTTTATTTCCTAATATAAAGTTACCATAAGATTCTCTAGCCCCCACTGACTATTATAGACCGCTTAGTTTGCTCACATTTCACATTTAACGGTCGTTTTAAAGACTTACAAACAGTTACATAAGCGCTTTATATAAACAGTGACGTCAGCTCCTTATGTAAGGCTATGGCGTACGTGTCTAGGTGCCGCGCGCAAAACAGCGGCTCAACAACTGCGCAATTCATTTCTCACTATGGAGCCAACCGAACAAGTTGGTAATTATGCGGCCAATTCTCATCAGGCGCAAAACAGGTACGTTTTGCTAACTCACCTAACACTGACTTTCCTCACTCACTTTCTTTTATAACGTTCACTACCTATTTCTTTTATAACGTTCACTATTTTTACAGCGATCCGCCTCCCCAAAACGCCGGAATCGGTACGCCCCAAGTCGACGTGAATACGCCTCCCAAAGTCGACGTGATTGCGCCTCCCCAAGCCGCTGGAGATAGTGCTATTCCACCGCCTGCCTCTATGCGTCTACCCCCACCACAAAGCCGCCCCGGCACAAGGTACGTTTAACGATAATAGCGCTTTTTTTTAATTTACCTTTATTTGCAGACGCCTACTTTCGATAAAGGCTATAGCTGCTTTTCCGTTCGCCCCGCTATTTACAAACGCCCCGCTACCGACTTAATGTTTTTTTACAGGCCCTAACCTAAACAGAGACGCGCCGTTACTTTAATACTTTTTTCATACTTGCAGACGAAACATCGCCGGCTTCGATACCCTACATATAGGGCGCGGGCAAACCCTTGCGAGGCCCTCGCACCGAAACGGCTTCATTCATAGATCTAGAATAAATTTAACCCCAGGCGATCTGATTATGATAGATAGGAGGCCGCGCGCCGATCGACCTGGGGGCACATTGTACCTTGGACGTCGCCGACCACATCACACCCCTTAACACTGTTTCTTTCTCCACAGATGAACCCCCGCGCGCCAGTAGTCACCACCCCGACGCTAATTGACCTTTTCCTCCTTCCCCCAGCCGACACATCTACGTGATCGACCCTAGTCTGGCACATGGACGCTACAATATCGGGCGGGGAATGACAGTGCACTACATAGGACCTGCGCCCCACGCAATCACATTCACCTCGCCACGACGCCGCCACCACCAGCCCCTGTTAGCCGTTGAGCCGCGCCGACGAGAAAAAGAACAAGAAGAAGAAGAAGAAGAATACGAAGAGCCGGCAGAAAATTTCGATGACGACTACAGTGGGTTCACCGATTTAGAATTTCTAGATGCCGACAACCAGAGGCGGCGGCGGTAGAGACTTTCACACAGCCATTCTCCTTTGCCGATATATTCCCACGCCCCCAAATTCTCCCCCCCTCATTTGCCCCACCCGTCCCAGCGCATCTTTCCGTTCATTTAGGCTTTCCGCCACAACCCTCCGACCGGAACGGCTTTGGCCCACCCCCATGACCCCTTTCCGTCGTCATCTGTAACCAATAAAATTTATTTCTCACCGTTTATTGTTTCTGTGTTTCCTTTCGCCTTCCAACGCACACACGAATATAGTTCCACCTACACATTTAGCCCACTCCACCGGCCTTCCAAAATCACACACGAATAATTCCGCCTATATTGCAACACCAAAGCCACAAGCTTAATAATACACGCGCACAGGCCAATATGACAGCGCCGACCTCCAGCTGCATCAGATGCCACCAACTGTGTTTCCACCAGTATTCCAACTCACACACGAAACAATCCAGCGAACGCCAAATCCACAAGCTTAATACGCGCGCACACAGGCCAATCTGACAGCTCCGACCGCCAACTGCAATAACACACGATTAATTCCACCTATATCGCACCACCAAACACCAGCGGCCGCCAAAGCCACAGGCTTAATACACGCGCACAGGCCCATATGACAGCGCCAGCCTCCAGCCGCCATAACGATATTGCACGCACATCAGAGGTCCCCAACTGTATTCCAACTCACACACGAAACAAGCCAGCGACCGCCAAAGCCACACACAGGCCAATCTGACAGCTCCGACCGCCCACTGCTATAACGATATTGCACCGCAATTGCACGCGTATCCATCAGCTGTGCCGCAGCCAGCGCTGACAGGCAATATCCACATCGGCGCCACAACCTTATTACAAGCGCGTCTATGCGGCCCCCGAAAAACATTTATCCGGCCTCCCGTCAAACAATGCACATAAAAATCCTACAGCCTGACATTCGACACCACCATTTGCCAGTGAGTCGTGAAAACCAGGCCACGCAATTGCCCTCCTGATCTCCAGCTCGCCAGGCGTAATCTAAACCGCGCGGCCCCACCTCCACCAACGCACCGGTCTAGAAGCTTCTAGAAGGTTCTAGAACCTTCTAGAACCTTCCCGCGCGTCACGATATACCCCGCTGATCCCCAGGGACGTCACTTCACTCTAAAACTTTCCCATCTCCCGTACACCTAATTAATACTAATAGGTCGCTATTTACTATTTTTAGTCATTGGCTAGTGCTACCCTCTAGTGAATGCGCTACTCATTTGTTACTAATTAGTACTTAATTAATTAATTAATTAGTACCTGATTAGCCACTAGAGGTCGATAATCACCCTATCTATTTCCTCATTATTCAGTAGATGGCGACACCCTCTTTCTCATGACCCCCATCAATCACTTTGACGTTTACTATAATCATACTGCTAAAAAACGTAGGAATTCTACTTATAAAAAATGAAAAAGCCTTTGATCTAAGGTCACTTCCGTGGATGGCGAAACCCGAATCACTACTAACATTCCCATTTGAGGTTAATCTAGTTATGTGTGTAGTTTGATATCAGTCTAGCTTTCGTGAAATTTTTTAACATGCAGGACATCTATTTGTGATAAGACCATATTAAGGATCCGGCCGCCATTACCCTCCGAAACAGTGCTCTTGAAAATACCGTTTTAGAGTGATGTGTGAATTGTTTTCGAACTCTTTGACATGGGAATTGTTGGTACCGTGAATACTCAATGTACTCCTGCATTAGACAAGTAAAACATGAAAAGGGAGTCAGTTTTCCCTCGCGTAATTTACGTGGCATTTTTTGGTAACTTACGAGACGGTCATAAGAGGGTAACAAACATTCCCCTTTGTGGTTAATCTACTGATGTTTGTAGTGTGATATCACTCTAGCTTTTCTGAAAATGTGTAACATGCAGGACGTCTATTTGGAGTATGACAACATTAACGATCCGTCCGCCATTACCTTCCGAAACAGTGCACTTGAAAATACCGTTTTGGTGTGATGTGTGAATTTGTTTCGATTTCTTTGACATTGGACAAGTTCATACCGTGAATACTGATTGTACTACCGCATTAGAGAAGTAAAATATGAAATGGGAGTGAGTTTTCACACGCGTAACTTATGTGGCATTTTCTTGTAACTTACGTGACGGACACAAGAGAGTAATAAACATTCCCATTTGTGGTTAATCTAGTTATGTGTGTAGCTTGATATCAGTCTAGCTTTCGTGAAAATTTGTAACATGCGGGACATCTATTTGGGGTAAGACCACATTAATGATCCGTCCGCCATAACCCTCCGAAACAGTGCACTTGAAAATACCGTTTTGGTGTGATGTGTGAATTCTGTCGAGCATTTTGACATGGGAGATGTTGGTCCCGTGAATTATAAATGTACTACTGCATTAGACAAGCTAAAACATCAAATGGGAATGAATTTTCACACGCTTAACCTAATTGACATTTTCATGTAACTGCTGTTTATGTACTGAGAAAGTAAATGTTATCATTAACAGAGAATCCGAGCTTTCGTAGACGATAGGATCGTGCCAATCGCCCGAGTTAACTGACAGATCTAATTGTTTTTTGTCGCAACGCATCGCTTGCACATCGTATGATCCGTGCTCGCGTAAAAAAACACATTTTAAGCCATATATATATTCCTCACTTTGTAACTAATAATTTGTTGTGGCTAGTGCCAACGTTTCGTGCCTTTCGATTATTAAAAAACATAGTGCACATCATGCATCTGGTTAATTTATTGAACACTTGAAAATACCGTTTTGGTGTGATGTGTGAATTGTTTTTTAACTCTTCGACATGGGACATGTTGGTACCGTAAATACTTAACGTACTACTGGACTATACAAGCTAAAACATCAAATGGGAATTAATTTTCACACGCGTAACCTACCTGACATTTTCATGTAACTTACCTGACGGAGACAAATGGGTAACTGTTTCCCCTTTGTGGTTAATATTGTGATGTGTGTAGCGTATTATCACTCTAGCTTTCGGGAAATTTTGTAACATGCAGGACATCTGTTTGGGATAAGACCACATTAAGGATCCGGCCGCCATTACCCTCCGAAACAGTGCTCTTAAAAATACCGTTTTGGTGTGATGTGTGAATTGTTTTCGTACTCTTCGACATGGGACATGTTGGTACCGTGAATACTGAATGTACTACTGCACTAGACAAATAAAACATGAAATGGTAATGAGTTTACACACGCGTAACTTACGTGGCATTTTCTTGTAACTTACTTGACGGACACAAGAGGGTAACAAACATTCCCATTTTATTAAACTAGTCATGTGTGTAGTTTTATATCAGTCTAGCTTTCGTGAAAATTTGTAACATGCAGGACATCTATTTGGGTTAAGACCAAATTAATGATCCGTCCGCCATTACCCTCCGTAACATAGCACTTGAAAATACCGTTTTAGTGTGATGTGTGAATTGTTTTTTAACTCTTCGACATGGGACATGTTGGTACTGCACTAGACATCTAAAACATGAAATGGTAATGAGTTTTCACACGCGTAACTTACGTGGCATTTTCTTCTAACTTACGTGACGGACACTAGAAGGTAACAAACATTCCCAAATGTGGTTAATCTGGTGATGTGTGTAGCTTGATATCAGTCTAGCTTTCGTGAAAATTTGTAACATGCAGGACATCTATTTGGGATAAGACCACATTAATGATCCGTCCGCCATATCCCTCCGAAACAGTGCACTTGAAAATACCGTTCTGGTGTGATGTGTGAATTTTTTTCGAGCATTTTGATATGGGACATGTTGGTACCGTGAATGCAGAATGTACTTCTGCACTAGACAAGTAAAACATGAAATGGTAATGAGTTTTCACACGCGTAACTTACGTGGCATTTTCTTGTAACTTACGTGACGGACATAAGAGGGTAACAAACATTCCCCTTTGTGGTTTATCTAGTTATGTGTTTAGCTTTATATCAGTCTACCTTCCGTGAAGGTTTGTAACATGCAGTACATATGTTTGGGGTAAGACCAAATTAATGATCCGTCCGCCATTACCCTCCGAAACAGTAAACTTGAAAATACTGTTTTGGTGTGATGTGTGAATTGTTTTTTAACTCTTCGACATGGGACATGTTGGTACTGCACTAGACATCTAAAACATGAAATGGTAATGAGTTTTCACACGCGTAACTTACATGGCATATTCTTGTAACTTACTTGACGGACACAAGACGGTAACAAACATTCCCATTTGAGGTTAATCTAGTTATGAGTGTAGCTTGATATCAGTCTAGCTTTCGTGAAAAATTTTAACATGCAGGACATCTATTTGTGATAAGACCATATTAAAGATCCGGCCGCCATTACCCTCCGAAACAGTGCTCTTGAAAATACCGTTTTAGAGTGATGTGTGAATTGTTTTCGAACTCTTTGACATGGGAATTGTTGGTACCGTGAATACTCAATGTACTCCTGCATTAGACAAATAAAACATGAAAAGGGAGTCAGTTTTCCCTCGCGTAATTTACGTGGCATTTTTTGGTAACTTACGAGACGGTCATAAGAGGGTAACAAACATTCCCCTTTGTGGTTAATCTACTGATGTTTGTAGCTTGATATCACTCTAGCTTTTCTGAAAATGTGTAACATGCAGGACATCTATTTGGAGTATGACAACATTAACGATCCGTCCGCCATTACCTTCCGAAACAGTGCACTTGAAAATACCGTTTTGGTGTGATGTGTGAATTTGTTTCGATTTCTTTGACATTGGACAAGTTCATACCGTGAATACTGATTGTACTACCGCATTAGAGAAGTAAAATATGAAATGGGAATGAGTTTTCACACGCGTAACTTATGTGGCATTTTCTTGTAACTTACGTGACGGACACAAGAGTGTAACAAACATTCCCATTTGTGGTTAATCTAGTTATGTGTGTAGCTTGATATCAGTCTAGCTTTCGTGAAAATTTGTAACATGCGGGACATCTATTTGGGGTAAGACCACATTAACGATCCGTCCGCCAATACCCTCCGAAACAATGCACTTGAAAATACCGTTTTGGTGTGATGTGTGAATTGTTTTCGAACTCTTTGACATCGGAATTGTTGGTACCGTGAATACTGATTGTACTACTGCACTACACAAGTAAAAGATGAAATGGTAATGAGTTTTCACACGCGTAACTTACGTGGCATTTTCTTGTAACTTACGTGACGGACACAAGAGGGTAACAAACATTCCCCTTTGTGGTTAATCTAGTTATGTGTGTAGCTTGATATCAGTCTAGCTTTCGTGAAGATTTGTAACATGCAGTACATCTATTTGGGGTAAGACCACATTAATGATCCGTCCGCCATAACCCTCCGAAACAGTGAACTTGAAAATACCGTTTTGGTGTGATGTGTGATTTTTTTCGAGCATTTCGACATGGGAGATGTTGGTCCCGTGAATTCTAAATGAACTACTGCATTAGACAAGCTAAAACATCAAACGGGAATGAATTTTCACACGCTTAACCTACCTGACATTTTCATGTAACTGCTGTTTATGTACTGAGAAAGTAAATGTTATCATTAACAGAGAATCCGAGCTTTCGTAGACGATAGGATCGTGCCAATCGCCCGAGTTAACTAACAGATCTAATTGTTTTTTTGTCGCAACGCATCGCTTGCACATCGTATAATCCGTAGTCGCGTAAAAAGACACATTTTAAGCCATATATATATTCCTCACTTTGTAACTAATAATTTGTTGTGGCTAGTGCCAACGTTTCGTGCCTTTCGATTATTTAAAAACATACTACACATCATGCATCTGGTTAATTTATTGAACACTTGAAAATACCGTTTTGGTGTGATGTGTGAATTGTTTTCGAACTCTTTGACATGGGAATTGTTGGTACCGTGAATTATCAATGTAATACTGCATTAGACAAGTAAAACATGAAAACCGAGACAGTTTACCCACGCGTAATTTCCGTGGCATTTTCTTGTAACTTACGTGACGGACATAAGAGGATAACAAACATTCCCCTTTGTGGTTAATCTAGCTATGTGTGTAGCTTGATATCAATCTACCTTTCGTGAAGATTTCTAACATGCAGTACGTCTATTTGGTGTAAGACCACTTTAATGACCCGTCCGCCATTACCCTCCGAAACAGTGCATTTGAAAATACGGTTTTGGTGTGATGTGTGAATTTTTTGGAGCATTTTAACATTGGACGTATTGGTCCCGTGAATTCTAAATGTACTACTGCTTTAGACAAGCTAAAACATCAAATTGGAATTAATTTTCAGACGCGTAAACTACCTGACATTTTCATGTAACTTACGTGACGGAGACAAACGGGTAACAAACATTCCCGTTTGTGGTCAATCTAGTGTTGTTTGTAGCGTGATATCACTCTAGGTTTCGTGAAAATTTGTAACATGCTGGACATCTATTGGGAAAGACCACATTAAGGATCCGTCCGCCTTTACCCTCCGAAACAGTGCACTTGAAAATACCGTTTTGGTGTGATGTGTGAATTGTTTTCGAACTCTTTGACATGGGAATTGTTTGTACCGTGAATACCGAATGTACTACTTCACTAGACAAGTAAAACATGAAATGGTAATTAGTTTTCACAAGCGTAACTTACGTGGCATTTTCTTGTAATTTATATGACGGACATAAGAGGATAACAAACATTCCCCTTTGTGGTTAATCTAGCTATGTGTGTAGCTTGATATCAATCTACCTTTCGTGAAGATTTGTAACATGCAGTACGTCTATTTGGGGTAAGAACACATTAATGACCCGTCCGCCATTACCCTCCGAAACAGTGCATTTGAAAATACTGTTTTGGTGTGATGTGTGAATTTTATTGGAGCATGTTAACATTGGACGTATTGGACCCGTGAATTCTAAATGTACTACTGCATTAGACAAGCTAAAACATCAAATGGGAATGAATTTTAACACGCGTAAACTACCTGACATTTTCATATAACTTACGTGTCGGAGACAAACGGGTAACAAACATTCGCCTTTGTGGTCAATCTAGTGTTGTGTGTAGCGTGATATCACTCTAGCTTTTGTGAAAATTTGTAACATGCTGGACATATATTGGGAAAGACCACATTAAGGATCCGTCCGCCATTACCCTCAGAAACAGTGCACTTGAAAATACCGTTTTGGTGTGATGTGTGAATTGTTTTCGAAATCTTTGACATGTGAATTGTTGGTACCGTTAATACTCAAAGTGCTACTGCATTAGACAAGTAAAACATGAAAAGGGAGTCAGTTTTCCCACGCGTAATTTACGGTTTTTTTCTTGTAACTTACGTGACGGACATAAGAGTGTAACAAACATTCCCCTTTGTGGTTAACCTAGTTATGTGTGTAGCTTGATATCAGTCTAGCTTTCGTGAAGATTTGTAACATGCAGTACATCTATTTGGGGTAAGACCACATTAAAGATCCGTTCGCCATTACCCTCCGATCGGTGCACTTGAAAATACCGTTTTGGTGTGATGTGTGAATTTTTTGAGCATTTTGACATGGGACATATTGGTCCCGTGAATTCTAAATGTACTACTACATTAGACAAGCTAAAACATCAAATGGGAATGAATTTTCACACACGTAACCTACCTGACATTTTTATGTAACATATGTGACGGAGACAAACGAGTAACAAACATCCCCCTTTGTGGTTATTCTAGTGATGTGTGTAACGTGAAATCACTCTAGCTTTCATAAAAATTTGTAACGTGCAGGATATCTGTTTGGGATAAGACCACATTGAGGATCCGTCCGCCATTACCCTCCGAAACAGTGCACTTGAAAATACCGTTTTAGTGTGACGTGTGAATTGTTTTCGAACTCTTTGACATGAGAATTGTTGGTACCGTGAATACTCAATGTACTACTGCATTAGAGAAGTAACACATGAAAAGGGAGTCAGTTTTCCCACGCGTAATTTTCGTGGCATTTTCTTGTAAGTTACGTGACGGACATAAGAGGTAACAAACGTTCACCTTTGTGGTTAATCTAGTTATGTATGTAGCTTGGTATCAGCCTAGCTTTCGTGATGATTTGTAACATGCAGTACATCTGTTTGGGGTAAGACCACATTAATGATCCGTCAGCCATTACCCTCCGAAACAGCGCACTGCAAAATTCCGTTTTGGTGTGATGTGTGAATTGTTTTTGAACTCTTCGACACGGGACATGTTGGTACCGTGAATACTTAACGTACTACTGCACTATACAAATTAAACATGTAAGTGTTAATGAGTTTTCACACGTGTAACTTACGTGGCATTTTCTTGTAACTTACTTGACGGACACAAGAGGGTAACAAACATCCCCATTTTATTAAACTAGTCATGTGTGTAATTTGATATCAGTCTAGCTTTCGTGAAAATTTGTAACTTGCAGGACATCTATTTGGGGTAAAACCACATTAATGATCCGTCCGCCATTACCCTATGTAACATTGCACTTGAAAATACCGTTTTAGTGTGATGTGTGAATTGTTTTCGAACTCTTTGACATGGGAATTGTTGGTACCGTGAATACTCAATGTTATACTGCATTAGACAAGTGAAACATGAAAACCGAGACAGTTTACCCACGCGTAATTTCCGTGGCATTTTCTTGTAACTTATGTGACGGACATAAGAGGATAACAAACATTCCCCTTTGTGGTTAATCTAGATATGTGTATAGCTTGATATCAATCTACCTTTCGTGAAGATTTGTAACATGCAGTACGTCTATTTGGGGTAAGACCACTTTAATGACCCGTCCGCCATTACCCTCCGAAACAGTGCATTTGAAAATACGGTTTTGGTGTGATGTGTGAATTTTTTGGAGCATTTTAACATTGGACGTATTGGTCCCGTGAATTCTAAATGTACTACTGCATTAGACAAGCTAAAACATCAAATGGGAATGAATTTTCAGACGCGTAAACTACCTGACATTTTCATGTAACTTACGTGACGGAGACAAACGGGTAACAAACATTCCCGTTTGTGGTCAATCTAGTGTTGTGTGTAGCGTGATATCACTCTAGCTTTCGTGAAAATTTGTAACATGCTGGACATCTATTGGGAAAGACCACATTAAGGATCCGTCCGCCTTTATCCTCCGAAACAGTGCACTTGAAAATACCGTTTTGGTGTGATGTGTGAATTGTTTTCGAACTCTTTGACATGGGAATTGTTTGTACCGTGAATACTGAATGTACTACTTCACTAGACAAGTAAAACATGAAATGGTAATTAGTTTTCACAAGCGTAACTTACGTGGCATTTTCTTCTAACTTACGTGACGGACACAAGAAGGTAACAAACATACCCATATGTGGTTAATCTGGTGATGTGTGTAGCTTGATATCAGTCTAGCTTTCGTGAAAATTTGTAACATGCAGGACATCTATTTGGGGTAAGACCACATTAATGATCCGTCCGCCATTACCCTCCGAAACAGTGTACTTGAAAATACCGTTCTGGTGTGATGTGTGAATTTTTTTCGAGCATTTTGATATGGGACATGTTGGTACCGTGAATGCAGAATGTACTTCTGCTCTAGACAAGTAAAACATGAAATGGTAATGAGTTTTCACACGCGTAACTTACGTGGCATTTTCTTGTAACTTACGTGACGGACATAAGAGGGTAACAAACATTCCCCTTTGTGGTTTATCTAGTTATGTGTTTAGTTTTATATCAGTCTACCTTCCGTGAAGGTTTGTAACATGCAGTACATATGTTTGGGGTAAGACCAAATTAATGATCCGTCCGCCATTACCCTCTGAAACAGTGAAATTGAAAATACCGTTTTGGTGTGATGTGTGAATTGTTTTTTAACTCTTCGACATGGGACATGTTGGTACTGCACTAGACATCTAAAACATGAAATGGTAATGAGTTTTCACACGCGTAACTTACATGGCATATTCTTGTAACTTACTTGACGGACACAAGACGGTAACAATCATTCCCATTTGAGGTTAATCTAGTTATGTATGTAGCTTGATATCAGTCTAGCTTTCGTGAAATTTTTTAACATGCAGGACATCTATTTGTGATAAGACCATATTAAGGATCCGGCAGCCATTCCCCTCCGAAACAGTGCTCTTGAAAATACCGTTTTAGAGTGATGTGTGAATTGTTTTCGAACTATTTGACATGGGAATTGTTGGTACCGTGTATAATCAATGTACTCCTTCATTAGACTAGTAAAACATGAAAAGGGAGTCAGTTTTCCCTCGCGTAATTTACGTGGCATTTTTTGGTAACTTACGAGACGATCATAAGAGGGTAACAAACATTCCCCTTTGTGGTTAATCTACTGATGTTTGTAGCGTGATATCACTCTAGCTTTTCTGAAAATGTGTAACATGCAGGACATCTATTTGGAGTATGACAACATTAACGATTCGTCCGCCATTACCTTCCGAAACAGTGCACTTGAAAATACCGTTTTGGTGTGATGTGTGAATTTGTTTCGATTTCTTTGACATTGGACAAGTTGATACCGTGAATACTGATTGTACTACCGCATTAGAGAAGTAAAATATGAAATGGGAGTGAGTTTTCACACGCGTAACTTATGTGGCATTTTCTTGTAACTTACGTGACGGACACAAGAGGGTAACAAACATTCCCATTTGTGGTCAATCTAGTTATGTGTGTAGCTTGATATCAGTCTAGCTTTCGTGAAAATTTGTAACATGCGGGACATCTATTTGGGGTAAGACCACATTAACGATCCGTCCGCCAATACCCTCCGAAACAGTGCACTTGAAAATACCGTTTTGGTGTGATGTGTGAATTGTTTTCGAACTCTTTGACATCGGAATTGTTGGTACCGTGAATACTGATTGTACTACTGCACTACACAAGTAAAACATGAAATGGTAATGAGTTTTCACACGCGTAACTTACGTGGCATTTTCTTGTAACTTACGTGACGGACACAAGAGGGTAACAAACATTCCCCTTTGTGGTTAATCTAGTTATTTGTGTAGCTTGATATCAGTCTAGCTTTCGTGAAGATTTGTAACATGCAGTACATCTATTTGGGGTAAGACCACATTAATGATCCGTCCGCCATAACCCTCCGAAACAGTGAACTTGAAATTACCGTTTTGGTGTGATGTGTGAATTTTTTCGAGCATTTCGACATGGGAGATGTTGGTCCCGTGAATTCTAAATGTACTACTGCATTAGACAAGCTAAAACATCAAACGGGAATGAATTTTCACACGCTTAACCTACCTGACATTTTCATGTAACTGCTGTTTATGTACTGAGAAAGTAAATGTTATCATTAACAGAGAATCCGAGCTTTCGTAGACGATAGGATCGTGCCAATCGCCCGAGTTAACTAACAGATCTAATTGTTTTTTGTCGCAACGCATCGCTTGCACATCGTATAATCCGTAGTCACGTAAAAAGACACATTTTAAGCCAGATATATATTCCTCACTTTGTAACTAATAATTTGTTGTGGCTAGTGCCAACGTTTCGTGCCTTTCGATTATTTAAAAACATACTGCACATCATGCATCTGGTTAATTTATTGAACACTTGAAAATACCGTTTTGGTGTGATGTGTGAATTGTTTTCGAACTCTTTGACATGGGAATTGTTGGTACCGTGAATTATCAATGTAATACTGCATTAGACAAGTAAAACATGAAAACCGAGACAGTTTACCCACGCGTAATTTCCGTGGCATTTTCTTGTAACTTACGTGACGGACATAAGAGGATAACAAACATTCCCCTTTGTGGTTAATCTAGCTATGTGTGTAGCTTGATATCAATCTACCTTTCGTGAAGATTTCTAACATGCAGTACGTCTATTTGGTGTAAGACCACTTTAATGACCCGTCCGCCATTACCCTCCGAAACAGTGCATTTGAAAATACGGTTTTGGTGTGATGTGTGAATTTTTTGGAGCATTTTAACATTGGACGTATTGGTCCCGTGAATTCTAAATGTACTACTGCATTAGACAAGCTAAAACATGAAATGGGAATGAATTTTCAGACGCGTAAACTACCTGACATTTTCATGTAACTTACGTGACGGAGACAAACGGTTAACAAACATTCCCGTTTGTGGTCAATCTAGTGTTGTTTGTAGCGTGATATCACTCTAGCTTTCGTGAAAATTTGTAACATGCTGGACATCTATTGGGAAAGACCACATTAAGGATCCGTCCGCCTTTACCCTCCGAAACAGTGCACTTGAAAATACCGTTTTGGTGTGATGTGTGAATTGTTTTCGAACTCTTTGACATGGGAATTGTTTGTACCGTGAATACCGAATGTACTACTTCACTAGACAAGTAAAACATGAAATGGTAATTAGTTTTCACAAGCGTAACTTACGTGGCATTTTCTTGTAATTTATATGACGGACATAAGAGGATAACAAACATTCCCCTTTGTGGTTAATCTAGCTATGTGTGTAGCTTGATATCAATCTACCTTTCGTGAAGATTTGTAACATGCAGTACGTCTATTTGGGGTAAGAACACTTTAATGACCCGTCCGCCATTACCCTCCGAAACAGTGCATTTGAAAATACTGTTTTGGTGTGATGTGTGAATTTTATTGGAGCATGTTAACATTGGACGTATTGGTCCCATGAATTCTAAATGTACTACTGCATTAGACAAGCTAAAACATCAAATGGGAATGAATTTTCAGACGCGTAAACTACCTGACATTTTCATGTAACTTACGTGACGGAGACAAACGGGTAACAAACATTCCCGTTTGTGGTCAATCTAGTGTTGTGTGTAGCGTGATATCACTCTAGCTTTCGTGAAAATTTGTAACATGCTGGACATCTATTGGGAAAGACCACATTAAGGATCCGTCCGCCTTTATCCTCCGAAACAGTGCACTTGAAAATACCGTTTTGGTGTGATGTGTGAATTGTTTTCGAACTCTTTGACATGGGAATTGTTTGTACCGTGAATACTGAATGTACTACTTCACTAGACAAGTAAAACATGAAATGGTAATTAGTTTTCACAAGCGTAACTTACGTGGCATTTTCTTCTAACTTACGTGACGGACACAAGAAGGTAACAAACATACCCATATGTGGTTAATCTGGTGATGTGTGTAGCTTGATATCAGTCTAGCTTTCGTGAAAATTTGTAACATGCAGGACATCTATTTGGGGTAAGACCACATTAATGATCCGTCCGCCATTACCCTCCGAAACAGTGTACTTGAAAATACCGTTCTGGTGTGATGTGTGAATTTTTTTCGAGCATTTTGATATGGGACATGTTGGTACCGTGAATGCAGAATGTACTTCTGCACTAGACAAGTAAAACATGAAATGGTAATGAGTTTTCACACGCGTAACTTACGTGGCATTTTCTTGTAACTTACGTGACGGACATAAGAGGGTAACAAACATTCCCCTTTGTGGTTTATCTAGTTATGTGTTTAGTTTTATATCAGTCTACCTTCCGTGAAGGTTTGTAACATGCAGTACATATGTTTGGGGTAAGACCAAATTAATGATCCGTCCGCCATTACCCTCCGAAACAGTGACATTGAAAATACAGTTTTTGTGTGATGTATGAAATGTTTTTTAACTCTTCGACATGGGACATGTTGGTACTGCACTAGACATCTAAAACGTGAAATGGTAATGAGTTTTCACAAGCGTAACTTACATGGCATATTCTTGTAACTTACTTGACGGACACAAGACGGTAACAAACATTCCCATTTGATGTTAATCTAGTTATGTGTGTAGCTTGATATCAGTCTAGCTTTCGTGACAATTTTTAACAAGCAGGACATCTATTTGTGATAAGACCATATTAAGGATCCGGCCGCCATTACCCTCCGAAACAGTGCTCTTGAAAATACCGTTTTAGAGTGATGTGTGAATTGTTTTCGAACACTTTGACATGGGAATTGTTGGTACCGTGAATACTCAATGTACTCCTGCATTAGACAAATAAAACATGAAAAGGGAGTCAGTTTTCCCTCGCGTAATTTACGTGGCATTTTTTGGTAACTTACGAGACGGTCATAAGAGGGTAACAAACATTCCCCTTTGTGGTTAATCTACTGATGTTTGTAGCGTGATATCAGTCTAGCTTTTCTGAAAATGTGTAACATGTAGGACATATATTTGGAGTATGACAACATTAACGATCCGTCCGCCATTACCTTCCGAAACAGTGCACTTGAAAATATCGTTTTGGTGTGATGTGTGAATTTGTTTCGATTTCTTTGACATTGGACAAGTTGATACCGTGAATACTGATTGTACTACCGCATTAGAGAAGTAAAATATGAAATGGGAGTGAGTTGTCACACGCGTAACTTATGTGGCATTTTCTTGTAACTTACGTGACGGACACAAGAGGGTAACAAACATTCCCATTTGTGGTTAATCTAGTTATGTGTGTACCTTGATATCAGTCTAGCTTTCGTGAAAATTTGTAACATGCGGGACATCTATTTGGGGTAAGACCACATTAACGATCCGTCCGCCAATACCCTCCGAAACAGTGCACTTGAAAATACCGTTTTGTTGTGATGTGTGAATTGTTTTCGAACTCTTTGACATCGGAATTGTTGGTACCGTGAGTAGTGGTTCAGGTCTCGCCATCCACGGAAGTGACCTAAGATCAAAGGCTTTTGAGTTTTTTATAAGTAGAGTTCCTACGTTTTTTAGCACTAATGTTTTAGTAAACGTCAAAGGGATTGATGGGGGTCACGAGAAAGAGGGTGTCGCCCTCTACTAACTAATGAGGCACTAATAAGGGAAATAAATAGGGTGAATGTCGGCCTCTAGTGACTAATCAGGTACTAATTAGGTAAAAAAAAATTTGGGTAATTAAGTAAGTACTAATTAGTAACAAATGAGTAGCGCAATCACTAGAGGGTAGCACTAGCAATAACTAAAAGGTTATGTAATGGTTATGAGTAGCGCATTCACTAGAGGGTAGCACTAGCAATAGCTAAAAGGTTATGTAATGGTTATACCCCTAGTGACTGAAAAGCGTCGATGGTGGTGCATATAGGCGATCGTGACGTTGTCGGCGCACCAGATGTCGCTATGGACGGAAAGTGGAAGCACCCTTTTACGTGTATAGTGTCCGGCCCTACGGGGTGCGGGAAGACTACTTTCGTTGTACGCCTGTTAAAGTTTGCTTCGTGTATGATTTCGCCGCCACCGGAGAAAATTCTGTGGTGTTACGGCCAGTGGCAGACCGCTTACGACTCTATGACCGGCGTAGAATTTGTAGACGGTTTGCCGGATCCGTCGCTTCTGGACACCAAAACGAGGACGCTTCTAGTGCTCGATGACCTTATGTCGGAGACCAATAGTAGCGTCACGACTTTGTTTACTAAAAAAAGTCACCACTGCAATGCGTCCGCCGTACAGCTTTTGCAGAATCTCTTTCCGAAAGGGAAAGAAAATCGCACAATCAGTTTAAACGCGCAGTATATGGTCCTCTTCAAGAGTCCCCGGGACGCCGGACAAGTAGGTCACCTGGCGAAGCAGATGTACCCGGGCGGTATCAACTACATGGTGGAGGCGTACAAAGATGCCACGTCGGCCGCCTACGGTTACCTCCTGGTGGATCTGAAACAGGAAACGCCGGAAACCATGCGCTTGCGTACGGAAATTTTCCCCGACGACCCCGTTCAGTACGTCTATGTGCCGACGAGACTATAAAAAAGGCGGGGCGCGCCGCGGCCGCCGTCATTCGACAGGATGACAGAGCGCGTGAAGAGGCACATCCTTGCCCTGCAGCTGTTGCGCCGCTACAAGGGGAATACGAATCTGAGAAAGGCGGTAATCACTCACGCGGACGCCGACCTCATCTGCAGTCTGGCCGACTGCGCGTATAACATTCTGCGAGGGAACGTGAAATTGACGCCTAACAACCGAAAAGTGCTGATAAAGTATAGGAACAATTTGCGCAAGTTAGCGTCGAAAAAAGTAGCCATCAAACGGAAGAGGGCCGTCCTGCAGACGGGTTCGGGCGCGTTTCTGACGGCGCTGCTGGCGCCGTTGGCGAGCACCTTTCTGCCCCTCCTCAGGCAGGCTTTCGGTTGATGCAGCACGCGAAGAAGATGGCGCTGGTAGACCCCCGGTTGGTGGAGCGCCTACTTCCGTTACTATCGCAACCGACCACGACCACGTCGCGTGTGATGAGTAGCCTGGACGGCGATATGAAAGCCGTTCTCGAGCGTGCAGATTTATCCGAAGGCGAAAAGGTGGCGGCGTACAATCAACTGCTGAGTCGTTACAACGCCATGGAGGCGTCTCGCGCGCAGCAGCCGATGCGCGTGTCCGTAGTGAAGAACGAGTCGTCGTCGTCCGATCAGTCGCCGCCGCCGCCGCCGCCGCCTACGTCTGATCAATTACCCGGGGAGATGGAGAGCGAGGTCGTGAAGAGCGTACCGAAAGTGCTGAAAGAAAAGGCCCGCCTCCTGTTGACGCGACTGAAGGCCGATCCGCTGATTCGCTGGAACGATCGAGCGGAGCTCGTGTACGACGGTACGCCTATCGCCGGAAGCAATATGGTAGATCTCGTGAACGATCTCATGCGAACGCGTAAGAGGTCCCCCGCGCCGGTTGGCTGGGAAGCGTTCGGCGACCATAAAAGGCGCCTGAACGTCCCTATGGAATTCGTCGGCAATCCCTAGCGTCGGGCGTATATACAGCGTGAGCAGAAGCGAAAGGGGCGCACTCGGTCCGTCGAGCGCGAGCAGAAGCGAAAGGGGCGCACTCGGTCCGTCGAGCGTATGCCGTGGTCCACCTTTTAATCCCCCGTAGAGGATGCCCCCCGCCCGAAGATCAGTACTCGTCGTCGTCGTAGCCGTCGTAATTGCGGCGGTCATCGTCGCCGCCCTCTTGTTCGCCGTATCGTCGTCGTAGTCGCCGCGCGCTCCATGGCGGTGGTGCCCCGGCGGACTCGTGGTGCGCAACGAGAGCGCCAACAACGCGACGGCCTACTGAAGCGCGCCTACTTCGACCCGAAACGGGCAGGCAGTTATGGCGGCGTCGACGCGTTGCACCGGTCGGCCGCGTTGCCCAAACCGGTCGTCGGGCGGTGGCTGGCGGCGCAGGACGCCTATACGCTTCACAAGCCGGTTAGGCGCCGATTTAAGCGACGTCGCGTTATAGTGGGCGGTCGAAACCAGCAGTGGCAAGCCGATCTCGTCGACGTGTCTAAACTGAAAAAGCACAACGACGGCATAGCGTTCCTATTGACGGTCATCGACGTCTTCTCGAAGCGGGCGTGGTGCGTTCCGTTGAAGCGCAAATCCGGTCCGGCGCTCGTCGCGGCCTTCGAGGGGCTGCTGTCATCGCCGGCGCCGCACGTCCTGCAGACCGACAAGGGGACGGAGTTTCTGAACAGGCCCCTTCAGGCGCTTTTGAAGGCGCGCGGCGTCCACCATTTCGTGACGCACAACGAGGAGACGAAGGCGAGCGTCGTGGAGCGATTCAATCGTACGCTGAAGACGCGCATGTGGCGGTACTTCACGAAGCATCAGACGCTGAGGTTCGTGGAGCCGTTGCAGGACTTCGTGCGGTCGTACAACAACGCCTACCATCGAAGCATCGGTAGGACGCCGGCGAGCGTCGACGCGTCGAATCAGGAGAGCGTGTGGCAGCGTCTGTACGGCGGCGGAGGAGGGTGTCAAAAAAACAAAAGCAAACCGAAACTGCGAGCGGGGGATCGCGTACGCATCAGCAAGGCGAAGGGCGTCTTCAAGAAGGGGTACATGCCTAACTGGAGCGAAGAGCTCTTCACCGTCGTAGATTCGCACCCGACCGACCCTCCTGTTTACCGACTGATGGACGACGCCGGCGCGATACTGGACGGCACCTTCTACGGGCTGGAGCTACAAAAAGTGATCGTTGAGAAGGACAAACTATATCGGGTGGAAGCCGTTCTACAGAGACGTCGTCGACGACGCGGTAAGGGCGAAGAGGTGCTCGTCAAATGGTTCGGCTATCCGGCCTCGTTCAATAGCTGGATCGACGCCAAGGAGCTCGTGGACTATAAGGGCTGATGTCGACGCGTTGTTGGACGGAATACGCAGAGCGCTGGAGACTTTCTTCCGACGGCCGGCGCCGCTACCGTTGTCGCTGCGACCGATGCTATCGACGTCGCCCGCAACGTCGGCGAACTCGCTCTATGATTTATCTGCGTGACCTATAAGGGATGACGACGACGCGTTGGATGCGCCACGCGGGGTGCTGGCGACTGCACGAGGCGGGGCTGTGCAACGGCTTTTCGTTTTTTTTGATAAGGGGACCGTGCTGTATTAGTAGACTGCAGAGGAGAAGAGAGCCGTGCCACCAACACCACCACCGTCGCCCCCACGCCCGTCGACGAACTCGCTCTATGGTGTGCCTGTGCGGATAAAGGAACGACGCCGTAGCGTCGGACGGCAGTAGCGCGATGTGTACGGACGAGACGACAGCAGCAGCAGCAGTAGCAGCCAATGCAGAAGCCGCCCACCGCCGTCGACTCAGGCGCATTTGTCGCTACACCCGTCGACGACTCATGCGTCTCTGTGGGTGCGCCCGATGCCGTCGACGCCTCCTCCGTCACGAGCGTTCCTTGGCGTCTCTGCGGCAACGAATGCCCTAAGGCCGAGATCGTCTTCCTGTGCCAGATCGTCGTCCTGTACACGGTGATCGTCGTCAGTATATACAATCTAACGCGCGGCACGGTCGACTCCAACCTGTGGACGGCGCTGCTGAGTAGTTGCCTCGGCTACCTACTGCCGAGTCCGTCTATGAGGAGGCGCGATGGCGTCGTCGTCTGACTTTTACGTCACGTTGCCGAGCAACGCGTCTATGAAGGCGCACCCCGAAAACACGTTGAAGCACTACACGACGAATCTGCCGCAGCGCGTCGACCTGTCGGGGGAGTGGGAATGCGGCCTGGTGTCGCTACAGTACACGCACAGCTGGTACAATGTGAGGCCGGTGGACGCCTACTTCTTCGTGGCGTGCGAGAGGGGGGAGGTGGGCTTTTTCACCACCGAGGACGGGGGAAAAATTGCCCGTCAGGCCAACATTCCGCACGGTTTTTACAGCAACGCCAAAAAGCTGATGCGCAAAATCAACGAGGCGTTGGCGAAACTGAGCACCGACACGGTCAAGGTGCGAATAGTGTACAGCGCCATCACTAATCCGATGACGTTGCTTCTATTCCCGGGCGTCGAAATTAACATGCCGCGGGACGGGCGCCTGAAACAGATACTAGGCTTCGAGTCGAACTATATCGCGAGTTACGGGTCGCCCGCGGACGGCGGCTCCCTGCCCCCGGGGTACATGTTCGAGTGCGAGGCGCTCCACCCGGTGGACCTGAGCGGCGGCGTCGACACCCTGTTCGTGTACACGGACATCGTGGAGACGCGCATCGTCGGCGACGTATTTGCCCCCCTCATCCGAGCCGTCCCCGTCCACGGTTTGAACGGCAGCATCGTATCGAACATCTTCGACCGCGTCCAATACGCGCCGCTCCTGCGGCGCCAATTCGATTCGATCGAGATAGATATAAGAGACGACCTCGGTCAGTCGATACCATTCGAGAACGGAAAAGTCGTGACGACGCTTCACGTCCGACGCCGCAAGTCGAAACTGTTCTGACGATGACGCGAAACGTGTACGAGGACTACTACACGCGGCAGGTCGGCGGTGGCCTACCGGTGTTCGTAGGCGCCCGATCGCAGCGGGGTCACGGACTGGGTAATCTCTTCGGCAGCCTGTTTCGAAGCGCCATGCCGCTTATCAAGAGAGGGGCCATGACGCTGGGCAAGCGAGCGCTCAAGACGGGCGTGCGCGTGGCGCAGGACGTCGTCGCCGGCGGCAATCTGAAACAGGCGGTAAAGAGGCGCGCGAGGGAGGCGGGCGCCGACCTTCTCGACGGCCTGCTGAATAGCTCCCCGCCGCCGAAAAAGCGACGACGACGCATAAAGCCGCCCGGCAAGCCGGCGACGCCCAGCAAGAAGAGGCGCCGTCGAAAGAGGCCGAGCGACGACGTATTTCCCGCGTAGTAGTAGTAGTAGTGTATCGGTGGTAGTCGAAAAGAGCTTTACCTCGGCGCCCTTCTCGTCGGGGTTGCCTACGAAAAAAAAAACCGACGATACATAAGGCCGACCGGCAAGGCGGCGCCTGACAGTAAGGGGAGGCACCGTCGAACGAAGCAGACGTAGTAGGATGGCGTTCGTGCATCGGCAGTCGTGCGAGGGCGTAAAGTCCGAACTGGACCTGTTCAGCGTGCCGACGACGCAGACGAGCATCGAGAGCGGCCAGTGGATCGATCACCAGCCGCTGACGGCCCTCGACGCTGGCGGCCCTATCGAGTTTCTCATTCCGGGATCCGGAGACGACTATCTGGACCTGTCGTCCGTTAGACTGTACGTGCGCGCCAAGGTGGTGAAGGGGGACGGTGCCGCGCTCGCGAACGACAGCGTCGTGGCGCCCGTCAACAATTTCCTGCATTCGATGTTCAGTCAGGTCGACGTGACGCTGAACGGCACGCTCGTGACGCCGTCGTCGAATACGTACCCGTTTCGGGCCTACCTCGAGACCCTGCTCAGTTACGGGCCCGACGCCAAAAAGTCGCAGCTCGAGGCCGACCTGTGGTGCAAGGACACCGCCGGGCGCATGGAGGCGACCAACAACAACAACGGCGGCTTCTCGCATCGGCACGATTTCGTACACGGTAGCCGCGAGTTCGACATGATAGGACGCCTGCACGTCGACGTGCTCATGCAAAACCGGTGCCTTGTGAACGGCGTCGACCTGAAGATGCGACTGGTGCGAAGCAAGGACGCCTTCGCGCTCATGGGCGACGTCGTCGATCCGGGGTTCAAGATCGTTCTGCTGGAGGCCTACCTGCAGGCGCGCAAGGTCAAGTTGAACCCGGCCGTCCAGCTCGGCCACATCAAGGCGCTGACGCACGGGACGGCCAAGTATCCGATGCGCCGCGTCGACTGCAAGGTGTTCTCGATACCGCAGGGTACGATGTCGCACACGCACGAGAACGTCTATCTGGGCACGCTCCCGAGACGCGTGTTCATGTGCCTGATCGACAACGACGCCTACAACGGGGCCTACGATAAAAACCCGTTCAACGCGAAGCACAACGACATAAACTTCTTCGCCCTCTACGTCGACGGACGCCAGGTGCCGAGCAAGCCGCTGCAGCCGGACTTCGCGCATCGGCGCTACATCCGAAGCTATATGAACCTGTTCGCCGCAACGGGGAAGGCGTACGAGGACGAGGGGTTCGATGTGACGCGCGGCGAGTTCGGCAGCGGCTACACCATATTCGGCTTCGACCTGTCGCCCGACTGCTGCGACAGCGAACACTTCAACGTCGTGCGTACGGGGAACCTGCGCGCCGAGATCCACTTCGCGTCGCGCTCGCCCGGACGGTGAACGTCGTCGTGTACGGGGAGTTCGAGACGGTGCTCGAAATCGACAAGAACCGGAACGTCGTGTACGACTTCTGAGATGGACACGTTTCAGCTGATGCGTCGCCTGGCGATCGACGCGTACACTAAAAACATCGTCGTCGGCGTCGTGCCCAAAGACGAGCTGCCGGGGCGGCGGCTCACCGCCTACCCGACGGCGTTCGTGTGCAACACCGACGACGGCGACGAACCGGGAGAGCACTGGGTGGCCGTCTACGTGGGTGCCGACCGGCGAGGCGAGTACTTCGATTCGTACGGCCGTCCGCCGCTGCACGCCGACTTTCGCGACTTCCTGAACCGCAACTGCGACTCGTGGACGCACAACGACAAGCGACTGCAGAGCGGCGTATCTAACGTGTGCGGACAATATTGCGTCACCTACCTGCTCTTACGGTGCCGCGGAATGCCGCTAAGCGGCTTCCAGTGCCTGTTCGGCCCCGATAGGGTGGCCAACGACTGTCTCGTATTCGACTGGCTAAACCCTCATTGAACGCTGCCTATTATCGCTTGTTGTTATTATTAGACGACCGAGAATCCGAACCGACTTTGTAGGACCCGCCGGTCGCGGGCTCCTCGCCGCGCTAGGCAGGCAAGACCGAAGTAGTGAGGTTGTATTATTGCGCTATCGCTTGCTATTACCGAAGTTAAATAAACGATGAAAACTGTACCGAGTGTTCGCATTTTTATTCGCACGCATACATACCTACATACATACATTGTCCCCTAGGTAGGGGTCCCTACCCCTTAGGTCCCTACCCCTAGGGGGTAGGGAGGGAGGGAGGTCCCTCGTTATACGAGTATCGGCGCCGTGGTGACGCCGTCGTCGAGCACGCGCCGTTTGGCGTAGAAGTAGCTCAACGCCGCGCGCTCCTGAACGTACGTCAGCACGGACGACTCCTTCACTTGGAAGCCGCGGTTCCGGCCGCCGACGCTCCGTTGGCGGCGCAGCACGTCGAGGAAGGCGTCCTTGTCGACGTCGTTCTGACGCTTGCTCAGCCCCTTCGTACTGTACTTGTCGCCGCCGTCGTCGCCGCCGAAACAGTAGTAAGTCTTGCTGCAGAGCGCGACGATTCCGCGGCCGGACCATTCCTCTTTGAAGAGGCCCGGCGTTCGCTTGTCGTACCGGCGCCGACGCGAGCAACACTCGTCGGGCGCGTCCCACGCTCGGCCGGCGAGCCGGCACCGCAAGTACGCCTCCGCGTGCGCGTCGCAGTGTTCCGACGGGAACCACTCGCCGCGGTGTCGAAAGTAGTGTTCGCGCTTGGCCGCCGCCACGAGCTCGTCGAGTCGGCGCCCCGCGAGGCTCAAATACGCCGAGTCCGTGTCCATCGCGCAGTACTGGAACAGGGGGCGCGGAATGTAGGCGGCGATGAAGTCGTAATAAAACTCCAGCATGCGCAGTTTGGCGTACTGATAGACGAAGTAGCCGATCTGGATGGGCAGCGCGTACCGGACGGTTCGCTTGTTTAGCGCCACCTCCTAGAGACCGTCGGGGACGACGACGTCGAGCTGACGGAAGCGACGATTATTGATCAGCGTCGAGGCGCCGGCGGCCGTACAGAACTTGATGTTGCGGTGCAGGTCGACGCTCGTGATCGTTTTCCCGTAGGAACTGTTGCCGAGCAGTTTAAACGTGTCGGCGATGATGGCGTTGTCGGGGTCGTCGTCGCCCGCGCGTCGCGCGGCGGAGACCGTGTCGCCGAAGCGGCGAAAGCACGCGACCGGCTCGTACTCGACGATCTGGTAGACGCGCTCGACGACGAGGCCGTGCCGCAGATACCACCGCAGTAGCGGCGTCGCGAGCAGAATCTTGACGCCGAAGAAGCTCCCCACGAGCGTGCGCTGAGGCCGGACGAGGAGGTCGTGCGTTTCGGCGTAGCGACGCATGAACGGGCTGAGATCGTCGCGCTCGATGTAGGCGTTCTTGAAGATCGGCTGCATCTCGGCGAAGGCGTCGCGCAGCGCCGCCGGAACGGCGATGTCGCACTCGACGAGGCCGAACAACGTGCCGTCGAGCACGGCCTTCAGGATCGTCGGCCGCGTCACGGCGCCGTCGCCGGTCCAGCTCCACGGCGGCGGCGGCGGCGGCGGTCTCGTCGCGCGCCACTGGCACTCCCACATCTCGACGACGGCGACGAAGCGGCGAAGGTAGGCCGTGACGGCAGTTGGCTCATCGGCTTACCGTTCACCGCGTTCGTCTCCCTCCCCGTGCACGGACAGCCGTGGAAGAAGCACCCTTGGAACTGGTACGCCGTCCGCGTCGCGCCACACCAGCCGTCGACCCGGTACTTGCAGACGCGCTTCTCGCGCCCGTTGAGCTGGTGACGTATGTGAGCCCCCGTCCGCGCCGCCTCCCACGTCAGCCACTCGACGGCCAGGCGGCCGTAGCGGTGTACGCGCTCCGGTCGAAAGGCGTTGTCTGCTCGCCGGCGCGTGTACCACCCCGTCGGCATCTCCTGCGTGATCGCCCATAGGTAGAGGCCGTTTGCGTCGAAGCCGACAATAGAGTGGCAGGGGCGCGCCGACTCGCCGTACTCCTCGCGCCGAAGGGCGGTCACGCCGGCCTCGTGATAGCGCGCGAAAATGATCGAGGGGCCGCCGACGATCTGCGACTGTAGGAGCCGGTGCAGGTCCTTGTTCGACTCGTTGAAGAGCGTGAAGTGGAGCGACGACGGCAGATCGTTGAACAGATACAGCAGCGTCAGGCCCGGCACGCTGATGGCGTCCTTGAACATGTCGACGGCTTGTCGACGGCCTCCAGGAACGGCGCCACGTCCCTATTGTTATACCACACGAGGTAGTCCCGCAGCGTCGTCATCCCCTCGTCGCGCCATACCCGCGCGCAACCCTCGTATTCGGCGGCCGAGATGCCTTCGCGCTTCAGGCGGCTGTAGAAGGCCTCGCGCGGCGGCAGCCGGGTCTCGGCCAGTTTACGCGGGTCGTCGAGGTACTCGTAGGGAAAGTGCCCCTTCGTCGCCTCGCAGCCGTAGGCCTTCAGAAACCGGGCGTAGCTGACGCCGGGGGCCAGGTAGTTGGTGATGTCCAGGAACTTGAGCGTCGCCGTCGCCAGGCACATGAAGTTGTTCTGACGCTAGATCGTGAACGCCGACGAGATGCTCTGCGCCTCGTCGGTCATGAACAGGGGCGTCAGATATTTCTTAACGACGTTCAAGTCGTACTTCCCCGAATTGAAGCCGAGGACGGGGAGGCGGCGCAGGTGCTGCCACAGACGGTCGCCGTGTACGGGCTCTTATCGCGCGCAGCCTCCGCCACCGTCGCGTGCGCCCGCCATTCGGCGCCGAGCGCGTCGGACGTCACGAAGCAGCGCACCGTCTCGTGCCCGGGGACGTTCGAGGCGACGCTCACGCTGAGTAGCTCGTGTCGCGCGATCCACCGGCATTTGGCGCTGTCCGCCGGCAGATCGTGATCGTCGAAGTAGCACTCAAAATCGTACGTCGCCCTGTACGGATAGTAGCGCAGGCGTTCGTCCACGTAGACGCCCTCGTCCTCCAGCTGCTGAAACACGGACGGCGTGGGATGGTAGACGCCGCCGGGAAAGACGTGGCGAACGCCGCCCTCGCACGTCGCCTCGTGACGCCGCAGCCGACAGGCGGTGCGCCACAGCGCATCGCCGCACTTGCCGCATCGATACGAACGACAGAACAGCGACACGTCGGTTATGAAGGAATAGTGCGTTTCGAACAGATTGACGCTCATGGTGGCCGGGTAGCGATGGAGGGAGCGGCGGACCACTTCGGCGGTGGCGTCCTCCGCCGACAGCCGATACACGGTCACATTCGTTTCGAAGGCCGCCTCCACCCGGTCGAGTTCGTTCAGCGGGACGCCGGCGAACGCGCAGTAGGGTTGGTCGCCGTAGTCGGCGTAGAGCCTTAAGGCGGCGGCCGTCAAATCGGCAGCGCGAAAGTCGACGCCCCGATGCAGCGCCAGACAGCGGAAGAGGTTCACTAGGCTGACGAGCCCCGCGTTGTGGCGCAGATAGGCGGGGAGGGACTGCTGACGGGCGCATCCGATAGGATGGTGGATGATGGCGTTGAGGAAGTACGTAACGTTCGTTACCAACTCGGCGATCCACCCCGAGTCGGGGCGCTGCGCGATCACGTACTGCAGAACGTCGGGCTGTCGGGTGGCGTCGAGGAAGCGTTCGAATGACGCGGCGTCGGAAACGAAGACGGGCGACTCGAGATAGCGGCCGCAACAGTTACACGAAGAATGGTAGTAACGTAGTCGGCCCGTCTCCCTGTGCCGCAGAATAAACCCGTACGATCAGTTTATTTTAAAGGCCCGAGTCTGCGCCTCGAACATCAGTCGTAGTTGGGCTTCGTGCGCGGCCGTATCCCCGTGGCCGAACAAATGGAAATTATACCTAGATTGAACGGGTCCGCGCGCCACAGACGTACGGATGCTCGCCCAGTAGTCGCGCACGACGCTCTGTAGGTCGTCATCGACGACGTCGTCATCGCGACATAAATGGCTATCGGCGTGACCGTCGAACGGTCGATTGCATTTTGGACACACCTCAGCGGCGACGCCGCAAATTCGCAGATGCCGCAACATTTGGGGGCGCAGCGCGAACGATCGATCGCATTTCGGGCATACGTATTCATCGCTGCCGCATGTTTTTAGATGCTTCGACAAATGAAAAAGACGGACGAACGATCGATCGCATTTCGGACACACGTGCATCGTCGGTCTAGGCGGCGCGCTATTAACTACGACGAGGCGCGTCGACGCCACTTATATGGCCGCCCTAACGTCTGCTAGGGGGGTTTCTAAACGACGGCGATTTTCTCCTGGTACGGTAATGTGACAATTGTTATCCGTCAGGTGGCGGCACTGCTGCCCCCGTCGTCCGTGGACCGCCGAGGTGGCGACAGGGGAGCAACGTGGTGGCCGACAGGTGGCAGCTTCGAGGGATAGTTTTACGTTTGGCAGTTCGTCTGTCAGCGGCGCCCGGCGGCAAAGTTTTTGTTTACGTTTTGTAGTAGAAATTTCGGCTGTCAGCGGCTCCCGGTTCGCCTGTCAGTGGCGCCCGGATACGGCGGCAAAGTGTCAGCGTCGCCGTTTCCTTCTTAGCGCACTTCTCGGCAGGGGGTGCGCACTCGTCAGCAGCGTCGATAAGTCCGCGCAACGCAGCAGCAATTACAGCGTCCTACAGAAGAATAACCAAAGCAGCAATTACAACGGTCTACAGAACACTAGCCAAACGTTAATCATTCAAGCGTACACGCCGGCCTCGCTCCCCTTCTTCGACACGACCCGCGCCTCACGGACCGTATACGTGTCCAGTATGCCACCCCACACGACCTTGTGCACGGTCAGCTCCAAGACTGTACCAACCAGGCTCGCCTCAAAGCTACTGCGCAACTGGTCGGGCAACAGGCCTGACACATGATCGGCGTTGTAATCGCCTATCGCCGAAATAGCTTCGTCGAACAGGGTGACCCAAATGCCGGCCTCAGTGACGGCGTCCTTTTCGTCTTCCACCAAAACGCGCACCGAAAAATACGTCTTCGCATTTGCCTGTACACCGTGTACAGCGCACACCCGGCCACCGCTTTCTAGACCTCTCACTTTGCGCTTGCAAACGCCACAGCCGATGTACGTGCATTTGCTTTTCCAAGCCACGCTAACGATTGTTACGGGCGTAACAATCTTATACGTGCCATCGCACGCCAGCACGAACTCTTTCAACGATACCTCGGACGCACTCACCACGGCCTCGAAAGTAGGCGCCACGTCGGCCGTCGGAAGCCCCTTCGCGCTGGCCTCCGACGCCGGCTTCGTTTTGCCACCAGACGCCACCGTTGGCACCTCCCTCAGCTTGCTGCCCCTCTTTGGCGGTGTCTCTCCGTGCGCGACAGGCGGCGACATGATCAACAACAACGCTCTGCAACACACAAAGTTACTGCAACGGTAGCAACACGACAGCGACGATAGTTAGACGTTCTCCGCCCAGTCCCTATATAAGCGCTTTGCACGCGGCCCGCACGCGGCCCCCGTGAGCGAGTGCACGCGAGCCGCAAAGCAGCCGACTCTTACAAGGTTAGCTCAACGCCGCGCTAAAACTGAAAAAAATCTCTCGGTCAGACTAGTGCACTAACAGAACGCCACTTTTATTTCCTAATATAAAGTTACCATAAGATTCTCTAGGCCCCACTGACTATAATAGGCCGCTTAGTTTGCTCACATTTCACATTTAACGGCCGTTTTAAAGACTTACAAACAGTTACATAAGCGCTTTATATAAACAGTGACGTCAACCCCTTATGTAAGGCTATGGCGTACGTGTCTAGGCCGCAAAACGCTACCGCGCGCAAAACAGCGGCGCAACAACTGCGCAATTCATTTCTCACTATGGAGCCGACCGATCAAGTTGGCAATTATGCGGCCAATTCTCAACAAGCACAAACCAGGTACGTTTTGCTAACTCAACTAACACTGACTTTTCTCACTCACATTACTGCTTTCTTTTATAACGTTCACTAACTAAATAACTATTTTTTACAGCGAGCTACCTCCCCAAAACGCAGAAATTGAGGCTCCCCAAGTCGACGTGAATACGCCTCCCCAAGCCGCCGGGGATAATGCTGTTCCGTCGCCACCGTCTATGCGTCTACCCCCACCCCAACGCCGCCCCGGCGAAAGGTACGTTTAACGATACTAACTAAATAGCGCTTTTTTTAAATTTACCTTTATTTACAGACGCCTACTTTCGATAAAGCCTATAGCTGCTTTTCCGTGCGCCCCACTATTTACAAACGCCCCGCTACAGACTTAATGCTTTTTTTACAGGCCCCCACCTAAAAAGAGACGCGCCGTTACTTTAATACTTTTTTCATACTTGCAGACGAAACATCGCCGGCTTCGATACACTGCATATAGGGCGCGGGCAAACCCTTGCGAGGCCATCGCATCGAAACGGCTTCATTAATAGATCTAGAATAAATTTGAGCCCAGGCGATCTGATTATGATCGATAGAAGGCCGCGCGCCGATAGGCCTGGGGCCACATTGTACCTTGGACGTCGCCGACCACATCACACCCCTTAACACTTTTTCCTTCTCCACAGATATCGCCTATTGATCGTGGCCCCCGAATTGGTCAATCGGCTCCTTATGGGACAACCCAACCACACTCATCGGAATGGCCACCCGGCAGGTCGAGCCCCGCGCGCCAGTAGTCGCCACCCCGACGCTAATTGAACTTTTCCTCCGTCCCACAGCAGACACATCTACGTGATCGACCCTAGCCTAACGCATCGATGCCACGCCTTCGGACGGGGTGTTATAATTCACTTCGTCGGACCTGCCCCCCACACAATCAGCTTCGCCTCGTCACGACGCCCCCACCGGCCCCTCTTAGCCGTCGAGCCGCGACGACAACAAGACCAACAACAAGAACAACAATACGACAGTGACGAAGAACCAGAAGAAAACTTCGACGACGGCTACAGTGGCATCCCCGATTTAGAATTTCTAGCTGCAGACAACCCCCTACCAGAAGAGACTTTCACACAGCCATTCTCCTTTGCTGATATCTTTCCACGCCCTCAAATTCTCCTCCCGTCATTTGCGCCACCCATCCCAGCACATCTTTTCGTTCATTTAGGCTTTCCTCCACAGCCCCCCGGCCGCAACGGCTTTGGTCCACCCTCATGACCCCTTTCCGTTTTCATAACAAATTCATCTGTATACCAATAAAATTTATTTCTCACCGTTTATTGTTGTTTCTGTGTTTCCTTTCGCACTCCACCAGAATTCCAACTCACACACGAATAATGCCTATATTTCCACCTACACCACACACGAATAATGCCTATATTTCCACCTACACATTTGGCCCCCAGCTGCTATAACGATAACTCCAATGCACGCGTATCCTGACAGCTCCACACACGAATAATGCCTATATTTCCACCTACACATTTGGCCCCCAGCTGCTATGACGATAACTCCAATGCACGCATATCCTGACAGCTACGGCCTCCAGCCGCTATAACGATTTTGCACCGCTAATGCACGTGCATCGGCTGTTACCAAAAAATCAGCCGTACCGCGGCCAGCACTGACAGGGAATTCCCACATCGGCGCCTATGCGACACGAAAAACATTTATCCGGCCTTCCGTCAAACAATGCACATAAAACTCCTACAGCCTGACATACGACACCCCATTTGCCAGTGAGTCGTGAAAACCAGGCCACTCAATTGCCCTCCTGATCTCCAGCGCGCCGGGCGTAATCTAAACCGCTCGACTAACCCCGATGATCCCCACCTCCACCACCGCACCGGGCTAGAAGCTTCTAGAAGGTTCTAGAACCTTCTAGAACCTTCCCGCGCGTCATGATATTAACCTCGCTGATCCCCAGGGACGTCACTTCACTCTAAAATCTTTCCCACCTCCCCCGTGCACCTAATTAATACTAATTGGTCGCTATTTACTATTTTTAGTCATTGCTAACGTTCTCCTCCAATAATTGCGCTACTCATTTGTTATTAATTAGTACTTAATTAATTACCCTAATTTTTTTACCTAATTAGTACCTGATTAGTCACTAGAGGCCGACATTCACCCTATTTATTTCCCTTATTAGTGCCTCATTAGTTAGTAGAGGGCGACACCCTCTTTCTCATGACACCCATCAATCACTTTGACGTTTACTAAAACATTAGTGCTAAAAAACGTAGGAATTCTACTTATAAAAAACTCAAAAGCCTTTGATCTTAGGTCACTTCCGTGGATGGCGAGACCTGAACCACTACTACCGTGAATACTGATTGTACTACTGCACTACACAAGTAAAACATGAAATGGTAATGAGTTTTCACACGCGTAACTTACGTGGCATTTTCTTGTAACTTACGTGACGGACACACGAGGGTAACAAACATTCCCCTTTGTGGTTAATCTAGTTATGTGTGTAGCTTGATATCAGTCTAGCTTTCGTGAAGATGTGTAACATGCAGTACATCTATTTGGGGTAAGACCACATTAATGATCCGTCCGCCATAACCCTCCGAAACAGTGCACTTGAAAATACCGTTTTGGTGTGATGTGTGAATTTTTTCGAGCATTTTGACAAGGGAGATGTTGGTCCCGTGAATTATAAATGTACTACTGCATTAGACAAGCTAAAACATCAAATGGGAATGAATTTTCACACGCTTAACCTACCTGACATTTTCATGTAACTGCTGTTTATGTACTGAGAAAGTAAATGTTATCATTAACAGAGAATCCGAGCTTTCGTAGACGATAGGATCGTGCCAATCGCCCCAGTTAACTGACAGATCTAATTGTTTTTTGTCGCAACGCATCGCTTGCACATCGTATGATCCGTACTCGCGTAAAAAGACACATTTTAAGCCATATATATATTCCTCACTTTGTAACTAATAATTTGTTGTGGCTAGTGCCAACGTTTCGTGCCTTTCGATTATTTAAAAACATACTGCACATCATGCATCTGGTTAATTTATTGGACAATTGAAAATACCGTTTTGGTGTGATGTGTGAATTGTTTTTGAACTCTTCGACATGGGACATGTTGGTACCGTGAATACTTAACGTACTACTGCACTGTACAAATTAAACATGTAAGTGTTAATGAGTTTTCACACGTGTAACTTACGTGGCATTTTCTTGTAACTTACTTGACGGACACAAGAGGGTAACAGACATTCCTATTTTATTAAACTAGTCATTTGTGTAATTTGATATCAGTCTAGCTTTCGTGAAAATTTGTAACTTGCAGGACATCTATTTGGGGTAAAACCACATTAATGATCCGTCCGCCATAACCCTCCGAAACAGTGCACTTGAAAATACCGTTTTGGTGTGATGTGGGAATTTTGTCTAGCATTTCGACATGGGAGATGTTGGTTCCGTGAATTATAAATGTACTACTGCATTAGACAAGCTAAAATATCAAATGGGAATGAATTTTTACACGCTTAACCTACCTGACATTTTCATGTAACTGCTGTTTATGTACTGAGAAAGTAAATTTTATCATTAACATAGAATCCGAGCTTTCGTAGACGATAGGATCGTGCCAATCTCCCGAGTTAACTGACAGATCTAATTGTTTTTTGTCGCAACGCATCGCTTGCACATCGTATGATCCGTACTCGCGTAAAAAGACACATTTTAAGCCATATATATATTCCTCACTTTGTAACTAATAATTTGTTGTGGCTAGTGCCAACGTTTCGTGCCTTTCGATTATTTAAAAACATACTGCACATCATGCATCTGGTTAATTTATTGAACACTTGAAAATACCGTTTTGGTGTGATGTGTGAATTGTTTTTGAACTCTTCGACATGGGACATGTTGGTACCGTGAATACTCAACGTACTACTGGACTATACAAGCTAAAACATCAAATGGGAATGAATTTTTACACGCGTAACCTACCTGACATTTTCATGTAACTTACGTGACGGAGACAAATGGGTAACAAACATTCCCCTTTGTGGTTAATATTGTGATGTGTGTAGCGTATTATCACTCTAGCTTTCGTGAAATTTTGTAACATGCAGGACATCTGTTTAGGATAAGACCACATTAAGGATCCGGCTGCCATTACCCTCCGAAACAACGCTCTTGAAAATACCGTTTTGGTGTGATGTGTGAATTGTTTTCGTACTCTTCGACATGGGACATGTTGGTACCGTGAATACTGAATGTACTACTGCACTAGACAAATAAAAAATGAAATGGTAATGAGTTTTCACACGCGTAACTTACGTGGCATTTTCTTGTAACTTACTTGACGGACACAAGAGGGTAACAAACATTCCCATTTTATTAAACTAGTCATGTGTGTAGTTTAATATCAGTCTAGCTTTCGTGAAAATTTGTAACATGCAGGACATCTATATGGGGTAAAACCACATTAATGATACGTCCGCCATTACCCTCCGTAACATAGCACTTGAAAATACCGTTTTAGTGTGATGTGTGAATTGTTTTCGAACTCTTTGACATGGGAATTGTTGGTATCGTGAATTATTAATGTAATACTACATTAGACAAGTAAAACATGAAAACCGAGACAGTTTATCCACGCGTAATTTCCGTGGCATTTTCTTGTAACTTACGTGACGGACATAAGAGGATAACAAACATTCCCCTTTGTGGTTAATCTAGCTATGTGTGTAGCTTGATATCAATCTACCTTTCGTGAAGATTTGTAACATGCAGTACGTCTATTTGGTGTAAGACCACTTTAATGACCCGTCCGCCATTACCCTCCGAAACAGTGCATTTGAAAATACGGTTTTGGTGTGATGTGTGAATTTTTTGGAGCATTTTAACATTGGACGTATTGGTTCCGTGAATTCTAAATGTACTACTGCATTAGACATGCTAAAACATCAAATGGGAATGAATTTTCAGACGCGTAAACTACCTGACATTTTCATGTAACTTACGTGACGGAGACAAACGGGTAACAAACATTTCCGTTTGTGGTCAATCTAGTGTTGTGTGTAGCGTGATATCACTCTAGCTTTCGTGAAAATTTGTAACATGCTGGACATCTATTGGGAAAGACCACATTAAGGATCCGTCCGCCTTTACCCTCCGAAACAGTGCACTTGAAAATACCGTTTTGGTGTGATGTGTGAATTGTTTTCGAACTCTTTGACATCGGAATTGTTGGTACCGTGAATACTGATTGTACTACTGCACTACACAAGTAAAACATGAAATGGTAATGAGTTTTCACACGCGTAACTTACGTGGCATTTTCTTGTAACTTACCTGACGGACACAAGAGGGTAACAAACATTCCCCTTTGTGGTTAATCTAGTTATGTGTGTAGCTTGATATCAGTCTAGCTTTCGTGAAGATTTGTAACATGCAGTACATCTATTTGGGGTAAGACCACATTAAAGATCCGTTCGCCATTACCCTCCGATCGGTGCACTTGAAAATACCGTTTTGGTGTGATGTGTGAATTTTTTGAGCATTTTGACATGGGACATATTGGTCCCGTGAATTCTAAATGTACTACTACATTAGACAAGCTAAAACATCAAATGGGAATGAATTTTCACACACGTAACCTACCTGACATTTTTATGTAACATATGTGACGGAGACAAACGAGTAACAAACATCCCCCTTTGTGGTTATTCTAGTGATGTGTGTAACGTGAAATCACTCTAGCTTTCATAAAAATTTGTAACGTGCAGGATATCTGTTTGGGATAAGACCACATTGAGGATCCGTCCGCCATTACCCTCCGAAACAGTGCACTTGAAAATACCGTTTTAGTGTGACGTGTGAATTGTTTTCGAACTCTTTGACATGAGAATTGTTGGTACCGTGAATACTCAATGTACTACTGCATTAGAGAAGTAACACATGAAAAGGGAGTCAGTTTTCCCACGCGTAATTTTCGTGGCATTTTCTTGTAAGTTACGTGACGGACATAAGAGGTAACAAACGTTCACCTTTGTGGTTAATCTAGTTATGTATGTAGCTTGGTATCAGCCTAGCTTTCGTGATGATTTGTAACATGCAGTACATCTGTTTGGGGTAAGACCACATTAATGATCCGTCAGCCATTACCCTCCGAAACAGCGCACTGCAAAATTCCGTTTTGGTGTGATGTGTGAATTGTTTTTGAACTCTTCGACACGGGACATGTTGGTACCGTGAATACTTAACGTACTACTGCACTATACAAATTAAACATGTAAGTGTTAATGAGTTTTCACACGTGTAACTTACGTGGCATTTTCTTGTAACTTACTTGACGGACACAAGAGGGTAACAAACATCCCCATTTTATTAAACTAGTCATGTGTGTAATTTGATATCAGTCTAGCTTTCGTGAAAATTTGTAACTTGCAGGACATCTATTTGGGGTAAAACCACATTAATGATCCGTCCGCCATTACCCTATGTAACATTGCACTTGAAAATACCGTTTTAGTGTGATGTGTGAATTGTTTTCGAACTCTTTGACATGGGAATTGTTGGTACCGTGAATACTCAATGTTATACTGCATTAGACAAGTGAAACATGAAAACCGAGACAGTTTACCCACGCGTAATTTCCGTGGCATTTTCTTGTAACTTATGTGACGGACATAAGAGGATAACAAACATTCCCCTTTGTGGTTAATCTAGATATGTGTATAGCTTGATATCAATCTACCTTTCGTGAAGATTTGTAACATGCAGTACGTCTATTTGGGGTAAGACCACTTTAATGACCCGTCCGCCATTACCCTCCGAAACAGTGCATTTGAAAATACGGTTTTGGTGTGATGTGTGAATTTTTTGGAGCATTTTAACATTGGACGTATTGGTCCCGTGAATTCTAAATGTACTACTGCGTTAGACAAGCTAAAACATCAAATGGGAATGAATTTTCAGACGCGTAAACTACCTGACATTTTCATGTAACTTACGTGACGGAGACAAACGGGTAACAAACATTCCCGTTTGTGGTCAATCTAGTGTTGTGTGTAGCGTGATATCACTCTAGCTTTCGTGAAAATTTGTAACATGCTGGACATCTATTGGGAAAGACCACATTAAGGATCCGTCCGCCTTTATCCTCCGAAACAGTGCACTTGAAAATACCGTTTTGGTGTGATGTGTGAATTGTTTTCGAACTCTTTGACATGGGAATTGTTTGTACCGTGAATACTGAATGTACTACTTCACTAGACAAGTAAAACATGAAATGGTAATTAGTTTTCACAAGCGTAACTTACGTGGCATTTTCTTCTAACTTACGTGACGGACACAAGAAGGTAACAAACATACCCATATGTGGTTAATCTGGTGATGTGTGTAGCTTGATATCAGTCTAGCTTTCGTGAAAATTTGTAACATGCAGGACATCTATTTGGGGTAAGACCACATTAATGATCCGTCCGCCATTACCCTCCGAAACAGTGTACTTGAAAATACCGTTCTGGTGTGATGTGTGAATTTTTTTCGAGCATTTTGATATGGGACATGTTGGTACCGTGAATGCAGAATGTACTTCTGCACTAGACAAGTAAAACATGAAATGGTAATGAGTTTTCACACGCGTAACTTACGTGGCATTTTCTTGTAACTTACGTGACGGACATAAGAGGGTAACAAGCATTCCCCTTTGTGGTTTATCTAGTTATGTGTTTAGTTTTATATCAGTCTACCTTCCGTGAAGGTTTGTAACATGCAGTACATATGTTTGGGGTAAGACCAAATTAATGATCCGTCCGCCATTACCCTCCGAAACAGTGACATTGAAAATACAGTTTTTGTGTGATGTATGAAATGTTTTTTAACTCTTCGACATGGGACATGTTGGTACTGCACTAGACATCTAAAACGTGAAATGGTAATGAGTTTTCACAAGCGTAACTTACATGGCATATTCTTGTAACTTACTTGACGGACACAAGACGGTAACAAACATTCCCATTTGATGTTAATCTAGTTATGTGTGTAGCTTGATATCAGTCTAGCTTTCGTGACAATTTTTAACAAGCAGGACATCTATTTGTGATAAGACCATATTAAGGATCCGGCCGCCATTACCCTCCGAAACAGTGCTCTTGAAAATACCGTTTTAGAGTGATGTGTGAATTGTTTTCGAACACTTTGACATGGGAATTGTTGGTACCGTGAATACTCAATGTACTCCTGCATTAGACAAATAAAACATGAAAAGGGAGTCAGTTTTCCCTCGCGTAATTTACGTGGCATTTTTTGGTAACTTACGAGACGGTCATAAGAGGGTAACAAACATTCCCCTTTGTGGTTAATCTACTGATGTTTGTAGCGTGATATCAGTCTAGCTTTTCTGAAAATTTGTAACATGCAGGACATCTATTTGGGGTAAAACCACATTAATGATACGTCCGCCATTACCCTCCGTAACATAGCACTTGAAAATACCGTTTCAGTGTGATGTGTGAATTGTTTTCGAACTCTTTGACATGGGAATTGTTGGTACCGTGAATTATCAATGTAATATTGCATTAGACAAGTAAAACATGAAAACCGAGACAGTTTACCCACGCGTAATTTCCGTGGCATTTTCTTGTAACTTACGTGAAGGACATAAGAGGATAACAAACATTCCCCTTTGTGGTTAATCTAGCTATGTGTGTAGCTTGATATCAATCTACCTTTCGTGAAGATTTGTAACATGCAGTACGTCTATTTGGTGTAAGACCACTTTAATGACCCGTCCGCCATTACCCTCCGAAACAGTGCATTTGAAAATACGGTTTTGGTGTGATGTGTGAATTTTTTGGAGCATTTTAACATTGGACGTATTGGTTCCGTGAATTCTAAATGTACTACTGCATTAGACATGCTAAAACATCAAATGGGAATGAATTTTCAGACGCGTAAACTACCTGACATTTTCATGTAACTTACGTGACGGAGACAAACGGGTAACAAACATTTCCGTTTGTGGTCAATCTAGTGTTGTGTGTAGCGTGATATCACTCTAGCTTTCGTGAAAATTTGTAACATGCTGGACATCTATTGGGAAAGACCACATTAAGGATCCGTCCGCCTTTACCCTCCGAAACAGTGCACTTGAAAATACCGTTTTGGTGTGATGTGTGAATTGTTTTCGAACTCTTTGACATCGGAATTGTTGGTACCGTGAATACTGATTGTACTACTGCACTACACAAGTAAAACATGAAATGGTAATGAGTTTTCACACGCGTAACTTACGTGGCATTTTCTTGTAACTTACGTGACGGACACAAGAGGGTAACAAACATTCCCCTTTGTGGTTAATCTAGTTATGTGTGTAGCTTGATATCAGTCTAGCTTTCGTGAAGATTTGTAACATGCAGTACATCTATTTGGGGTAAGACCACATTAAAGATCCGTTCGCCATTACCCTCCGATCGGTGCACTTGAAAATACCGTTTTGGTGTGATGTGTGAATTTTTTGAGCATTTTGACATGGGACATATTGGTCCCGTGAATTCTAAATGTACTACTACATTAGACAAGCTAAAACATCAAATGGGAATGAATTTTCACACACGTAACCTACCTGACATTTTTATGTAACATATGTGACGGAGACAAACGAGTAACAAACATCCCCCTTTGTGGTTATTCTAGTGATGTGTGTAACGTGAAATCACTCTAGCTTTCATAAAAATTTGTAACGTGCAGGATATCTGTTTGGGATAAGACCACATTGAGGATCCGTCCGCCATTACCCTCCGAAACAGTGCACTTGTAAATACCGTTTTAGTGTGACGTGTGAATTGTTTTCGAACTCTTTGACATGAGAATTGTTGGTACCGTGAATACTCAATGTACTACTGCATTAGAGAAGTAACACATGAAAAGGGAGTCAGTTTTCCCACGCGTAATTTTCGTGGCATTTTCTTGTAAGTTACGTGACGGACATAAGAGGTAACAAACGTTCACCTTTGTGGTTAATCTAGTTATGTATGTAGCTTGGTATCAGCCTAGCTTTCGTGATGATTTGTAACATGCAGTACATCTGTTTGGGGTAAGACCACATTAATGATCCGTCAGCCATTACCCTCCGAAACAGCGCACTGCAAAATTCCGTTTTGGTGTGATGTGTGAATTGTTTTTGAACTCTTCGACACGGGACATGTTGGTACCGTGAATACTTAACGTACTACTGCACTATACAAATTAAACATGTAAGTGTTAATGAGTTTTCACACGTGTAACTTACGTGGCATTTTCTTGTAACTTACTTGACGGACACAAGAGGGTAACAAACATCCCCATTTTATTAAACTAGTCATGTGTGTAATTTGATATCAGTCTAGCTTTCGTGAAAATTTGTAACTTGCAGGACATCTATTTGGGGTAAAACCACATTAATGATCCGTCCGCCATTACCCTATGTAACATTGCACTTGAAAATACCGTTTTAGTGTGATGTGTGAATTGTTTTCGAACTCTTTGACATGGGAATTGTTGGTACCGTGAATACTCAATGTTATACTGCATTAGACAAGTGAAACATGAAAACCGAGACAGTTTACCCACGCGTAATTTCCGTGGCATTTTCTTGTAACTTATGTGACGGACATAAGAGGATAACAAACATTCCCCTTTGTGGTTAATCTAGATATGTGTATAGCTTGATATCAATCTACCTTTCGTGAAGATTTGTAACATGCAGTACGTCTATTTGGGGTAAGACCACTTTAATGACCCGTCCGCCATTACCCTCCGAAACAGTGCATTTGAAAATACGGTTTTGGTGTGATGTGTGAATTTTTTGGAGCATTTTAACATTGGACGTATTGGTCCCGTGAATTCTAAATGTACTACTGCATTAGACAAGCTAAAACATCAAATGGGAATGAATTTTCAGACGCGTAAACTACCTGACATTTTCATGTAACTTACGTGACGGAGACAAACGGGTAACAAACATTCCCGTTTGTGGTCAATCTAGTGTTGTGTGTAGCGTGATATCACTCTAGCTTTCGTGAAAATTTGTAACATGCTGGACATCTATTGGGAAAGACCACATTAAGGATCCGTCCGCCTTTATCCTCCGAAACAGTGCACTTGAAAATACCGTTTTGGTGTGATGTGTGAATTGTTTTCGAACTCTTTGACATGGGAATTGTTTGTACCGTGAATACTGAATGTACTACTTCACTAGACAAGTAAAACATGAAATGGTAATTAGTTTTCACAAGCGTAACTTACGTGGCATTTTCTTCTAACTTACGTGACGGACACAAGAAGGTAACAAACATACCCATATGTGGTTAATCTGGTGATGTGTGTAGCTTGATATCAGTCTAGCTTTCGTGAAAATTTGTAACATGCAGGACATCTATTTGGGGTAAGACCACATTAATGATCCGTCCGCCATTACCCTCCGAAACAGTGTACTTGAAAATACCGTTCTGGTGTGATGTGTGAATTTTTTTCGAGCATTTTGATATGGGACATGTTGGTACCGTGAATGCAGAATGTACTTCTGCACTAGACAAGTAAAACATGAAATGGTAATGAGTTTTCACACGCGTAACTTACGTGGCATTTTCTTGTAACTTACGTGACGGACATAAGAGGGTAACAAACATTCCCCTTTGTGGTTTATCTAGTTATGTGTTTAGTTTTATATCAGTCTACCTTCCGTGAAGGTTTGTAACATGCAGTACATATGTTTGGGGTAAGACCAAATTAATGATCCGTCCGCCATTACCCTCCGAAACAGTGACATTGAAAATACAGTTTTTGTGTGATGTATGAAATGTTTTTTAACTCTTCGACATGGGACATGTTGGTACTGCACTAGACATCTAAAACGTGAAATGGTAATGAGTTTTCACAAGCGTAACTTACATGGCATATTCTTGTAACTTACTTGACGGACACAAGACGGTAACAAACATTCCCATTTGATGTTAATCTAGTTATGTGTGTAGCTTGATATCAGTCTAGCTTTCGTGACAATTTTTAACAAGCAGGACATCTATTTGTGATAAGACCATATTAAGGATCCGGCCGCCATTACCCTCCGAAACAGTGCTCTTGAAAATACCGTTTTAGAGTGATGTGTGAATTGTTTTCGAACACTTTGACATGGGAATTGTTGGTACCGTGAATACTCAATGTACTCCTGCATTAGACAAATAAAACATGAAAAGGGAGTCAGTTTTCCCTCGCGTAATTTACGTGGCATTTTTTGGTAACTTACGAGACGGTCATAAGAGGGTAACAAACATTCCCCTTTGTGGTTAATCTACTGATGTTTGTAGCGTGATATCAGTCTAGCTTTTCTGAAAATGTGTAACATGTAGGACATATATTTGGAGTATGACAACATTAACGATCCGTCCGCCATTACCTTCCGAAACAGTGCACTTGAAAATATCGTTTTGGTGTGATGTGTGAATTTGTTTCGATTTCTTTGACATTGGACAAGTTGATACCGTGAATACTGATTGTACTACCGCATTAGAGAAGTAAAATATGAAATGGGAGTGAGTTGTCACACGCGTAACTTATGTGGCATTTTCTTGTAACTTACGTGACGGACACAAGAGGGTAACAAACATTCCCATTTGTGGTTAATCTAGTTATGTGTGTACCTTGATATCAGTCTAGCTTTCGTGAAAATTTGTAACATGCGGGACATCTATTTGGGGTAAGACCACATTAACGATCCGTCCGCCAATACCCTCCGAAACAGTGCACTTGAAAATACCGTTTTGTTGTGATGTGTGAATTGTTTTCGAACTCTTTGACATCGGAATTGTTGGTACCGTGAGTAGTGGTTCAGGTCTCGCCATCCACGGAAGTGACCTAAGATCAAAGGCTTTTGAGTTTTTTATAAGTAGAATTCCTACGTTTTTTAGCACTAATGTTTTAGTAAACGTCAAAGGGATTGATGGGGGTCACGAGAAAGAGGGTGTCGCCCTCTACTAACTAATGAGGCACTAATAAGGGAAATAAATAGGGTGAATGTCGGCCTCTAGTGACTAATCAGGTACTAATTAGATAAAAAATTAGGGTAATTAATTAAGTACTAATTAGTAACAAATGAGTAGCGCAATCACTAGAGGGTAGCACTAGCAATAACTAAAAGGTTATTAATGGTTATGAGTAGCGCATTCACTAGAGGGTAGCACTAGCAATAGCTAAAAGGTTATGTAATGGTTATACCCCTAGTGACTGAAAAGCGTCGATGGTGGTGCTTATAGGCGATCGTGACGTTGTCGGCGCACCAGATGTCGCTATGGACGGAAAGTGGAAGCACCCTTTTACGTGTATAGTGTCCGGCCCTACGGGGTGCGGGAAGACTACTTTCGTTGTACGCCTGTTAAAGTTTGCTTCGTGTATGATTTCGCCGCCACCGGAGAAAATTCTGTGGTGTTACGGCCAGTGGCAGACCGCTTACGACTCTATGACCGGCGTAGAATTTGTAGACGGTTTGCCGGATCCGTCGCTTCTGGACACCAAAACGAGGACGCTTCTAGTGCTCGATGACCTTATGTCGGAGACCAATAGTAGCGTCACGACTTTGTTTACTAAAAAAAGTCACCACTGCAATGCGTCCGCCGTACAGCTTTTGCAGAATCTCTTTCCGAAAGGGAAAGAAAATCGCACAATCAGTTTAAACGCGCAGTATATGGTCCTCTTCAAGAGTCCCCGGGACGCCGGACAAGTAGGTCACCTGGCGAAGCAGATGTACCCGGGCGGTATCAACTACATGGTGGAGGCGTACAAAGATGCCACGTCGGCCGCCTACGGTTACCTCCTGGTGGATCTGAAACAGGAAACGCCGGAAACCATGCGCTTGCGTACGGAAATTTTCCCCGACGACCCCGTTCAGTACGTCTATGTGCCGACGAGACTATAAAAAAGGCGGGGCGCGCCGCGGCCGCCGTCATTCGACAGGATGACAGAGCGCGTGAAGAGGCACATCCTTGCCCTGCAGCTGTTGCGCCGCTACAAGGGGAATACGAATCTGAGAAAGGCGGTAATCACTCACGCGGACGCCGACCTCATCTGCAGTCTGGCCGACTGCGCGTATAACATTCTGCGAGGGAACGTGAAATTGACGCCTAACAACCGAAAAGTGCTGATAAAGTATAGGAACAATTTGCGCAAGTTAGCGTCGAAAAAAGTAGCCATCAAACGGAAGAGGGCCGTCCTGCAGACGGGTTCGGGCGCGTTTCTGACGGCGCTGCTGGCGCCGTTGGCGAGCACCTTTCTGCCCCTCCTCAGGCAGGCTTTCGGTTGATGCAGCACGCGAAGAAGATGGCGCTGGTAGACCCCCGGTTGGTGGAGCGCCTACTTCCGTTACTATCGCAACCGACCACGACCACGTCGCGTGTGATGAGTAGCCTGGACGGCGATATGAAAGCCGTTCTCGAGCGTGCAGATTTATCCGAAGGCGAAAAGGTGGCGGCGTACAATCAACTGCTGAGTCGTTACAACGCCATGGAGGCGTCTCGCGCGCAGCAGCCGATGCGCGTGTCCGTAGTGAAGAACGAGTCGTCGTCGTCCGATCAGTCGCCGCCGCCGCCGCCGCCGCCTACGTCTGATCAATTACCGGGGGAGATGGAGAGCGAGGTCGTGAAGAGCGTACCGAAAGTGCTGAAAGAAAAGGCCCGCCTCCTGTTGACGCGACTGAAGGCCGATCCGCTGATTCGCTGGAACGATCGAGCGGAGCTCGTGTACGACGGTACGCCTATCGCCGGAAGCAATATGGTAGATCTCGTGAACGATCTCATGCGAACGCGTAAGAGGTCCCCCGCGCCGGTTGGCTGGGAAGCGTTCGGCGACCATATAAGGCGCCTGAACGTCCCTATGGAATTCGTCGGCAATCCCTAGCGTCGGGCGTATATACAGCGTGAGCAGAAGCGAAAGGGGCGCACTCGGTCCGTCGAGCGCGAGCAGAAGCGAAAGGGGCGCACTCGGTCCGTCGAGCGTATGCCGTGGTCCACCTTTTAATCCCCCGTAGAGGATGCCCCCCGCCCGAAGATCAGTACTCGTCGTCGTCGTAGCCGTCGTAATTGCGGCGGTCATCGTCGCCGCCCTCTTGTTCGCCGTATCGTCGTCGTCGTCGCCGCGCGCTCCATGGCGGTGGTGCCCCGGCGGACTCGTGGTGCGCAACGAGAGCGCCAACAACGCGACGGCCTACTGAAGCGCGCCTACTTCGACCCGAAACGGGCAGGCAGTTATGGCGGCGTCGACGCGTTGCACCGGTCGGCCGCGTTGCCCAAACCGGTCGTCGGGCGGTGGCTGGCGGCGCAGGACGCCTATACGCTTCACAAGCCGGTTAGGCGCCGATTTAAGCGACGTCGCGTTATAGTGGGCGGTCGAAACCAGCAGTGGCAAGCCGATCTCGTCGACGTGTCTAAACTGAAAAAGCACAACGACGGCATAGCGTTCCTATTGACGGTCATCGACGTCTTCTCGAAGCGGGCGTGGTGCGTTCCGTTGAAGCGCAAATCCGGTCCGGCGCTCGTCGCGGCCTTCGAGGGGCTGCTGTCATCGCCGGCGCCGCACGTCCTGCAGACCGACAAGGGGACGGAGTTTCTGAACAGGCCCCTTCAGGCGCTTTTGAAGGCGCGCGGCGTCCACCATTTCGTGACGCACAACGAGGAGACGAAGGCGAGCGTCGTGGAGCGATTCAATCGTACGCTGAAGACGCGCATGTGGCGGTACTTCACGAAGCATCAGACGCTGAGGTTCGTGGAGCCGTTGCAGGACTTCGTGCGGTCGTACAACAACGCCTACCATCGAAGCATCGGTAGGACGCCGGCGAGCGTCGACGCGTCGAATCAGGAGAGCGTGTGGCAGCGTCTGTACGGCGGCGGAGGAGGGTGTCAAAAAAACAAAAGCAAACCGAAACTGCGAGCGGGGGATCGCGTACGCATCAGCAAGGCGAAGGGCGTCTTCAAGAAGGGGTACATGCCTAACTGGAGCGAAGAGCTCTTCACCGTCGTAGATTCGCACCCGACCGACCCTCCTGTTTACCGACTGATGGACGACGCCGGCGCGATACTGGACGGCACCTTCTACGGGCTGGAGCTACAAAAAGTGATCGTTGAGAAGGACAAACTATATCGGGTGGAAGCCGTTCTACAGAGACGTCGTCGACGACGCGGTAAGGGCGAAGAGGTGCTCGTCAAATGGTTCGGCTATCCGGCCTCGTTCAATAGCTGGATCGACGCCAAGGAGCTCGTGGACTATAAGGGCTGATGTCGACGCGTTGTTGGACGGAATACGCAGAGCGCTGGAGACTTTCTTCCGACGGCCGGCGCCGCTACCGTTGTCGCTGCGACCGATGCTATCGACGTCGCCCGCAACGTCGGCGAACTCGCTCTATGATTTATCTGCGTGACCTATAAGGGATGACGACGACGCGTTGGATGCGCCACGCGGGGTGCTGGCGACTGCACGAGGCGGGGCTGTGCAACGGCTTTTCGTTTTTTTTGATAAGGGGACCGTGCTGTATTAGTAGACTGCAGAGGAGAAGAGAGCCGTGCCACCAACACCACCACCGTCGCCCCCACGCCCGTCGACGAACTCGCTCTATGGTGTGCCTGTGCGGATAAAGGAACGACGCCGTAGCGTCGGACGGCAGTAGCGCGATGTGTACGGACGAGACGACAGCAGCAGCAGCAGTAGCAGCCAATGCAGAAGCCGCCCACCGCCGTCGACTCAGGCGCATTTGTCGCTACACCCGTCGACGACTCATGCGTCTCTGTGGGTGCGCCCGATGCCGTCGACGCCTCCTCCGTCACGAGCGTTCCTTGGCGTCTCTGCGGCAACGAATGCCCTAAGGCCGAGATCGTCTTCCTGTGCCAGATCGTCGTCCTGTACACGGTGATCGTCGTCAGTATATACAATCTAACGCGCGGCACGGGCGACTCCAACCTGTGGACGGCGCTGCTGAGTAGTTGCCTCGGCTACCTACTGCCGAGTCCGTCTATGAGGAGGCGCGATGGCGTCGTCGTCTGACTTTTACGTCACGTTGCCGAGCAACGCGTCTATGAAGGCGCACCCCGAAAACACGTTGAAGCACTACACGACGAATCTGCCGCAGCGCGTCGACCTGTCGGGGGAGTGGGAATGCGGCCTGGTGTCGCTACAGTACACGCACAGCTGGTACAATGTGAGGCCGGTGGACGCCTACTTCTTCGTGGCGTGCGAGAGGGGGGAGGTGGGCTTTTTCACCACCGAGGACGGGGGAAAAATTGCCCGTCAGGCCAACATTCCGCACGGTTTTTACAGCAACGCCAAAAAGCTGATGCGCAAAATCAACGAGGCGTTGGCGAAACTGAGCACCGACACGGTCAAGGTGCGAATAGTGTACAGCGCCATCACTAATCCGATGACGTTGCTTCTATTCCCGGGCGTCGAAATTAACATGCCGCGGGACGGGCGCCTGAAACAGATACTAGGCTTCGAGTCGAACTATATCGCGAGTTACGGGTCGCCCGCGGACGGCGGCTCCCTGCCCCCGGGGTACATGTTCGAGTGCGAGGCGCTCCACCCGGTGGACCTGAGCGGCGGCGTCGACACCCTGTTCGTGTACACGGACATCGTGGAGACGCGCATCGTCGGCGACGTATTTGCCCCCCTCATCCGAGCCGTCCCCGTCCACGGTTTGAACGGCAGCATCGTATCGAACATCTTCGACCGCGTCCAATACGCGCCGCTCCTGCGGCGCCAATTCGATTCGATCGAGATAGATATAAGAGACGACCTCGGTCAGTCGATACCATTCGAGAACGGAAAAGTCGTGACGACGCTTCACGTCCGACGCCGCAAGTCGAAACTGTTCTGACGATGACGCGAAACGTGTACGAGGACTACTACACGCGGCAGGTCGGCGGTGGCCTACCGGTGTTCGTAGGCGCCCGATCGCAGCGGGGTCACGGACTGGATAATCTCTTCGGCAGCCTGTTTCGAAGCGCCATGCCGCTTATCAAGAGAGGGGCCATGACGCTGGGCAAGCGAGCGCTCAAGACGGGCGTGCGCGTGGCGCAGGACGTCGTCGCCGGCGGCAATCTGAAACAGGCGGTAAAGAGGCGCGCGAGGGAGGCGGGCGCCGACCTTCTCGACGGCCTGCTGAATAGCTCCCCGCCGCCGAAAAAGCGACGACGACGCATAAAGCCGCCCGGCAAGCCGGCGACGCCCAGCAAGAAGAGGCGCCGTCGAAAGAGGCCGAGCGACGACGTATTTCCCGCGTAGTAGTAGTAGTAGTGTATCGGTGGTAGTCGAAAAGAGCTTTACCTCGGCGCCCTTCTCGTCGGGGTTGCCTACGAAAAAAAAAAACCGACGATACATAAGGCCGACCGGCAAGGCGGCGCCTGACAGTAAGGGGAGGCACCGTCGAACGAAGCAGACGTAGTAGGATGGCGTTCGTGCATCGGCAGTCGTGCGAGGGCGTAAAGTCCGAACTGGACCTGTTCAGCGTGCCGACGACGCAGACGAGCATCGAGAGCGGCCAGTGGATCGATCACCAGCCGCTGACGGCCCTCGACGCTGGCGGCCCTATCGAGTTTCTCATTCCGGGATCCGGAGACGACTATCTGGACCTGTCGTCCGTTAGACTGTACGTGCGCGCCAAGGTGGTGAAGGGGGACGGTGCCGCGCTCGCGAACGACAGCGTCGAGGCGCCCGTCAACAATTTCCTGCATTCGATGTTCAGTCAGGTCGACGTGACGCTGAACGGCACGCTCGTGACGCCGTCGTCGAATACGTACCCGTTTCGGGCCTACCTCGAGACCCTGCTCAGTTACGGGCCCGACGCCAAAAAGTCGCAGCTCGAGGCCGACCTGTGGTGCAAGGACACCGCCGGGCGCATGGAGGCGACCAACAACAACAACGGCGGCTTCTCGCATCGGCACGATTTCGTACACGGTAGCCGCGAGTTCGACATGATAGGACGCCTGCACGTCGACGTGCTCATGCAAAACCGGTGCCTTGTGAACGGCGTCGACCTGAAGATGCGACTGGTGCGAAGCAAGGACGCCTTCGCGCTCATGGGCGACGTCGTCGATCCGGGGTTCAAGATCGTTCTGCTGGAGGCCTACCTGCAGGCGCGCAAGGTCAAGTTGAACCCGGCCGTCCAGCTCGGCCACATCAAGGCGCTGACGCACGGGACGGCCAAGTATCCGATGCGCCGCGTCGACTGCAAGGTGTTCTCGATACCGCAGGGTACGATGTCGCACACGCACGAGAACGTCTATCTGGGCACGCTCCCGAGACGCGTGTTCATGTGCCTGATCGACAACGACGCCTACAACGGGGCCTACGATAAAAACCCGTTCAACGCGAAGCACAACGACATAAACTTCTTCGCCCTCTACGTCGACGGACGCCAGGTGCCGAGCAAGCCGCTGCAGCCGGACTTCGCGCATCGGCGCTACATCCGAAGCTATATGAACCTGTTCGCCGCAACGGGGAAGGCGTACGAGGACGAGGGGTTCGATGTGACGCGCGGCGAGTTCGGCAGCGGCTACACCATATTCGGCTTCGACCTGTCGCCCGACTGCTGCGACAGCGAACACTTCAACGTCGTGCGTACGGGGAACCTGCGCGCCGAGATCCACTTCGCGTTCGCGCTCGCCCGGACGGTGAACGTCGTCGTGTACGGGGAGTTCGAGACGGTGCTCGAAATCGACAAGAACCGGAACGTCGTGTACGACTTCTGAGATGGACACGTTTCAGCTGATGCGTCGCCTGGCGATCGACGCGTACACTAAAAACATCGTCGTCGGCGTCGTGCCCAAAGACGAGCTGCCGGGGCGGCGGCTGACCGCCTACCCGACGGCGTTCGTGTGCAACACCGACGACGGCGACGAACCGGGAGAGCACTGGGTGGCCGTCTACGTGGGTGCCGACCGGCGAGGCGAGTACTTCGATTCGTACGGCCGTCCGCCGCTGCACGCCGACTTTCGCGACTTCCTGAACCGCAACTGCGACTCGTGGACGCACAACGACAAGCGACTGCAGAGCGGCGTATCTAACGTGTGCGGACAATATTGCGTCACCTACCTGCTCTTACGGTGCCGCGGAATGCCGCTAAGCGGCTTCCAGTGCCTGTTCGGCCCCGATAGGGTGGCCAACGACTGTCTCGTATTCGACTGGCTAAACCCTCATTGAACGCTGCCTATTATGGCTTGTTGTTATTATTAGACGACCGAGAATCCGAACCGACTTTGTAGGACCCGCCGGTCGCGGGCTCCTCGCCGCGCTAGGCAGGCAAGACCGAAGTAGTGAGGTTGTATTATTGCGCTATCGCTTGCTATTACCGAAGTTAAATAAACGATGAAAACTGTACCGAGTGTTCGCATTTTTATTCGCACGCATACATACCTACATACATACATTGTCCCCTAGGTAGGGGTCCCTACCCCTTAGGTCCCTACCCCTAGGGGGTAGGGAGGGAGGGAGGTCCCTCGTTATACGAGTATCGGCGCCGTGGTGACGCCGTCGTCGAGCACGCGCCGTTTGGCGTAGAAGTAGCTCAACGCCGCGCGCTCCTGAACGTACGTCAGCACGGACGACTCCTTCACTTGGAAGCCGCGGTTCCGGCCGCCGACGCTCCGTTGGCGGCGCAGCACGTCGAGGAAGGCGTCCTTGTCGACGTCGTTCTGACGCTTGCTCAGCCCCTTCGTACTGTACTTGTCGCCGCCGTCGTCGCCGCCGAAACAGTAGTAAGTCTTGCTGCAGAGCGCGACGATTCCGCGGCCGGACCATTCCTCTTTGAAGAGGCCCGGCGTTCGCTTGTCGTACCGGCGCCGACGCGAGCAACACTCGTCGGGCGCGTCCCACGCTCGGCCGGCGAGCCGGCACCGCAAGTACGCCTCCGCGTGCGCGTCGCAGTGTTCCGACGGGAACCACTCGCCGCGGTGTCGAAAGTAGTGTTCGCGCTTGGCCGCCGCCACGAGCTCGTCGAGGCGGCGCCCCGCGAGGCTCAAATACGCCGAGTCCGTGTCCATCGCGCAGTACTGGAACAGGGGGCGCGGAATGTAGGCGGCGATGAAGTCGTAATAAAACTCCAGCATGCGCAGTTTGGCGTACTGATAGACGAAGTAGCCGATCTGGATGGGCAGCGCGTACCGGACGGTTCGCTTGTTTAGCGCCACCTCCTAGAGACCGTCGGGGACGACGACGTCGAGCTGACGGAAGCGACGATTATTGATCAGCGTCGAGGCGCCGGCGGCCGTACAGAACTTGATGTTGCGGTGCAGGTCGACGCTCGTGATCGTTTTCCCGTAGGAACTGTTGCCGAGCAGTTTAAACGTGTCGGCGATGATGGCGTTGTCGGGGTCGTCGTCGCCCGCGCGTCGCGCGGCGGAGACCGTGTCGCCGAAGCGGCGAAAGCACGCGACCGGCTCGTACTCGACGATCTGGTAGACGCGCTCGACGACGAGGCCGTGCCGCAGATACCACCGCAGTAGCGGCGTCGCGAGCAGAATCTTGACGCCGAAGAAGCTCCCCACGAGCGTGCGCTGAGGCCGGACGAGGAGGTCGTGCGTTTCGGCGTAGCGACGCATGAACGGGCTGAGATCGTCGCGCTCGATGTAGGCGTTCTTGAAGATCGGCTGCATCTCGGCGAAGGCGTCGCGCAGCGCCGCCGGAACGGCGATGTCGCACTCGACGAGGCCGAACAACGTGCCGTCGAGCACGGCCTTCAGGATCGTCGGCCGCGTCACGGCGCCGTCGCCGGTCCAGCTCCACGGCGGCGGCGGCGGCGGCGGTCTCGTCGCGCGCCACTGGCACTCCCACATCTCGACGACGGCGACGAAGCGGCGAAGGTAGGCCGTGACGGCAGTTGGCTCATCGGCTTACCGTTCACCGCGTTCGTCTCCCTCCCCGTGCACGGACAGCCGTGGAAGAAGCACCCTTGGAACTGGTACGCCGTCCGCGTCGCGCCACACCAGCCGTCGACCCGGTACTTGCCGACGCGCTTCTCGCGCCCGTTGAGCTGGTGACGTATGTGGGCCCCCGTCCGTCCCGCCTCCCACGTCAGCCACTCGACGGCCAGGCGGCCGTAGCGGTGTACGCGCTCCGGTCGAAAGGCGTTGTCTGCTCGCCGGCGCGTGTACCACCCCGTCGGCATCTCCTGCGTGATCGCCCATAGGTAGAGGCCGTTTGCGTCGAAGCCGACAATAGAGTGGCAGGGGCGCGCCGACTCGCCGTACTCCTCGCGCCGAAGGGCGGTCACGCCGGCCTCGTGATAGCGCGCGAAAATGATCGAGGGGCCGCCGACGATCTGCGACTGTAGGAGCCGGTGCAGGTCCTTGTTCGACTCGTTGAAGAGCGTGAAGTGGAGCGACGACGGCAGATCGTTGAACAGATACAGCAGCGTCAGGCCCGGCACGCTGATGGCGTCCTTGAACATGTCGACGGCTTGTCGACGGCCTCCAGGAACGGCGCCACGTCCCTATTGTTATACCACACGAGGTAGTCCCGCAGCGTCGTCATCCCCTCGTCGCGCCATACCCGCGCGCAACCCTCGTATTCGGCGGCCGAGATGCCTTCGCGCTTCAGGCGGCTGTAGAAGGCCTCGCGCGGCGGCAGCCGGGTCTCGGCCAGTTTACGCGGGTCGTCGAGGTACTCGTAGGGAAAGTGCCCCTTCGTCGCCTCGCAGCCGTAGGCCTTCAGAAACCGGGCGTAGCTGACGCCGGGGGCCAGGTAGTTGGTGATGTCCAGGAACTTGAGCGTCGCCGTCGCCAGGCACATGAAGTTGTTCTGACGCTAGATCGTGAACGCCGACGAGATGCTCTGCGCCTCGTCGGTCATGAACAGGGGCGTCAGATATTTCTTAACGACGTTCAAGTCGTACTTCCCCGAATTGAAGCCGAGGACGGGGAGGCGGCGCAGGTGCTGCCACAGACGGTCGCCGTGTACGGGCTCTTATCGCGCGCAGCCTCCGCCACCGTCGCGTGCGCCCGCCATTCGGCGCCGAGCGCGTCGGACGTCACGAAGCAGCGCACCGTCTCGTGCCCGGGGACGTTCGAGGCGACGCTCACGCTGAGTAGCTCGTGTCGCGCGATCCACCGGCATTTGGCGCTGTCCGCCGGCAGATCGTGATCGTCGAAGTAGCACTCAAAATCGTACGTCGCCCTGTACGGATAGTAGCGCAGGCGTTCGTCCACGTAGACGCCCTCGTCCTCCAGCTGCTGAAACACGGACGGCGTGGGATGGTAGACGCCGCCGGGAAAGACGTGGCGAACGCCGCCCTCGCACGTCGCCTCGTGACGCCGCAGCCGACAGGCGGTGCGCCACAGCGCATCGCCGCACTTGCCGCATCGATACGAACGACAGAACAGCGACACGTCGGTTATGAAGGAATAGTGCGTTTCGAACAGATTGACGCTCATGGTGGCCGGGTAGCGATGGAGGGAGCGGCGGACCACTTCGGCGGTGGCGTCCTCCGCCGACAGCCGATACACGGTCACATTCGTTTCGAAGGTCGCCTCCACCCGGTCGAGTTCGTTCAGCGGGACGCCGGCGAACGCGCAGTAGGGTTGGTCGCCGTAGTCGGCGTAGAGCCTTAAGGCGGCGGCCGTCAAATCGGCAGCGCGAAAGTCGACGCCCCGATGCAGCGCCAGACAGCTGAAGAGGTTCACTAGGCTGACGAGCCCCGCGTTGTGGCGCAGATAGGCGGGGAGGGACTGCTGACGGGCGCATCCGATAGGATGGTGGATGATGGCGTTGAGGAAGTACGTAACGTTCGTTACCAACTCGGCGATCCACCCCGAGTCGGGGCGCTGCGCGATCACGTACTGCAGAACGTCGGGCTGTCGGGTGGCGTCGAGGAAGCGTTCGAATGACGCGGCGTCGGAAACGAAGACGGGCGACTCGAGATAGCGGCCGCAACAGTTACACGAAGAATGGTAGTAACGTAGTCGGCCCGTCTCCCTGTGCCGCAGAATAAACCCGTACGATCAGTTTATTTTAAAGGCCCGAGTCTGCGCCTCGAACATCAGTCGTAGTTGGGCTTCGTGCGCGGCCGTATCCCCGTGGCCGAACAAATGGAAATTATACCTAGATTGAACGGGTCCGCGCGCCACAGACGTACGGATGCTCGCCCAGTAGTCGCGCACGACGCTCTGTAGGTCGTCATCGACGACGTCGTCATCGCGACATAAATGGCTATCGGCGTGACCGTCGAACGGTCGATTGCATTTTGGACACACCTCAGCGGCGACGCCGCAAATTCGCAGATGCCGCAACATTTGGGGGCGCAGCGCGAACGATCGATCGCATTTCGGGCATACGTATTCATCGCTGCCGCATGTTTTTAGATGCTTCGACAAATGAAAAAGACGGACGAACGATCGATCGCATTTCGGACACACGTGCATCGTCGGTCTAGGCGGCGCGCTATTAACTACGACGAGGCGCGTCGACGCCACTTATATGGCCGCCCTAACGTCTGCTAGGGGGGTTTCTAAACGACGGCGATTTTCTCCTGGTACGGTAATGTGACAATTGTTATCCGTCAGGTGGCGGCACTGCTGCCCCCGTCGTCCGTGGACCGCCGAGGTGGCGACAGGGGAGCAACGTGGTGGCCGACAGGTGGCAGCTTCGAGGGATAGTTTTACGTTTGGCAGTTCGTCTGTCAGCGGCGCCCGGCGGCAAAGTTTTTGTTTACGTTTTGTAGTAGAAATTTCGGCTGTCAGCGGCTCCCGGTTCGCCTGTCAGTGGCGCCCGGATACGGCGGCAAAGTGTCAGCGTCGCCGTTTCCTTCTTAGCGCACTTCTCGGCAGGGGGTGCGCACTCGTCAGCAGCGTCGATAAGTCCGCGCAACGCAGCAGCAATTACAGCGTCCTACAGAAGAATAACCAAAGCAGCAATTACAACGGTCTACAGAACACTAGCCAAACGTTAATCATTCAAGCGTACACGCCGGCCTCGCTCCCCTTCTTCGACACGACCCGCGCCTCACGGACCGTATACGTGTCCAGTATGCCACCCCACACGACCTTGTGCACGGTCAGCTCCAAGACTGTACCAACCAGGCTCGCCTCAAAGCTACTGCGCAACTGGTCGGGCAACAGGCCTGACACATGATCGGCGTTGTAATCGCCTATCGCCGAAATAGCTTCGTCGAACAGGGTGACCCAAATGCCGGCCTCAGTGACGGCGTCCTTTTCGTCTTCCACCAAAACGCGCACCGAAAAATACGTCTTCGCATTTGCCTGTACACCGTGTACAGCGCACACCCGGCCACCGCTTTCTAGACCTCTCACTTTGCGCTTGCAAACGCCACAGCCGATGTACGTGCATTTGCTTTTCCAAGCCACGCTAACGATTGTTACGGGCGTAACAATCTTATACGTGCCATCGCACGCCAGCACGAACTCTTTCAACGATACCTCGGACGCACTCACCACGGCCTCGAAAGTAGGCGCCACGTCGGCCGTCGGAAGCCCCTTCGCGCTGGCCTCCGACGCCGGCTTCGTTTTGCCACCAGACGCCACCGTTGGCACCTCCCTCAGCTTGCTGCCCCTCTTTGGCGGTGTCTCTCCGTGCGCGACAGGCGGCGACATGATCAACAACAACGCTCTGCAACACACAAAGTTACTGCAACGGTAGCAACACGACAGCGACGATAGTTAGACGTTCTCCGCCCAGTCCCTATATAAGCGCTTTGCACGCGGCCCGCACGCGGCCCCCGTGAGCGAGTGCACGCGAGCCGCAAAGCAGCCGACTCTTACAAGGTTACTAAAACTGAAAAAAATCTCTCGGTCAGACTAGTGCACTAACAGAACGCCACTTTTATTTCCTAATATAAAGTTACCATAAGATTCTCTAGGCCGCTTAGTTTGCTCACATTTCACATTTAACGGCCGTTTTAAAGACTTACAAACAGTTACATAAGCGCTTTATATAAACAGTGACGTCAACCCCTTATGTAAGGCTATGGCGTACGTGTCTAGGCCGCAAAACGCTACCGCGCGCAAAACAGCGGCGCAACAACTGCGCAATTCATTTCTCACTATGGAGCCGACCGATCAAGTTGGCAATTATGCGGCCAATTCTCAACAAGCACAAACCAGGTACGTTTTGCTAACTCAACTAACACTGACTTTTCTCACTCACATTACTGCTTTCTTTTATAACGTTCACTAACTAAATAACTATTTTTTACAGCGAGCTACCTCCCCAAAACGCAGAAATTGAGGCTCCCCAAGTCGACGTGAATACGCCTCCCCAAGCCGCCGGGGATAATGCTGTTCCGTCGCCACCGTCTATGCGTCTACCCCCACCCCAACGCCGCCCCGGCGAAAGGTACGTTTAACGATACTAACTAAATAGCGCTTTTTTTTAATTTACCTTTATTTACAGACGCCTACTTTCGATAAAGCCTATAGCTGCTTTTCCGTGCGCCCCACTATTTACAAACGCCCCGCTACAGACTTAATGCTTTTTTTTACAGGCCCCCACCTAAAAAGAGACGCGCCGTTACTTTAATACTTTTTTCATACTTGCAGACGAAACATCGCCGGCTTCGATACACTGCATATAGGGCGCGGGCAAACCCTTGCGAGGCCATCGCATCGAAACGGCTTCATTAATAGATCTAGAATAAATTTGAGCCCAGGCGATCTGATTATGATCGATAGAAGGCCGCGCGCCGATAGGCCTGGGGCCACATTGTACCTTGGACGTCGCCGACCACATCACACCCCTTAACACTTTTTCCTTCTCCACAGATATCGCCTATTGATCGTGGCCCCCGAATTGGTCAATCGGCTCCTTATGGGACAATCCAACCACACTCATCGGAATGGCCACCCGGCAGGTCGAGCCCCGCGCGCCAGTAGTCGCCACCCCGACGCTAATTGAACTTTTCCTCCGTCCCACAGCAGACACATCTACGTGATCGACCCTAGCCTAACGCATCGATGCCACGCCTTCGGACGGGGTGTTATAATTCACTTCGTCGGACCTGCCCCCCACACAATCAGCTTCGCCTCGTCACGACGCCCCCACCGGCCCCTCTTAGCCGTCGAGCCGCGACGACAACAAGACCAACAACAAGAACAACAATACGACAGTGACGAAGAACCAGAAGAAAACTTCGACGACGGCTACAGTGGCATCCCCGATTTAGAATTTCTAGCTGCAGACAACCCCCTACCAGAAGAGACTTTCACACAGCCATTCTCCTTTGCTGATATCTTTCCACGCCCTCAAATTCTCCTCCCGTCATTTGCGCCACCCATCCCAGCACATCTTTTCGTTCATTTAGGCTTTCCTCCACAGCCCCCCGGCCGCAACGGCTTTGGTCCACCCTCATGACCCCTTTCCGTTTTCATAACAAATTCATCTGTATACCAATAAAATTTATTTCTCACCGTTTATTGTTGTTTCTGTGTTTCCTTTCGCACTCCACCAGAATTCCAACTCACACACGAATAATGCCTATATTTCCACCTACACCACACACGAATAATGCCTATATTTCCACCTACACATTTGGCCCCCAGCTGCTATAACGATAACTCCAATGCACGCGTATCCTGACAGCTCCACACACGAATAATGCCTATATTTCCACCTACACATTTGGCCCCCAGCTGCTATGACGATAACTCCAATGCACGCATATCCTGACAGCTACGGCCTCCAGCCGCTATAACGATTTTGCACCGCTAATGCACGTGCATCGGCTGTTACCAAAAAATCAGCCGTACCGCGGCCAGCACTGACAGGGAATTCCCACATCGGCGCCTATGCGACACGAAAAACATTTATCCGGCCTTCCGTCAAACAATGCACATAAAACTCCTACAGCCTGACATACGACACCCCATTTGCCAGTGAGTCGTGAAAACCAGGCCACTCAATTGCCCTCCTGATCTCCAGCGCGCCGGGCGTAATCTAAACCGCTCGACTAACCCCGATGATCCCCACCTCCACCACCGCACCGGGCTAGAAGCTTCTAGAAGGTTCTAGAACCTTCTAGAACCTTCCCGCGCGTCATGATATTAACCTCGCTGATCCCCAGGGACGTCACTTCACTCTAAAATCTTTCCCACCTCCCCCGTGCACCTAATTAATACTAATTGGTCGCTATTTACTATTTTTAGTCATTGCTAACGTTCCCCTCCAATAATTGCGCTACTCATTTGTTATTAATTAGTACTTAATTAATTACCCTAATTTTTTACCTAATTAGTACCTGATTAGTCACTAGAGGCCGACATTCACCCTATTTATTTCCCTTATTAGTGCCTCATTAGTTAGTAGAGGGCGACACCCTCTTTCTCATGACACCCATCAATCACTTTGACGTTTACTAAAACATTAGTGCTAAAAAACGTAGGAATTCTACTTATAAAAAACTCAAAAGCCTTTGATCTTAGGTCACTTCCGTGGATGGCGAGACCTGAACCACTACTACCGTGAATACTGATTGTACTACTGCACTACACAAGTAAAACATGAAATGGTAATGAGTTTTCACACGCGTAACTTACGTGGCATTTTCTTGTAACTTACGTGACGGACACACGAGGGTAACAAACATTCCCCTTTGTGGTTAATCTAGTTATGTGTGTAGCTTGATATCAGTCTAGCTTTCGTGAAGATTTGTAACATGCAGTACATCTATTTGGGGTAAGACCACATTAATGATCCGTCCGCCATAACCCTCCGAAACAGTGCACTTGAAAATACCGTTTTGGTGTGATGTGTGAATTTTTTCGAGCATTTTGACAAGGGAGATGTTGGTCCCGTGAATTATAAATGTACTACTGCATTAGACAAGCTAAAACATCAAATGGGAATGAATTTTCACACGCTTAACCTACCTGACATTTTCATGTAACTGCTGTTTATGTACTGAGAAAGTAAATGTTATCATTAACAGAGAATCCGAGCTTTCGTAGACGATAGGATCGTGCCAATCGCCCCAGTTAACTGACAGATCTAATTGTTTTTTGTCGCAACGCATCGCTTGCACATCGTATGATCCGTACTCGCGTAAAAAGACACATTTTAAGCCATATATATATTCCTCACTTTGTAACTAATAATTTGTTGTGGCTAGTGCCAACGTTTCGTGCCTTTCGATTATTTAAAAACATACTGCACATCATGCATCTGGTTAATTTATTGGACAATTGAAAATACCGTTTTGGTGTGATGTGTGAATTGTTTTTGAACTCTTCGACATGGGACATGTTGGTACCGTGAATACTTAACGTACTACTGCACTGTACAAATTAAACATGTAAGTGTTAATGAGTTTTCACACGTGTAACTTACGTGGCATTTTCTTGTAACTTACTTGACGGACACAAGAGGGTAACAGACATTCCCATTTTATTAAACTAGTCATTTGTGTAATTTGATATCAGTCTAGCTTTCGTGAAAATTTGTAACTTGCAGGACATCTATTTGGGGTAAAACCACATTAATGATCCGTCCGCCATAACCCTCCGAAACAGTGCACTTGAAAATACCGTTTTGGTGTGATGTGGGAATTTTGTCTAGCATTTCGACATGGGAGATGTTGGTTCCGTGAATTATAAATGTACTACTGCATTAGACAAGCTAAAATATCAAATGGGAATGAATTTTTACACGCTTAACCTACCTGACATTTTCATGTAACTGCTGTTTATGTACTGAGAAAGTAAATTTTATCATTAACATAGAATCCGAGCTTTCGTAGACGATAGGATCGTGCCAATCTCCCGAGTTAACTGACAGATCTAATTGTTTTTTGTCGCAACGCATCGCTTGCACATCGTATGATCCGTACTCGCGTAAAAAGACACATTTTAAGCCATATATATATTCCTCACTTTGTAACTAATAATTTGTTGTGGCTAGTGCCAACGTTTCGTGCCTTTCGATTATTTAAAAACATACTGCACATCATGCATCTGGTTAATTTATTGAACACTTGAAAATACCGTTTTGGTGTGATGTGTGAATTGTTTTTGAACTCTTCGACATGGGACATGTTGGTACCGTGAATACTCAACGTACTACTGGACTATACAAGCTAAAACATCAAATGGGAATGAATTTTTACACGCGTAACCTACCTGACATTTTCATGTAACTTACGTGACGGAGACAAATGGGTAACAAACATTCCCCTTTGTGGTTAATATTGTGATGTGTGTAGCGTATTATCACTCTAGCTTTCGTGAAATTTTGTAACATGCAGGACATCTGTTTAGGATAAGACCACATTAAGGATCCGGCTGCCATTACCCTCCGAAACAATGCTCTTGAAAATACCGTTTTGGTGTGATGTGTGAATTGTTTTCGTACTCTTCGACATGGGACATGTTGGTACCGTGAATACTGAATGTACTACTGCACTAGACAAATAAAAAATGATATGGTAATGAGTTTTCACACGCGTAACTTACGTGGCATTTTCTTGTAACTTACTTGACGGACACAAGAGGGTAACAAACATTCCCATTTTATTAAACTAGTCATGTGTGTAGTTTAATATCAGTCTAGCTTTCGTGAAAATTTGTAACATGCAGGACATCTATATGGGGTAAAACCACATTAATGATACGTCCGCCATTACCCTCCGTAACATAGCACTTGAAAATACCGTTTTAGTGTGATGTGTGAATTGTTTTCGAACTCTTTGACATGGGAATTGTTGGTATCGTGAATTATTAATGTAATACTACATTAGACAAGTAAAACATGAAAACCGAGACAGTTTATCCACGCGTAATTTCCGTGGCATTTTCTTGTAACTTACGTGACGGACATAAGAGGATAACAAACATTCCCCTTTGTGGTTAATCTAGCTATGTGTGTAGCTTGATATCAATCTACCGTTCGTGAAGATTTGTAACATGCAGTACGTCTATTTGGTGTAAGACCACTTTAATTACCAGTCCGCCATTACACTCCGAAACAGTGCATTTGAAAATACGGTTTTGGTGTGATGTGTGAATTTTTTGGAGCACTTTAACATTGGACGTATTTGTCCAATGAATTCGAAATGTACTACTGCATTAGACAAGCTAAAACATCAAATGGGAACGAATTTTCAGACGCGTAAACTACCTGACATTTTCATGTAACTTACGTGACGGAGACAAACGGGTAACAAACATTCCCGTTTGTGGTCAATCTAGTGTTGTGTGTAGCTTTATATCACTCTAGCTTTCGTGAAAATTTGTAACATGCTGGACATCTATTGGGAAAGACCACATTAAGGATCCGTCCGCCTTTACCCTCCGAAACAGTGCACTTGAAAATACCATTTTGGTGTGATGTGTGAATTGTTTTCGAACTCTTTGACATGGGAATTGTTTGTACCGTGAATACTGAATGTACTACTTCACTAGACAAGTAAAACATGAAATGGTAATTAGTTTTCACAAGCGTAACTTACGTGGCATTTTCTTCTAACTTACGTGACGGACACAAGAAGGTAACAAACATTCCCAAATGTGGTTAATCTGGTGATGTGTGTAGCTTGATATCAGTCTAGCTTTCGTGAAAATTTGTAACATGCAGGACATCTATTTGGGATAAGACCACATTAATGATCCGTCCGCCATATCCCTCCGAAACAGTGCACTTGAAAATACCGTTCTGGTGTGATGTGTGAATTTTTTTCGAGCATTTTGATATGGGACATGTTGGTACCGTGAATGCAGAATGTACTTCTGCACTAGACAAGTAAAACATGAAATGGTAATGAGTTTTCACACGCGTAACTTACGTGGCATTTTCTTGTAACTTACGTGACGGACATAAGAGGGTAACAAACATTCCCCTTTGTGGTTTATCTAGTTATGTGTTTAGCTTTATATCAGTCTACCTTCCGTGAAGGATTGTAACATGCAGTACATATGTTTGGGGTAAGACCAAATTAATGATCCGTCCGCCATTACCCTCCGAAACAGTAAACTTGAAAATACTGTTTTGGTGTGATGTGTGAATTGTTTTTTAACTCTTCGACATGGGACATGTTGGTACTGCACTAGACATCTAAAACATGAAATGGTAATGAGTTTTCACACGCGTAACTTACATGGCATATTCTTGTAACTTACTTGACGGACACAAGACGGTAACAAACATTCCCATTTGAGGTTAATCTAGTTATGAGTGTAGCTTGATATCAGTCTAGCTTTCGTGAAAATTTTTAACATGCAGGACATCTATTTGTGATAAGACCATATTAAGAATCCGGCCGCCATTACCCTCCGAAACAGTGCTCTTGAAAATACCGTTTTAGAGTGATGTGTGAATTGTTTTCGAACTCTTTGACATGGGAATTGTTGGTACCGTGAATACTCAATGTACTCCTGCATTAGACAAGTAAAACACGAAAAGGGAGTCAGTTTTCCCTCGCGTAATTTACGTGGCATTTTTTGGTAACTTACGAGACGGTCATAAGAGGGTAACAAACATTCCCCTTTGTGGTTAATCTACTGATGTTTGTAGCGTGATATCACTCTAGCTTTTCTGAAAATGTGTAACATGCAGGACATCTATTTGGAGTATGACAACATTAACGATCCGTCCGCCATTACCTTCCGAAACAGTGCACTTGAAAATACCGTTTTGGTGTGATGTGTGAATTTGTTTCGATTTCTTTGACATTGGACAAGTTCATACCGTGAATACTGATTGTACTACCGCATTAGAGAAGTAAAATATGAAATGGGAATGAGTTTTCACACGCGTAACTTATGTGGCATTTTCTTGTAACTTACGTGACGGACACAAGAGTGTAACAAACATTCCCATTTGTGGTTAATCTATTTATGTGTGTAGCTTGATATCAGTCTAGCTTTCGTGAAAATTTGTAACATGCGGGACATCTATTTGGGGTAAGACCACATTAACGATCCGTCCGCCAATACCCTCCGAAACAGTGCACTTGAACATACCGTTTTGGTGTGATGTGTGAATTGTTTTCGAACTCTTTGACATCGGAATTGTTGGTACCGTGAATACTGATTGTACTACTGCACTACACAAGCAAAACATGAAATGGTAATGAGTTTTCACACGCGTAACTTACGTGGCATTTTCTTGTAACTTACGTGACGGACACAAGAGGGTAACAAACATTCCCCTTTGTGGTTAATCTAGTTATGTGTGTAGCTTGATATCAGTCTAGCTTTCGTGAAGATTTGTAACATGCAGTACATCTATTTGGGGTAAGACCACATTAATGATCCGTCCGCCATAACCCTCCGAAACAGTGAACTTGAAAATACCGTTTTGGTGTGATGTGTGAATGTTTTTCGAGCATTTCGACATGGGAGATGTTGGTCCCGTGAATTCTAAATGTACTACTGCATTAGACAAGCTAAAACATCAAACGGGAATGAATTTTCACACGCTTAACCTACCTGACATTTTCATGTAACTGCTGTTTATGTACTGAGAAAGTAAATGTTATCATTAACAGAGAATCCGAGCTTTCGTAGACGATAGGATCGTGCCAATCGCCCGAGTTAACTAACAGATCTAATTGTTTTTTGTCGCAACGCATCGCTTGCACATCGTATAATCCGTAGTCGCGTAAAAAGACACATTTTAAGCCATATATATATTCCTCACTTTGTAACTAATAATTTGTTGTGGCTAGTGCCAACGTTTCGTGCCTTTCGATTATTTAAAAACATACTGCACATCATGCATCTGGTTAATTTATTGAACACTTGAAAATACCGTTTTGGTGTGATGTGTGAATTGTTTTTGAACTCTTCGACATGGGACATGTTGGTACCGTGAATACTTAACGTACTACTGGACTATACAAGCTAAAACATCAAGTGGGAATGAATTTTCACACGCGTAACCTACCTGACATTTTCATGTAACTTACGTGACGGAGACAAATGGGTAACAAACATTCCCCTTTGTGGTTAATGTTGTGATGTGTGTAGCGTATTATCACTCTAGCTTTCGTGAAATTTTGTAACATGCAGGACATCTGTTTGGGATAAGACCACATTAAGGATCCGGCCGCCATTACCCTCCGAAACAATGCTCTTGAAAATACCGTTTTTTGTGATGTGTGAATTGTTTTCGTACTCTTCGACATGGGACATGTTGGTACCGTGAATACTGAATGTACTACTGCACTATACAAATTAAACATGTAAGTGTTAATGAGTTTTCACACGTGTAACTTACGTGGCATTTTCTTGTAACTTACTTGACGGACACAAGAGGGTAACAAACATCCCCATTTTATTAAACTAGTCATGTGTGTAATTTGATATCAGTCTAGCTTTCGTGAAAATTTGTAACTTGCAGGACATCTATTTGGGGTAAAACCACATTAATGATCCGTCCGCCATTACCCTATGTAACATTGCACTTGAAAATACCGTTTTAGTGTGATGTGTGAATTGTTTTCGAACTCTTTGACATGGGAATTGTTGGTACCGTGAATACTCAATGTTATACTGCATTAGACAAGTGAAACATGAAAACCGAGACAGTTTACCCACGCGTAATTTCCGTGGCATTTTCTTGTAACTTATGTGACGGACATAAGAGGATAACAAACATTCCCCTTTGTGGTTAATCTAGATATGTGTATAGCTTGATATCAATCTACCTTTCGTGAAGATTTGTAACATGCAGTACGTCTATTTGGGGTAAGACCACTTTAATGACCCGTCCGCCATTACCCTCCGAAACAGTGCATTTGAAAATACGGTTTTGGTGTGATGTGTGAATTTTTTGGAGCATTTTAACATTGGACGTATTGGTCCCGTGAATTCTAAATGTACTACTGCGTTAGACAAGCTAAAACATCAAATGGGAATGAATTTTCAGACGCGTAAACTACCTGACATTTTCATGTAACTTACGTGACGGAGACAAACGGGTAACAAACATTCCCGTTTGTGGTCAATCTAGTGTTGTGTGTAGCGTGATATCACTCTAGCTTTCGTGAAAATTTGTAACATGCTGGACATCTATTGGGAAAGACCACATTAAGGATCCGTCCGCCTTTATCCTCCGAAACAGTGCACTTGAAAATACCGTTTTGGTGTGATGTGTGAATTGTTTTCGAACTCTTTGACATGGGAATTGTTTGTACCGTGAATACTGAATGTACTACTTCACTAGACAAGTAAAACATGAAATGGTAATTAGTTTTCACAAGCGTAACTTACGTGGCATTTTCTTCTAACTTACGTGACGGACACAAGAAGGTAACAAACATACCCATATGTGGTTAATCTGGTGATGTGTGTAGCTTGATATCAGTCTAGCTTTCGTGAAAATTTGTAACATGCAGGACATCTATTTGGGGTAAGACCACATTAATGATCCGTCCGCCATTACCCTCCGAAACAGTGTACTTGAAAATACCGTTCTGGTGTGATGTGTGAATTTTTTTCGAGCATTTTGATATGGGACATGTTGGTACCGTGAATGCAGAATGTACTTCTGCACTAGACAAGTAAAACATGAAATGGTAATGAGTTTTCACACGCGTAACTTACGTGGCATTTTCTTGTAACTTACGTGACGGACATAAGAGGGTAACAAACATTCCCCTTTGTGGTTTATCTAGTTATGTGTTTAGTTTTATATCAGTCTACCTTCCGTGAAGGTTTGTAACATGCAGTACATATGTTTGGGGTAAGACCAAATTAATGATCCGTCCGCCATTACCCTCCGAAACAGTGACATTGAAAATACAGTTTTTGTGTGATGTATGAAATGTTTTTTAACTCTTCGACATGGGACATGTTGGTACTGCACTAGACATCTAAAACGTGAAATGGTAATGAGTTTTCACAAGCGTAACTTACATGGCATATTCTTGTAACTTACTTGACGGACACAAGACGGTAACAAACATTCCCATTTGATGTTAATCTAGTTATGTGTGTAGCTTGATATCAGTCTAGCTTTCGTGACAATTTTTAACAAGCAGGACATCTATTTGTGATAAGACCATATTAAGGATCCGGCCGCCATTACCCTCCGAAACAGTGCTCTTGAAAATACCGTTTTAGAGTGATGTGTGAATTGTTTTCGAACACTTTGACATGGGAATTGTTGGTACCGTGAATACTCAATGTACTCCTGCATTAGACAAATAAAACATGAAAAGGGAGTCAGTTTTCCCTCGCGTAATTTACGTGGCATTTTTTGGTAACTTACGAGACGGTCATAAGAGGGTAACAAACATTCCCCTTTGTGGTTAATCTACTGATGTTTGTAGCGTGATATCAATCTAGCTTTTCTGAAAATGTGTAACATGCAGGACATCTATTTGGAGTATGACAACATTAACGATCCGTCCGCCATTACCTTCCGAAACATTGCACTTGAAAATACCGTTTTGGTGTGATGTGTGAATTTGTTTCGATTTCTTTGACATTGGACAAGTTCATACCGTGAATACTGATTGTACTACCGCATTAGAGAAGTAAAATATGAAATGGGAATGAGTTTTCACACGCGTAACTTATGTGGCATTTTCTTGTAACTTACGTGACGGACACAAGAGTGTAACAAACATTCCCATTTGTGGTTAATCTAGTTATGTGTGTAGCTTGATATCAGTCTAGCTTTCGTGAAATTTTGTAACATGCGGGACATCTATTTGGGGTAAGACCACATTAACGATCCGTCCGCCAATACCCTCCGAAACAATGCACTTGAAAATACCGTTTTGGTGTGATGTGTGAATTGTTTTCGAACTCTTTGACATCGGAATTGTTGGTACCGTGAATACTGATTGTACTACTGCACTACACAAGCAAAACATGAAATGGTAATGAGTTTTCACACGCGTAACTTACGTGGCATTTTCTTGTAACTTACGTGACGGACACAAGAGGGTAACAAACATTCCCCTTTGTGGTTAATCTAGTTATGTGTGTAGCTTGATATCAGTCTAGCTTTCGTGAAGATTTGTAACATGCAGTACATCTATTTGGGGTAAGACCACATTAATGATCCGTCCGCCATAACCCTCCGAAACAGTGAACTTGAAAATACCGTTTTGGTGTGATGTGTGAATGTTTTTCGAGCATTTCGACATGGGAGATGTTGGTCCCGTGAATTCTAAATGTACTACTGCATTAGACAAGCTAAAACATCAAACGGGAATGAATTTTCACACGCTTAACCTACCTGACATTTTCATGTAACTGCTGTTTATGTACTGAGAAAGTAAATGTTATCATTAACAGAGAATCCGAGCTTTCGTAGACGATAGGATCGTGCCAATCGCCCGAGTTAACTAACAGATCTAATTGTTTTTTGTCGCAACGCATCGCTTGCACATCGTATAATCCGTAGTCGCGTAAAAAGACACATTTTAAGCCATATATATATTCCTCACTTTGTAACTAATAATTTGTTGTGGCTAGTGCCAACGTTTCGTGCCTTTCGATTATTTAAAAACATACTGCACATCATGCATCTGGTTAATTTATTGAACACTTGAAAATACCGTTTTGGTGTGATGTGTGAATTGTTTTTGAACTCTTCGACATGGGACATGTTGGTACCGTGAATA